>JARDYH010000004.1:209544016-210744016 GCA_029215795.1 Anniella stebbinsi
GTGAATAAATTATATCAGTATTGATGGTATAGCAGTTTCAAAGCCAGCTCACTCAAGACTGAAGGTAATTTGTACAATGCTAACTCTGCATTATGATTCCATGATAAAATCAGCTCCACGATATATTTACAACACCTATAGAATGTCAGGGGTAATACAGAAATTAGAGAGGGGAAAAGCACAGCTGAGCCAAGCCTGTATAAATCTGAACATCAAATCATTTAGTAATTTCTTAGGATTGTATCCAATGTTAGTCTAATTTAAGTCCCATTAATTTGAATGAGTCTACTCTAAGTAGAACTAGAGATGGAGGAGGAATCCATTCAGTTCTCATTTTATTGCAAATTTACCTAATTTCGTACTTTCAAACTAGTAGGTGAATCAAAACTCATGTTATCCTTCAAAATTCACCCTTCTCCAAATTTTGCAATGGAATTTTCTAATTAAAAAAAAGATACAACAAAGTGTGTATTATAGAAAATAACACCCATTAATATATTGTATTAGGAAAATTGCCTCCAAAATGTATATATTAGGCAACAACTGTGTGTGTTAAGAAAAGTGCACAAAAATACTTATGAATGTTAATGTAAACTTTTTTAAATAAAAATTCTCAGAGTGTGGGATGACTAAAGACTAGAGAAATTCTCAGTTTCATGCAAACGAAACTTCAGATTAGAAAAAAAAAATGAGAGATTGAGATAAATCCAAATGGAAAGATTTGTCCATCCCTAAGTAGGGCTAACACTGGACACAATCCACAGATTGAAGAGAAGCTCATGCACATGTGAAAAAGAGTGTATAAATTAGTCTACAATGACAGATTAGTTCTGTTCTGAAATTAAATTTCCCACAAGTTCAAAATTCTCCTGCATTTTCAAATTTGAATTCAAAATTTGTATCATTGAACATTAGAAAAACTCACTTAGATACTGCTGATATATTTCAAGACATGACACATTTTGGGAAGACAAGATTCATATGTGTGTGTGGGGAAGGCTGGGGTTTCATGGGTGGGTTCTTTAAAATTGAAACAGAGGCCAGATATACACCAAGCAGGATATAGCAGAATGAAAGCAGTATATAAAAGAGAGGAGCCACACCAAGAAGGATATAGCAGGACATGGTACGTGTCAATGGGCCCCAACAGTTGTCAGTACACTTCAATACCACTATAAAGCAGTAGTGTGGCTCCTGCCTTTTATATACCACTTTCATACCACTTTCATACCACTGTATCCTGCTTGGTGTAGATCTGGCCCAAATCTAAATTGCCGGCCTTTACATCTATTTGCTGTAGAATTCAAAGGCTGACACAATCCTAAACACACTTACAAGGGAGTAAGTCCCATTTATCTCAGAACATAAAAACATAAGAAAAGCTATGCTGGATCAGACCATCTTGTCCAGTGGCCAATCAGCTGCTGACCAGGGACCCATAAACAGGACATGGTGCAACAGCACCCTCCCACGCATATTCCCAAGCAACTGGTGTGTATATGTTTACTGCCTCTGATTCTGGAGGTAGCACATAGCCATCAGGACTAGTGGGACCCACTTTTGAATAAACATGCTTAGGCATTGTGCTTCAAGAGGGTAACATTTTCAATCAAAACGCTCTCAATCTGTGTGTGTGTGTGACACATTCAGCTGAGTCAGGATTCTTTCTTGGCTTTCCAAATCAATCCTAGTATACCACTTACATATTACATAGGAAGATGCTGAAAAGCAATTTCAGCACTATGGTAAAGCATATATTTAATCATTACTGCTTTACTTTTCAGAGTCTAGATGATATCATCCTCTCAGCTGCTCAGTGAAGGAGAAATCATACAGAATTATCGCTGAGAGGAAGCAACTCTGAAGCTCCTGGAGTGTCTCTTTGGACTTGCTTAATTTTATTGTTCCTCTCCCTTTTCATCAGCTTCTTCTTGCCACAGGCAAAGAGCCACAGGAGAAGAGCCCTTTGGTATGGACCAAAGGCTCACACTCACAGCCCTGGCAAGCTTTATATAGCTGGGAGAGGAGAAGCACAAGCCACATTTAGTTTGGAGAACCCACATGCAAGCACAGATACACTGCCACTCCAATCATTGCAATCTTTTCCTTCATGATTTGATTGTTATATCTAGTTAACCCATTCCCCTCAACCTGGAAATGTTTATGTTGAAAGGCAGTATACAGTCCAAGACATGCATGGCTACATATGTATATTAAGTAAAATAAAAATATTGATTATTCGCATGACGAACGATACTACTCCCTTGAAAGGGCAATATTCAAATCTGGTCTGGTCATCCAGCAGAATGAAGTGATAGAGTTTGGATGTGGTAAAACAGATTGTACCACTTGAAACTGCATGCGGGGATACCATTTTGAATACTCCCTGGTGCTTTTTGTTTTTAAAAAAAGATGAATTCCCTGCAAGTCAACAAACAAACAAATCCCAGATTCTAGCCCAACCTACTTCCTGATCTGCTACATGTTATGTTTTTCCACCTGCAGTTTTAAAAGAACCCTAGCACATCATCCTACTGCTTGTATGGGCCTAAGTAAGAAAACAACAATTAACACAAATTCAAAACCATTCCCTGCCAAAAGTGAGGCAGGTTTTCAGGCTACATTTTGCCATATTCACTCAACTGCTCATGCAACTGGCTTAGTCTTTGGAATACTGTAGCTTGGGTCCTGAGAACTGATGATATGGGTAGCTGTTGCAACATCCATAATGGGGAATCTATAAAGTGTGCCAATCAGATCAGATTTTGTACACTCACCCAACCAAAAATGATGTTCATGTTCATCTAAGTCATTGTGAGTAGCGATGTATGAGAAATTCATTTCTGTTCATTTTTTTAAAAATCAGGATTTACCTGGTTCCAAACTAAACATGGATTTGGATGCAATATGCGGTTGATGCCCATACATTTTCAAGCTTGCAATATTATTTGCAGACCAAAAAAAATGCATTCAACAACATGTGTACATTTGAAAAATGTGCATGAAAAAAAATGTTTACTTTTGAAAAATGCTCGACTTCTGCAATGCGCTACCTTTGTGCCTAGTCTGGAAACTTCAATTGGTTCAAAATATGGCAGCCATGTTGGATGCCAATACACAGAGAGGTGACCATATTACACTAATCGTAAGTCACTTCACTAGCTGCCAATTAGTTTCCGGACAGAGTATAAAGGGTTGGATATTGCCTTTACAGCCCTACATGGTTTGGGTCCAGGTTACCTGCAGGATCACCTTTCCCCCATACAATCCGCCCATGCACTCAGGTCCTCTGGGAAGAATTTACTTCAGTCAGCTAAAACTAGGCTGACAACCGTTATCCAGAGGACCTTCTCTTCTGCCGCTCCCAGACTGTGGAATGGCCTGCTGGGAGGGATTCATCAACTTAACAGTCTTTTTGACTTTAAGAAAGCCATAAAAACTGATCTCTTCTGGCAGGCCCACCTAGTTGAATTTTAAGATGTTTCATTGCTATTTTAATAATGTATTAGCTTGATATGTTTTTAATAATGCATTAGTTTTATATGTTTTTAATCAGTTTTATATATTTTATGCTGTTTGTATTTAATGTTGTTCCCTGCCTCAATCCAGAGGGAGAGGCAGGTAATAAATAAATAAATATATGATGATGATGATGATGATGATGATGCATACATTTCAAAGCTACACACAATTGATGTATATATTTGGAAACCACAAAAGTATGCATGAAATTTCATGTGAAATGATCAAAACAAACCTCGCAATATATTACAGACATGAGGAGGAATGAGCTTCAAGATAGAATTCAGAGAACTTCAGTGATCTTGGGTTTGCTGATTCACACATCCTAATTGCGAGTGGTGCCTATTTCATCTACAGATTTAGGTGCATGGATGTGATTCATGTGAAGAATATCTAAATAGACAGGATAGCCTATATCAGCCTTCCCCAACCTGGTGGGGAAGACAAGAATCCACACTGTGCCCACCCAGCAAAGTTGATGGCCTGCTGGCTGGGGATGATGGGAGTTCTAGTCCAATGGATCTAGCACGTTCCAGGTTTCGGGTAGGCAGGCTTTATATTATCTCTTATTTATCTTGTAGTCAGGAGGCGTAACTATCAGGCTAATATCAAATGGCTTGCAACCGTGGGGTGTTTGTGTGCGTGCGTGCTTTTTAAACAAAGGAATCTAAATGAATTTCTAAAAAACAGGGAACAATAAAAAAGTAAAGGGGAAAAACTTTTGCAATACCATGCATACTTACTTAAATGGTATCATAATTGCCAAGCACACAGTTACACTGTAATTACCATTTGGCTGCAAGATAATTGTGTGTTGGACCCTCTTATCATGATGAGGAAAATGCATGATTATTTCTCTTTTAAAGTACCCAGAATGTATTGTATGCTTTTTTTCTTTTCTTTTGGTCACTTAAGTACTTTCAGAAATATCAAAATTGGCCACATAATTACTACTCTGTTGAAGCCAATATCCCCCCCCCCCCTACTAAAGTGAATGTGTGTCTAAATGCATGGATGGAGTGGGGTGGGAGAGAGGAGACATTAGACGTGAATGGAATTTCAGAGTTAACCTCTCTGCAAAATGAAACAATAAATACAGTCAGGATCTTCTTTCTCTACAAGCACGACAAAATGGAGGTGAAATCCATTCCTAACCAGGAGATGTCTCAGCAGTTGAGATCATGTCTTGTGGTGCAACCAGATGAAAGGCCTGCTTCTCTGTGGCACAATTACAGATGTTTGGAAATATTATTTCCTTCCTTGTGGCTACAGTGCTGTGGGTGAAAACTGCATTCCATTCTTTTTTCATAAGAACTTACCAAAATTTGAAAAAATCTTCATAAATGGGATGGAAAGATTAGAGATTTAATAATTAATAATAATAATAATAATAATAATGTGGAGGAAAGTGAAATTCATGCATTTGTCTATCCTTAGTAGCATAGAAGCTCGGAGGTCGGCAACAAGAGAGAGGGCCTTCTCTGTGGTGGCTCCCCAATTGTGGAACGATCTCCCCGACGAGGCCCGCCTGGCGCCAACATTGTTATCTTTTCGGCGCCAGGTCAAGACTTTCCTCTTCTCTCAGGCATTTGGCAATATCTGAGGAGCCTGGGTTTGTTTTGTTTTGTTTTTTGTAGTTTTTTTTGAAGTGTTGAAGTGGTTTTTAAATGTACAGATTGTGTGTATGTTGTATGTTTTTGCTGTTTTAATTTTTGTATATTGTTTTTAATTGTTTTTAATCCTATGTAAACCGCCCAGAGAGCTTCGGCTATGGGGCGGTATACAAATGTAATAAATAAATAAATAAATAAGTAAAGAGATGGAGAGTACCCAGTTATAATCTTACTTCAGTCTAGAATGTATTAGCTTGTCTTAGAGAAGCCACTGCTTCCTTTCAGCCTAAGCTCCCCTTCTGCATACCATAACAACTTCTGAAAGTTGCCATTTATGTATTTTATCAGACTTCAGTAGAAGTCACAGAAATGGATTTTCCAGTAGTAGCAAGATGTTGTATGGGAGAATTAATTACATTTAGGTGGAATGTCTGACACAGACCTGGGCCAGGATAACTCTTTGGGCAAAGCCCCTGGCACTGCAGAGCCTAAAGACCCTGTGGGACCCCTGTCTTTAGGGATAGCCCAGGCCCTTGGGGTATCACTAGAGACAGTCAGCAATGGAAGACCCTAGAAGAATCTACTAGCGTTCACACTCTTTTCCTGATCTCATGCTCTCTACAGTTGCTTTCATAAAGACAAACCATAACTTTTCTAGGGTCATTTCTATTTTCATTTGTCTCATGATAAGAAGCATTTTTGGGTCATATTCTTCACCCATTCACAAAAATAGTGACACTTTTAAGTCTATTTTTACTCCAGGGCAGAGTTCAGCCTCTCACTCCTTCTGTACTTTGAATCTATGATACCCAGAAGTATAAATCCAACTTGTGGATGTTAAGAAGACATATCATTACAGCAGCTATGCAACCTTCTTTTTGTCATTTAATCCTTGAAAAACTATAGCCAACTTTAAAAGTTACTTGTACTTTGTGAACTATTCAAAAGATTGAACTAGATTTTCTTTTCTGTGCAGTTGCACAAAAAGTTTTCCCTCCTGAGACTGAAACTCGTAACCAAGATCCCATAGTAGTAGCTGCTTAAACCTTCTCTTTCTAATATCTTGCTGGTGAATCCTCTCTTTCAGTTACATTCCCACTGAGTTATAGATGTTTTTTTCCAGGTCAAGAGATAGGAGAGAGATCAGTTCTATTCTTCTCTGGACCAACTTGGATGAAGTGATTCAATCCATTCTTCGCACATGCTTCATCTCAAGTTCTCTTTCCTTCATTTGAACCTTCTGTAGCATGCTATTGATTTTCTGTCTCCTTCTTCCAATAATATACACTATCAATCCACCTTTGAGTACCATATAATACTAAGGAATCACCCAACATGTCAACATTCTCTGGCTGCTGCCCAGAAAGGATATGAATCCTTTCTACTCCAAAGAACCTACCATGGTATAATGTCGGATAACTTAGCTGACAATGACATTACTTCACAACAAATGGATGGGATCTAGGGTATTTTTTTAAAATTTCCATAAATAGCAATTAGTGCAAATTTGGGACATAATTCATTTGATTTACACAAATTTTGGCTGTAATTTGTGTAACTTGTGCAAATTGCAGCTGCGATTTCAGCAAATTACACAAATTACAGTGAGAATTTGTGCAAAATAAAGCCACAATTTGCTCAGATTTCAGCCACAATTTGCTCAGATTTCAGCCACAATTTGCTCAGATTTCAGCCAAAATTGCTATTTATGCAAATAACCACCAACACAGATAGAGTCAGGCCCACTCACCGGAAATCAAGAGCTGAGCTGATGAAAAGCTCAGGGAGTTCCACCCCATGGATGGATTCCTCTGGTATCCTTTCACTCCATCCCCCTGACATGTGGAGGCCTTGTAGGCCATCTATCCAACCCCAGGCTAGATGCAGGAAATCTAAAGCCAGACCATCCTCAGTAGTTGGCTGACCAGCCTCTATTTGTAGACCTCCAGCAATGGTGAGCTCAACCATCCCAAACTAGGACATTGTTTTCATTGTCAAACTGCTGTTACAGTCAAAATGTTGTTTCCTAATTAGGGATGGTGTGAGCAACTGACTCAGTCTGCGAGGGTAACTGATCCGCCACTTTCAGCCTTCACAGACCCAGTCAGACATGCTCGGCCCCCAGCACAAACCCATGCCTGGGCACTCGCGAGCCCCATACAGGTGCTCCAGTGTGGGTCTGCCCTGGCATCTATCCCTTCCTTTCCCCCCACTGCATTAATGACAGCTGCTGTTAACACAGCAGGGAGAAATGTATACTTTCTGGAGCCTCTGGAAAGCACACATCTCCCCTTCCTCTGCTCTGAATGGGGCCTTAAAGGCCCTATTAATTGTATTAATAGGGCCTTTATGGCCCCCATTTGCACGAGGGGAGAGACACGTGCCTTCTGAGTGCCTGCTGAGTGTTCGTGAACCTCAGGAGTGCTCCGTCATGGGGACGGGTGGTTGACAGTTACGGGGTGAGCACTCTTGGAGAGAGCGCTCCCTGAGTTTGCTTACCCCTACTCCAAATATCTAATTGAAATCAACTCTTGTAACTTAAGTCCACTGGATCTAGTCCTGCCATCTGGGGGCGATTAATTTGGAGTGTGTTGGGTTGAAAATTAATTTTAATCAAGCTATCATAGAAACAGCAAATATTTTAGTATAACAATGAACACTGAACATGGCAGAAATGAAGAGTAGCAGTGACATCCATAGGATAAATAATGGTGGACTCATGTGTAGGATTAGCATCCATCCATGGTTTTTGAACGTATAATTTCCAATACTATACAAAGTCGTACTACTTTAATCCAAAGCAGTTCACCTTGACACTCTATAGAGCATTAAAGCAAGAAATTAACACTGGTCATGACTAATGATGCTCTAACTTTCCTTTCATAAAAGGTATCATTAATAAGCATTTATTTCTTCTGATGTCTTTCTTTGGGTTTCTTCCTCCTCCTCCTGTAACAGACTCTTTAGTTCAAAGTTCATGAGTAGAGTTAGGGAGGCATGAGAATTTTGGTTGACTCACAAACCATGCAAGCGTGCCCTGTTCGAAGCCCCAAATTCAAGCACATGTCTGCCAAAAATATTCACTAATTGTGAAACACATGCTCATGTTCATCTCATTCCCAATTCCCAGTGCAAATTTCCTAATTTGTGCAAATTTCCTCAGACTGAATCAGCTGTGCTTGAGTTTATGGAGAAAATGTGTGCACATTAGTTAATTCATGGATATAATGGATCACATAAATTCATGCTTATAATTCAATCGCTGCTCCATTTGCACACGTTTCCCATTCATACAGAGCGAGCAGCAATCACAAATGGGAATCTGGCATGAGACAAGCCAGGAGACGGTGTTCAGAGAATCCTGGTGTCTGGAGAATCCATCTTGAACATTGCTCATCCCTACATGGAGCAAGATGAACTTCAGATACTGTAAAATTGTACAAAATGACTCCTACATGAGCCTTCATAGGTAGCAAAAGCTTAAATCATCAGATGCATGATGTCAGCTCTTTTTAATATCACAATAAATGTGTTAGTCTTCAAGGTGGCATGGAGGGCAAGGCCCAGGTATTCATGGGCATCTGCATGAAATCTCTGCATCCTCCCATAGATCCCTTCACCACCACCTTCCTCATTACCACCTCCAAGCAGGATGCTGCTGCCAGGAAACAAAATGATGCCCTGCAGTGCACCACCCACTAGGGAATGGATGATCAACCCAGAACCCTTGGGGTATCCCCCACTCCATTTCTTGGTGGGTGAGACAGCTAAATAGGAACAATTGCAATCACCATCGCTCCTCGTGTCTTTCCTATAGGAAAATGATCATTCCGTGGGCCCTCTGCTGCCTGTCCATGCCAACCACAGGTGCCAGGCCTAGGGACAGGAGACTATTTGCTGCTTTTGCAGCAGCAGATTAACATGGCTTCTGTTCTGGAATCTACCCAACCTGATCTACCCGATAGGTTGCTTTTTTGCACAGCACCTGTGCTTGCTCTGGGTTGCCCTGCACCTCATCATTAATCAGGCATGGCCAACTTTGGGAAGATTCAGAGGCCATTTTTGTCCCCTGGAACCCTCTGCAGCTCCCCAATGGGTGCCAAAGACAAGGGAAAGGGGGAAAAAACAAATTAAAAAGAAAGGTGTCTGGAGCTGCTACGGAGCACCCAAAAGATCAGAAATAGCTTCTTTGGTCATAGCAAGTTAATTTTGTTTGCAAGCTAATTTTGACCCGTAGGGTGCTCCATAGCACCCTCGGATGCATTTTTGTTTGCCCCCCATTTTAAAAAAAAAATTGAGGGCTCCCCCAAATTTGGGGGTACATTGGGAGGGCATATTGCCCTCCCCTGTCATAAATGCTTTGTGTGCTTATATATGTCCATGCAGTTAATCAGAGAGTCATCCTCAGGAGTAGTAAGCAGGACTATGGTGATGTCCTCCTGCATGAGCAGCCTTCTCCAACCTCATGCCCTCCACGTGTTTGGCCTTCAGCTCCTGTAAGTCATAGCCAGTATAGCAAGTTGTCAGGAATGCTGGGAGTGTAGTCGAAAACATCTGGAGGACACCAGCTTGGAGAAGGCAGTACATGAGTGTGTTCCTCCTTTCGCTTCCTTAGTGGATGTTTCCTTTAATGGAAAGAATATCTGGGGACAGAGTTCTTAATGTTGCCCAATAAGTAATGAATATAGATAGGTTACTACACCTCTTTCCATGTAGGTCCCAGAGAGAGAAAGCAATCCTATGACCCCTAGACAGCGTCTGAGTTGCCATAGGATAGTTCAGAATCCTGGATTCGAGGTCAGAGTTAGAATTCCGACCTCAAACCCAGGAGTCTAAGCTTCCCATCCCCTCCCCCTCACAGCCAGCGCAGAGAGAACTGCTCTGGCTGTGTCTCCAACGTCACAAAGGCAACCACAGAGGGATGGTAAACAGGATGTTCCTGTGGGCAGAGGAGGGACTGGGGATGTCAGCTAATGAGAAATCCTACAGCCTTCCCAGCCTCTTTCTTTCCCTCTCCCCGATGCCTCAACTAGATGGGCAAAAAGTCTGTCTAGCTAAAATGCAGAGCAGCAAGAGCGCAAAGGCGAAGATACTCTGCTGCGCTTCTTGTTCTGAATTGAATGGCCATAAGCCTCCGAGTTTGGAGGCTTACAGCCATCCCCATAGGAGTGTTCCCTTAGTCTTCCAACCCTTAATATCAGTGAGTGATTCCTAAGTGGCTATAATAGGTTGTTAGAATACATTTTTTTCACGTATTGCAGCTGAAGTTGAGAAGTTTAGTGGATAAGCACTTCTTCATCTGCCAAGCAGACAAAAAAAAAAAGAATACAGAATCCTAGGAAGGAAGGAAGGAAGGAAGGAAGGAAGGAAGGAAGGAACCAGGGCACTACAAATAGCAGTTATTCGTTCATGCAAGGGAAACGGGGAACAAAAGAAAGAAATTTAAGCCTGGGCTCCAGGGCAGAAGGAGACACCAAAGCAATTCTGCCTGCTTGAATTCTCAAAACAGTTAGATGTTTTCTCAAAATGCATTCTCAAAACACTACCATTTGGCCCTGTATTTAGGTAACTCCACAAATTCTACTGAGCATCCCGGAATGCTTTGCTTCATCTTCCCTCTTTTTCTTCCTCATTCAGTTCTTGTCCTTTGGTTGTCAGAGTTTTTCATCTCAATATATTATGATTCCTTCAGATGGTGTCTTTAGGATTAGGAAGGGGAGTTGAATGACTACTAGCACTGCCAATCTGCGGTACATCTTGCATACTGCTAAATCAATATTGCAAGGATTGCCTTGGCTGCTGTGAAAGACCATTTCAATGATTTAACATTTGTGGGGATTGTCAGAAAGTTTTCCTTCCATTCCAACAGAATGCCCTATGTTTTAATGGCTCAACAGAAATATGTAAGAATATAAGATGTGTCCTGCTGGATCAGACCAATTATCCTTCTATTTCAAATTATTGCTCCCAACACAGGGAAGCCAAATCTTCCTAGGAAACATGCAAGCAAGACTTGAAGGCAACAACTCCACCCCATTATTTGCTCTACAGCAAATGGTATTTAGAGAGCAATACTGCCTCTGAACATGGAGGTTCCACTTACAAATCAAACCTAAGTTTGCCAAATTGAAAGGAGCCAGGGTGGTAGGAGGGGTAGTACTTTGTTGCATTTTTTCTTAGTTTTCCTCCCTGCAGCTATGAAGTAGGGATGACTGAACAAACAATGTTAGAGATGGCAAGGATTCTCTGAACATTGTCTTGCTGCTCATCCTGTGCCCAATTCCAGTTTGCGTTTGCAATCGCTGCTCACTTTATGTGAATGGGAAATGAAAGCAAATCGAGCAGCAATCAAAAAGGAGGTTTATGCAAATCTCCACCAATTTTGTGCAAATTTCATAATTTGCATAATTTTCATCCAGAGCTAAAATGGGGCTTAATTCAATCTACAGAGGAAATGTGCACAAATTCAAAAATTTGCACAAATTGAACTGGGAATTGGAACGAGACGAACGCAAGCATGATTTCAACAATTTGCAGACAGTTTTGGAGGACATGTGCTTACACTCATGTTTTGAGAATTGAACCAGGCAGAATCTCATGTTGTGAGAGCAAAAACAAAATCCTCAAGCATTTTAGATAGGCATGAGCCATAGGTGTAAGTGAGGCCTGTGGGCAGCTTTATTCTGCCAGCACCGGGCATCTCTGCACCACCATCCTAACCCCTTCCAGCCAATGGATCTGTGGTTTAGGATTATGGCCCTAACTATCATTACCGGTGGCCACTAGCATATTCATTTTCCATGCATATATCTAATCCCCTAAAACACCTTCTAAGCTCTGGCAGCTTCTCCATGTCACCCACCTAAGCTTCAAGGAAATAAACATGTTCCTTCAGAACCAGGAACTCAATGCACATAACATACACTGACAACTTCTGCTCTGCAGGGAAAATAGTGGTACTCAGTCTAAGATGAAAAGCCCACTGGCTTTCTGGCTATGTATGTGTGTATTTAAAATTATTTTCAGCTTGCCTTTTGGGGTGGAATCCTCATACACCCCACAGAACATTATTCTCCATGCTACATTTTCCCCCATTTCCTACTTAGAGAAATTGATCGCCACCCCACCCAGAAAAACACATGAGCTGCAGTAATGTGAATTTGAGAAAAGTTGTAGGGGTGAATCCTTGAGTGGGATATTCAGTCCCCCTAGCCAGTTCTCTCCTGAAAATGCTCCCCCAGCTTTAACATTAGTATTGTGAGACAAGCAAATTATTGGAAAGTCCATGTTGGTCTTGTGAATTTTGAAGGGCAGGTACTCACCATGACAGCTCCCAAGGAGAATCCAAACTGTGTTGATCCATCTCTGTCTCTAGCTTACATATGCCAATTTAAAATAGATTAAAACCCATCTTATCTATCTCAAAATAAAAGCAGCAGCCAAACCAACAAACCAACTTGCAGGTCAAAGACCTTCCTGAATCAAGCAGACTTTGCTTGCTGGTGGAAGGACAGTAAAGACGGACCAAATCTAGCCTCCTTTGGGAGGGAGTTTCACAGCCTGGCAGTGGCCACCGAAAACGCCCTCTCCCACATCACCTCTGATGGCAGTGGTCTCCAAAGCAGGGCCTTTCCCAATGATCTTAAGATCCCAGCAATCTTGCATAGGAGAAGATGGTCCTTCAGGTAGCCTGTTCCCATGCTACACCTCAGATATAAGGACATTTACTTTTCCATGCTTGAGAAAGATCCCTGATGAAGGAGGCATTGAATTCATCATCTTCTTGCCAGCATCCTGTTCCTGACAATAGTCCTCCATAAAGATACCTCAAGGAAGCCCATAAGCACAGAATGAAAAGTAACAGGCATCCCCATTATTTGTCTCCAGAATCTGTTCTTCTAGACAGCATGAACATGAAGGGTACATTTAGCTGTCCTGTCTCATGGTTATTAGCAGCTGATAGACCTAACCTCCAAAATTATTGGCCCAAGTAAACCTTGCTTATATTATTTTGACATTCACAAGACCTGGCACACATTATTGGTGAAGGAGTGTTGAGTACCCATGGGCTATTGAAATTAATAGGCTTACTAGTTGATTAATTCAAAACGAGCATGATTGTCTTTTCATTCCATTCCTTATGCTTCCTTTTGGAGCTATTCCCCCTTGTTTTAGCAGTATAAGCAAATTAGCACCATGGAGACTTGGAAGCCATGAAAATACATCTTCTGAGCATCTGTTAAGTGAATTTTCGTTATGCCATCTAAATGAGGATCAGACCTTGGTTGGGTCAAGTACTGTGAAGGACATGCTGAACATCTCATTTTCTTGCAATCATTCATCTATACATATGACAGTGAGAACAATAGTAACTTCTTCGTTCCAGTATGACAAATTCTTTGATGGGAGGAGGGGATAACAGCAGCAAAAAAATAAAATAAAAGGATGATAAAAGAAAGACTTCTGCTTTCATTAACTTTATTTCTTTAGATGGAAGCCTCTCATATCAGAGGCTTCCATGTACCCAGTGCCTTGCCAGGTTAAAAGGTTTAAAACTACAGTATGAAATATAAGCTTTTTTTAAAAGCACCTGGAAATAAAACCTAGCAGCAATGCAAAAATCAAAAATACAGTAACAGATTACTGCTAGCTGCAGTAAGATGGAAACGTGGGAACATTGAGAGAGAATATAGCGCTGTACATCTTAAGAAAAGAAGCAGTATTGTGGCTATTTATATAAGAAAGCCCAGGCCATTATATTGAGATATGCAGTCATTGGTGTTGTAATCCATGGCAGATAAGGTCACTGAAGAAGAATTGGCGAAACGCGTTTGACCTCAATTTATTTGTGTCTATTTTATTATTGTATAGAAATTATTTGTACATTTTTAGTACTTACTTTTATCATTTTTTTATTAGTTATAATTCATTTTTTAAACTATTGAATATTTTAATGTTAAATAAGATTCCTTAACTGTGTGTTTGGATACGACCTATACTATGCACAGGCCAATAGTAACATGGCATGTTCATTAATTCTATTGTTTCACATCATCACCAACAACGATGCTCTAGCTTGTTCTAGCTTTAGTGACTCCATAGTTCCAAATGCTTCATGCGACTCACCAACTGTCCACTTTGATTAAATTTAGGAATTCTGGTGGTTTGAGGCCTCATTCTGGTAAGTGTATAAGTCAGAAACAAATCCAAGATGAACACTGGATACAAGTCAACCTCACTCCTGAGCAAAGTGGGCTGATGTAAGAGCTTCCTCTTACTGGAATATCTGTGAATCAGGCAGCCCAATAGCTAATCAAGAATCAATTTTATCTCAGGAGTGACTGCTATCTCCTTAATGGGCTTTATTTAGGCTCCAATACAAACAAACTCATTTGGATTCACAGTTGGCTTAAAAACCTTGCATGCCAAACAATTGTTTACTCAAGAAGGCTTGTTGTGATTTGTTATATATTTGTGGTGTTTTAAAGCAAACGGTTGTAAGCATTGTTGGGCACACTAATACTTAATGATACATTTCGATTCCATTTCGCTTAAATTATAAAACCAGCAAGATCCACCGCTTCGTGGCCAAGTTCCTTTGGAAGCACTCAATCAGCATTTTGTAAGGTATTTTCCTCAATTAACTAAATTGCTGTATGACAAGACTTTCAAAAACAAAAGCAAAACACTCTTGGGGAAACATACAGCTTAGGAAGGCCTTGACAAGACCTGAAAGTCCGGTCAAATTAACAGAGACATTCAACAAAAATATATATACCAAAATCAACCTGTGGGATCAAAAAGAATTTACAGGCCTGTGAACAGTCTCCATTATCAGCTGAGAAAACCACTCTGCTAGGTGCCGCTATGACTAATATGTCACCAAATCAGTCCTTCCTCTCTGGCGCCAGGAGAAAGAGGCCCCAATAAATCAGATTTGTCATCAGTCGAAATAGCGTTAGAAATGTCAGCTGGATCCTGAACTCAGTGTACCACGGTAATGTGTTTGTAAGCCATGATTGCGTTTTACGAAGCAAGTATGGCTTTCTGCAAGCAGGAAGCCATTTTCTGGTGAGAAACTCTCTCCGTCTCTCTGACTTATATTCCTAGCTTCTTAGATTCTTTAACCAGGGGCACATTGAAGCTCCCTTTCTTGCTTTCACAACTGTGTGTTTTCTTAACTTTCAAGCTGCTGAGCAGAGAGAGTGTGTGCTGTGCTGGGTATATCTCATGCAGTAGTTTCCTAGGAAAGAAGCAGTGGTAAAACCTTGGCTCATTGAAAGCATAATTGTCCAGTATTTTCCCCATTGTCTTCCTGATGGGTTTCCTATAGCTGTGATCATTGCCTTCCTGATGAGTTTACTATAGCTGTGAGCCTTCCAAAATTCTCCACCCTATTTGTGAGCAGAGAAATGAGGGAGGGCATTTGAATATTTTTTTACATGGAGAGAAGGAATTCTCCCACTGCTTCTAAGTGATGGGTCTCACCATTTGCAGTGGCAGTAGCACAGGTTCCATTTTCCTTCCC
The DNA here is from genome assembly GCA_029215795.1 of Anniella stebbinsi. Taxonomy (NCBI): domain Eukaryota; kingdom Metazoa; phylum Chordata; class Lepidosauria; order Squamata; family Anniellidae; genus Anniella; species Anniella stebbinsi. The sequence continues at coordinate 209,559,680 of JARDYH010000004.1, forward strand.
CCCCCCCACAATGTGTGTGCATGTGGATTTTCTGCTGTTGCAAGTGCACCGGTGCCAGGTGTGAATGGATTCCCTCAGCGGCAGCGAGGCAGCCTGCTGCATCTCCGTAGAGGATGGCCTCTTGCTGATCGGGCTGGTGGGTCAGATGGCTACCACAAACAAGAGCACCAAGCCCAAAGTGGGGGGAGTGTCCATTTTGCCCCCACCCAGACAGTGGAAGGGTCTTTCAGCCACGTCCACTTTGAAGAGAAGCTCTACAATTTGGTGGTCATGGTGAGCCAGGAGAAGGAAGGGAACTTCCTTGTGAAGGTTGGTTTCCTGAAGATCCTGCACAAGTACGAAATCACCTTCGTCCTGCCTTTTGTGCAGCGGCTGGGGAAGAACATCACATGTGCACCGTTGTCCAACCTTAACCTTAAAGTGATCAGCATTCTGCCAGTACCTGAAATTGACTTCGCCCATCCCTCCGCACAGTGGGGGGAAAAGGGGTTTTGCTGTTTCTGCAGGGTCCATCCCCACCCTCCCAGGCCTCGCAGGATTATATCAGATTGAGATGTGCTCATCTGCCATTTGAATTCAAGCCATTGACCTTCTGCAGTGTGTCGGACGGCTCAAGCGGAGGGGATTGTCTCATCGGTGTCTCATCCTCCTCCAGTGGGAGATAATCTGGGGACAGGCTGGGAATTGCGCCTGGCCAATTGGCATATTATATTTATAATATGTTTTAAATTTTGTGCATCGGTTTTTTAATGCTCAATGTTTTTAATTTTTGTAAACCGCCCAGAGAGCTTCAGCTATGGGGCGGTATATAAATGGAATTAATAATAATAATAATAATAATAATAATAATAATAATAGCCTGGCCACCATTTTGCATCCTCCACAAGGCCTGGTGTTCTTCTGGGGCATTATGGGAGGGAAATGGTGGCCACCCCCACCCACACACACAAAATGGTTGAGAACGTTTGAGGGGGATCTTTAAAATTACCTTCTTTTTTCTAGTGAGGTTAGGAAAATATAAATCCCAGAAATTTTGTCAGACAAATGTCTTCTGAAAATATTCTTCTCAGCTTTAGAGATTACCAACTATTATATATGGGGGGCAGGATAGAGAGGGCATCTGTGCTTTAGCAATGGGCCAAGTACAATTGCAATCTTTCCCAGAATGCAGACACAACTGGTCATGTGGGTAAAGCCTCAGGAAGCTTTCCTGAAGGGAAAAAAATGGGAAGGTAACCCCAGTTGGTTTGTGTTCTGTTGTAGGACAACTGGGAATACAAATGTGTGCCTGGATGTTGCAGCTACTATCTCTTCCACACCACCTCTCCCCTGGTGCAAGGCTTGGTGTATGAATGATGTAGCAAGACATTTTGTAGTTTTGGCTCTAGTTGTTGGAGAGGGGGCAGAGAAAGTCCAAAAAATGGAAGCAGATGTGTTGATCTCTCTCTCTCTCTCTCTCTCTGTGTGTGTGTGTGTTTTGATTTCTCTCTCTCTCTCTCTCTCTCTCTCTCTCTCTCTCTCTGTCACACACACACACACACACACACACTTTCTCTGGCAGGATCTACGCTACTGCTTTATAAGAGTATTGAAGTGTGCTGACAACTGTTGGGGCCCATTGACACATTCCATATACCATTTTCAAACTGCTTTCATAATGTTATATCCTGCTTGCTGTATATCAGGTTTGTCTGTCTGTCTGTCTGTCTGTCTGTCTGTCTATGACCCCCTCTAGATGGATTCCGTTTGACGCCTGTTCCTCCGATTATGCGCATCTTCTCGGAAGCTCTTTATCGTAAATGCTTGTATGCAGAAGGTAATTGAGCACTCAACAGGTGATCTTACCGGTTGTTTCAAATGCACTTTACAAGTAGTTAATGCAGAGAATCGCTTGTTCACATAGTCAAAATGCGCTTTAACGGCCGGAGCAAAATAAAACTCGCTATTTAACGCGCGTTCGATAATGCGCATAATCGGAGAGAAAACGCGCCTCTACGCCCAATTTGTGCTCCGTTCTTGTAGAGGTAAATTTTTAATGCGCCTTGAAAGAGCTTTAAACGCCTCTTGTAGAGGCAGCCTATGTGTATTTTGATCTCTCTCTCTCTGTGTTTGTGTGTCTTTTGTAAAGCTACTAGCCCTTAATTACTCATTCAAGACCAAGCCACTCCAAAGTACTTTGCGTTACAATAGGGATGGCTCTATTCTATACCCCCACCCCCAACAACAGCAAAGATTGCAGCTAAATTCAAAAGAAATAGGGAAGTCATAGAAGAGTGCCAGATGATATCATCGCCCCTGCTAATCCAAATGTTCATGTGCATCGACCCTGCGAGGCCTGGATCCATTACTCCACTGCTGCCAGCTAATTGTGAAAAAGCAATGGCTCCTCTGTGATCAGGTGTAGACATGCCCATCCAATACACACTTTGCATATTATAAGGAAACATTGGTGATGGCATCTTTTAGTATGCCCCTTATCTCTCTGAGAAATCCATACTAAGCTTGAGAAGCTAAACAACATTTAAAAGCCACTGACATACTTAATGTAGGTTAGTCTTCCCCAAGATGCTGCCTTCTAGAAGTTTCAAACTATAACTCCCAACATTGCAGACCTTTGGCCATGCTCGCTAGGGCTGATCAGAGCTGAAGTCCAAAACATCTGGAGGGCACCATATTGGGAAAATTTGACCAGTTGACTTTGGCAGAATCTTCTCCCTCCTCTCAGTACAGATAATATCCATTTTTTGTTAGAAAGCTGTTTTAAGAACATAAGGAGACCCATCCTGGATCAAACCAAGGATCCATCTAGTCCAGCATTCTAGTCACACAGAGGTCAATCAGCTGTCAACAAGAAGGACATGGTGCAACAGCACCCTCATACCCATGTTCCCCGGAAACTGGTGTATATAGGCTTACGTCCTTGGATACTGGAAGTAGAACCTAGCCATCAAGACTAGTAGCCATTGATAGCCTTCTCCTCCAGGAATTTATCCAACCCCCATTTAAAGCCATCCAAATTGGTGGCCATCACCACTACTTGTGGTAGTGAATTGCATACTTTATGTTCTGTGTGAAGAAGTACTTCTTTTTTTCTATCCTGAATTGCCCACCAATCAGCTTCATGGGGTCTAGTATAATGGGAGAGGGAGAAAAATGTCTCCACACCATGCATAACTCTCCATACCATGCATAATTTTGTACACCTCTATCAGGTTTTCCTCTTCCCCATAGCCTATATTTTTGGAAACTGGTTATTCGGTGGTAAGGGAATCCACATAAACTTGTACACAATATCCCCTGGTAGTAAAAAAAAGAAAGAAAGAAAAGAAAGAAAGAAAGAAAGAAAAGAAAATGGTTCTTTGATGACATTCAGCCTATTTTTTTTTCTTTTTTAAAAACCCAAATTGCAACAGGCAAACATTTTCAATGTACCTTGTTGAGAGGGTTTAATAATACACTGGTATTGGACAATGAGCAGCTTTTATGATTCAGTTTGTTCTACTGCCATTACGAATGAATTAATTTTTTTTAAAAAAAACGTTTGCGTATTTCTCTTGGAACAGCAGAAGCACCCATACTTTGCTCTGGGGGCTTTTTACCATGATTAATAACTCATGATATCTAAAAGCATTCATCATAGCTAATGCAATTCAATAAGCAGCTCCCATGGCTTATACCAATAATTATCTGTCAATACTAATAGAGGAAAGCCCTGAATACCCATTGTGGGAACAATCTGGATTATGTGGATTAAAGTAAGAGGTGGGGGGGTTGGAAGGATTGTAAAGGAGGTAACACATCACTAGCTTTCCATTCTAAAACAAAAGAGGATGCAGGTTATAGTGCGATCCTGTGCATATGTCCTTGGAAATACATTAGCTGCAATCTGATACACAATGTCAGCCCCATTAAATCCAATGGACTTCCTTCATAGTAGTTATGCACAGGATTGCCCTGCTGGATTGCAATCCAATTGTCCCTATGATGAGGAGAAAAGCAAAGGAAGGCTGCTGGAAGTGGATAAACTGGTGAGCAGGAAAGTTCAAATAAGTCTTGAATTACTGCAGCAAGCTGCTAGACTAATGCCTAACACCTAAAAATGCTTTTATTTATTTTAAATTATTTTTAGGCCACCACAGAGGGTGGAACTCTCCCATGCAGTGTACAAGACAAACAATACAAAACAATAACATTTAATAAAAACAGTGGTATATATTTTTAAAGAAAGAAAAGAAAGAAAGAAAGAAAGAAGAAAAACAGTGAAAAGGTGGATCTTCAGATCTTTTCTAAAGGACTACAAAAAAGGGGCCTGACAACCCCATAATGGAAGCTCATTCTGGAGGTGGGGGACACCACTGTAATGGCCCCCTCCGTTGTACTCATCAATCAAACCACCCTTGGCAATGGATAAGTAAAACGGGCCTCTGTTGAATGTAGACAGGGTGTTATGGGTGAAGGTTGTCTTTTCTATAACTACTTGGGCACAAACTATATAATGTGCTACAGGTTAAGACCAGGCAGTGTTTTAAAATGGGCTCAGAAAGCCACTGGCCACCAGTGCAGTTTTATTATTATTATTATTATTATTATTATTATTATTATTATTATTATTTCTTACCCACCTCTCCCTCCGGATCGAGGCGGGGAACAACATCAATATCAACAATAAAATACATAAACTGATTAAAAGCATATAAAATTAATACATTATTAAGATCAACAAAGTCTTAAAATTCGACTGGGTAGGCCTGCTGGAAGAGAACAGTATTTATAGTTGGTGCAATATGTCACATAAACTGACCGTTCAACCCCAACCAATATCTGGGTGGCTATATTGCCAGATGAAATTTCTGAACCCTATTTAAAGGCAACCGTACGAGGAGTTCAGTACCGTAGTCCAGCCTGGATGTCTCAGAACATGGAATGCAGACATTTATATAGAGCAATCACACAGTCAAAAGGAAAGACTACAAACCAGTCAACCCCTGAGGAAAAAAGGGCAAAATTAACAGTTGGGGAAGCTTCAGCTGCTGCTTTTCCAATTCCATAGTTTAACTAAGTGCTGTGTGAAGAAGTATTTCCTTTTATCTTTCCTTAATCACCCACCAGTCAGCTTCATAGGATGACAAGCAGTCATGTCTGCTTGTTGAGCATAAATGACTGCAAAGGGGCATCTACACATGAGCAAAGCATTCCACATAATTAGGTTCCCTGTCTGGAGTCGGGTCAGGAGGCACAGTCCTGCTTTGCCTTCATGCATTAACCCTACCTATAGAGGAAAGGTAGACTCATCTCTCTGTTGTTATTGTTGTTGTTACTGATGATGATGATGATGATGATGATGATGATGATGATGCACTGGTATAGCTATTATTCACTTCCATTTCTTCTGAGAGGGCTTTCAAGAAAACTGTTTTTCAAGAAGTTGTTTTTTTATCACAGCACATTGGGGTACTTTTCATTAAGATACATTTTCATTACGAGGTATGCTCTTATCTCTGTGAGTGCTATTTTTATTTCTCTCATGTTTTAAAGAAACATTTCTTAAGCCATCAATATGCCGCTTCAAGAAATATTTTCCGTTCAAAGCCTAATCCGTTTTTTTAAAAGCCTATATTTGGAGTTCACTTTGACAGATGGATTGCATTTTTTTCCTAAAAACAATAAAAAGCCAGCATTTTTCTTTCTATCCATAAACTATTATAATCTTTATGAGATCCACATAGACGATGTTACATAGCAACAGGGCGGGAAGTGCACTCAGTTCAAACTACTCCAACACAATCTACAGGGTTAGGTTTTCTAAAACTGAGAAAAATAACAAAATGTTCTGTGAACTATACAGGAATTATTCAACAAGTGAGATACAGGCTGAATTCGGACAACACGATAGTCAATGGTGGGGTAATAATCAACTTTACAGTTGTTCATCTAGGAGGTACTCCCCACACAACATGGTAATAAATAATCAACTGTGGTGTGGATTAGGATCAGCGCTGAGCTGACTATGGCAGCATTTGGATGACACGATAGTCAATACAACTGACGATTGTTTCCTCCTCCACAGTTGATTATTGTGTCATCCGAATTCAGCCACAGAGTTTAGAACTGGACCTATGGTATTTGGTAATTGAACGTTATAAATGGGAAAGTTCATGAATTTATAAAGCCATCTAACAGAATGTTATTGCATCACATATCACATATCTGGTGGTGGAAAGAGGTGCTTTGTTAACTCCTTCTTCCTCACTATGATTTGCATGTTATGGGTGTACATGTGAATTACTATGCAGTAGGGATGTGCACGGCTGAAAATATTGTATTGTATCATTATTGGAATTTCCAATATTAAAACTTTTCGGATCCGATATTATCGGATGTTTTCGTATCGTATCCGATTATTATCGTATGACACCATTTTCGCCATATGCTTGCCTTGATGAACTGAATAAATGGGTGAATTTTTTTATTATTTTAAAAGATACAGACATGAAACTTTTTGGACTTTGCAGATGGGATGTTGCTATTCATGGCTCCCCCAAGTTTCATGTCTCTATCTTTTAAAATCAAAAAGTTATAGGGGGTCCCCCAAAAGCCCCACCCCCCGCTGTAACATTGCTATTTTAAAAGTTTGAAACTTGAAATTCAGTCACAGTGCAGACTGGATGTTGGTAGTCATGTGTGAAAATTTCAGAACTATCCGTGCAACCCTGTATTTTATATAAATGTTTGAAAGATTATGCAACTTTTGAAAGCTCTGAATGACAGCTAAAGCCACATGTCAAGTTCCATGATCTTTCAAATATTCATAAAAAATACAAGGTTGCCCCGATTGTTATGAAATTTTTCACATATGCCTAACATCCTTCCATCTCCATTGTAAGCAATTTTCAAGTCTCTTCTGTTTACTCGCAAGTAAATTTGGAACATTTTGCACATGCTGGTAACTTCGAGCCTCAACTTCTGCAATGTGCAGTACATAGGGCTACCTCTGTGCCTAGTCCAGGAACTTCAACTAGTTCAAAATATGGCAGACAGGTTGGTCACCGGTACACCTAGGGGTGACCATATTACGCCAGCTTTAAAATCGCTCCACTGGCTGCCAATTAGTTTCCGGGCAAAGTACAAAGTGTTGGTTATTACCTTTAAAGCCCTACATGGTTTGGGTCCAGGTTACCTGTGGGATCACCTTCTCCCATACAATCCGCCCCACACGCTCAGGTCCTCTGGGAAGAAGTTACTACAGTCAGCCAAAACTAGGCTGACAACCGTTACCCAGAGGACCTTCTCTTCTGCTGTTCCCAGACTGTGGAATGGCCTGCTGGAGGAGTCTCATCAACTTAACAGTCTTTTAGAATTTAAGAAAGCTATAAAGACTAGCCTCTTCCAGCAAGCATATCCAGTGGAATTTTAGAATGTTTTTAGGACGTTTTTTATGATGTTTTATTGCTATTTTAATAATGTGCAGCATGTTTTTAATCAGTTTTATGTATTTTATCATGTTTTATATTTACTGTTGTTCCCCGCCTCGATCAAAGGGAGAGGCAGGTAAGAAATAAATTTATTATTATTAGTATTATTAGTATTATTTGGACTATTGTTGTTGTTATCATTGTTGTTGTTATTGCCTAACATTTAAGGTCCTTTTACAAATACTTTTTAAGCTTGCTATATATAGACCCAATGCCATAATCGAGAGATTCATAGTAATAGTAATATCAAAACAGGTTGGATGTGCTGTCACACCATGATGATGATTGCTTCCTTCCCACTACCTAAATTATGGATTTTGATTGCAGGAACAAGGACTGTGCTTTGTTACTGGTTTTCTGCAGGCATCCTCAGATTCCTGGTGCCCTGAGACAAAGATGTGTATCATTAGACCCGATGAACTGCTTATATTGAAAACCCACAATTCAGCTATTTAGAGGAGTAACAATAATATTTTTCAACTAGATGGTGAAAAAAAATACAGCTATGATTTCTAGCAACATTCAAAACAAAACAAACGACCTATAATAGCACATCCAGTGTATAGGTTTGTAGATTTAAAAAAATTATAAACAGATTTTAAAAATGTGAATGTCATTGAACTGTTTCAATGTTTCAAATCTATAAATCTATAAACTGAATATGCTATCATTGGTTGTTTGCTGTGTTATGCACGCTACATATCGGTTAATGGCATACATCCACTGAAGTTTACTGACCTAACAAAGGACACAGGTCGAAATCTTGATTACTGAGAGACAGAGGGACTACTCACGCATGCCAACTGCACCTTCCTTTCTCTTCATGTGATTCCTTCTGTATATGTAAGCTACATGGAGAAAGTTTAGTTTAAAATGGGCTGTCCAAAGAGACATCCACAAACATTGCATTATTATTATTATTATTATTATTATTATTATTTGCATCTGAGAACTGGTCTAGAATCTTCCAAAATGGTCTCTCAGCCAATAGGTACAATTCACAAAGTTTAATAAAGTGTGAACAAGCAATAGAATGGATTGTGGCCACTATAAGCTCAAAATTTCAACATGGCCAGTCTGCTTATGCTGTTGACGAACCACTAGCATACACAACCTCTAGCTATATGCCAGTAGTGTGATGGGCTTTCTGGGGAAACCAATCATATCAACTTATGCTATTGGTATACCCTAGTGGTATGTCCATAGCATAAGTGGACTGGCAGTGTTAGATACTGCTTTAACATCTCAGCAACAGTAGGCAAGACCTCCATTAAACTGTGTAAGAGAACATTTGACCAAATTAAAGGTGCCCCTTCCTGTTTACTTATACTGGGGCTGCTAGAAAATTGTGGCACTAGGGGTAGGGGCAACTATCTTAATCCCAGGCATTATTAATTTCTTGATCATCAGGAAAGGGTAATAGTGTGAGTTTGCTGACATAAACTGACATAGTTGTGTCATCACATCCTACTCATGTGCTGTTTTCTATCAACAGTCCATTGACCATGATAAACAATAACCTTGAATCTTCACAGATCTTGGATAAAGGCTTAGAGCATATTTCCTTGGAGAAAAACTATTTTTTCAAATAACTCAGCCCAAGGTCAGATAAAATCGAGCCTCCTGGACAACCACAGGGAAGTTAAGAGTCATAGGGTACCTCTAGACGGACACTTTCCATCGATATGGCTTTGCACTGGTGGCAGTTGTGTTACATGACTCTGCTGCCAGTGCGAAGCCATCTAGGGGCAAAGGCCCTTTGCTCCAATTTTAAAAAGTCAGTCATTTACTCCGACCTTTTTTTAGATCGGAGATGGCTGGCCAGGGAAGGTGCCTGGCCAGCCCCACCTCTGCAGTCCTCCCTGTCATGGCTCCATCTGAAGAATCTTCCTCTGAGGAGGAAGACGTTTCAGAGACTGCAGCTTCACCCATTCCCCAGGACTTACCAGAGGAGGAGGAAGGGCAGGGAAGTTCCTCAGAAAAGCCCCAGGAAAGCCACCCTCTTCCACCCCCTGTCTCCAACGAGGAAGATTCTGGGCCTGAAGAGGTTCGTCCTTTAACTCCCCAGCAGAGGCGGCGTCTGAAGTGTGCAGAGCAAATTCGTCCAACAAGACGTAGTTTGAGATTGCAGAAACACAGCACAGCAGACGCAAGCCTTAAATGAGATTGCTTAAGGAATATGGAACAGCTGGGGAAGGGGCGAGGACAAGCTCAGGCAAGACATAAAAGGCTCAAAGGGGGAAGCAGTGGTCATTGGGAACAACCGACGTAATCGGCTCCTAGCATTCTTGCCTGCTTTCGGCTCATAGACTGTGGATTGAATACCCGGCTTGACTTTGGATTGTGGACCCTGGACTTCCTGAATATCTGGCTTGACCCTTGGCTTTGGCAATTGGACTTTGTGGACTTTCTGGCTTGACCCTGGACTCTGGACTCTGGACTTGTGATATATCTGCCTAGCCCCTGACTACCTTGGACCCTGAACTGGGAATCTTGGACAGTACTGTCTTACTCCGTAAGTTTGGCACTCCATGCAGGCTTGGGGTTAATCTCTTGCAGATAAATAAAAACACAAAACAGTCAAGTTTGCTGGCGTTCTTCCCGGACATTCCGTAGATAAGGGGTTTGATTGGCTGGTTTCCCAGACAGAAATCTGGTGAAATACGATACTCCCCCCCCATTAAAAAAATAAAATAAACCCCTTACCGGAGAGTAGGGGAGTCGATACTCCCAGCCGCCCCTCCAGCTGATGCTGGGCAGGTGCGGACACGGCAGCGGTGGCGACAGGAAAAGCCGCTGTGGTGCTCCTGACATGAAGACTGGTGGCAGGAGCGTCAATGCATGGCGCGCCGACTGCCACCACCACGGCGCGCCAGAAGAGACGCCATGAAGAGGCGGCCATGTTCTTTCAGTAGCCCTAGCATTTATAGCCATATTGAACACCCATCAATGCTGTGAATTGTGGCTGCTGCAAATGTAAAGAAAGCATATCACATCTCAAGCACTTGTTTCATCTTTACCTTTGCATTCTCAGTGAGATAAAATGATCTTCTGCATATGTCACTAAAAAAATGTGGTTATAAATACTTAAACAAAGCCCATCAAGATCAAGCCCTTTTGACTGGCATCTGTCGTAGTAAAGAGCATAAAAAATAGAATGGTGGGCAAATCTTAGATGAAGTCGTTTGAAAGGAAGTTTAATATATAATATATCCCTATGAATTTCAACAAGAAAAATGGTGGTCACATACTGCATTTTTAGATTCAACCAGAAAACATTATACCTGCAAAAATGTTATACATATATTTAATAAGTAGAACAGTGGTTGAAGTGAGTGTCCTACATGTGGCTGTGCTGGGAAGGAAAATAAGCAAAAGTAGTGGGTTACACAAAATTAAAACATAGCAGAAATGCAAAATACAAAGGACAAACCAGAAACGTACAATAAAAACCACCACAGTCACTGTGGGGACTGGATATAGCGAAAGAGGTATTTTCCATACCAAAACAAATTTCGTGGTCAGAGAATGTGACTTTGTATAAATAAAATGTAGGCTATTTCCAGTGCAACCTTATACATGACTACTCAGGAGTAAGCCCTTTTGTGTATAGGATTGCAGCCACAATTTATCATTGTATGGTTTTGTTTGGAAGCAATACGGGTTTCTTCAGGCTATATTAATTTTAAACTGTTGCAGTGCTAGCTCATGCTGAGACAGATAGAATGTTGCACTCAGAAAGCTGAAATATATTTTGCCAATTGATGGCTAATTTTCCTAAGAATATTTGTTAGGTTGTACTTCACTAATCAAAGGCTTGTTCAGAGTTTGATAAATGCAAGTTTTTGATAAAATGTCATTTCAGTTGCATAGAGTAATATTTGATTGTGTGCATATTAAAGCCACATCTGATTGCTTTGATTTTACTTTTAAAAGAACATAAGGATATAATTCAACGTCAACAATATTAAAATTTGCCCATGGGTAACTAAATGAATAAGTGATCTGGAATTACCATTAAAATATGTTAAGTCCTCCCTTTTTAGTAAATAAAAGTAATTTGCCTCATGATTTATTTCACAGATAGGGTTGTTTTAATAAAAAAATAGAGCTCTTCTCCACTCTCTCCTACCATTTAAAGAAGATTTGATTAATTTCCTGTCCTTGTAAGGATGAAATATTATTTATTACTATCATTATTATTGCTTCAGTAAGATCAAATTGGTAATCATGGTGATAGGAAGCAAAAACCGTAAATATTTCTTCTCTCTCCAATTTGGCTTTTATTTTTCCAGTCACTGGCCCAATGTTATAAAATCCAGCCTAGGTTACACAGTTCAGTTCTCCCCTTTTTCAAAAAATAGAAGCAATTGACAAGTGTAAAATAATACCAGCCCAAATGCTTTCTTCTAAGGAGATGCCTACTTTTCCCTTTGTTTTGTTTGGTTGTGGGTCCTCCTGCTGATTCTGATGAGTGGGTCCCCTGGGGCTCTGCCCCAAAGTCTTACCTTCACAACACCACTGGGACCATCATTGGCTGAGCTCCCTGACTAGGAGTGTCATTAGACGAGCATTTTATTACACTTTCATTACTGCCCACTCACAATTTTTTTTGCGGGTCCTATTGACAACGCTGTCTGCCTCCCAAGCGTCTCCCACTCCTTTTGGTCTTCTTTACAAAACAAAATAAGATAGAGGGCCATTATTGTAAAATACCTGTAGAACAGAGGTTCTGTATATGTGGTGCTCAAATAGTAGAGGACCTCTACCACTATTTCTTATATTGTTCTCTGTATTCTGAACCTCGGACAAAGTTTACTTTGAATCTGTTATGGGATATATCTGACAGTGAGCCTATCCATATTGCCCTTAAAATGACTTATATTCTGTTTAAAAATGTGGTTTTTGAAGTTGTTTCATTATGTGGTAGGACACACTGAGCAGTACTTATGTTTCATAGTGACTGCTTCCTCCGTCCTGAAAACGTTCAGTGGTGTGACACATGGTTAATTCTTTGTCTGTTCTTTTTTAGTTACTGTTTTGCAGGCTGCTTTACCCACCCACTTCTGTCTCTGTAACTCAAGCAATCTGCAAAACTGAAACTAAAAAAGAAGAGTCAAGGAATTAACCCTGTAATACACCAGTGAACACGGAGGAAGCAGTCACTATGAAACATAAGTACTATTCAGTTTGTCCTACCACGTAATGAAACAACTTAAAAACCATGTTTTTAAACAGAATATAAGTAGTTTTAAGGGCAATGTGGATAGGCACAGTGATGATCAAGTTAAAGTTATATATTTGCTCTCTGATGCTGACAAATTTGTGACACAGTTGTGAGATTCGCAGTAGCTTCCCAAAAGTTGAGAAGAAGATTCGTAGAGGTCAATATGGTGAACTGTAATTTAACATGAAGTTTTAATATATCAATAGTATTAACCTTTATACATTTATGGACTTTTAAATGTAAATTCTTAGTGTCTCTTATTTTAATCCTTTGTATTAAAACTAACTTTTACATTTTTATGGGCACCTTCTAATGGAAACCTTTGCTAGTATCTTTTTGTATTTTACTCCTTTGTATTATAGAGTTTTTGTATGCTTATCTGTATTGTTGGTGTATGCATTTGAAAAGTTGGTATGACCATGATGGTAGAAACAACAAATATCAACCTATCAACAAAATAAGACTCAAGTAAATCCGATTTTTTCCCCCGGTAGCAACACGAGCCATCATTTCCTGCTGTATGGAGGAAAAGCAGCATGATAAAAACAGCCACTGAATGGGCCATGTGGTCATTGTTTACATCCTCTTTCTTCTCTGTGTGAAGAAAGAGGAAGTATCATGGGTCAGAAACAGGGGAGAGGGAAGTGATGGTAAGGAAACATGATTTCCCCCATCTGATGATGTGCTAAGAGTCTCTGGCTGCTGTTAAATGAATTATTCTCTTCTAGAAAGGGGTAAGTCAGCCAGAAGATCTTAGGAGGAGAGGGATAGAAGACACAGGAGCCCAGAAAAGTATGGTGAAAAAGGAAGGATCTGGAGAAATAAGGTGAAGTAAAGGACAGACAGATAGTGAAGAGGAAAGGAAAACTATTCCAAAATTTGATATCAGATGGTGTGACTCTGCTTTGTGTTTCTGTATATTAATGGTCTCCACAAGGAGCAGGGCCTTCTCTGTTGATGCTCTAGAAACTTCATTGCATAAGCTGGGTGTTTGGCTTTTACCAAACAAAGAAAGCAATTTCAGGATGTTATTTGTATCATTCAATTTCCAATCAGTGTCAATTTCACAGGTGTTCATTCATAAATCCATTCCATGCCCTTTTCACAGTAATGCGTAGGGTTTTTTAAAGTCTATAAATGCCTATTTAAATAATATTTAAATACACATTTATAAACATGTTTTATCCAAATGTATGCATTTCTGAAACTTTTTGTCCTAAAATATGGATTTTCAAACAGATTTTGGTATGTGATTTTTCATGCTAGAAGTGCATTGCAAAATTCAGAGAAGAGCAAACTAGAGAGAATAATTTTGCACTGATCTACACAATAGTCCAGGAGATGAAGATCATATCAGTTCACAATTACATGAAGAAATATCAAATTCCTGAAGAATATCTAGATGATAGCTTCTATCTTTTGAGTACCTGCTATTTTGCTGCTATCTATTGGTTTGCTGAACCTTATGAATTGTGTTTTTAGTTAAACTTAGGGATGTCAGAGAAGAACCCTGCATTAAGAACCCTCTTAATGTGGAAACAAGACTGTGAGCCAATCTACACACACAGGATAAAACACTTTGAAAACGTTTTGAAAACTGTATATGGAGTGTGTCCTGGGCCCCAACAGTTCTCAAAACTGTCAGCCTATCTACACTAGGACACACTCCATATATAGTTCTCAAACGTTTTCAAAGTGTTTTATCCTGTGTGTGTAGATAGGATCTTTAAAGCATCCTCAACAGATGGCTGTTCAGCTGCCTCTTGAATGCCTTTAGTGTGGGAGAGCCCCAACCTCCCTAGGTAATTGGTTCCATTGTTATACTACTCTAACAGTCACAAAGTTTTTCCTGATGTCCAGATGGAATCTGGCTTCCTGTAACTTAAGCCCATTATTCCACGTCCTACACTCTGGGATGATCGAGAAGAGATCCTGGCCCTCCTCTGTGCGACAGCCTGTGAAGTATGAGTGCCATCATGTCTCCTCCCAGTCTTCTTTTCTCCAGGCTAAACATGCCCAGTTCTTTCAGTCTCTCCTCATAGGGCTTTGTTTCCAGACCCCGATCATCCTCGTTGTCCTCCTCTGAACAAGCTCCAGCTTGTCTATATCCTTCTTGAAGTGTGGTGCCCAGAACTGAATACAATACTCAAGATGGGGCCTAACCAGTGCCGAATAGAGGGGAACCAGTATCTCACACGATTTGGAAGCTATACTTCTATTAATGCAGCCCAAAATAGCATTTGCTTTTTTTGCAGCCACATCACACCGTTGACTCATATTCCGCTTGTGATCTACAACAATTCCAAGATCCTTCTCACTTGTCGTATTGCTGAGCCAAGTATCCCCCATCTTGTAACTGTGCATTTAGTTTCTTTTTCCTAGGTGCAGAACTTGGCATTTATCCCTGTTAAATTTCATTCTGTTGTTTTCAGCCCAGTGCTCAAGTCTATCAAGATCACTTTGGAGTTTGTTTCTGTTTCCCAGGGTATTAGCGATCCCACCCAATTTTATGTCATCTGCAAATTTGATAAGCACTCCCTGCACCTCCTCGTCCAAATCATTAATAAAAATGTTGAAGAGCACTGGGCCCAGGGTATTAGCAATACCACCCAATTTTGTGATAAATGAATGAAATGGGAAGATACCAAATGCTGTAGGGATAACAGAGGCTGATGTTTGTTTGTTTATTTATGTTTGGTATATATATACTGTTGGATATATTTAAATCTCTCAGCAGTTCACAATATTAAAATATATTTAGCTATAATATTAAAAACACAACATTAAAAGCACAACATTAAAACAGCTGCAGTAAAAAACAATTTAAGGAACAGCAAAATGGGGCAACATGATTAATTTACTTACAGGGAAGTCCTGGATGAAAAGGTGCATTTTTCGGGGGTGTTTAAAAGATGCCACATTTTCTGCCTCCCAAACTGCATGGGGGAGGATTTTCCTGAGGATGAGTGCCACCACCCAGAGAAGGCCCATCATCGGGGTTCTTCACTGTGATAGGCTGACCATATTAAAAGGAGGACATGGCTCATGTAACTTTAACAGTTGCAGAGAAAAGGGAATTTCAGCCAGCGTCATTTGTATGCAATTCGTACCTGGTGAAATCACCTCTTCATCAAAGCAATTAAAGTTGCATGCACTATACTAGAGTGACCAGATACAAAAGAGGGCAGCACCCCTGCAGCTTTAACTGTTGTAATGAAGAGGGAATTTCACCAGGTACGAATTGCATACAAATGATTCCGGCTGAAATTCCCTTTTCTCTACAACTGTTAAAGTTACATGAACCCTGTCCTCCTTTTCATATGGTCAGCCTACACTGTGACAATATGTTCCCATATTGACTTGAAGTAAGCAGCCAGGCGTTGGGCTCCAGGCCTTATAAAATGGAATGTCTTGTGAAAATGCTATTTAATGAACAATACATTGAATCAATGTTCCATAACCAGAAACGTTTGGGAGACTTGACCATTATCAGATAACAGTTTTTCAATTAGCTGGTCATCTTTAAAAACATGTGAAAATGGGAAGAAAAATAAAATCCTAAATACATTTAATCAAAGCCACACCTGGGAAAGTCCTGTGCTGGAAGTAATATGTGAATGTTGCATTGCAAATACGATAGCTCCCATGTTATTCCTTGGAAAATGTTTGACTTCTGTGCTGCTGTTTTTGTTTTTAACAGGCTGTTATACTTTTAAGTCCACAAGATACCTCGAAGGCTGCAGGGACAGTGTGTTTAGGAAGTGTTTCTATTTTGTAGGAAGCTGAAAGGTATGCCAAGATCTGTTTTTCTATTTACATATCCCATAACAGACAACACCTTTAAAACAGCGCAAGAATAATATTAAGTCTCAGAAAATAGGTACATCATTTTGCCTGATGGGCAGTTGAGATGTACTGGAGGGGAGACAGATACAATAATGGTATCTCTCTATTTACTTTGACAAACCCATGACAGAACCATTTTGTTCCTTGATAGACTCACACAATTCTAGGAAATGTGCTAAGATTTCATCATTTTTGCTGGGGGGTTTCTGCCCCCACCTTTCTTGCATTGCAAGCAAAATTCAACCACATGGAAAACAAATAACCTCCACACATAAATATGTATTGCATATTTCTTTCTATGTAAGTGCCTGGAAAATTCCCTACTTCTTAGAAGTTTCACGAGAGTTTGGGCACTATTACTAACAAGGGCTGTTGCGTGGGTAGAGGGGCAGGAGTAAGCAAAACTTCTTGAATTGAATGGAAGCAGCTAAGGAACATATGCTGGCGAATATGCGAATCATAGAGAATGGAGGTCAACCATTGGAAATGCTTGCATGTGATGGTGATGGGTAGGCTGACCATATGAAAAGGAGGACAGTGCTCATGTAACTTTAACACTTGCAGAGAAAAGGAAATTTCAGCTGGCATCATTTGTATGCAATTAGTACCTGGTGAAATCCCCTCTTCATCACAGCAATTAAAGTTGCATGCACTATACTAGAGTGACCATATACAAAAGAGGGCAGGGCCCCTGCAGCTTTAACTGTTGTAATGAAGAGGGAATTTCACCAGGTATAGGCTGACCATCTGAAAAGGAGGACAGGGCTCATGTAACTTTAACAGTTGTAGAGAAAAGGGAATTTCAGCCAGTGTCATCTGTATGCAATTAGTTCCTGGTGAAATTCCCTTTTCATCACAACAGTTAAAGGTGCAGGCACTATACTAGAGTGACCATATACAAAAGAAGGCATGGCCCCTGCAACTTTAACTGTTGTGATGAAGAGGGA
This sequence comes from Anniella stebbinsi, assembly GCA_029215795.1. Taxonomy (NCBI): domain Eukaryota; kingdom Metazoa; phylum Chordata; class Lepidosauria; order Squamata; family Anniellidae; genus Anniella; species Anniella stebbinsi. The sequence continues at coordinate 209,577,172 of JARDYH010000004.1, forward strand.
ATTTCACCAGGAACTAATTGCATATAAATGACACTGGCTGAAATTCTCTTTTGTCTACAATTGTTATACATGAGCCCTGTCCTCCTTTTCATATGGTCAGCCTAACCAGGTATGAATTGTATACAAATGACTCCGGCTGAAATTCCCTTTTCTCTACAACTGTTAAAGTTACATGAGCCCTGTCCTCCTTTTCATATGGTCAGCCTAGTGATGGGTAGAGTGTCTAGAGAGTTCTCCAAATTGTGCAGAATCTCTCCAGTACATCCCAAAGCACCCATTACCAACTTTGGTTAATACACTTACTTACTATAGCCTGGCCACAGTCATTCATGCATCAGTATCCTCATGATTAGACTACTGTAATACACTCTATGTGGGGCACCCATGGTTCAGAAGCTGCTACTAGTGCAGAATGCAACAGCTATGGTGCTCACTAGGACACCTAGCTATGCTCACATAAAACCTATGCTAAAAGAATTGCACGGTCTGCCTGTTAGCTACCAAGCCACATACAAGGTTATTATTATTATTATTATTAAGCCCTAAACAACTTAGGACCAGGATACCTAGCAGACTACCTTCCCTTATATACACCCAGATGACATTTATGGACTTCAGAGAAAGTCTTGCTGTTAATTCTAAAAAGAACCTTGATGGCAGGCCTGCTCTGTAGTGGCACCTACCATTTGGAAAACTCTTCCTTATGCAGTTCGGGAGGCGGAAAATGTAACATCCTTTAAACGCCTCCTGAAAACATCTCTTTTCACACGGGCCAGATCTACACCAAACAGGATGTAACACTTTGAAAGTGGTTTGAAAACAGTATATGGAATGCATTATGAGCCCCAACAGTTGACAATACCATTCTAAGCCATTATAAAGCAGTAATGTAGATCCTGCCATAGGCTTTCCATGGGCTGTAACTTATTTTGATTTTATATGGTATTTTTTAACTTTAAAAGTTTTAAACTAATTCTGACTTGTTGCATTTTATGGTTTTAAATTGTGAACTGCCCAGAGAGCCTCCGCTATTGGGCAGTTTGAAAATGCAATAAATAAATACATAGATAAATTCCTGGTAGCAGCTGGTGCAGGTGTGGAGATGGGCCACATGGTTTGTAAGTTGCCAGTGGTAAGCAGGTCAAGAGCTCATCTATTCACATGGAACTGTTGCCACACAGAAGCACTTCCTGCCTAGATGTATGGAGTTTGTTCAATCAATTCCATCTGTGTTTCATGGGTTGTCAGGGCTCTTTCATTCCATCATCCATTCATTGAGAGCATCAGATATTTTTTTGCCTGAATTTTATTCTACTTGCCCAAATTTGCATTAGCGCTAATTCACATTAGCCCTAATGTGCACTTGCAAAATATGCTAATGCGAAGTAATGCAAGCCCACCCCCAAAGTGAGAAACCAGTTGGCAATTCTGCAGAATCCACTGGTCTAAAAAAAAAAAAAAAAAAAAGCCAGTCTGCTGTGGGATCTGCAAGTCAGAATTATAGAAATCCAAACTCATTTGAAACCATTATGGATTGTTCTGGTGTCCTTACCTAGAAGTGCTTTTATGATGTAGCGTCTACTATGTGCAAACCAGGGATGGATGATAATTCTGTTTCAGTTCAGGTTTGGTAACTGTTCTCTGAGCTGGTGTTGGATTCGCCCAGGCATCCCATTCAAGGCCGGTTTGTCAGGTGGAGCTCAGGAGTTCATGGCATCCATGACAAACATGGGCCTATCCCAATTGGTCTCTGGACCCACACATTCAGCAGGTCACACCCTCGATGCTGTTTTCAGTTCCGAACAGACGGATCTGTGGGCGGAGGTATCGAATACCACCGAATTGTCATGGACAGACCATTTTCTGGTCAGGGCTAGTATCACGGCTACCACCCGCCCCTGCAGGGGTGGCAGACCTATTAAGATGGTCCGCCCTCGAAGGCTGATGGATCCTTCTGGATTCCAGAAAGCCTTGGAGGGTTCTATGGCTGGTATCGTCGACGATCATGTAGAAGCACTGGTCAATAGATGGAATCAAGACCTAACTAGGGCTATCAACATGATTGCCCCCAAATGTCCTCTCCGGCCCGCTTCTAATAGAGCGCCCTGGTATACAGAAGACCTCAGGGAGTTGAAGCAGAAAGGACGACGACTGGAGTGCCGATGGCGGAAAACTCGACTTATATCTGACAAGACACGACATAGAGAACATCTTCATTCCTATTGGGTGGCAATACGTGCAGCTAAGAAAGCTTTCTTCTCTGCGCGCATTGCGTCTGCGAATTCGCACCCAGCAGAACTGTTCAGGGTGGTGAGGGGTCTAACCCAGGCACCTTCTCCCCTGAATCCGATTTTAGAGCCTTCGGTAGTTCGCTGTGATGTCTTTAACGATCATTTCTCAGATAAAATATCTCGGATAAGAGCCCATTGTTATAGCAGAGGCTGACAGTGGAGTGTCCAGCGACTCCGCGAGTAGGATTACACTTGATCAGTTTCAGTTGGTGAGTACTGAGGATGTGGACAAGGTACTTGGATATGTGAGGAGGACGACTTGCCCTCTCGATCCCTGCCCTTCTTGGCTGGTCGTCCAGGGAGGAGATGCAGTTAGATCACATTTACAACATATCATTAATGCATCTCTCAGGGAGGGGAGTTTTCCATCATGTTTAAAAGAGGCGGTGGTAAGGCCGCTTCTAAAAAAGCCCTCCCTGGATCCCCTGGACTTTAATAACTACAGGCCAGTATCAAATCTTCCATTTTTGGGCAAAGTGATCGAGAGGGCGGTTGCCTTCCAACTCCAGGCAGTCTTGGATGACACTGATTTTCTAGACCCATTTCAAACCGGCTTCAGGGCAGGATACAGAGTTGAGTCCGCTTTGGTCGCCTTAGTGGATGATCTACGCCTTAGTATTGACAGGGGGAGTGTGTCCCTGCTGGTACTCCTGGACCTCTCAGCGGCTTTCGATACCATCGACCATGGTATCCTTCTGGAGCGCCTGGGGGAATTGGGAATCGGGGGCACTGTGCTTCAGGGGTCCCGATCCTATCTCTTGGGCAGGTTCCAGATGGTGATGCTTGGAGATAGTTGCTCTTCAAAAAAGGAGTTGCTATGTGATGTACCACAAGGTGCCATCCTTTCCCCAATGCTGTTTAACACTTACATGAAACCGCTGGGAGAGATCATCCGGAAGCATGGGGCGAGGTGCTATCAATACGCTGATGACACCCAAATATATTTCTCTATGCCTTCGACAACATCGTCAGCTAAGGATAGTGTGTCTCCTCTGAATGAATGCTTGGAGGTGGTAATGGGCTAGATAAGGAAAAACAAACTGAAGCTGAATCCAGACAAGACGGAAGTGCTCACTGTCAAAGGCCCCAACCTGGGTCTGGAGGTGTGTCAACCAGTTCTGGATGGGGTTACACCCCCCCTGAAAGATTGTGTTCGCAGCTTGGGGGTACTCCTGGATCCGTCGCTCCAAATGACAGCTCAGATTGATGTGACGGCCAGGAATGCCTACTATCAGCTTCGGCTGATACGCCAGCTGCGCCCCTTCCTAGAGTTGGAAGACCTAAAGATGGTAGTGCACATGCTGGTAACTTCAAGGCTTAACTTCTGCAATGTGCTGTACATAGGGCTACCTTTGTGCCTAGTCTGGAAACTTCAACTTGTTCAAAATATGGCACCCAGGTTGGTCACCAGTACATCTAGGAGTGACCACATTACACCAGTTTTAAAATCACTTCATTGGCTGCCAGTCAGTTTCCGGGCGAAGTATAAAGTGTTGGTTGTTACCTCTAAAGCCCTACATGGTTTGGGCCCAGGCTACCTGCGGGATCGCCTTCTCCCGTACAATCCACCCCGCACACTTAGGTCCTCTGGGAAGAACTTACTCAAGCCAGCCAGAACTAGGCTGGCGAGTGTTACCCAGAGGACCTTCTCTTCCATCGCTCCCAGACTATGGAGTGGTCTGCTGGAGGAGATTAGACAAATTAGCAGTCTTCATGAATTTAAGAGCGTCATGAAGACTGCTCTCTTCCGGCAGGCCTATCCAGATGAATTTTAAGATGTTTTTAATGAGGTATTTTTTCTTGTTTTTAAAATTTTAACTGTTTGTGATTTTTGTGTTTTATATTGTTGTTGTTCCCCACCTCGATCCGGAAGGAGAGGCAGGTTATAAATAATAATAATAATAATAATAATAATAATAATAATATTAAAAAAAAATACATTAGCACAGGTCCACAGTAATTCCAAAAGCCTGCTGGAATACAATAGTGTTTGCCTGCCTCCAGAAGTGTAGTACAGAGGAAAAGAGTTCCAGAGCCTTGGAACAGCCGCCAAGAAGGCCCTCTCCTGTGGACCTATCAGGTGTGTGTGCCTGGGATATTGGTAAGATTGAGAGAAAGGCCTCCCCAGAAGATCTCAGAGCACAGGCAGGCTCATGTGGAAGAATACGGTCTTTCAGATAACCTGGACCCAAACCATATTGTTTTTGTTTTTGTAGCTTTTGGGGCTGTTGTAGCAGTTTTAAATGTATGTGTGTATTGTGTGTATGTTGTATGTTTTTGCTGTTTTAATTTTTGTATATTGTTTTTAATTGTTTTAATCCCATGTAAACCGCCCAGAGACCTTCGACTATGGGGCGGTATACAAATGTAATAAATAAATAAATAAATAGGGCTTCATAGTAGGGATGTGCACTGACCCCCCGGATCGGATCGGATAGCGGATCGGAATCAGACCTGGGGGGTCGGATCAGATCGGATCGGATCGGAGGCTGGTCGGATCGGATCGGACCAGATGTCCGATCCGGATCGGACGCCATTTTGAATGCTTTTTCTCATAGCCAAGTATTGTTTTACAAAAACGCCTATAACTTTTTCATTTTTAAAGATAGAAGGATGAAACTTGGGCACATTGTAGACTGGTTAGGGATAGTTATCTGTGAGAAATTTCAGAAAGATTGGTGCATGCGTTTTGTGGCAATTAATTTTAGAAAAATGGGTAGTAGTGGGGTAAATACAGTTATGCCTCCCATTTTTTTAGTTTTGAAGATACAAACAGGAAACTTGGGCACATTACAGGGAACACTTCACTTGATATGTGTGTAAAATTTCAGAAACATTGGTGCTTGCCTGGTGTGGCAATTAATTTTTGAAACAATGAGGGATTCATTGGACAGCACTTGCCCATAGGGATTCATTGGAGAGTACTTGTCCATAGGGAATCATTGGAAAGCACTTTCCCATAGGGAATCATTGCATTGCACTTTCCCACTGAGAAATGCAGTTATGCCTCCCACATTTTTATTTTTGAAGATACAAACAGGAAACTTGGGCACATTGTAGACTGGTTAGGGATAGTTATCTGTGAGAAATTTCAGAAAGATTGGTGCATGCATTTTGTGGCAATTAATTTTTTAATAAATACGCAGGAATGCCTATAACTTTGTCATTTTTAAAGTTACACACATGAAACTTTGCCACATTGTAGGTGGTACCTTGGGACCTATGTGTGTGAAATTTCAAAAACGTAGGTGCTTGCCTTGTATGGCAATTAATTTTAGAAAAATGGGTAGTAGTGGGGTAAATACAGTTACGCCTCCCATTTTTTTATTTTTTAAGATACAAACAGGAAACATGGGCACATTACAGGGAACACTTCACTTGATATGTGTGTAAAATTTCAGAAACATTGAAGCTTGCCTTGTGTGGCAATTAATTTTTGAAACAATGAGGAAAGAAACGCCTATAACCTTTTTATTTTAAAAGTTAGAAGTCTGAACATTGCTCACTTTGTAGATGGGTTAGGGGTAGATATGTGTCAGAAATTTCAGAATGATAGGTCCAGGCATTTGATGGCTATGGAATTTTTAGATAAAATGTTTCAAAAAAATTTCCACAGAGGCCCGGTCTTCCCCTCTTCCCCCTCCCGCTTCCCGCGAAGAAAAGGAAACACTCTCTCGTCTCGATCCCTTTGATCCTGTTGCTAGTATCCATTACAGGGCTCGTGTCTGCTTTCACTTTTTACTCAAGCAGAACGGTTGAGCCTAGCTGAGTTTTGCAGCCATGCGTGCAAGGAAGGATCTCTCTCATCTCGATCCCTTTGATCCTGTTGCTAGTATCCATTACAGGGCTCGTGTCTGCTTTCACTTTTTACTCAAGCAGAACGGCTGAACCTAGCTCAGTTTTGCAGCCATGCGTGCAAGGAAGGATCACTCTCTCTCGATCTCTTTGATCCTTTGTTCCTCCCATTCTCCTCCCCCTCGCCGGCGTTGTGTGTGCGCCCCGCCGGTGCCCTCGCGTGCGGGCCGGTTCCTGGGCAGCAGAGGCTCTGCCTGGCTGCTGTGAGGCTCCTGAAGGGCTTGCCTAATGCGGGCTGTTGTGCTCCGCTGGGCCGCGGGGGTAGGTTGATGATGAAGAGGATGATGGGGAGGGCGTTCAATGGCCCCTCCGCTCACCAACTGACAGCGCGTGCTCCGCTCCAGACACCCGGCCTCGGCAGCCAGGAGGATACGCTGCCAAGCCCGCCGCCGCCGCCCGCGCGCGCACACACACCACCCGTCCATTATCATTTGGGCAGCCCTAATTAAGGAGCGCTCAAAAAATGGCAAAAACCCTCTCCTTTTTTCTTAATTCCTTGCAGCTCCCACGATTTAACCCTTTCCTATCAGCTACAATTAATTAATAGTAGGATGACCAGTACCAGGAGACTGGTGTGTACAAATGTTTTTTTTTTTTTAGGCTTGAGATCATAAAGAGGCAAATATTCTACCTACCGTATTGGAAGCAGTATGTATTATTACTTTTTTAAAAAATGTAATTAGTAGGATGACGATATGAAAAGGAATACAGGGCTTTAACAGTGGAATAGAAAAGGGAATTTCAGCAGGTGTCATTTGTATCCATGCGGCACCTGGTGAAATTCCCTCTTCATCACAAAAGTTAAAATTGCAGGAGCTCTGCTCTCTTTTGTATCTGGTCACTCTAGTATAGCTCCTGCAGCTTTAACTGTCATATGGTCACCCTTGTTTCCCAACATACTGCTTCCAATACTGTAGGTAGAATATTTGCCTCTTTATGATCTCAAGCCTAAAAAAAAAAAACATTTGTACACACCAGTCTCCTGGTACTGGTCATCCTACTATTAATTAATTGTAGCTGATAGGAAAGGGTTAAATCGTGGGAGCTGCAAGGAATTAAGAAAAAAGGAGAGGGGGTTTTGCCATTTTTTGAGCGCTCCTTAATTAGGGCTGCCCAAATGATAATGGACGGGTGGTGTGTGTGCGCGCGCGGGCGGCGGCGGCGGGCTTGGCAGCGTATCCTCCTGGCTGCCGAGGCCGGGTGTCTGGAGCGGAGCACGCGCTGTCAGTTGGTGAGCGGAGGGGCCATTGAACGCCCTCCCCATCATCCTCTTCATCATCAACCTACCCCCGCGGCCCAGCGGAGCACAACAGCCCGCATTAGGCAAGCCCTTCAGGAGCCTCACAGCAGCCAGGCAGAGCCTCTGCTGCCCAGGAACCGGCCCGCACGCGAGGGCACCGGCGGGGCGCACACACAACGCCGGCGAGGGGGAGGAGAAGGGGAGGAACAAAGGATCAAAGAGATCGAGAGAGAGTGATCCTTCCTTGCACGCATGGCTGCAAAACTGAGCTAGGTTCAACCGTTCTGCTTGAGTAAAAAGTGAAAGCAGACACGAGCCCTGTAATGGATACTAGCAACAGGATCAAAGGGATCGAGATGAGAGAGATCCTTCCTTGCACGCATGGCTGCAAAACTCAGCTAGGCTCAACCGTTCTGCTTGAGTAAAAAGTGAAAGCAGACACGAGCCCTGTAATGGATACTAGCAACAGGATCAAAGGGATCGAGACGAGAGAGTGTTTCCTTTTCTTCGCTGGAAGCGGGAGGGGGAAGAGGGGAAGACCGGGCCTCTGTGGAAAATTTTTTGAAACATTTTATCTAAAAATTCCATAGCCATCAAATGCCTGGACCTATCATTCTGAAATTTCTGACACATATCTACCCCTAACCCATCTACAAAGTGAGCAATGTTCAGACTTCTAACTTTTAAAATAAAAAGGTTATAGGCGTTTCTTTCCTCATTGTTTCAAAAATTAATTGCCACACAAGGCAAGCTCCAATGTTTCTGAAATTTTACACACATATCAAGTGAAGTGTTCCCTGTAATGTGCCCATGTTTCCTGTTTGTATCTTAAAAAAATAAAAAAATGGGAGGCGTAACTGTATTTACCCCACTACTACCCATTTTTCTAAAATTAATTGCCATACAAGGCAAGCACCTACGTTTTTGAAATTTCACACACATAGGTCCCAAGGTACCACCTACAATGTGGCAAAGTTTCATGTGTGTAACTTTAAAAATGACAAAGTTATAGGCATTCCTGCGTATTTATTAAAAAATTAATTGCCACAAAATGCATGCACCAATCTTTCTGAAATTTCTCACAGATAACTATCCCTAACCAGTCTACAATGTGCCCAAGTTTCCTGTTTGTATCTTCAAAAATAAAAATGTGGGAGGCATAACTGCATTTCTCAGTGGGAAAGTGCAATGCAATGATTCCCTATGGGAAAGTGCTTTCCAATGATTCCCTATGGACAAGTACTCTCCAATGAATCCCTATGGGCAAGTGCTGTCCAATGAATCCCTCATTGTTTCAAAAATTAATTGCCACACCAGGCAAGCACCAATGTTTCTGAAATTTTACACACATATCAAGTGAAGTGTTCCCTGTAATGTGCCCAAGTTTCCTGTTTGTATCTTCAAAACTAAAAAAATGGGAGGCATAACTGTATTTACCCCACTACTACCCATTTTTCTAAAATTAATTGCCACACAAGGCAAGTACCTATGTTTCTGACATTTCACACACATAGGTCCCAAGGTACCACCTACAATGTGGCAAAGTTTCATGTGTGTAACTTTAAAAATGACAAAGTTATAGGTGTTTCTTTCCTCATTGTTTCAAAACTTAATTGCCACACAAGGCAAGCTCCAATGTTTCTGAAATTTCACTCACATATCAAGGCAAGTGGTACCTGTAATGTGCCCAGGTTTCCTGTTTGTATCTTTAAAAATAAAAAAATGGGAGGCATAACTGTATTTACCCCACTACTACCCATTTTTCTAAAATTAATTGCCACACAAGGCAAGCACCTATGTTTCTGAAATTTCACACACATAGGTCCCAAGGTACCTCCTACAATGTGGCAAAGATTCATGTTTGTAACTTTAAAAATGACAAAGTTATAAGCATTCCTGGGTATTTATTAAAAAATTAATTGCCACAAAACGCATGCACCAATCTTTCTGAAATTTCTCACAGATAACTATCCCTAACCAGTCTACAATTTGCCCAAGGTTCATCCTTTTATCTTTAAAAATGAAAAAGTTATAGGCGTTTTTGTAAAACAATACTTGGCTATGAGAAAAAGCATTCAAAATGGCGTCCGATCCGGATCGGACCTCGTCGGATCGGATCGGATCGGAGGTTGGTCGGATCGGATCGGATCGGATTTTCCCAATTTTGGGTCGGATCGGATTCGGATCGTGGATCGGATCCGATCCGATGCACACCCCTACTTCATAGCTTATAACCAGCACTTTGTCCCTATCTTGGACAAAAAGAACTGAATGAGGAAGAAACCAAAACTGACAGCTTCACCATCCAGATCCAGGGCTTGGAGAGCTTTGCTCTTAAAACACTGGCTTTGAATACCTGTTTTACTGAACCATATTAGTGCTGAATTGGGGTTGCCACCTCTTTTTTTCTGATCGGCTCCTCAGTTATATGACAGGCAGGTGCATCATGGTCCTCTCCATCCTGGGAATAGCTGCACCTATTGAATGTTGTTCTGTAGAGGGATGAGCCTTTTGTTCCAGTTCGTTTTTGAGCAGAACTTACCAAAATTTGCACTGTTCTTATTCAGTAGAGACTGGACTTGAGATTTTAAAAACTGAAATAGTGGAAGTGACAGATTCACCCATCCCTAGCGGAAACCAGCTCTAAGAAAATTGGTCTCATGGGCCTTTTTTGCCTTATCAGGGTTAGGTGTAATAAATGTATTAGCATTCATTTCTCATGTGGTGTGAACTGCCCAGAGAGCTTCAACTATTGGGAGGTATAGAAATGGAATGAATAAATAAATAAATTCCTGCACATGTCTTCCTCAAGATTGTACTTCTGTAGGCTGACCATATGAAAAGGAGGACAGGGCTCATGTTGTTAACAGTTGTAGAGAAAAGGGAATTTTAGCCAGTTTCATTTGTATGCAATTAGTTCCTGGTAAAATCCCCTCTTCATCACAACAATTGCATGCACTATACTAGAGTGACCATATACAAAAGAAGGCAGGGTCCCTGCAACTTTAACAGTTGTGATGAAGAGGCATTTCACCAGGAACTAATTGCATACAAATGACACTGGCTGAAATTCCCTTTTCTCTACAACTGTTAAAGTTACATGAGCCCTGTCCTCCTTTTCATATGGTCAGCCTAGCTTCTGTCACCAGAGATGAAGAGAGACATTGGGAAGAGAGAAGAAGGAAGAGAGAGGGGGATCTCTTCTCCATTGTGCTACTCCATACATCACTACTCTGCTAGGAAGGAGAACAAAATCCAGTGAGAAAGGCACATGGACTTGGGTCTGTGCTAGGCCAACCATACGAAAAGGAGGGCAGGGCTTCTATATCTTTAACAGTTGTATCGAAAGGGAAATTTCAGCAGGTATCATTTGTATGCGTGCATCACCTGGTGAAATTCCCTCTTCATCACAACAGTTAGGCAGGAGCCCTGCCCTCTTTTGTATCTGTTCAAGAAGGCAGAGCTCCTGCAGCTTTAACTGTTGTGATGAAGAGGGAATTTCACCAGGTGCTGCATGCATACAGATGGCACCTGCTGAAATTCCCTTTTCTAGACAACCATTAAAGACACAGGAGCCCTGTCTTCCTTTTCAGATCGTCAGCCTACTCTGTGCCCATGGCTGCACGATTTGTATCCATGCCACAGCCATCTACATCTGGCCTAGGTAATGTTGCAGGAAAATACCTCTTGTATGAAGGATTCCCCCATTTACAAGAACAATAATAATCCTATTTCATGTGAATTAGACACTCTGAGGTGTATTCAAGGACACCTAGTGAATCCATGACTGAATCCATGGCAATTTGAATGTAGTTGCTTCAGATCCAGGTTTCCTAGATCATCTTGGGGGTGGGGTGGGGAGGGGGGGGAGGGGGGACTTTTGCCACAGATATGTTAGATGGAACAAGCTAGACTGGTTCAGGAGATCCATAAATGGGGTTTCCTACTGGAAAAATCAGAGAGGAAATCAGAAAGGGTTTGTGATGCTGAGGAGGGGTGGTGGTATTTAACCCTTTCTTCCCTGTGCCACTTTCCCAATTAAAATCTTTACCTCAAAGCCATTGTTTGCCTGGTGTGGCATTTGCAAAATACACAGATATTGGAAAGGATGTGGGAGGGCTTAACTCCACTTTCTCCAGCACTACAGTCATGACCTCCTGCAGGGACAGGAGTGAGCTGAATCTGAACTAATGGACCCTGCCCGTTAGAAGTGATTCTCCTCCCCCTTCTCCAAGATTGAGATGGTGTGGGAGATTGGGAAGGGAAGGAGGTGCATAATGCACTCATTTTTCCAAGCTCTTCTAGGGAACAGTCAAATAAGCTTCAGGGCAGTTTCCCACCCACCAACCCACCCATGCACTCCTGAGTAAACCTTAGGAAAAACAAAAGGAAATCCAGGTGAGCAAGAATTCACCCACCACTAAAACTATGTATATTGTCAGTCACCATTTAGAAAAAGTATAGACCACTAAGATGCTTTTTGAATTCATAAATGCGATCTCACTGGAAAAACTAATTATACAAACACACACACACACACACACGTGAATGAGTGTTGTTTTATACATTGAGAATGTTGTCTGTTCAGTGCAGATATTGGTATTTCTTGGTCTTTATTGTTAAGCTGAAAATATTATTGCTCTAGCTAATGCGTTTCCAAATCTTGCAGTAAGTCACACCTACCTTCTCCAGGAAAATCTTATGAAGTCACTTCTCAGGACTGTCTAAGGTACCCATTACAAGAATCAAAGTAGATGAGAAAGCTAGGATACCATGAAATAAGGAGTCGTATTAAGCAGAGAGAACCCAAAAGGAATGTTCTAAAATTGCATTTCAAAAATGGTAATGCAATATATTCTCGAGGCTAGATAACTTCCCAAAGCAGATTATATGGTTTTGGCAGTGGAGAAAAAAGGACGCCCAGAAAGGATATATTTAGTAGAAAAGGAATATTGAATTGTACAAGTTTTATAAAATGTACCCCAAGCCAACAGATCTGTTTAAGTAATGTAGTTGCAGTTCATGAAGCTGAGTTTTGGAATTCCCAGTCTACAAATATTAATCAGAGCAATTCATAAGCTTCACCTCCAATACATAGTGAGCATAAGAGTCCAGAGGGTTTTCCCTCTCCCTTTGGATCTGATTTTAATCGGAGTCAGAGATATTCTTCCTTTCCCCCACCTTTCTCTATATTCCTTCCTTATTTCCACTAGGGATATTGGAGAAATCTGCAATGGATTCAAGTAATATGAACTAATAATATTATTGTTTCTAATTATTATTAGAAATGATATGATTTCTAATTATTATTTCTAATAACATGATCTGCAGATTCCATGAACTTGCAGACCAATTCTTCATTTTCCAGGGGGGGGGGGGATTTGCACTAATTCGCATTAGCGCAAGTAGAATTAAATTCTGATAAAAACAAAAATCCAATTCCGTCAAGAAATGGATGATGGAATGAAAGATGCCTGGCAATCTATGAATCACAGATGGAATGGATTTAACAAATCTCTGCATTCTTACCTTCATCCACCCACCTACTTCCCTTGCTTGCCACGTCCCTAGTGGCATTGATAAGAGGAAGGGAAAGAGTTCTCACTCTACACAAAGATGTCTCTCTTTCCTTTCTCTCCTCCCTGTCACCAGGCACATTGTTACCACTGTTGTGTGCCTGCCACCAGTGGGCAGGGGAGAGGGAGACAGACAGAGCTGTATTCTTCCCATCACTGCCATTAGAGCAACATTAGAGTACAGTAGGCAGGTAGGTGGGAGAAGCAGGGAAGATGTTTGGAGGCAGACTTTCAGGTGGGTGGAGGAAGACAGTCTGAAAAAGAAGATACTTTCTGAGAGTCTAAACTAAGGCTGCACAAAGCTCTCTGCCCCCCAATTTGCCTCAGAGGCTGATTCGGAGCTTCCAAATTGCCTCAAGAGAAGAGGCTTCAGGTAAGTCCTGCTTGCACCTTTCCCCTCCCGCCTGCCCATGGGACTTCCCAGAAGCCTCTGTGGATGCCTGCAATCTGCCCTTCCTCCAAGAGAACTACTCTGACCTGCCATAGATCTACTGTTGTAAACTATGGCATCAGAAATGGCCTTTTCCAGCTCCTGTAATTTACCAAGTAGATCTATGGCAGGCTGGAGTGGTTCTCCTGGAGGACAAGTGGCTTGCCAGGGTTCATGGAGGCTTCAGGTAAGTCCCATGGGTGGGTGGGCACAGTAGATGGTCATAGGCCCAAATCAGCCTCTTTGACTCAGATTCAGGTTTTGGCACCAAGGCAAAGCACAACCCTACTTTAAATTGGCTCATAGTTAATGTACATGCATAACTGATTTCTAGGAAGCATGTCCATTTCTCCAGTGCTTCTTGGGACTTACAGAGTAGGTGGGGGAAATGTAGTACACAACCTATACAAAGGTTGAAATGTTAAAATTCAACAGTTGTAACATTTAGATTTGTTGCCATTCTTCCCACTTAATCAGTTGTTGTAAGTCACCGATATTAGAATGCCCTGTTTGACAACTGAAGCAGCCTTTGGGAGAGCTACATTCCCCATGAAGCACTGGGCTATATTGCCTGATACACCACTAATCAGTACACTGCAAGGGGAAAAAAGATTCAAGGACAAAGCAAATGAAAAAAACAGATGTAGCATTGGAAAAAAATAGTATTTCTTACTATTCTAGATGTAAATGAAATCCTAAAAATAAGTTTAGTAACTTACATTCAGAGCTGCTGATGGGCTCTGAGCGCAGGAGTCCTCAAGGTAACACAGACAAGGACAAGTTTCAACTAGGAAGCAAGGGTGTGTTTCCACCAGCCACTTTAATGGTGTGTTCTAGAGGGGAAGGTGATGAATAACAAGGAGAAATCTGCTCTGTTTTTAAGAGCAAGGCCTTGCTGAAGCAAGCTCAGTCAAAGCCCTGCCAAAGGATTGGCAGAGGGGAAGTTCCTGACACGTGGTCAGACAAGTCCAAGAACAGGTCTTGGATAGAGAGAAAAAGAAGTGAAATGCACCATGGAGAGATCCAAAGAGGGGACGTTCCAGAAGCATAGCCAGACAGTTCCAAGGTCAGGTCTAACATGAGCATAAGAAATGTGTCACTATAGGAGTTCCATGTGGATCTGGGGCTAGAAGACACACAAGCTTAATTTGTATGTGACTCCAACAGCTAACAGAATCTGAATAAGCCTTAAGTAGGGTTTTGGCTCTGTTTTGGCTGTTAGCTCTACACACTCCACCTACCCACCCACCCCCAAACACTGAATGAAACCCTCTCCCTTAAAGGGACCTTGCATGTGCTAGAAACTCTTGACTGCGATAATGCGGAGGCAACTGCAGTGTTGTGGTGGCTTTGGAGCTGAAGTCCTTAGAGTCTCAAGATAGTAATGCAGCCTCCTTGGGATGCAGGAGGGCCAGCTCCATGGGCTTTTCTGGGGAAGAGGAGTCTGAAGAGGACAGACCTCAAAATAAGCATTCGGGCCCCAATTCTTTTCCTGGTCTGACAGATTGTCTGCACTGAGGACAGGGGGATCAGAATCCTGAATCCTGCCAAGTACACATAATGGCAATTAACATCAGTCTCATCCATGGAAATAACTGGAAGTGTAAATTTGAGGGGATCTTTTTCTTCCTTCCAAGATTCTCCATGTCTATTCTGGGCCCCCATCACTATCCACACACATATGTTTGAAACAGTATATGAGCCAAAACTCAGTTATCCTTCAAAATCCACATTCCACCAATAAAAAAATACATGCAAAATACAAATATTAGGGGAAATAATATTCAAAAATACATTATATTCGGCACCCATGCATATGAAAATGCATGTATTTGGAGAAATGTGCTAAAAATGCTGATGAATTTTCATGTGAACTTTAAAAAAAATTCTCAAAGTTCTGGATGGACCGAACTTAAGACTAGAGAAATTCTTCGAGATGAACGAAATTTAAGATTGGAAAAATAGAAACAGAGAAAAGTGAAACTGACAGATTCATCCACCTCTACCTGTATGTTGATTCACTTTGGGAGATCATATTTTAAAAGAAAAATGGGGAGGGGGAAAGCCCTCCTTGCCATTCTGGATGGAAGAAAAGAGTCTATGGCATATAAGGGATTTTGAATTTCACTCTGTTGCACAAGTAGAAACCCATTTTGGGGAACAAGAGAGTTCATCTCAAAACGGATTTGTGTATTTTGAGGTGGGTAAATTTGCACTGCAGTCCTGTTATTTTGGGGCTTTGGTAGCATCACTAGGCTAGGGTTATATTCTGAACTCAGCTATGGATTCATTGGGTGTTCCTGGAAACGTGGCTTTCTCATCTCCAATTCCCTTATGAAAGAGGAAATTGTGGCCATCTGTGTCACAGGTATGGGAGAAATCTCGGTTCCTGTGAAAAAGCAGATCTTTCACAAAACATATTTTTATGCAAACCTTCAATCCCTGAATCAAATATCTTTCTACAGAAGAAATGCTTTGCCTGTCTGCACAGATACTGGCAGTTCAGAATAAGTCCACAAGCAAAAAGCGAGATAAATTCTTGCTGACTTTTCTGGCTCAAGAAGACTTGCACTATAAGAACAGTCAGATTCAAAAACATGAATTTCCCAGGTTGTAATATACTGGTCAGCATAACATGTGTGGATTAGTATGGCTCAAATAAAAATTAAACCCAGTTTAACATTCAGAAATTCAAACAAAACCTGAAGACTTTTAATCCAAGTAATGCAAAATTAGCAGTCAAAACACTATTCTTTGTAGTATTCATGGCAACAGACAAATGGGTTTTGCTTGATACTATCTGCCTGATTAACTTCTGAGTTTTGTTTTCTGTAAATTAATGAGAGTTGGATAAGCATTCATATGTACATGTTTCCCCCCAATCCCAGTACAATACCATTTACCATTATAAGAGTTCTGATCAGGTACATATTTAAGCATTTGTGCAATGTGTTACACCCACATTGACAGTTCTACAGGATAAAGCTCTGATTGGGTTTTGCCCATCATCAGAATGCAAATTACTTTTTTTATATAATGAAAATTTAGGTTAAAAGTCCATTGCTAGTTTTGCACTGAAGCTGACAGCTTTATTGCCAATGTGGAATGGAATTCGGGTTTGCTTGAACTTTTCTTAGGGTATCATTGGGTCTAGATGGTGGGGGAAGCTTTAAACCTTTCCAGAGGAGAATATTTTTTTGACAGCCCATTAATTTCCTATTTCTCTCTGTGTTGTTTTGTCTGCCTTTCTGTTCCTTTCTCAATCACTGTGAAGAAGGCATTTTCAGAATCATCCAAGCAGCTTTTCAGGAGCATCATGCTAAAAGGAAGGTTATAGAATTGATCGGAGGAGGAGCTGCCGTCTGACGTGGTAGGATTTACAGTCAGGAAGTGTTCGCTTCTCAATTCCCAACCTATCATCTTTCATTAGGCTGTTCAGTGCAGGGACTGAGCACTGCACAGGCTACTTGTCACAGGGACCAAGAAAGAGATAAGAAATGATGTAAAACTATTTCCCTTGACACTGAGACGCAGATGGAGACTTCATTCTTACCATATTGTCTGCTTTAGTGCCATCCCCGAAGCCATTAACTATCATAATGATGGGTCTCTAGTTATTTATTTCTTCCCAGTGTCCTGATGCTTTCACCGTATTGCATCAAGGCACTGCAGTGTGCAGCAATCATTTGTCCTTGAGAGCTCCAGTAATCACTTGCCCTTGTGCATGCAAAACACTCCACCCAAAGTCCAAAGATAACTGGTCAAGTGCAAATAATAGAGATGTGCAGGCTGCTAAGATAAATGAACTTGCACATAATGGAAAAGTGCTTTTATTTTAAAGTTATTTCCATGCATTTTAAATACTCCTAGGCCCTACTTTGTCCCTGGATTTAAATGTGCTTACTGTGCATACACAAACACACATTTTAGGTAGACAGATAGAGAATGTCTAAAACTGGTTTATGTTGCCACAAGATGTGGATCAGAAAAATATAGCAAATATCCAAGATGCACTGAGATATCTCCAAAACATAGAAACGTTAGGGATAGGAAAGAAATTTGTTTGATACACATTTAAATGTGAACCTACCTAATTCACACTTCCCTAACTAAAATACACACACACACACACATGCATTCACATTCTCATGGGGACTTTAAAGAAATTGCAAACGGAAGTGGAAATGGGATGAAATTAATTTAAAATTGGAAAAATGAAACAGAGAGAAAAACTGAAATGCACTCATCCATCTCTAGGAAGCACCACTAAATGTTGGCAATCACATTTAGGTGATTGTAAAGATTCACAGGTGTGGGTTTTAATATGTCCAGACAGTATGGACATAGGTATCTAATTCTGGGCATTTGTAGAATTAAACTGGAAATATCAGAATTCACCAAAGGTTGGACTTTTGCTGTCACGTGTACATAATGATATTATCCCTGTTGAACTGAATTTTATTTTCTACAAATTCTAACATTTTTATTAATAGGAAAATTCTGCATTGCATTGCCCATAGAGGTATGTGATGTGTGTAACATTTCTGTAAACATAAATGCATAAATTGCCAATCCCTCACAACACAGAAAGCACATATCCCTATGGTTGAATTGCAACAAACCATTTCAATTAGTGTAGGAATTCCTTTTACACTAACATATGGCCAATTCACATGACCTCCAGATATACAATAGCCCTGTATACACCTGACATACCAGCAAATGGCTCTGACATTACTGGAAATGCTCCGGAATGAGATGCAAGCAACTTTATACTGCCTACACAAAATTGGCTTGCTATTGGATGGCATTTGGCATGTACAAAATTTCAGACAGCTATGATGTACATGTGTATTGACTTTCCATCTCACTGATCTCAGTTCAAATGCTCTAAAATCTACACAAGATGTCACTTCTCTTTTTAGTAGAGACATTGCAGGACCCCAAGAGGAGGTGGTCTCTGGTGCACGTGCTCCGCTCAGCCTCCCAGACTCCTGTGTTTGGATGGCAACACTTGACCACTCCTTTTTGGCTTTGTGGACAAGCTGCCACATGGTCTGTGGGCACCCGACAAACAGCGCAGAGCCACCCGACCACTCAACGAGCTTCCATTTTGCATAAAAATAGTGGCTCATTGTTTTTCATAATTGCCCATTATGCAGCCATAAAGCGGTCATTTATATATGATTACAGGTGTGAATGGTCCATTCATGCCTGTAATGTTTCATAAATGTCCGCTTTATGGTTGTCGTTTGAGTATCTGAGCATTTACAAAAAAGGAGACACCATTGTTATGCAAAATTGCAGCTCAGCAATGGAGCTGAACAAGGGTGGGGGGCAGGGATTTAGTGTGCAGCATTGATAGAGGTGAGTCCATCCATCCCTACTTTTTAGTGCTATTCATTGTTATAATGCATACTCTGAATGGCTTCAATCCTACATACTAGAAACTAGGGATGTGCACTGGATCGGACCCGATCCACGATCCGAGTCCGGTCCAGTGGGAAATCGGATAAATTATCCGATTTCCGATCCAACAGCTGGATCCTCCGATCCAGTCCGAACCGATCCGAAAAGGGTCCGAACCAGTTCGGCGGATCGGCGGATCAGCAGGCGCCCACTGGCGCCCACCGCCGCTTCCATTGGCGGGCACCCGCCGATGAAAGTGGACAGCGGGGGGGGAGGGGGGCCCTTACCTTCCCGGCCCATCCGCTCCTGTCCGGCGCCGGCGGCTACTACCAGCGGGCTCCGCGGCCTGCTCCAGGGTGGCGCGCCGGGTGATGTCATCACCCGGCGCGCTACTCGAGAGCAGGCTGCGGAGCCCGCTGGTAGTAGCCGCCGGCGCTGGACGGGAGTGGACGGGCCGGGAAGGTAAGCAGGGGGTGCGTGGAGGGGAGGAGGGGGCGCGCGGAGGGGGCGCGCGGAGGGGGGGAGGGGGGCCCTTACCTTTCCGGCCCGTCCATTCCCGTCCGGCGCCGGTGGCTACTACCAGCAGGCTCCGCGGCCTGCTCCAGGGTGGCGCGCCGGGTGATCACCCGGCGCGCTACTCGAGAGCAAGCCGCAAAGCCGGCTGGCGGTAGCCGCCGGCGCCGGACGGGAGCGAACGGCCCTAAAAGGTAAGCAGTGGCGGGGAAGGGGGCTTACCCCCCACCCAGAGCCGTCCGCTTCTATCCGCTGGTGCCCGCGGGCGCCAGCGGATGGAAGCGGACGGCCCCAGGGGGGGTAGGGAGCGCGGGGGAGGGGGCTTACCTGCCGGGGCTGTCCACAGCGGACGGCCCCGGGGGGGAGGGAGTTAGGCCCCCCCTCACCCACCCGCCGCCATTTTTTCCTCATAGACTTGCATTGCAATGCAAGTCTATGGGGAAAAAAATGGCGGCCGATCCAAAAATTTCCGATTTTTGGATCGGGATCATACTCGATCCGGTCTGGGGGGCCTCCGATTTTGTCCAAACCGATCCGTGACAAAATTGGAGGTCCCGATCCGGGTCCCGATCCGATCCGGGGGGTCCGTGCACACCCCTACTAGAAACCTACCTTTTCTCCTGAGCTCCATCATGACCTTGAAGACTTTCCATCACTCACATGATGCTAATCCAGTATCTGAAAGTACACAAGGTCAATTCAAATAAATAAAACAGTAACTGAAGGCCCACATTGGCTACATGGGCAGCGCATTCAAGCAGTACATTTATATAGAACATTCACCCCTGAATACATGTATACACATATATAATTGCAATCTGATATGGAAATGACATGAATTGAGTTTCAAGGCAGAATTTGGAGAACTTCAATGAACTTGACTTTTGCTTGTACGCACAACTCTCAGTGTTGAAGCCCTCACAGAGCAAGTTTTTAGAAAGTCATGATTGGTCATGTCAAAATAATTCTAGGAGTTATTCAGCTTCAGGTTTATTTTTTTCTGATACATCAGCCCTTATTTTTATTTTTTTAAAAAAAACCACCTAACTATGGTTCTCTTACATGTCAGCTGTTCCTTTTGATCCCCTCCCAGGAGCAACCCATACCTTACAAGAGCAATACAGGAACTACTTCTTTGTAGTCCATTTCTATGCTGCTACAGCTTGGTAACATCTGTAGAGAGGAACCATACAAATTGGTCATCAAAACTGTATGCCTAAGAACTCACCCTAATGCAAGGGTGGGCGACTTAGGGCCCTCCAAATGATTTATTCTATGACTCACATCAGCCCTAGTCATCATAGTTATAGGGAAAAACATCTGGAGAGCCACAAGCTGCCCACCCCTGCTCTAGGTGAGAGACAATGCAGGTTTAGAAGGATGAATGTCATGCATACTTCCCGTTTACAGGCCTTACTGGAACAGTGTAGCACTGGACAACTGGGCAGTCCTAGATCAATCACTTGGGAAGTCTCAGGAGCTGTGAGAACGACATCAAAGGTTCAACTCAGGAACCTTTCCTTCACACTAAGAAAGGAGACTCGACCCTCTGAACTATATGGCATTCCAAATTCACTACCAGCATGGAGCTAAATACAACACTAAAGACAAAATAGTCTAAATACATAAAACTGATTAAAAACATATAAAAACATATAAAACGAATACATTATTAAAATAACAATGAAACATCTTAAAATTCAATCAGGTAGGCCTGCCGGTAGGCAGAGAATCAGTAGATCATCCTCTGTCAAATGACGTCTGAAATTTGTTAGCAATGAAAATGAAATTCAATTCTCTGCATTTGGATGCTGGCATCTGAAAGGAATCCGTTGTCTTAATCTGAAGAGTTAATTTCCTCCTGCCCAATATTCTCAAAATGCAAGTTCTGAGAATTATCTTGAGGCTTTCCAAAGAGCCTTCTTGAAAGAGCAAATGTTTTCACCTTTCACAAAATCGGCTACCATCCACCTTTAGCACATGCACTATGGCCAGGAAAACAGCAATACTGAGACAGAAACTGCTGATATGTCGTGTTTTACATCTGTGACATTTTCCTCCCCTCATGCAGTGGAGAGTTGCCTTATACTTCATCCCCTCTTTTCATGCCCTTCTAACTGTAGTTGATTCCAATGGGACTCATGCATATGTACAATGAAAGACAAAATATAGCCCTTGGAGGCTTGGAGATATTTTAACAGGTGCTTATCTCCACCAAAAAGAAACCATAAAAGAAGAACATTTCAAAGAGCAGCCAGATCTATCCTTGAGTTCATTTGCTTTCATTTAGGTGAGAAACTTGCTGAAGTTTTGGTTATGCCAGTTAACTGATTACTGTGATCTTTAAGATCTTGTTCTGTGTTGCATAAGTCCCATGAAGATGGTTATTCTTCACACCTATGCCATTCATGAAGCTGAATTGTTAATAGAGGATCATGGTAGCTTTTGATGTCCTGAGCAGAAATTAACAGAGAGAGAGATGTGGTTTCATAGGGCTATTTCATAGGGGAAAAGCTAGGCTGACCATATGAAAAGGAGGACAGGGCTCATGTAACTTTAACAGTTGTAGAGAAAAGGGAATTTCAGCCAGTGTCATTTGTATGCGATTAGTTCCTGATGAAATTCCCTGTTCATCACAACAGTTAAAGTTGCAGGCACTATACTAGAGTGACCATATACAAAAGAAGGCAGGGCCCCTGCAACTTTAACTATTGTGATGAAGAGGGAATTTCATCAGGAACTAATTGCATACAAATGACACCGACTGAAATTCCCTTTTCTCTGCAACTGTTAAAGTTATATGAGTCCTGTCCTCCTTTTCATATGGTCAGCCTAGGAAAAGCATATAATGTGTATCTGAAACCACTGGGAGAGATCATCCAGATGCATGGGGCAGGGTGCTATCAGTACGCTGATAACACCCAAATATATTTCTCTATGCCTTTGACAACAACGTCAGCTAAGGATAGTGTGTCTCCTCTGAATGAATGGTTGGAAGTGGTAATGGGCTGGATGAGGAAAAACAAACTGAAGCTGAATCCAGATAAGATGGTGGTGCTCACTGTCAAAGGCCCCAACCTGGGTTTGGAAGTGTGTCAACCAGTTCTGGATGGGGTTACACTCCCCCTTAAAGGCTGTGTTCTCAGTTTAGGGGTGCTCCTGGATCCTTTTAACCAAATGACAGCTCAGATAGATGTGACAGCCAGGAGTTCCTACTATCAGCTTCAAGTGATATGCCAGTTGTGCCCCTTCCTAGAGTTGGAAGTCCTAAAGATGGTAGTGCATGTGCTGGTAACTTCAAGGCTCGACTACTGCAATACGCTGTACATAGGGCTACCTGTGTGTCTAGTCCGGAAACTTCAACTAGTTCAAAACATGGCAGCCAGGTTGGTCACCGGTACACCTAGGGGTGACCATATCACAACAGCTTTAAAATCACTTCACTGGCTGCCAATTACTTTCCGGGCAAAGTATAGAATCATAAAATCATAGAATCACAGAATCATAGAATCAAAGAATGGTAGAGTTGGAAAGGGCCTATAAGGCCATCGAATCCAACCCCCTGCTCAATGCAGGAATCTATCTTAAAGCATCCGTGACAGATGGTTGTCCAGCTGCCTCTTGAATGCCTCTAATGTGGGAGAGCCCACCATCTCCCTAGGTAATTGGTTCCATTGTTGTATTACTCTAACGGTCAGGAAGTTTTTCCTGATGTCCAGCCGGAATCTGGCTTCCTGTAACTTGAGCCCATTATTTCATGTCTTGCATTCTGGGTTGATCGAGAAGAGATCTGGGCCCTCTTCTGTATGACAACCTTTCAAGTATTTGAAGAGTAATATCATGTCTCCCCTCAATCTTCACTTCTCCAGGCTAAACATGCCTCGTTCTTTCAATCTCTCCTCATAGGGCTTTGTTTCCAGACCCTTAATCATCTTTGTTGCCCTCCTCTGAACCCCCTCCAGCTTGTCTGCATCCTTCTTGAAGTGTGCTGCCCAGAACTGGACAGAATACTCAAGATGGAGCCTAACCAGTGCTGAATAAAGGGGAACCAGTACTTTGCATGATTTGGAAGCTATACTTCTATTAATGCAGCCCAAAATAGCATTTGCTTTTTTTGCAGCCACATCACACTGTTGGCTCATATTCCGCTTGTGATCTACAACAATTCCAAGATCCTTCTCACTTGTCGTATTGATTAGCCTAGTATCCCCCATCTTGTAACTGTGCATTTGGTTTCTTTTCCTAGGTGTTTTCAGCCCAGCACTCCAGTCTATCAAGATCACTCCGGAGTTTGCTTCTGTCTCCCAGGGTATTAGTGATCCCACCCAATTTTGTGTCATCTGCAAATTTGATAAGCATTCCCTGCACCTCCTGGCCCAAATCATTAATACAAATGTTGAAGAGCACTGGGCCCAGGACTGAGCCCTGCAGTACCCTGTTCATTACCTCCCCCCAGTGTGAAAAAGTACCATTGATAAGCACTCTTTGAGTCCGATTCCGTAGCCAACTGTGGATCCACCTAAAAGTTGTTCCATCTAGCCCACTTTTCACTAGTTTGTGAATCAGAATGTCATGGGGCACTTTGTCAAAAGCTTTGCTGAAGTCAAGATATACTATATCCACAGCATTCCCACAGTCCACTAGGGAGGTTACCCAATCAAAAAATGAGATCAGATTTGTCTCAGGATTTGTTCTTGACAAATCCATGCTGGCTTCTAGTAATGACTGCATTGTTTTCAAGGTGTTTACCGATTGACTTCTTTATCATCTGTTCCAAGATTTTACCAGGGATGGATGTCAGACTAACTGGTCTGTAGTTCCCAGGTTCCTCCTTTTTGCCCTTTTTGAAGATAGGGACAACATTAGCCCTCCTCCAGTCATCTGGCACTTCATCGATCTTCCATGATTTCGCAAATATAATAGAGAGTGGTTCTGAGAGTTCTTCTGCCAGCTCCTTTATTACTCTAGGATGCAGTTCATCGGGCCCTGGAGATTTGAACTCGTTCAAAGAAATTAGGTGTTCCTTGACCATTTGTTTATCAATCTCAAACTGCAATCCTGCCCTGACAGCTGGTACTTCACATTTTCCAGGGGGGACATAGACCCGCTTTTGAGAGAAGACTGAGCCAAAGTAGGAATTGAGCAATCTTTTTCCTTGTTGGAATTGTTTGTAATTGGACCTTTAAAATTTCCTTTTTTTAAAAAAACTCCCACCCATCTTGGACTCCTTTTCTCATTAGGGTCACTTGCCATGGGACCTTACTTATCATAGTTCTGAGTTCGTTAAAGTCAGCTTTCCTGAAATCCAGAGTATGCGTATGGCTACACTCAGCGTTTGCTTCCTTTAAAATCAAGAACTCAAATATGACGTGGTCACTTTCCCCCATAGCTCCCGTAATTGCCATTTTATCCACTAAGTCATCCCTATTGCTCAATACAAAGTCAAGGATAGCCGTTCCTCTAGTTCCTTCCTCTACTTCCTGTAGGAGAAAGTTATCAGCCACACATGTCAGGAATTTATTGGAGGGGCCACTTTTGGCAGAATTTGTCTCTCAACAGATATCAGGGTGATTGAAGTCCCACATTACTATTACATCAACTTTCCTTGAACCACTGGCAATTTGCTTTTCAAATGTTTCATCCTCATCTTCTCCTTGACTGGGTGGTCGGTAGTAGACTCTGACTATCATGCTCCTTTTATTCCTTTCCCCATTTATTTTAATCCAGATGCTCTCGATGGGGCTCCCAGGCTCATCCTCCTGTATTTCTGTGCAGGGATAAGTACTTTTAACATATAGTGCGACTCCACCTCCCTTTCTATTTCTTCTGTTCTTTTTGAACAAGATATATCCTTCAATTGCTATATTCCAGTCATGGGAGTCATCCCACCAAGTTTCAGTTATACCTGTCAAGTCATATTTGCCTTCATGTATTAGGAGTTCACGTTCATTATGTTTGTTTCCCATACTCTGGGCATTAGTATATAGACATCGAAGCCCATGTGCTTTGTAGTCTGGCTTCTTTCCTACATTGTTTTGGGACAATATTTTTAATTTTTGTAAACCGCCCAGAGAGCTTCTGCTATTGGGCGGTATATAAATGTAAATAATAATAATAATAATAATAATAATAATAATAATAATAATGTATCTGATATCTGCTTTGGTTCTCTTCATCTATATCCAAATACTATATTCTGCACACTAGTCATATAACATTTTCTATAAAACATTACCATGGGGTGGATAATTTCTTAAGTACAGAGTACAGCATCATAGTTCTCCTGATCTCAGTTCAAAGTGATCAAGGAATAGTTATTTATATGTCATCACAGCTGTTCTTTCTTTGCGGCCAGAGGACAATTATACATGAATATGATGATATGGCTATCACTGAAAGTCCATCAAGGTTGATCGGGAACTGGGTTTCCATGTCACTGCTGTAACACATGCAAGTGACAAAGACAGTTCCCAGTTCTGGGTGGTTAGCTCTTTTCCCCATATTTTCCCCAGATATAGAACTGGGGATATGGAACTAACCATACTGTCTGTCCTAATGAGAGTCGTTCAAGAAAGAACAAACTCCAGGGATGTTCTTTCAATGCATGGATGGCAGGCATTGAATAGGATCACAGAATTAAAGAGTTACTCGATGTAGGATCAACAACGCAAAATGTAACTACAGCATCCCTGTATGTGGTATCTCATTTTATATTTAAATATCTCCAGGACTGAGAGCCTTCCACCTCCTAAGGCAGTCTGTTCCACAGTTCTTACTGTTAAGACATTTCTTCAGCTGTTTAGACAAAACCTGCTTCCCTGTTATTTCCACCCATTAGTTCTAGTCCTGCCCTGTGAAGCAAACGAGAACAGCCCTGCTCCATCGTCTGTCCATCTTTTGCGTCTCCTTCAGATATTTGAAAGCAGGTATAATAATCTGTTCTTCTACCCTCTAAACTTTCAACCATTCCTCATCGGTCTGGGTGTCCAAAACCCTTGCCATCCTTGTTGCCTTCCTCTGGACATGCTCCACTTTGTCAATATCCTTCTTAGCACATGGCACCAAGCCCAGCTTTCCGGCACTGTATCTTATGCCCATACTTTGTTTGGCCCCTGCATAGAGTTGCAAAGTTAGACTCTCTGCAGAAGAGCCGATCAGTGTATGAAAGTTTGTGGCAGGGCTAGCAGGTGCAATAGTATTCCTCCTCCTTGTATTAAAGATTATCACCAAATTGTTGTCATTGGCACAGTGTTCATGTGGGAAGCTACTTGGTGCTGTATATGAATATGCATTTTACCTTCCTGCAGTTCCAAAATGTGACCCTAAAGGGAAAGTGCATTTGCTGTCAAGACCAAGAGAACTTTTCCAATGCAAACTTTCTGTAAGGCTGGCGTTATGTCATGTCGTCACATTCATCCTTTAGCAGCAAAGTGTGATACACATTTTTATAACAGTGAAATGTAAGTGGGTGTAGGTGTTCACCTATAGGACTGGATTCTGCACTGACATCTTTCGGTTCTGCTCCACTGGTGTGTGAAGATGCATAGCATTCAAAGAACAAGTCCAATTTAACTGACACTCAAACTCTCTATAGCATCTCAAAAGTATAGTTTTAAATGAAAAGGCTCTGCTAAATATAAAGTTTCCATCTGCTTCACCTCTCAGTGTAAGCAAGACACTGAATTACTTGAAAACTTTGTCATACCTGTAGAGAATTTCTATTCATTATCTTTCTATTCACTAGTGTCTAATGTGATGAATTATTATGCCTGCATGGCACGCTTTCCAATAAATTCCCAAATAATAAATTGTAACTTATGCGCATGAATTTATGCATTCAGCTACCCCAAACCCATGTACAAATGGTTTAATTATACCAAATAATAGCATCCACAGAACTGTCTGTATACATGTATTTATTGTGTATATCTGCCAATAAATCAGGTATTTTCCTGTTGCAATTTGCCTAAGTGACATTGTTTCCGTCAGTTATTGCTCAGAAATTTATACAAGGGAGCCAGATTGGATGCCAAAGTTTAGTATGGGAAACTTTATACTCAATCACATGAAGTGCCTTATGTAGCATTGTCTTTTATAGGAATATAATTATATTTTACAAAGCACCAAAGAAACTAAGAATTCTAAAAGTCCTTATGCTAAGTTTCCATTTTTTTCCACTTTTTAAATTTTCAACCACATTCAAATCTGACAGCTTCAGTTAGTCCTTATTGAATTGAAGGGAGAAAGCTATATATAATCCAAAATTATAACTTGTTTTAGATGGGTATGGGTGAATCTGTCTATTTTTGACCCATGTCGCTTTCACATATTTCTGCCCATTGTATGTTTTGAATGGCCTTCCCACCATTTTCATTGTTAGAGAAATGCACTCATGTTACTAAAGTGACATTTATGTGTTTCTTAAAATAAGCATCCATGCCTTTTTAGAACTCTCAGTGGAGACTTGCAGCATGCAAAGTAAGATTACACGCAAGTGGAGGGGTGAGTAAAATTCTTCCTCGTCCCTTAACCTGTAGAGAAGTCCTCAAATGGGAAAAAAGACCTTTCCAGAATTTTTGATGTAAGCAAGAACAGGTACAGCTTCTGCAAAGCCTGAGTCACAGTGAAACTTGTGTTGGAACTCGGGATGGAGGAGAATTAGGGATGTATGCCAAAGTTGTTTCAGTTTGGTTTTGATCAGGATTTACCCAGTTTGCACCTTTCAGAACAAACATGGATTTAGATGCAATCTGCTTTGGAGATCCATACATTTCCTTACTTGCAATGCAATTTGTGGACCATATGTGATTCACGGATCACTTCCCCAGAGAAGGGTGGGTGTAGCACCAAAGTGGTGGATGAAATTGACAAGTTCTTTGATAAGTACAGAACATGGTTCAGCTGGGCTAAAGGAATAGTGTGTGGAGAGAATGAAACTAACAAGGACATTTACAATGGGAACACATAGCAGACTGGGGTACTTCTGAAATACCACAGCTAAAATTGGGTTTTTTTAAAAAAAAAATCTACAAATTTGCACAAATTTACCCCCCCCAAAAAAAACACAATCCCATTTGTGAAAATTTAAAGACCTGAAAAATGATAATAATAAAAATACATAATCTCATTTGCACAAATTTAACAACTTGAAAATAATAATTCAAAAAAAGAAACGAAGAAAAAAAACCCAATCTCATTTGCACAAATCACAATACCCAGAAACAAATTGCCAGCAACATTTCAAAAAATCCAAAATACACACAATTGTATTGATTTACTACAGACCAAGTCAACACCAGGGTGGAGTATGGAGAACAAAATCTGCCAGGAGCAAACCAGTAAAATCCATCATGATTTCATTCCTCCCCCAAAATGGAATTCACATACATCCTTAGCTGAACAAGCTTCTGCACCCATCTCTTACGACAACCCATTCAGACTCCAGCCTCTCCCATCTGAATCTTTCTTTTGACAAGAAGAAATCCTGCTGCAGGCCCACCTTTAGAGTTCTGCCATGGACGTATATATAATCATGTTAAGTAAACCTGCTCTTTACTAACACCCGGATGGATCCCGGATCTAGTAATCAAGATTTATCAGACAACACAAGAACCACCCCATATTCTCTTATTCTAGAATTGCTAGACAGTATGGAGCAATTGCAGTATTTAAATGCTGCATATTAGTTTCTGCATTCCAAAGCAACCAGCTTTTGGGGTCCTTTAGCGTCCATTTCTGCTTCTAAATCTAATCCCAGCTGTTTAACTGAACTTTCCAAACTGTCAACACAGCAAGATCAAAACAAGTGGGTGGAAAACAGATGAATTACAATCACTCCATTTTTACCACTTTCTCAGAAAACAAAAAGCCTTCTTTGACAAGTTATCTCTGGCCTCTGAGCTTGATTTTATCGGGCAGTTGCTTTCCTGGTATTTCTTAAGGTTTCACGTTGCTTGGACACATCTCATAGCCAAGATAAAAATAGTTCTGGGTTAAATCATTTTGATGGGAGCCTATATCTCAACCTTACCATTGGATTGGGGACATTCTGTAGCCATGGGCATCACTCTGTCTTATTTATTTATGCATTTATTAAATTTCTATACCACCCATAGCTGAAACTCTCTCATTTCAAAAGTGATTTTGGAATCCTTCTGAAATTCTCTTCCTCCAAATTTGTGAGTGGAAAGGGAAGCATGGAATAAAGGGACAGACACCAGAGGTTGGGATAAACTAGGGCCTCTTTATTTAAATAAGGGAACTTCCCTCCTCCCTGGATCTGCATGTGAAAGTCCAGGAATCTATTAGATCCTTTCTTCAGGCAACTAGCCTGCCATTATGGGCAAGCCACTCTCCAAAGCTAGAAGTCGGGTAAACCCAGCCCCTCTCTTATGTGACACTTTGTAAGTGTGAGACGACTGCCGTGTCTCTCCCAGCCCAGTGCCACACAACTCCAAATAGGTGAGGCAGGGAACTCCCCAAAGGCACACCATATCCTGACACAAGACCTGCACAGCCCCCGAGGAGCAGGTCCTTTGGATATGCCAGTCATCAAAAGGTGTCAGAATGCTCTCCATCCCTAGTCTAATATCATGAAAATTCCTGCACACCCCGCCACTGGAGGGAGCCAAGTCTCGGTTTTGCCACCCTACCCCACCTGCCTGGATGAAATCCCACAGGAACACATGTAGATCCTGAAGGAAAATATCATTCCCTGCATCAGACAAGTGAATCCCATCTGCCCTATGAAGGTCCCCTCTGGATAATGGAATAGTAGGAAGGGGAATTACCCAACCCTACCAACTGACTGCCGATGTTCCTATTGACTTTCATCATTATCCTACTTAAACTATGAGCTTCCCTGCCCCCATGTCTCTAGTGCAGAGGGAGCATGTTCGATCACCCAGTACAAATATCTGGCCATCCAGATATCTTCCAGGTCTGCCCTAGCCTGTAAAGTTGGGGCCTTCCACTCCAGGATCCCATCACCCCCCCCCTCCGGTGAGTACAACACCTGTGGCAGGGCAAGAACCACCAGACTGGACCATTTAGGAGGTCCAGCACAGTATCCTCAACTGCCACGCCACTGGATGGAGGCCAACTGAACAAGCCATAACTGCATGTCAACAGTTGCTCAAGTCGCTCTACGACTGGCCCAGATACCATGTTGTGTCTGCAGATTAGGGTGCCCAAGGCTCTGGTCTCCTCTGCCAATCTGTCAAAGGGACATAATTATCAATGAATCAAACAGAAACCACATCCATCTTCATTTCAGAATGTTCGTTTATGCATGTCCAAGACTGCCATCCCTCTATAGGCTAGAGCTTGGCAGCAGCAGTGGCCCAGTTCTGAATGGGTGTGCCCAAATTGAATAATTCCATAGGCCCTCTGTTTGACAGGGCTTCTCGGCAACTGGCTAAATGGTATTGGGTAAGGGGCAGCCCCTTCCTGTGTTTAAAACAGAAACCTGAGTTCCTTCCCATGGAGGATGAAGTAGGTGAAAACTGCTAATTGGCATATACCTTCACCCGTGACCAGCCAGGTATGACCAGGATACCATCACTGAAGCTGAAGCCCCAGGCTGGTGCAGAGGAGGGATATATACCCAACGGGCATCTTGCGTCCTCCATCCTTCCCCCTCAAGTGAAAGGGCCGAAGCTCATAGGTAGTCACACCGGCGAACCAACGCCCTTCACATCGCCTCTGCTGCTGCTGCTCAGTCTGCAGCCAGAAAGCAAAAGAGGCGGAGTTTCAGCAGGGCAGGCCTCATCCATGCCTCACACTGCCCATGTGCACCTTGCATGGCAGCATCTTTCTTCCCCTCCTTCCCACCCATAAAAGCCACCCACCGCCCAAGCCATTCTGGCTGGGCAGGAAGCGAGCTTCTTCCTGGATTGTGGAGTTCCAACTGATTTTGTCTTCATTTCTAAAGTGGAACTCTTACATTCAGAATTCCCAGCTGTTAGGTTTTTGCCCCCAACATGTTTTATGGAACACTGTGCAATTCTCTGCAACTTCCTGTTCCTTTATATCCCTTCCCCACCTCTACCTTACCAGTGTGCACACTTGCACTGATACTGCAAAACCACAATCTTGATGGAACTGTGTATTTGATTCCACCATTGTGCAACTTGCATCAGACTTCTGTGAACAAATAAATGGGCTCAGATGGACAAATGGGAATATTAATGACCTACTTGCTCCAAGGGCATATGTCGTAAGTTTCTGGAAGGCAAATGCTTAGTGAGTTTCTGGTGAAAGTGAGCTGAACTCCCTAAAGATAGAGGAGGGGATATAGTAATGATCTCCCCTCATATCTGAACTTGGGAAGACGTCCATTAAGCATCAGTCATATGACCCAAAGTGAAAAGCTTCCTACCTCAAAGAGGTCATTCTACATTGAAGAGCAAGTTATGTTTGTGTTTTCTCCTTATGAGCATGACCTATTATTATTATTATTATTATTATTATTATTATTATTCCATTGTGATTTCCAAGAACAACACAGTTCAAGTTGAAATAAAGGAGAGTCTGCTGTCACACATGATCCTGATTAGTTTTCTGTATGGCTCGGTTCCTCAGTTCAAAGGTCACCATACCAAATGAATAAATCTATAGATGTCGTCAATAATTTAGCTAATTTTTTTGTTGCTGTACTTAGTGCCTGAAGAGAAAAGGTTAGCTTAGTTAACTTAGCATTGGTTTAGCTAATGGACTTCTATGAGATACATACAGAGCAAATGGTTTAATCATTACAACAGATGCTTCTGAGCTTGCAGCCATAGATTTAAATCCCAGCAGGGGATTTACGATTAGCCTTGCCATTAGCATAAATTGATCACTCTGATTGGCTAATCACTTAATTAGGAAAAGACCTTTGCTATTGAGCCATTTTGGAATAATTTCCATAACTATAGGACTGCTGTTCAAGTTCAATCTACATGTTAGAATGGATTTGCTTTTTGTTACTTATCCAATGAGATAAGAATTTATTATAGATGGCTCATTTTTGGCAATGGCTAAATTCCATTTATGTTTTGTAAAACCTCTAGAAAGAGGTAGAGCTCACAGAGAGGAGGGAAAGATACCAGGATGCATCTTTTGTGCAATCTCCCTATGTGCACTGTGCCATGCATCCCATACCAACCCCATTATCCATGATTCTTTCATGTTGTTTTTCATTCTCCTGTGGCTCAGAGGAGGACTCAGAAGTGGAGAGGTAATCATCCATTGTCTGCTACTCCAGAAGCTTCCAGGCCAGAGAATGTGACTTTACCCTCTTAATATAATCCCCAAGCCAGAGGAACCAAGGGCTGCAGAATTAGTAAATAGCCCTTTAAGAAACAATCAGCTCCTCAGATGGGCAAGATCATACAGCCATCATAAAGCCTCAGAAGGCCTCTACATGTTGCTGAGACAACAGCTCTTCTTGAGTAAGTTCCAGGTAGTACAGATCTGTCCAAGGTCCTGACAGACCTGGCCATCCTGCATAGCCTGACTTGCCTCTGCTCCACTGCAAATAACTCTTTTCCATTGGTCATGCTTCTTCTGCCCTTCTAGTAAGTGCCACTGCTCCAGAGTGGCTCTCCTGAGAACCTTGATCTGAGCTTGAAAGAGGGAGAGGTTTCTCCTTTTCCTAGAGTATAGATACACAGCATAACTTTAGTCCTGCATTTAGGTATTTGCTTGAACACTTGAGAGTTTAAATCAGGTAGAGCTCAGGGGGCACCAGCACTCCCCCCCCCAGTTCAGAATGTGCAGTGTTGAATTGGCAAGGTCCAAAAAGGGGGTTCTACTTGCATTCACTTGAATGTGAGTGGAACTCTCCACATGATCATGCATCCTATGGTATCAAAACCTGTGCCAGAGGCCGATGAGAGGGAAAACCCCCAGCAAATTTGCTTCGAATGAAGCATGCAGGAAGCACACATTTTCTTTGGAAGCAGAATTGCACTCCCAGAAGCAATCTTGATTTTTGCTGCTGCTCAAATTTTGAAGGCTAATTTGGAGGCAAGGCAATGTGCAGGGGTGCCCTTCATCCCCCAGGTATTGCTCACTCTTGACCTTCAGTGAGTCTGGTAAGCACTGTGGTTTGAGTGAGATTACAAGAGAGAAAATGAGTATGTGAAAAGGAGAGTAAAGTTAGTGGTGTGTGTGTGTGTGTGTGTGTGTGTGTGAGAGAGAGAGAGAGAGAGAGAGAGAGATGCACACACAAAAGGTAGTTATTGTATGTGAGAGAAATGAGTATGGGGTTCATATTAATTGCAAATAGCAACAAGGTTTATTTAGAAGATTTATATCTGACTTTTCAATCAAATGATTCTCAAGGCACCTTGCAACAGGTTGTAATAATATTCAACAAAATAAAGCCCTTTCCGCACCAGCCATTTTTCAAGGGGCTGCTCCTGCCTGCTCGCAGAGAGTCCGCATGACACACAGAGCATCCCACAAGCAGGAAGGGGCCAGCCCTCCATTTTCCCAGGAGTTCAGGGAACACTATTATCCCAGTTCATTCCCTGTTCCCGGGAGGGAAGCGAGATAGGCGGCTGGTGTGGCTGCCCATCCTGAACGTAGTCGTGCTTACCAGTGAGTAAGCGCAGCTGCACTGATGGCCACAGAGCCACACTGCAAGGCTCCAAGGCCATCAGGAGGGGGGGGGGACAGTAAAATCGGCATCGCCAGGATGGCGGTGGGAGGGGGCATGATCGCGTGTGGGTTTTTTAAAAAATAAACTAACATTTTGCGCATGAGCACTCGTGCACACCTCCACAGATCTTTTTTATTATTATTTATTTATTTATTTATTTTATTTATTACATTTGTATACCGCCCTATAGCCAAAGCTCTCTGGGCGGTTTACATAGGATTAAAAACAATTAAAAACAATATACAAAAATTAAAACAGCAAAAACATACAACATACACACAATCTGTACATTTAAAAACCACTTCAACACTTCAAAAAACTACAAAAACAAAACAAAACAAAACAAACCCAGGCTCCTCAGATATTGCCAAATGCCTGAGAGAAGAGGAAAGTCTTGACCTGGCGCCGAAAAGATAACAATGTTGGCGCCAGGCGGGCCTCGTCGGGGAGATCGTTCCACAATTGGGGAGCCACCACAGAGAAGGCCCTCTCTCTTGTTGCCGACCTCCGAGCTTCCCTCGGAGGAGGCACTCGGAGGAGGGCCTTAGATGTTGAACGTAGTGTTCGGGTAGGTTCATGTCGGGAAAGGCGTTCCATCAGGTATTGTGGTCCCAAGCCGTGTAAGGCTTTATAGGTTAAAACCAGCACCTTGAACCGGGCTCGGAAACATACAGGCAGCCAATGCAAGCGGGCCAGAGTAGGTCTTATATGTTCGAACCTACTGGTTCCAGTTATCAATCTGGCCGCTGCATTTTGCACAAGCTGCAGCTTCCGAACCACCTTCAAAGGCAGCCCCACGTAGAGTGCATTGCAGTAATCTAACTTGGAGATTACCAGAGCATGGACAACTGAAGCCAGGTTATCCCTGTCCAGATAGGGATGTAGCTGGGCCACCAACCGAAGTTGGTAGAAGGCACTCCGTGCCACTGAGGCCACCTGTGCCTCAAGTGACAGAGATGGTTCTAGGAGAACCCCCAAGCTACGAACCCGCTCCTTCAAGGGGAGTGCAACCCCATCCAGAACAGGTTGAACACCCTCCATCCGGTCAGCGGAACCACCCACTAACAGCGTCTCAGTCTTGTCTGGATTGAGTTTCAGTTTATTAGCCCTCATCCAGTCCATTGTCGCAGCCAGGCACTGGTTCAGCACATCCACAGCCTCACCTGATGAAGATGAAAAGAAGAAATAGAGCTGCGTGTCATCAGCGTACTGATGACAACGCACTCCCAAACTCCGGATGACTGCACTCAACGGTTTCATGTAGATGTTGAACAGCATGGGGGACAAAACTGACCCCTGCGGAACCCCATACTGGAGAATCCATGGGGCCAAGCAAAGTTCCCCAAGCACCACCTTCTGGAGCCGACCCACCAAGTAGGAGCGGAACCACTGCAATGCAGTGCCTCCCACTCCCAACTCAGCCAGTCGTCCCAGAAGAATACCATGGTCGATGGTATCGAAAGCCGCTGAGAGATCAAGGAGAATCAACAGAGTCACACTCCCCCTGTCTTTCTCCCGACATAGGTCATCATACAGGGCGACCAAGGCTGTTTCCGTACCAAAACCAGGCCTGAAACCCGACTGAAATGGATCCAGATAATCAGTCTCATCCAAGAGTGCCTGGAGCTGGCTCGTAACCACCCGCTCCAGGACCTTGCCCAGGAATGGAACATTTGCTACTGGCCTGTAGTTATTAAGATTTTCAGGGTCCAGGGAAGATTTCTTTAGGGCCACTGCATTGTGGTGCAGCCTCAAAGTGCCGAACCCAGAAATGACTACTTCCAGGTTTCCCCACTTCCCGCCCTCTCCACCCTTATGGTGCAGAAAGGGCCTAACTCACAAATACCCACAAAATCCAAAGCCTTTAGTCCTCTGGATGATGGATGGCACCATAGCATGCTTCCCTTTGCTTCTATAATCCTTGAGCAATGAGAAGTTGGAGTAGAGTATTCTTTCTGGCAAGGAGGGAGAAGCAACATTCCTGTGTCTACTCCTTCCCTGTCCAATCAATGAAGGCATGCTGGTCTTCTCCTTGCTATGATATTATTCCTGGAGGGTAGAAAGTGCTGTCTCTCATGGCCCTTGATGGTTCAGAGGCCAGAATAGGCTTCCATTAAACAATACAGTCCCAGGGCCTTTGCAGCCAGGTAGATCCAAGGAGAACTGAGTGTGCCTGTATTCTATATGGCACCTAAGTTGAGATGCATGTGAACAATTATATCTTGAATGGTACCAAGGGTCCTGTTGTGATTATTCTGGGTCACCATATTAAAGAAGGTCCTCTCTGTTACATGACAATGCACAGAGTACCCACTCTGTGTTGCCATCATCCCCACAGAATAGGTCATGGAATGAGCTTTAGCCTTTTTGCTAGGTCACATTCATTCCTAGCCTTTTTCCACTTGCAGCCATAAGAAATGATAACTATCTTTTGTATTATGTGATTAATGGTCACTATTCTAATGGACATGTGAACTTTTTTTCAAGTGCTAACAACAGCTGATTCTTCTATTACAGGGACAGGGAGCCTCTTTTAGTCTGAGGACTAAATTCAATTTTGGAGAAGACCTTGGATGATTTCATTCCAGCATGAGATGGGGCTAAAAACAAAAGGGGCAGGACCAAAGGTTTCACCAAAAACAAAAATACCAGCATATTTAAGTTTAGAACTAAGGAGAAGCATTTCAACCTTTTAGAATAGGGGAAAATGCGCAAAAGTTGGAAAACCACCAAAGGGTCAGAGGTCAGAGGAAAGGGAACTCCAAGGGTTGGACTGGGTCACTAGGATGGCCAGATTTGGCCCACCAGCTTCAAGTTTCCACCCCATGGGCCTGAGGTTCCTACTAAATTTGTGGATATGATCTCAAAGACCTTCTCATACAAAAAGGAAAAGAGGCAGACATGAGGCAGACATGAGGCAGACATGAGGCAGAACGAGCTTTGAGGTAGAATTTGAAGAACAAAGTACATGTTTTGCTTGTACACACATCCCTACGCATATGTGGAGTTTGGCTTCCCATTTCCCCAAGCAGTAGCAGCAGCTGCTATAGGCCTCTTCCTTTATGAGGTAAGAGAGAATTTGAAAGTTATGATGAGTGATAGGTACATCACTCTGCTTCTGGTTGGCTTATTTTTCATGTGTTCGCCCACAGGATTGTTCCATCCTATTAATTGTTACATTAAAAAAAGATGGCATCAAAATCCACATTCAAATCCACACATTTTAAAATATATTTTGATGCACCTTTTGAGCTGAGAAGAGCGTCACAACAGTCAAAGAAGTAGAAAATCCATAGTATGTTCTGATTTGTATGTGAATCTAGGAGGTTTGATTAGGTCATTTTATATAGGAATTCACTGTGGTTGAATTCCTCAAGCATCCCTAGTTATGATATCTGTGAATTTAACAATTGTAACTAGGGGTGTGCATCGGATCGGATCCGATCCACGATCCGAATCCGATCCGACCCAAAATCGGGAAAATCCGATCCGATCCGATCCGATCCGGACAACCTCCGATCCGATCCGATCCGATCCGATGAGGTCCGATCCGGATCGGACGCCATTTTGAATGCTTTTTCCCATAGCCAAGTATTGTTTTACAAAAACGCCTATAACTTTTTCATTTTTAAAGATAGAAGGATGAAACTTGGGCACATTGTAGACTGGTTAGGGGTAGTTATCTGTGAGAAATTTCAGAAAGATTGGTGCATGCATTTTGTGGCAATTAATTTTTTAATAAATACCCAGGAATGCCTATAACTTTGTCATTTTTAAAGTTACACACATGAAACTTTGCCACATTGTAGGGGGTACCTTGGGACCTATGTGTGTGAAATTTCAGAAACGTAGGTGCTTGTCTTGTGTGGCAATTAATTTTTAGAAAAATGGGTAGTAGTGGGGTAAATACAGTTACGCCTCCCATTTTTTTATTTTTGAAGATACAAACAGGAAACTTGGGCACATTACAGGTACCACTTGCCTTGATATGTGTGTGAAATTTCAGAAACATTGGAGCTTTCCTTGTGTGGCAATTAATTTTTGAAACAATGAGGAAAGAAACACCTATAACTTTGTCATTTTTAAAGTTACACACATGAAACTTTGCCACATTGTAGGTGGTACCTTGGGACCCATGTGTGTGAAATTTCGGAAACGTAGGTGCTTGCCTTGTGTGGCAATTAATTTTTTAATAAATACCCAGGAATGCCTATAACTTTGTCATTTTTAAAGTTACACACATGAAACTTTGCCACATTGTAGGCGGTACCTTGGGACCTATGTGTGTGAAATTTCGGAAACGTAGGTGCTTGCCTTGTGTGGCAATTAATTTTAGAAAAATGGGTAGTGGTGGGGTAAATACAGTTACGCCTCCCACTTTTTTATTTTTGAAGATACAAACAGGAAACATGGGCACATTACAGGTACCACTTGGCTTGATATGTGTGTAAAATTTCAGACAGCTGGGTCCAGGCATGTGGTGGCAAGGTATTTTTGAAACAATGAGGAAAGAAACGCCTATAACTTTTTTATTTTAAAAGTTAGAAGTCTGAACATTGCTCACTTTGTAGATGGGTTAGGGGTAGATATGTGTCAGAAATTTCAGAATGATAGGTCCAGGCATTTGATGGCTATGGAATTTTTAAATTACATGTTTCAAAAAAATTTCTACAGAGGCCAGGTCTTCCCCTCCCGCTTCCCGCGAAGAAAAGGAAACACTCTCTCGTCTCGATCCCTTTGAAGTTGCTAGTAGTATCCATTACAGGGCTCGTGTTTCCTTTCCTCCTTTCACTTTTCAAGCAGAACGGCTGAGCCTAGCTGAGTTTTGCAGCCATGCGTGCAAGGAAGGATCACTCTGGTCTCGATCCCTTTGATCCTTGGTAGTATCCATTACAGGGCTCGTGTCTGCTTTCACTTTGTACTCAAGCAGACACGAGCCCTGTAATGGATACTACCAAGGATCAAAGGGATCGAGACGAGAGAGTGTTTCCTTTTCTTCGCGGGAAGCGGGAGGGGAAGACCTGGCCTCTGTAGAATTTTTTTTGAAACATGTAATTTAAAAATTCCATAGCCATCAAATGCCTGGACCTATCATTCTGAAATTTCTGACACATATCTACCCCTAACCCATCTACAAAGTGAGCAATGTTCAGACTTCTAACTTTTAAAATAAAAAAGTTATAGGCGTTTCTTTCCTCATTGTTTCAAAAATACCTTGCCACCACATGCCTGGACCCAGCTGTCTGAAATTTTACACACATATCAAGCCAAGTGGTACCTGTAATGTGCCCATGTTTCCTGTTTGTATCTTCAAAAATAAAAAAGTGGGAGGCGTAACTGTATTTACCCCACCACTACCCATTTTTCTAAAATTAATTGCCACACAAGGCAAGCACCTACGTTTCCGAAATTTCACACACATAGGTCCCAAGGTACCGCCTACAATGTGGCAAAGTTTCATGTGTGTAACTTTAAAAATGACAAAGTTATAGGCATTCCTGGGTATTT
The DNA here is from genome assembly GCA_029215795.1 of Anniella stebbinsi. Taxonomy (NCBI): domain Eukaryota; kingdom Metazoa; phylum Chordata; class Lepidosauria; order Squamata; family Anniellidae; genus Anniella; species Anniella stebbinsi. The sequence goes on from JARDYH010000004.1 coordinate 209,616,641, forward strand.
ATTAAAAAATTAATTGCCACACAAGGCAAGCACCTACGTTTCCGAAATTTCACACACATGGGTCCCAAGGTACCACCTACAATGTGGCAAAGTTTCATGTGTGTAACTTTAAAAATGACAAAGTTATAGGTGTTTCTTTCCTCATTGTTTCAAAAATTAATTGCCACACAAGGAAAGCTCCAATGTTTCTGAAATTTCACACACATATCAAGGCAAGTGGTACCTGTAATGTGCCCAAGTTTCCTGTTTGTATCTTCAAAAATAAAAAAATGGGAGGCGTAACTGTATTTACCCCACTACTACCCATTTTTCTAAAAATTAATTGCCACACAAGACAAGCACCTACGTTTCTGAAATTTCACACACATAGGTCCCAAGGTACCCCCTACAATGTGGCAAAGTTTCATGTGTGTAACTTTAAAAATGACAAAGTTATAGGCATTCCTGGGTATTTATTAAAAAATTAATTGCCACAAAATGCATGCACCAATCTTTCTGAAATTTCTCACAGACAACTACCCCTAACCAGTCTACAATGTGCCCAAGTTTCATCCTTCTATCTTTAAAAATGAAAAAGTTATAGGCGTTTTTGTAAAACAATACTTGGCTATGGGAAAAAGCATTCAAAATGGCGTCCGATCCGGATCGGACATCTGGTCCGATCCGATCCGACCAGCCTCCGATCCGATCCGATCCGATCCGACCCCCCAGGTCCGATTCCGATCCGCTATCCGATCCGATCCGGGGGGTCAGTGCACATCCCTAATTGTAACTTTATATAGGCAACACCCCCAACCACTAGGTGGTGGTGTTCCATGTCATTAGTTCTTAGCTAAGGGTCTATGTCTTGCTGTTATTCTGTCTGAGTCTTTCTTCTTGAAGAAGTTATTTTAAAAGGCAGATTTATGAGGAGGGTCAGTGCTGTTAATTTAACTTACAATTCTCTAATAAAATATGTCCTTTTAAGAAAGTATTACATTTAGGAATGTGGGTAGAAGCAAAACTTAAGCTCATCAAATTCCACCTTGACGCTCATTCTTTCTCATCTCATTTTCAGGTTGCAATCAGATTTTCTTTTGAAATAAAAGTTTGTGCATATTTTTCCAACCGCATGCATCAATTGAGCGCATTTTTAAAATGTATACATTCTTCTCCCATTGGTTAAAGTGTGTTGGTGTGCATTCTTCAGAAATAAAAAAATTGCATGCACATTTTTCAAATGCACGCATCCTGTCAAACACAATTGGCGTGGGTGGAGTTCCACGAATCACACTGCAAGTTCAGAAATGTACCGCAGATTGCATTCGGGTCCGTGTTCATTCTGGGAGGCATGAATTGGGTAAATCCTGATAAAAACAAACTGGAACAAATGCCGCATGCATCCCTACACATGCGTACACTGAAAATGCTACCATGCGGTGCAAAAGACATCGATACAAGATGATATGTTCAGCATGCTAATTAAAGGTAATAGATGATAAAATATGTTTTCGTCTTCTTCTTTTTTTGATCCAGAGGTAGGAACAAGGCATAAAGGGGATTCTTTGCTGTTTGTTTTCAAAGGCCAGAGCAACAGTTCTGCAAAAGAATCCATGGGGTCTTGTTCCCACTCTACTTTCTGATGAGGCAGATTAGCTGCCTTGCTTGGTGACATCATAGAATAACTGGTTGAAAACAGCATTTCAAGAGATCCTTTAAAAAAAGTATATAGCAAGAATTAAGTGAGTCTGTCTCATTTAATTTCATTTCATTTAAGTGATCCTCTGAACTGCATTCCTTTGCTCTAGCATTGAGCTAGGAGCCATGCCGACTGATTAATGCTTGGCTGTTTGAAGTATACTCTCTTCTTATCTGGTCCTGTGCAGCCCTCACTACACCCTGAGGAGACCTGCTGGTAAGTCGGACCTCAGGGAGATTTTTGTCTGCTCCACCCTGAGGAGGATGGAGAAGAGATAAGCGGTAAGCCATAAAACAAAACAAAATGAGAACCTGTTGCCCATGGGGGGGGGGGGGGGGGGGAGGGTGGAATGAAAGAAATCCTAAAACTTGTTGACAAAGGAGAAAAAATCAACAGATCATACCAAGTAGCAGTATCTCTGTGTTCTATACGACTTTTAGTGGTGCATTAATAACACCCTTTCAATTGAGAATTAGTAGATAATATCAGTGCCTAGGAACTTAACATTACTCTGAAAACATCTTTGTTAGTCCCGCTTAGTCACAAACATAAGGCATACACCATGATAATCACTTTTTAAAAGCCAGTTAGTTTATACTTTAGTGTGAGGGGGTGTTAACAAGTCATGCATTTTAAAGTCCTACCATGGCAAGAAAAGTGGTTGAAATGAGTATTTTAAACCACTGCCCCACCTCACCATGTTATTTCCCAACTTGCTCTCCTTGTAGGAGTTGTGCAATTGATATATACAATAATGAGAAGTTATTATCATCCAGTAGCCACCCATTCAAGAACGAATGAGGTGATTCAAAGGGCAGGATACAGGACCCACAGAAGGCCGGGGATGGACAAATCTGTAATCTGTCAACAACAACAGTTTATTTCTTATTAGCCAATCAGGCCATAGGCATATAGAAACTTAATAAATCTGTCAATTTCAGTGGAGTTTTCCGCCCCCACCCTAGTTCCTCATTTTCCCAAACTGTATTTTGGTTCATCCCAAACTTTGAGAATTGTGTGTGTGTTTGTGTGTGTGTGCGTTTTAAGTTTGTATAAGTGTTTTGTGCACATTTCCCCTAAATTCCTAATACATGCACTTTTGACTACTATACACATTTTTTTGTAAACAATTCTTCTAATATAATGCATTTTGAATCTTATTTTCCCTAATATACACATTTGGGAAGTTCACTGCAAAATTCAGAGAATTTTAAATAATAACTGAGTTTCAGTTCTCATAACGGTTAGGTAAAAATGAAAAACATGAACGAATGAATTTCTCCCCTGTCCCTACTGAAGGCCAAATAAAATTCCTCTGCTGACAGGAAATAGGAAGCTGCCTTCTACCAGGTCAAGTTACTTGTGTGTGTGTGTAGCCAATGGTCAGAGAAGGCTCTCAGGCAAAGATCTTTCCCATCACCCCTTTTAACCTGGAACCTTCTACATGCAACATATGTGTTCTATGACTGAGCTATAGTCCTATGCAAGCTAATTCTTGCATGCTCTTGCTTAGACAAAAAATCTCACCCAAGGAGAACAATCCCCTAGTCACAGACTTTCATCTTTCCCCTCTTCTGATTGAAGAAGCATTGGGAATACTGGTTTTGATATGGAGTGTGCTTTGTACCTTCTTTGATGATCGACAGTTATGTAAATATCTCACTTTTGAACATATAAATGACTCTTCATTTTACTATGATGTTTTGATCTGATTGGTGTTGGAGCCAAGCAGTTGAAAAGGAAGAATGGGGAAGGGAAGGTTTTTTTTTTTGTACTTGTTTGTTCTTGTTTTGTTTTTAAGACAGTACGGATCGTTTTCCCCAGCCATACCATCAAACTGAATAGAAGAAACCCTCCCAGACAGCATCCACTAAGATGAAATGGAGTGGGGGGAGGAAAACACTTGAAGATGTTTCTTTTCACAGCTTGTGGATGTACTTGAAAGAGAGAAAGTGCAAAAGGTGGTTAAACCATGTTCGTTATAATGAAAGCTGGCATCCAATCCCTTTGTTACATAACACTGTTTTGTAGCAACCATTAACACTTTTATATCCATTCCAATGGGGAAAGTGGATGTAGAAAATTTTGAACTGGAAAGATCAACAATGATCTGGGAAGAACGTTATTTTGAAAAGTTTGTCGTTTCCAGATATTCATCTGGCACACTATACTATAAATCATGTAGCTCTCAAGTATGCACTCACCTGTTGTCTGTGGCAAATACAAGTCATCTCTAGGGCTTTGGGCCGGGAAGTTTTCAGCTGAAAAAATAGTTGCTGTTTTTCCAAGCTATTGACATTTGGACATAGGGCAGACAGGTATATGAGAAAAATAAATTGTAGGCTCATAGCTTCTATGGATGTATTTGCAAGGCAGGGAATGCCAATAGAGTACTGCTAGAGCACATGGTTTGGACGCTGAAGGCCCCATGTTCAACCACTTGCACATCCAGTTAAGATGACCAGGTAGCAGATGATAGGACAGTCCTCTGCCAAAGAATTTGATGAGCAGCTGCAAGTTAAAGGGAGGTAATTCTGGAGTAGATGGGCCATACCCTGATTCAGTCAGGAAGCTTCGTATGGTCACACAGAAAGGATTGCATGGAAAGGATTATAGTGGCATCCAGTCAGTGGTTAGTGAACCAAACCTGTCTGCTATGCTTCCTAACAGCTGTAGTACCTCAGTGCATGCCTGTTCCCATATGAGACTCCCTAAATTTGAGATCAACTGTTAAGTCCCTGCTTCCAGTTCTGTCTTAGGATGGCCTTTTCAGTAATGGAGGCTGTTGGCTCTGATTTCGGCAGGGCTATAAATCTGTTCCAGGTTTCAGTCAGAACCAGCCTGAACTCTAAAGGAGATATCCAAGGTGCTCCAGCTATTTTGGGGAATAGGGTTCAGCACCTTGGATTGCTTCTTTAGAGTTCTGCCTGGTTCTGACTGAAACCCAGAATGGATTTTACAACCTTATTAAAATTGGAGCCTCCAGACTCCACTGCTTTTCAGTGATTGTCCTGGAACTCTGGAATGCATTTCCACAGGCTATTTGTTTGGCTCTCTCATATAGGTCATTCATTAGACAGGAGAAGGCACTCTTTCATGTTTTTCCCCTTTTTGTCAATAAATTGGGTTCATGATATTGATAGTTTGATATGTAATTGGGTATTTTATCAGGTTCATTGGTTTTTTTAAAAAAAAATACTTGTACATCACTTCAAGGGCATTGATTCACAACAGATATTATAAAAACTCTACATTAAAAACAACAACCCTAAATTAATAAATACACTGTAGTGGAGTGGGTGGGACCCTACTATCCAATATCAAATTGGAGCTCCAAATGCCTTTTGAAGAACACAAGAAGTGAGTCATCCCCAATGCTTCCCACCATACCTACTCTATCAGTATCTGGTAAAAAACAGTTTTGCATACGAAAGCTCAGCTAAATCTGAGACTGTTAACTGTTGCTGGCATTTGAACACCAATTCACTGTTACTGGTCTAACACTGCAACACATTGGGTTGTTGGACTACCAAGAAACATGCTGTGATGATGCACTCATGCTCATGCTAGGGATGTGCGAGGATTTCATTTGGCTAATTTGTTGATAAAACCTTAACCGAATTCACAAATTTCTTCATAAGCAAGATAGAAAGAATTTGAAATTTATTTATTTTAAAAAGTCAAATGTGGGAAAAAGTAAAACTGAGAGCTTCATCCATCCAGGCCCAATTTTTTGTGTACTTAGTTCTTAGAAGTCTGGGTTTGAACCTCTGTGTATTCAACCATGTTTGAGGTGCTGAGTTAGCGGTGCCACATCTTTCTTCTTACAGGTTCCTCATCTTTAACACCTACATGGCTGGCAGGTACAATATGGTCTTCTTTATGCTGAAAATAGCTGTATTTATTTATTAAATTTGGCCATGCAGATGAGTGAGAATTTTGTTTCAGTTCATTTTTTAAAAAATAAGGATTTACAATTCTGCAAATTTCTTCATAAACAGGACAGAAAGAAGCCAGATCTACAGCAAGCAGGATATAGCACTGAGAAAGTGTTATGAAAGTGATATAAAAAAGGCAGAAGCCACACCAAGCAGGATATAGCACTATGAAAGCAGTATGAAAGCAGTATATGATACATATCTATGGGCCCAAACAGTTGTCAGTGCTAGGGTGACCAGATAAAATCCAGGTCAGGGCTCATGTAACTTTAACAGTTGTAGAGAAAAGGGAATTTCAGCCAGTGTCATTTGTATGCAATTAGTTCCTGGTGAAATTTCCTCTTCATCACAACAGTTAAAGGTGCAGGGGCCCTGCCTTCTTTTGTATATGGTCACTCTAGTATAGTGCCTGCAACTTTAACTGTTGTGATAAAGAGAGAATTTCACCAGGAACTAATTGCATACAAATGACACTGGCTGAAATTCCCTTTTCTCTACAACTGTTAAAGTTACATGAGCCCTGACCTGGATTTTATCTGGTCAGCCTAGTCAGTGCACTTGATTTCCCCTATAAAGCAGTAGTATGGCTCCTGCCTCTTATGTTCTGCTTTCATACCACTTTCATGGTGCTATATCCTGCTTGGTGTAGTTTGGGCCAGAATTTGAGATTTAGAAAATTCAAATGTGGGGAAAAGCAAAACTGACTGATTCATACATCTCTAGCTCATGCCATGTTTTTGCTTGATCCAAAACACCTATTTCCCAGCAGAGCAGCTCAAGCACTGCAGCTTCATGATGGTGTCTGGTATGAGCCTTCACGGATGTGCCCTCACAATGTGACTGGCTTGTCCAGTCACGTGTGGTCCGTTGCGGATGGGGGCTGGAAAGAAGATGCAGCATGGAAGCCTGCCATTGGCGGCTTCAAGCTGGGCCCGTGGTGATGTGGAGGGGTGGAAAGAGTATAAATTTGTACTCACCCCTCCAGTCGGCATCTCCTGTTTTCGCAGCTCCCTCCCTCCCTCTCTCCCTGTAGGCAGTGTAGGTTCGCTGGTTGCCTTTACGGGACCAAGTAGGATTTTTTTGCTCATAAAACACATTTATGTATATGAGGTTTTTCGCCTACTTCACACTGTAAGACAGGTTTGGGAGTAATAAATAGGTTCTTAATTAATTGGTCACAACATGAATCTGGCAGGTAGGTGTGGACATCTGGTGGGATAGGGCTGGTGAGCATTCACAGGCACTATTCAGGTGAGTAGTAATTCCTGAGGGCTCCCAGCTGTGAGTTTCACGGCCTCAGCTGGTGGGATAAGGATTACTTTTGAGGCCAACCTTTCTCACCCACCCGGATCCGTACGGAGCGGGGAGGGGTTGACACCGTAAGGTCTCCCTACCCCAAATGGGGAAACTTGCGGAGTGGCGGGGGTCAGCGCCATTCAACAGGTGGTGAATGGCTCACCTAATAAGATAGATGTCCACTTAGGTTTACCTAGTCTGCAGATCTTTAATAAAGTGGCCCAATTTAAATCCATATACTGTGTCTGCCTCTTCTTGTCTCCAGTCTCCATTTCTTGCAAATAGCAGCACAGAGAGAACTCTCATATCACCAGATGTCACAACACATATATCACTTTTCAGAGGAGTCCATTCACATGTTCAGCTGCTGGTTATCAAGTGTTGTTAATTATTCAAACATTGAGAAACCAGTTAGTATATATTCATGTGTAAACCAGCTCTCACCATCCAGCCATTCAAGAAAAATAAAATATAGAATTTAAGTAGTCTAAAGGCCAATTGGACATCCATTTTAGTATGGCAAAATGATTGCAAAACTTCTGGAAGCATTGTTATTTAAATGGTAATATCTGTGTGTGTGTGTGTGTGTGTGTGTGTGTGTGTGTGTGTGTGTGTGTGTGTTTTAATAGTTCTGTAGTGATTTCTCTTTTCAAATGAATCAGATGTTTCTCCCGAAGGCACTAGATATTCTTCCATTCTTTTTATTTTCTTTTTATTTTCATGGGTACTTCTTTTCCAGTGCACCCAATATTCCCAACAGGAGGTACATTGACTTAAGTGAATTAATTATCGTACTTGTTATTTACTGTGCAGTCTTACTGCACCAACCAGCTTCCATGGCTATAACCTCAATAGGGTAAATTACAGTGGCAATTTGCACATAAAAGCTGGTCCAAAATTCTGATTGTTTAATCTTAATATCAGCTACTTTCTATAATATCATTTTTTCCCCTGTAATCTTTCCAGGAAAATAAAAGGTTGCCTACTATTTGTGAACTCATTAGCCTCATTAATTCAGAGTAAATCTACTATACATTAAAGGCAGTGACATGTATTATACCTGCAGAGTTAATTATGTGGAATGATATAAGTAACCACGTGACATGGAAGGGCTATGCTTCAGTTCAGGGCTCTAATATATAACTATGATTAATTCAACACTGGGGTTCTCCCCCTCTCCACCCCCACTATTTCAACTATATTTTATTCATTCATTCTATTTATATCTTGCCTTTTATAATAATCCCAGGGTTGGTAACTTCTACATGTGTACCTAACAAAAGTAAGAGACGCATCTGCCCATTTCTGACGCTTGCTTCCACATGTTTTGCAATACCCCTCACCCATGGTGGGCTAGTTCTAAACAAATCATTCTCATCCTCATCCTCATCATCTATGGGAACAGGAAAATATCACAATAATCCCATTAGTCACATCAGTCACCGGCATCACATCAAAAAACTATTCAGAAAACCTTCAGAAACTGAGCCTACCAAAATGCATCCACATCAACAACCAGAAAGTAGTCATACTTAAAACATGTTCAATTGTCAGGAAATTCCTGAATCAGTAAAAGACAGCATGACCTTGCAAAGCCTGTCATGTCCATTTAACAAACAGCCACGAGTTAAAAAAGAGACAATAATAACAATAACAACAATAATAATAGTTCAGTAAAACCTAGAAACAACAGTGGAGCTATAGATAGGGTGACCAGATAAAATCCAGGTCAGGGCTCCTGTAACTTTAACAGTTGTAGAGAAAAGGGAATTTCAGCTGGTGTCATTTGTATGCAATTAGTTCCTGGTGAAATTCCCTCTTCATCACAACAGTTAAAGTTGCAGGGGCCCTGCCTTCTTTTGTATAAGGTCACTCTAGTATAGTGCCTGCGCCTTTAACAGTTGTGATGAAGAGGGAATTTCACCAGGAACTAATTGCATGCAAATGACACTGGCTGAAATTCCCTTTTCTCTAGTCAGCCTAGCTATAGACCCTGTTTAGACAACACCCTAGCCACTATGGTTAAGCATTTTGAGCTAAACATTGGGCCTGTTCAGACAAAATACTAAGCCATGGTTCAGCTGCTAACCCTTTTGCAGGAAATGGTTAGTCAGCACTAGGGGTGTGCATCGGATCGGATCCGATCCACGATCCGAATCCGATCCGACCCAAAATCGGGAAAATCCGATCCGATCCGATCCGATCCGGACAACCTCCGATCCGATCCGATCCGATCCGATGAGGTCCGATCCGGATCGGACGCCATTTTGAATGCTTTTTCCCATAGCCAAGTATTGTTTTACAAAAACGCCTATAACTTTTTCATTTTTAAAGATAGAAGGATGAAACTTGGGCACATTGTAAACTGGTTAGGGGTAGTTATCTGTGAGAAATTTCAGAAAGATTGGTGCATGCATTTTGTGGCAATTAATTTTTTAATAAATACCCAGGAATGCCTATAACTTTGTCATTTTTAAAGTTACACACATGAAACTTTGCCACATTGTAGGGGGTACCTTGGGACCTATGTGTGTGAAATTTCAGAAACGTAGGTGCTTGTCTTGTGTGGCAATTAATTTTTTAATAAATACCCAGGAATGCCTATAACTTTGTCATTTTTAAAGTTACACACATGAAACTTTGCCACATTGTAGGCGGTACCTTGGGACCTATGTGTGTGAAATTTCGGAAACGTAGGTGCTTGCCTTGTGTACTCACTTTGTACTCAAGCAGACACGAGCCCTGTAATGGATACTACCAAGGATCAAAGGGATCGAGACCAGAGTGATCCTTCCTTGCACGCATGGCTGCAAAACTCAGCTAGGCTCAGCCGTTCTGCTTGAAAAGTGAAAGTAGGAAAGGAAACACGAGCCCTGTAATGGATACTACTAGCAAGGATCAAAGGGATCGAGACGAGAGAGTGTTTCCTTTTCTTCGCGGGAAGCGGGAGGGGAAGACCTGGCCTCTGTAGAAATTTTTTTGAAACATGTAATTTAAAAATTCCATAGCCATCAAATGCCTGGACCTATAATTCTGAAATTTCTGACACATATCTACCCCTAACCCATCTACAAAGTGAGCAATGTTCAGACTTCTAACTTTTAAAATAAAAAAGTTATAGGCGTTTCTTTCCTCATTGTTTCAAAAATACCTTGCCACCACATGCCTGGACCCAGCTGTCTGAAATTTTACACACATATCAAGCCAAGTGGTACCTGTAATGTGCCCATGTTTCCTGTTTGTATCTTCAAAAATAAAAAAGTGGGAGGCGTAACTGTATTTACCCCACCACTACCCATTTTTCTAAAATTAATTGCCACACAAGGCAAGCACCTACGTTTCCGAAATTTCACACACATAGGTCCCAAGGTACCGCCTACAATGTGGCAAAGTTTCATGTGTGTAACTTTAAAAATGACAAAGTTATAGGCATTCCTGGGTATTTATTAAAAAATTAATTGCCACACAAGGCAAGCACCTACGTTTCCGAAATTTCACACACATGGGTCCCAAGGTACCACCTACAATGTGGCAAAGTTTCATGTGTGTAACTTTAAAAATGACAAAGTTATAGGTGTTTCTTTCCTCATTGTTTCAAAAATTAATTGCCACACAAGGAAAGCTCCAATGTTTCTGAAATTTCACACACATATCAAGGCAAGTGGTACCTGTAATGTGCCCAAGTTTCCTGTTTGTATCTTCAAAAATAAAAAAATGGGAGGCGTAACTGTATTTACCCCACTACTACCCATTTTTCTAAAAATTAATTGCCACACAAGACAAGCACCTACGTTTCTGAAATTTCACACACATAGGTCCCAAGGTACCGCCTACAATGTGGCAAAGTTTCATGTGTGTAACTTTAAAAATGACAAAGTTATAGGCATTCCTGGATATTTATTAAAAAATTAATTGCCACAAAATGCATGTACCAATCTTTCTGAAATTTCTCACAGATAACTACCCCTAACCAGTCTACAATGTGCCCAAGTTTCATCCTTCTATCTTTAAAAATGAAAAAGTTATAGGCGTTTTTGTAAAACAATACTTGGCTATGGGAAAAAGCATTCAAAATGGCGTCCGATCCGGATCGGACATCTGGTCCGATCCGATCCGACCAGCCTCCGATCCGATCCGATCCGATCCGACCCCCCAGGTCCGATTCCGATCCGCTATCCGATCCGATCCGGGGGGTCAGTGCACATCCCTAGTCAGCACGTTTAAACCATGGTTATGTAGCCACTATGGTTAGGAATGGTTCACGTGACACGCTAAGCTCTAATGTTTAGCTCAAAATGCTTAACCACCATGGCTTAGCGTGTCGCCTGAACAGGGTCATCATGGTGTAGTGTGTCATGTAAACCATTCCTAACCATGGTGGCTACATAATCAAAATGATAATAAAGTTGGTGCTAGGCATCCCTCTTGGGGGAGGGCATTTCAAAATTAGGGCATCATCATGGGAAAGGCCCTATCTCATGGCTTCTCGTGATGTACTTCTCCCAGTGGTGCAGTACAATGTAAAGCCCTACGTAGTGACAAATAAGTGTCCACACCTGAGGTGCGAAGGGAATGGTAAATCAATCCAAAACAGCAATACCTAAATAGAGGTCATGTAATTCATTAATTTAATAGAAAATTGATTAGCTCAGTAATGTTAATGAAATAAAACTAAGTTTTAATTTACTACTGAAAGAATAAATCCCAAGTACTTGTCAATCATCTCAACGTAGTTCAAGTATTGACCTATTTCCAGGAAGCTGGGAGTAAGCTTAATTCATACCGAGCAATTGTACAAAATATTGGGCCTGGAACATCTTTGGCGGAACCAGATCCCTACAGGTATCTTAATGATAATGGTCCTATTTTCTTAAGCTGAAACCTAATATGCTTATTTGTGAGTAAATCCCACTGAACCCAATGGAACTTCGCTATGAGTATGCATGTATAGAGTTATACTCTAAGGCAGATTACAACATTTCACAAAGTTCAACAAGAGCTTTATTTGATCTTTGCATTCAGTTCTAGGATACTTTTTATTAAAAACAACAACTATAATGCACCATGTTAGAAAATGTTAAGTACATTAAAATCAAAACAGAAACGGAACTACACATTCTTGGTTCTGCCCATGCATAACCACTATCTATGGCACTACAAGGATCTTTATGGTGGCTCTTGAAGATGCCCTGAACCATCACACCACTGCCAAATCCACCACCACAACCAAGGTCCCCGCTGCCTGTACTCTTGACTCTCACCCCCAGGGAACGTCATACAGATCACTCTTTCCCTGCTGCCTTTGTATGGGCCTATGATCCCCCCCCCCCCGCAGGCCAGCATCGTAGCCAGTGTTTGGGCCAAAAAACCTGCGCACCCCTGAGTTATAGGGAGGCAGAAACATTATTTTGTTTACCTCAAAATCATCTTAACTCTTTGTGCACACTCCAAGCGACAATGTACAAATCCATACTTGAAGCACACACTTCCACCTCTATTGCCACCATCCCCTTCCCCAGCTCACCCCAGTGTCAACAAATCCCACCTGTGGCAGGAGAAAGGAAAGTGGAAGTGGAAGCATGGCAAATGCATACTCCGAGCTCCCAAGCCTCTACTAGGTTGACTCAGAGTATCCATTTGCCAGGCTCAGAACACCCATTTGCCATGCTTCCACTACGGCTGTCTTCCTTTCTCCTACCCTGGCCAAGGTTTTAGGGGCCATGGAATGGGGGAGACAAAGGAAGGGACACGATGAGGGTGGAGATGCCAGTGAGCACTCAGAGGCGAAGCCAAGGAGGATCTTGACCTCTCGTGGCAGCTTTCAAGCAGGGTCCTGCTCAGTATGAACGTCCTCGTGCAGCATCAAACATGGATGTTTGCTTCTGGGAACATGCTTGATTCTTCAGAACGTCCCTCTCCAGTTATACTTCTTACAGGCATCTTAATCTGTAAACCTTCCCACCATATCAGTATAAAACCTCCAGCAGGAATCATACTTATTTTGATAGCTTGTGCTTCCAAAAATAAACAGCAAATAATTCGATATTATTATCTCCAAGTTAGTGCCATCTGAACTTTAAAAAGCACAAAAATAAATGACTTGATTTCTGACACTGCTAGTAAGCCGCTGTATAACGTGGACAAGTAGCAACTTACAATTTCTGTTTTATGTACGATCTGTTCGTCTATCAATCTACATACACGTGGCTATTATTTTAGTACATGTTTATTATGAAATGGGAATTCTTGTTTATTGTAGTGATTCCAGCCATCATTCAGGGAAGCAGTTCCCTACAACTTCTCCCATGGAGCTCTTTCTTCCATAATCAACAATGCAAGGCCAGTTAAAAACAGGGTTGTGGCCACTACAATTTGTAATGTTGAACTGGGGCTGGTAGTTATTTTAGCTTCACTAATTTGGAATGGATATAGTTGTATTTATCTGCTTACTGATGAATAGCAATATGTATCTTGCATTGACAGAAACGTGGGTTGAAGCCTACAGTTTATAATGACTGGGATGTCTGCTTGTTTAATTTCTGTCCAAATTAAAATAGGCAAAGGGGGATTTGTTGTGATTTGCTTCCTATGCATTATTATTATTATTAAAATATTTATTGGCCAACTTTCAGGGCAGAAGCCTCCCAAGGTGGTCTGCAACATTAAAATACATAAAACAGTTAAAATGTAAAAAGCAATAAAACACAGCAAAAAATAGCCATAAAAGTAATTTACTCAATGGTTCTCACTATGTGCGGACCTCTGAACATAAGAATTCAGGGTGTTTCAGAGCTAATGTGGTGTAGTGGAGAGAATGTAGAGCTTGGTCCAGGGACATCTTTGAATCTTCACTCAGATCAAAGGTCCCAGGGCATGGTCCGAAGGCACATGAGGCAGCCACTTTGCTGAAGCTAAGCTGGTCTGGGTCTGGTCAGTGCTTGGAGAGGAGACTTCCTGGGAACCACATGGAGCCACCTTGAGCATTACAATAGGGATATGTATCGTATCGTTAGAATTTACAATAATGATACGATATGCTCCCTATCATGCCTAAAAGTTACGATGACGATACGATAGAAAAACCTACGATAATAATTGGAGACGATAATTTTTGGGCGATTTTATCGTTTTATCGGACTGCCATATAAAATGCCTACAACTTCTGTATTTTAAAAGTTAGAGGCTTGAAACTTGGTCACAGTGCTTATGGGATATGCCTATGTATGTGTATGAAATTTGAGATTGATCCCTCCAACTCTCGATTTTATATGATTTTTTTAAAGATCGTTTCTGTTCTGACAGATCAGAATGACAGCTCACCATGTGCATTCATTCAGACCTGTCAGAATGGAAACGATCTTTAAAAAAATCATATAAAATCGAGGGTTGGAGGGATTGATCTCAAATTTCATACGCCTACGTAGGCATACCCCATAAGCACTGTGACCAAGTTTCAAGCCTCTAACTTTTAAAATACAGAAGTTATAGCCATTTTTTTCTTTCTGCCAAAAATATCATTTTTAAATGATAATTATCATGAAGACGATACGAATCACCTACGATATGAATGAAGATGATAAATTTTTTGGTCCAAAATGATGATAACGATAAAAGACGATATTTTTTTGGCATGCAAGAAATACATAAATAAACATAAAAGTAAGTTTATGGACTGACACTGGGCTTGTCACTGTCTCTCAGTCTGACCTATGTCAAAGGACTGTGGAGAATAAAATCGAATGCCTCCCCATCATGTATGCCATGCCCCTTGGAGAAAGGGTGGAATACATAAATAATAAGGATAAGAATAAGAATGTAATTATTAGCAGTGATGTCTGGTTCCTTAAGAGCAGAACACAGCTAAAAACTTTGTTTAGAATGACTAATGAGTTGTTGACTCTCTCAAAAGAAAGGTCTGATCCAATTCATTATCTCTGGTTGTTCATTCCATTACCATATGTCATCCATTAGTTCAATTTCACTTCTGGTTAAGATGGCCAATACAAGTTAATGTGTATCATCATTTGATGAGTTTCAGAATGACAAATCTTCTTGACAGCTCACCAAGCGAGACAACAATCACACAGGGGGAGATGTAGGTGGGAAGCATACCTCCAGCCAGTAGTTATCTCAGACCATTGGCTAAGTTCCCACTGATGGCATAGCAGGCACCAACCATTGTGGGAAGCAGCTGACAGCCACATCAAAACCAAACTTGGACTCCACAGGAATCTGTCACGGAAAGCCACAGTGACTTCAAAGATCCTCTGGTGAGGAGTTTGAGACAAAAGAGCAAAACAGCATGCAATGTTCTCATTATTTGCAAAACAAAGCGCATAATAAGCATGCCAAAATGCTCCCTGTTCACAAAGTCTGATCATCGCAGACCTTACACTAAGATGGAAAGTTAGAAACAGTTGCCATTCTTAAAAGGAATGGGAAGGGCATGATTCATCTGTATACAGCAACTCTCAAAATGGATTTCACCATATTTCATTCAACAAAATGTCATGACACTACATTACTTTTGTGATGCATATGGAATATTAAAATGTTTAAACTATAATAAAATGCTCTTTAAAAAACATTTGGAACCTGATCATTTTTAATGCTTGAGGTCAAGGCTTCTGAGCTGGCAAAGTAACACTTGGAATTAGGCATGGATGATCAGTGTGGCAGCTCATTGTAGCTCTACATGTAGTGCTGACATCTTGACTCAATTTCACTGACACTACACACAAAAAGATTTTCCCAGGAAGTAAAAATACAGAAAATAAAGGGGAATATAACAAGGGAATGAACATGGAAAGAACACATACATCCATAAAATAGCTTGGATTCTAAGGTACGTTAACTTAAGAAAATTCATGGAAGGAAATCTTTTTTTAAAAAATCACCCAAAAAAATGTTCCCTGATTTTTTGGGGAAGGGAAGAAATTTTGTGTATATTTTCAGGGGGAGGTTGCCTCATACCTTCCTTTACAAAATTGTCAAGGTTTTTACATTCTGCTAGCACAATGTAACATATCCCACTGAAGCATCTGTACATGCCCCAAATCTGGTCCAGAGGGACCCCCAACCCTCTAGAACAGATTTCAGGGTACACAGGAGGCTGCAGGGAAGAGGGAAGATCCATTCTACTACCAGTTTTGTTCTGCTAGCAGGTGACCACCTTTGGGTCCAACCCTTTGGATCCTGAATGTTTTTATTCATAGCCCTACCTCTAGGTTGTTGTTCCTTTAAAAATGGAGGAGGATTGAATATAAACAATCTATTCATTCATTTCTGCACCTTGAAGTCCACATTCCATGACTCTAGCCTTTGATGAAGAAGCTCATGCTTTTCAGTAAAATAAATTGAGAAAGGTGGACTGGACTCTTGTAATAATTGAAAACAAAATACTGCTGCCCGTGTGTAATTCCACAGATATAGAGTTGCAAGGAGGATGCAGAGTGGTTTTGAATAATAACAAGATAATGAAGATTCACATAATCAAGGATTTACTGTGCTATTATTAGAGTTTATGGAGCTCCCAAAAGTAAGTCTGTTTACAATGATGTGAAATATGGATAAGACCATGAAAAAGGAGCTAGGATTCAAAGACAATGTGGCTATAGTGTGTTGCTGCTTTTAATTTCCTTTGCCAGATATACAAGGAATAGAGTAAAAGTGTCATTTGACAATATATTCTGCATTTCAACCTTCGTATATATTGAACATATACCAATTCTGTATGCTGTCTCTTCTCTACTCTATCACATACACACTTATACCAGGCAGATCCTGTTACATTATAGGATTAGTATTCAAGTGTATATTGCAATACAAAATGTAATATTCCTCCACACTTACTACACCACTGTTTTGCTGATTACCTGGCATCTCAGCAGGCTCATCCTTCCAACCAGATGTTCCCCATATATCAAGATAGAGTATTCAATTGCCCACTTTTGCTCAGGTCCCAGGACTCTGATCTGCTTCTGCTTCCACCAGGAGCTGTTAAGCATCTGGAGAGATTGGGAAGGACTGGATTGATGGATAACATAAGTTAAAGCATGGGGAGCCTCCATTTAAAGCATGGGGAACCAATTGCCCTCCAGATGTTGTTGGACTCCAACATCAGCACCAGTCAGGATCTGGAGGCCACAGATTTCCTATCCCCAACTGAAAGAGAATGAGCTTGCCAAGACTCAGTGAACTCAGCAAAATACCGGTGCATCAGAGTGCAGGCATGCCCTGCTGGGAAGGAGTTGGGGAGCTACTTTGGCATCTTATGCTAGCCCATTCCATCCCCTGATCTGTACCTAATACTGGAGAAATGTATACAATGCAAAAACTTCATAAAGCATTTCTTTTTTTCTTAGTTCTTCCTGAAAAGGTGGATGACACCTAACATTTGGAAGGCTAAAGGGATTTACATTGCTGAACCACCCCCATGATTGCACTCCACAATAGCAGAAAAGGCTACACAGGAGAAACTATTATGATAAATACATCTAAATAGAAACTTGAAGACATGCTGCCTAATGAATAATAATGATGATTTACTTGTTCATAAAAGCCTGAAAAACAACATTTTCACCTTCAGAGGGTATGCAGTTTTGGGGGTATATATTTAGGTCAATCAACCCACTAGCAGGACTGTTCCAGGCCAAAGTATCCCCTTTTCAATTGCTCTCTGAGAAAATAAACTGTCAGTTTGTAAACAGCATTTTTGTGAGTGGTGCTACTTCCTCTGTACAAAAACTCAATTGAGCCTGACTTTATTTGCCTATACCTCAAGCTTCATTAATAACTAGATTTTTTTCCATAACAGGAAGCCCTTTGCTCACCAGAACCCCCCCCCCCTAATTCCCCATATGACAAAAGAGGTCTGGTTCTTCTCCCATTTCAGTCTAAATCAAAGATGCATCCAATACAAACAATGTATGTGTCTCTTGTTGAAGTACAACCCATTTCCGGATGGAAGGGAGATATTTTCTCATGCTGAAGGGGTTTGCTCTCATTCCAAGGATCACATTGAAAGCCCACCTCTCTACTGCTACTCATTGTTGAAAGCTCTTTGTGTAATTCTCCAGTGATTTAAAAAACCAAGAACATGGCTGTCCTGTTGGCTGAAGATAGATGAAAAGAAACAAAATTGCTGTAAAATATGCTATCAGAACATTACTTGGCAGCTGCAGTGCAGGCTATGTGCTGTATTGGTGCTTTAAGCAGCAATTCCATGTTCACTTACTTGAGAGTAAGCCCTCTTGAAAAACGTGGGGCTTACATCAGAGTAGACATGTAAAGGATTGCATTGATAGAAATTAGGCAGAACTTTTCATAAGAACATTAAAACTGCCATGCTGGATTGAATCAAGGGTCCATCTAGTCCAGCACTCTGTTCACACAGTGGCCAACCAGCTGCCAGGGACAGCTGGTTGGCCAGGGACCAACAAAGCAGGACACGGTGCAACAGCACCCTCCCACCCATATTCCCCAGCAACTAGTGCATATAGACTTGCTGCCTCTGATACTGGAGGTAGCACATAGCCATCAGGGCTAGTAGCCAATGAAAGCCTTCTCCATGAATTCATCCAACTCTCTTTTAAAGCCATCCAAATTGGTGGCCATCACTACATCTTGTGATAGTGAATTCCATAGTTTGACCATCCACACAGTATAAGTAAGCCTGGCCCAGCTTTCGGACAGTGCTGCATCGTGGTTTGGCCAACCACAGAAGCTGATCTAGCGATGTATGGATTTTGTTAAATCTGTATCTCAACAATTGTTAGGAGTCTTTAATTCTATCATTTGCTCATTGATGAAACTATTTGCTTATTTGTTTGTTTTTAACCAGAGTTTCATTGTACTCATCCTAATTTGCATCAGCGGTAATGCACATTTGCACAAATGCACTAATCTGTATTAGTTAATTAGTTAATTAATTAGTTAATTAATGCAGATTAGCACATTTGTGCAAGTAGGCATTGCAAACACTATTATTTATTTATTATTGATTGATTGATTGATTAATTGATTGATTTGCTATACCGCCCAATAGCCTAAGCTCATTAATGCGTACTTGTACTATTGCACATTATTAGGAATAATTCCATTAGAGTAGAGAATAATTTTTGTTCTTTTTTAATTCATGATTTGTTTTCTGTTCCATTCTGTTATATCCATGATAAAAAAGGGGGAATTATTAGCAATAATTCAAATTAGCCCTCCAAATGTGAAAAAGCTGCCCAAAAGACGGCAAGATCCGTCTGAGTCAGAATAAGTTGGCGTGCTGCAAATTCCAAATTCATGTTCATCCATTGTAGATTTCTCTGACATCCCTATGCAGATAAAACTCTCCCTTTATTCCATGTCAATTCTAATCTCATCATACCACCCTAAGTGCATATTAGGTTATAGATTTGGGCAAACTGAATAACTCCCTCGTGATCAAAGTGCTTTTCGGTTGAAGATGTATGGAGAAATAGAAAGAGAGACTGGCTTCTGTTGCTAATACTAGCAAAATCACGGGAGGCAGAAAAAGGAACAGCCAAATAGGCACATTGCCCTATTTCTGCCCATATTTTCAGTAGTGCAGCTAGGCCTGGGACTTGGGGCCAACGTCCATCTTGGGCCCCATCTATACCAGCAGGATATGACCCTTTGAAAACCATTTGAAAACTGTATATGGAGCATGCCCTGGGCCTCAACAGTTGTCACTACTATTATAAATTGCTTTAAAGCAGTAGTGTAGAAACTGTCCAAGAGCCAGTGTGGTGTAATGGTTAAAATGTTGGACTGGGAGTCAGGAGTTCCAGGTTCTAGTCCCCACTTGTCCATAGAAACTCATTGGGTGACTTTGGGCAAGTCACAGACTCTCAGTCGAACCCACCACACAGGGTTGTTGCTGTGAAGATAAAATGGAGAGGAGGAAGAGTGTTATATTATTCGCTGCTTTGGGTTCCATAAGGAGGGAGGAAAGCAGGATATAAATGTAAGAATTAATTAATTAATTAAAGTCCAGGGTGCCACAGCCATGAGGGGGTGGGAATATGACCTCGCAGGGAGCAGCAGGTAATGGGTGCATCAGGGCAAATGAAAGAAATTCCATTTTGTTCCTGTAGTCATGATAGTGGCATGTTTTAAGTGAATTTAAAATGCAAAACACACTCAGAGTAGTTTTCAGCACTGGCAAACAGTTCTGTTGTTGCCGTTGTTCTGACTCAGTATATTGTTCCTATGTTCCTGCTTGGGGGTGGTGAAATATTATTTGTATGCTTCACAACTGAAGTAATACATCTGGCCACCTAAAGCTTCCCAACCCCCATAAGACCATTAAGTCCAGAGTCTATAATTGCCTAACTGCACCACTGCAAATCTTGTGCCTATCATTTCCCAGCTTTTCCCATATGTATAATTTGTGAGAGCATTTGGTAATGGGGGAGGGGGTGATCTGGATCCTAATTGTCCTGATCTATCCAAATGGCCTCATTCAATAATGCTGATTTATGCATTTATTGATTTATTACATTTCTGTACCAACCAATAGCTGAAGCTTTCTGGGCAGTTCAAAACAATTTAAACCATACAATACGACATGATAAAAACAGTATAAAAGTTTAAAACTACAGTATAAAATAATTTTAAACACATGTGATACATTATCACAGATCGTAACATTTTCCAGTGCCGCAATTGTATTATCAACTGATAGAACAAAGTAGACCAAGAGCTTCTCTAAATGAGTCATAAAACTTGCTCCCTTACTGGGCTTTTTTCTTACGGAGATATTCTGGGATTACAATGGACACAATAATGTGCCTGCCCCTTTCCTCCCTCTCCCCGCCCCCCACTTTTTTTTGTCAGTTCCAGTGGTGAAGTTCCATTTATTCCATTTACACAGCCAGTAGATGGCACCGCAACATTACAGGAATATTCCGCTATCCAGGAAATACACCAGTTCTTTGATAGCGTTGTATATTTGTTACACCATTTTTGGTGAGTTAAATCTCAGCGGAATAAACCTCAAAAACAGTGGAGAGGCACCAGAGAATGCCAATGTCATCAGAAAGATCTGGGAACTTCTATGAGTAAATGATCTTGTTCGCACTCCATATGCTCCATTGTGAAGGAGCCCTAAGTCAGTGAAGGAACTATGCATGCCTCTCCTATCATGCACCTTAAACTAGGAAAGTTTGTGGTAAAGATATCAAAATTTCCACAATTCACAAATAAATCACAGACTCACACTCCCCCTGCAGTTTACACTTTCCATAGGTCACCAATGAAAGATGATTCTAGAACTCAGAATTCCCAGCATTCAGCACACCCACACAAAGGAACATCAAAAACTGCTCTATCTTAAAATCAGAGGTATCGTTCCAATGTGAGGGAAAGATAAAAAAAAATAGGGGGGAATGTAAAGGTACATTCTCAGATATATTCAAGATGAAGTATATTTTAAGAAGATCTTTCCATTCCTTTTCCTGCCTCACATAATTTTACTGATATTATCAACACATGCCTGCCACCCTTTCTCTTTATTTTTATTTTTTGATGCAAAGAGATTTGCAGCATGGCACACATCACGGCAAGCCCTTTTAACTGTTTGTAACAATAATAGCTCAGTATGTAAAACCAGTCTGTTGGCCAGAACTATAAGTGCTCCTGAGGATAATGAGCTGGAAGAACTGCGGTCATATGCCGAGCCAGGTAACTACAAACTTCGGGTGACTTATGAGGTCTAAAACAAGGGAGAGCACTGTTTTCCCATTAATGGTGCCCCTGCCTTAAATAACTTTGGCCATTCAACATCATTATATATAGGAACATAAAAAGATATCTTAGAATGAGAGAGAAAGAAAGATGCAGACCAGTTAGTCTTCAATTAAGCAAGATTCAGTAACCTAACACATACATTTAAGTACTTAAGCTTTTGAATCTGTTATTTGGGGATAGAGGTACTGTCAGGAATGACACAGCACAATCAGTGGCCCTCCATGGGAATAAATGACTTTATCAGGGCTGAATTGACAGCAGAGGAACTGAACAGACAGCTGCCTTTCTGGATAGAGCATTGGGCAGATAATAGCCAGCCAGTTCACAATATTTTGCTGAAAAGTGTTTGTGATGAAAGCAATACTCATCTCTTCCCAGTTTAGGTGAAAACGAATGCAAATCTAAATTACTCTCACAGCAACAGCTGATAGAGAGGGGGGAAATTGCTAAGATCATTTTCCCCCTTATTTTTTCTAGGGATGTGCACTGGATCGGACCCGATCCACGATCCGAGTCCGGTCCAGTGGGAAATCGGATAAATTATCCGATTTCCGATCCCGCAGCTGGATCGGCCGATCCAATCCGAACCGGTCCGAAAAAGCTCCGAACCGGTTCGGCGGATCGGCGGATCGGCGGGCGCCCACTGGCGCCCACCGCCGCTTCCATTGGCGGGCGCCAGCGGGCGCCCGCCGATGAAAGTGGACAGCGGGGGGGGGAGGAGGGGGGCACTTACCTTCTCGGCCCGGTGGCTCCCGTCCGGCGCCGGCGCCTACTACTACTAGCAGGCTCCGCGGCCTGCTCTAGGGTGGCGCGCCGGGTGATGTCATCACCCGGCGCGCTACTCTAGAGCAGGCCGCGGAGCCTGCTGGTAGTAGTAGGCGCCGGCGCCGGACGGGAGCCACCGGGCCGGGAAGGTAAGGAGGGGGTGCGTGGAGGGGAGGAGGGGGCGCGCGGAGGGGGGAGGGGGGCCCTTACCTTTCCGGCCCGGCGGCTCCCGTCCGGCGCCGGCGCCTACTACTCCCAGCAGGCTCCGCAGCCTGCTCTAGGATGGCGCGCCGGGTGATGTCATCACCCGGCGCGCTACTCTAGAGCAGGCCGCAGAGCCTGCTGGAAGTAGTAGGCGCCGGCGCCGGACGGGAGCCACCGGGCCGGGAAGGTAAGGAGGGGGTGCGTGGAGGGGAGGAGGGGGCGCGCGGAGGGGGGAGGGGGGCCCTTACCTGCCCGGCCCGGCGGCTCCCGTCCGGCGCCGGCGCCTACTACTCCCAGCAGGCTCCGCGGCCTGCTCTAGGATGGCGCGCCGGGTGATGTCATCACCCGGCGCGCTACTCTAGAGCAGGCCGCGGAGCCTGCTGGAAGTAGTAGGCGCCGGATGGGAGCCACCGGGCCGGGAATGTAAGGAGGGGGTGCGTGGAGGGGAGGAGGGGGCGCGCGGAGGGGGGAGGGGGGCCCTTACCTGCCCGGCCCGGCGGCTCCCGTCCGGCGCCGGCGCCTACTACTCCCAGCAGGCTCCGCGGCCTGCTCCAGGGTGGCACGCCGGGGGATGTCATCACCCGGCGCGCTACTCGAGAGTAGGCCGCGGAGCCCGCTGGTAGTAGCCGCCGGCGCCGGACGGGCCGAGAAGGTAAGTGGCGGGGAAGGGGGCTTACCCCCCCCCCCGGAGCCGTCCGCTTCTATCCGCTGGCGCCCGCGGGCGCCAGCGGATGGAAGCAGGCGGCCCCAGGGGGGGTAGGGAGCGCGGGGGAGGGGGTTTACCTGCCGGGGCCGTCCACAGCGGACGGCCCCGGGGGGGGGAGGGAGTTAGGCCCCCCCTTACCCACCCGCCGCCATTTTTTCCTCATAGACTTGCATTGCAATGCAAGTCTATGGGGAAAAAAATGGCGGCCGATCCAAAAATGTACGATTTTTGGGTCGGGATCGGACTCGATCCGGTCCGGGGGGCCTCCGATTTTGTCCGAACCGGTCCGGGACAAAATTGGAGGTCCCGATCCGGGTCCCGATCCGATCCGGGGGGTCCGTGCACACCCCTAATTTTTTCCTCTCCTGATGTCACCAACATTTGGAAAAGACAGCCTCATAATAGTGCTCCTAACCCCTGTCGGAAATTACTAGCTACTCAGGAGATTACTCCAGATGATGGAAAGATAATCTTCTGCCTCCACACATCTGCATATCCATCTGCACAGCTTCTCAAGATCAGACACATTACTGATAAATGCCATTATAATTTTCTCCACACACACACACACACACACACACACTTCCGTTTGCCTTACCCTTTATCACACTTCCACGCCTGGTGAACTGCTGTGACTAGCGGGGAGATTATTTCTATACAGGGACCTCCGCGTGGTTTGCTGTCAGAAAAGACTGACTTATTTCATGCCCATTTGTAATTTTTCATCAGAGCTGCAAAATGGAAATTTCTGAAGATATCACTGCTGCCAATATGAGTGCTTTCTGGAATCGGTGATCCTGGCTCCAGTTTGGTCATCAAGATAAAAGCCCCTTCCCCAAAGAAAACACAGATGTCTTTCATTGCATTGGTTTCGTCCTTTCAGGTGTGATGTAAATATGTAGGCAGAAGCCCACCTCAGCACATCTTCTTGCTTTCTGTTCCTCCACTTCTACATTGCATATCTGAGATGTTTATAAGTCACATCTGACTCACCTAGGAGATATGTAATGTGTCCTTGTATAAATCACTTGTGCATTCAGCAAATCTAAAGTATTTCTACATAACATTGACATTACCAGCATTTCTGTTTGGGAGGTTCCAAAATCCATATTAGTGTAATTCCATTACTAGCTCAACCAAAAGATCACAAAATCTGCAAGCTTTTGAAATCTGCAGACTTTTTCATCAGGCAAGATGTTACAAAAAGCAGTGTTTTGTAACATCTTGCCTGATGATTTGCAGATCTCAAAAGCTTGCACATTTTGTGAACTTTTAGTTGAACTAATAAAAGTATTACACTCACATGGACTTTGAAACTTTGCTTCGGGCCAAGACCAACCTTAGCTTTTGGCTTGGGGAGTATAACTAGGGATTGGAAAGGCCAATAACAATGAAGTCACTAGGAGGCACAGAAGGCTAGTGAGCCACTCCCCAACATTTCTTACTGAAGGCCCCTCCCATGGCTGCTGACTGCAGAAGAAGCCCCTGCTAGACATCTCTAAATTCTCAAAGCAGAATAACCCTTAAGTGAAACTTTCTATTAATGAGATTTCCAGCCATTGCTATTCCAACAAAAAGTGGAATAGCTAAGTCCTGAACGTGGCGGGGTTTCAAATGGCCTGTGAAACTCTTGTGTGGACATTTCCATTTTCCGTGCAACAATCAAGCATGGTGTAGTGCAGGAGTGTTGAACCTCTATCAGCCTTGAGGGCCAAATTCAATTTCAGAGAAACGTAAAGCCCATACCGTTAGAGATGTACAGATTTTGTCTTTCATTCCATCATCCACTCATTGACGGATTTCAATTTTTGGCAAATGAGAATTTCATGCATTTGCAAATGTGCTTTTTCACCTATGTGCACTTACATTAATAAGATTTAGTACATTTGTCTAAGTATGCACTTGCACACGTGTTCATTTGCACAATCCTCCTCCAAAAGTAAAAACAAACAACCAATTTGGCCTGCAGGCCTGAGGTTCAACAGCCCTGGTGTACTGGATAGAGAGTTAGGAGAGGACAGACTCAGGCCTCACTCATAGTTCACTGGGTGACCTTGGGAGAGTCATCATCTCTCAGCCTCATAGGGTTGTTATGAACTGGCTGCCTTTTTGCTACCAGGCCAGGTTTCAGACTCTAGTACTAGTGTACAAAGTCCTAAACACCTTGGGAACAGGATACCTGAAACAGCATCTTCTCCCTTATGAACCTTCCCAGTCACTGAGGCCACCTGAGGACATGTTCTTGGTGGTTCCACATTGACCTATGCTCCGATTGGAATCCACCAGGAGAAGAGCCTTCACTCTGGTAGCCCCCTTCCTATGGAATTCCCTGCCTTTGGAAGTCAGGGAGGCACCAATGTTATATTGCTTCCAGCACCTCCTGAAACCATTTTTGTGTCAGGAAGCTTTCCTTGAATGACCAGCCACGGTTTTATCCAAACTTTGTTCTTTTAAAAAATGTAACTGTACTTATAAAATGTAATTTTGATATGGTGTTTTTATTCTATTTGTTGTTCACTGCTCTGAAATCTTTTGGATGGGGAGCAATATATAAATATTGTCAATAAATAAATAAAAATAAACATAAAATTGTGGAAAACCATTTACACTGCCCTGATCTCCATGGAAGAAAGACATCTACAGAATTGAGGATGATGCCCATCAATTTGGGTTGCTTTCTAGAAGGACCTCTGCTCTTATTCTGGATGAACTCCAGGATAGAGTTTGGCAGTGCAGCCAATGGGGTGCAATCGGTCAAGGCTGAACATAATCCAGCCCTATGGAAAACTTTTTTGCAGTGCGCAATTTGATGTTGTTTGCTGTTTAATTAAATTAGAGGAAAAAATCTTTCAAATCATTGGAGATAAAGCCTTAGTGATCAAAACAAAAAGCATTAGATTTAGATTACTACTGCAGTAATGGGCACAGGATAACACTGAATTAATTTGGAAAGATTATATACTGTAATGTAACCAAATCTTAGCAAAGTGTTTAGAAAAAGAAAACTTTTGTAGCAACCTGGGAGACAGTGTTCCTCAGAATCCTAATTATATTCTATGCAGTATAAACTGTAGCATTGGCATTTAGCAGAATTTCATGGCCCTGGGGACCCTGCCTCAACATGGAGCTTGTAACATGAGTTAATTTGCAATTCCAACAACAGTTTAAATGCAAGTCAAGGTCAAAATTAAGAGTCTGAAGATGGGCAGCTACGGAACTCTTCAAATATAATATAGAATTATGAGGAAACAGCACTCTGTTGTGCATCAAAACACAATGCTGTCCTCTAGGTAATGCTAACATCCGGTGGAATCCAATTAATTCCTTCTATTGACAGAACTGCTTCCACCAATGAAACAGAGAGATGCTATTTCCCCTCCTTCCTGCAGACCTCCATGCACCTTCAAAATCTGCCCAGAATGTTGGGGGGACCTTCTGGAGCAGATTTGAAGGAGATGGGGACTGCAGGGAAAAGGAGAGAGGCTGCCACTTGCACATTGCTGGATTGTATCCGTAGGGTGCATTTCCGCTAGCAACCCACCCCAAGGAGAATTTTATTTAACAATGGGAAAAGGTTGGAGGTAGACAATGAAGTAGACTTATTGTCTGTAGTTACAGAGAGGAAGATTAGAACCAATGGGTGGGAAGCAGATTTTAATGAAACCGTAGGTGAAACTTCCTAACAGCAGGAGCTGTTTGATGGTGGTGCAGGTGCCTCAGGAGGTGATGTTCTATCCTGCCGGAGGAGATTCAAAAAATTAGCAGTCTTCGGGAATTTAAGACAGCCGTGAAAACTGCTCTCTTCTGGCAGGCCTAGCTGGTTGAATTTTAAGATGTTTTTAATAATGTCTTTGTTTTTATCTGTTTTAATGGTTTATCTATTTTATTATTTTATATTTGTATTTATTGTTGTTCCCCTCCTCGATCTGGATGGAGAGGCGGGTTAGAAATAAAATAAATAAATAAATAAATCAGGGATGGTCTAATTGCATCCTGCATTGCACATTATGCATTGAGCTGGGGGCCGGACTAGATTCTGCATTGAAGGCCTCTTACTTCAATGGATTCAATGGATTCCTTCCAACTCAACAATTCTATGATTCCAGATCTATGGTTCTAAGGATTTGATCATAGGAAACTGCATAGCAAGCACAATTAAAGCATCCCAGGGACCATAGGATTGTTTGGATTCCCTCTTCCAAGGTTGAAGATAAAGCTCTGATCTTGGAAAGGAAGTCAGTTATCCAACCTTTCTTTTCCTGCCCCTTCACAGCCAGTGTAGAAAGAACCATACTGGCTGACCTCCAGGGTTGAAAAAGCAACCAAGGAAGAGGAGGAAAGGGGGCATTCCAGTGGGTGGGGAGGAGACCAGAGAGGCCAGGATATGAATTATCCTGAGCCTCTTCCAGACTCCCTCCTTTCCCTTCTGAAGGACTCTTGCTAGGCAGGTTGAAAAGCCCATCAAGTGAATTCTGGAGGTTGAGAGGACAGGGAAGCAAAGACTGCCTCTGCTACTGCTACTGCCCTGCATTGGATGAACTGACACCTCCAGGTTCAGGGGCTTCCAAACCCTGAGGGTGCAATTGATAAAAGTACAACCACATTGGCACAATGATGGACACCTTTTACCAGCTTAGGCTGATATACCAACTGCGCCCTTATCTGGACAGAGATAGCCTAGCTACAGTTATCCATGCTCTCATAACCTCTCGTTTGGATTACTGCAATGCGTTATACGTGGGGCTGCCTTTGAAAATGGTCCGGAAACTTCAGCTGGTACAAAACAGCACAGCCAGATTGTTAACGGGGACTGGCCAATGAGACCATATTACGCCAGTCCTTTTCCAACTTCACTGGCTGCCGATCCAGGTCCGGGCCCAATTCAAAGTGCTGGTACTAACATTTAAAGCCCTAAACGGCTTGGGGCAAGGTTATCTAAAGGAACGCCTCCTCCCATATGTACCTGCCCAGACCCTAAGATCATCTACAGGGGTCCTTCTCCATGAGCCCCTGCCAAAGGAAGTGAGGCAGGTGGCCACTAGGAGGAGGGCTTTCTCCGCTGTGGCACCCCGGCTGTGAAATGAGCTCCCCGGAGAGGTTCGCCTGGCGCCTACTTTGTACTCTTTTCATCGCCAGGGGAAGACCTTTTTATTCTCCCAGTATTTTAACAGTTAAATTAACTCAATTTTAATCCTTGCTGTTTTAAATTTGTATTTTAATCTGTATTAATTCCTGCTGCTTGGTTTTATTCTGGTTGTATTTTTATATTGTATGTTATTTTGTGTTTTTAGATTGTGGCTTGTTTTATATTTTTAAAATAATTTCATGGTTTTAATTTTTGTGAACCGCCCAGAGAGCTTCGGCTATAGGGCAGTATAAAAATGCAATAAATAAATAAATAAATAAAATGTGGCACCATATAATCAATTAGAAAAAAAAGGTCATCTTTAATGTGTATCTTTCATTTCTTGATATAGAAGCATACCAGAAACATAATAGTCCCCCAGCCCAAACAAGTATGTACTTCTCTCTCAGTAATACCAATAGGAAACGGAAGCTGCTCTATTTACCACATCAGGCTATTCACCCATCTAACTCAGTACTGCCTACTCTGACTGGCAGCAGCTTTCCAGGGTTTCATGCAGAAATCTTCCCTTTACCTGCTACCTGACCTTTTCAACTGGAAATGCCAGGGATTGAATCTAGGACTTTTTGCATGCAAAGCAGGTGTTCTACCACTGAGCTATGTCCCTTCCGCTGAGTTAAAGCTGTCCCCCAAAGCATGAGTTGATTACTATGGCTGGAAGACTGTTTGTAACCCTGGTTTGTACTCATTATCTAGTCCTACAAACTGCTAACGGGAAGAGAAAAATAACATGTGGCCAAAGAACCAATAAAAATTATCCTTAAAACATAATTGATTCAGCTCTAGGGAAAATATGTTTGATGCAATATTAGGGTTTTATATGTCCTTATTCCCATTTGATATATATGTGACTCTGGCAGCTTTGAAAAATCACACCCTAGAGGAAGAACTTAACTGTGGAATAGAGTGAATACATCTCCCATACTCCAACATCAGCCCAAGGCAACTTGAAGTTTATCAGGGCCTCAGACTGATTTTCCCTTGATCTCTGCAATAACTTTTCCTAAATGGAAGCATTCCTTTCCCCTAGTGGAATTTTTCAGGATGAAGGTCAAGCCGCTTTATCAAAACATTAGCTATTAAGATTAGATCTCATAAAACATCTTAGAATAAAATGTAGCCAATTTCGGCAATGCTGCTCACACCTGAAATTATATTTAAAGAAACTGCTCAGAATACGGCAACATGCTAGGGCTAGAATATAAGAAGCTCCCTCAATACTAGCTCAGAATATTTGTCCATTAAGTCCACTATCATCTACTCTGAAACAGTGGAGACTGGTGGCTCTGATGTTAGTGCAGTGGTGAATCCAACCCAAGGCATGTGTGAGAGAGAGAAGTGTCATAGTCCATTGGGCTGTAACTCATGGGTGATAAATTTGAGTGGTTTTACTGGGAATTACGGTGTGGAAAGGATGTGGTGATGACTCGTATTATTTTCTATGAGTGTCAATAGCACGCTCATTACTGGCCACTCACGCATGTTCGCAGGTCCTTTTGACAACGTCCACTTTCCATGCATCTCACACTCCTTCTACTCATTTTTCCATCACAAAAAAAGACCCAGAAAATCTGTTTGTTTGTTTGTTTGTTTTTGTTTTGTTTTTTGGCTGTAATGAAACTTGCCGCCATTTCCTGCTGTGTGCAGGAGAAGCAGCACAATAAAAATGAACACTAGATGGGCCACGTGGTCATTGCTTGCTTCCTCTTTCTTCCCCGTGTGACGAAAGAGGAAGCTGCTCATCCCAATTGTTGGACAGAAGCAGGAGGCAAAATGAGGATAGGCAAATGTGATCTCCCCCTGTCTGGTGATCCTCTATGTCTGCCCTGTAGTAAATTATTCCTTTGGCCTCCCTTCCCAGAAGAGTGCAAATTCATGATGCTGATCCATGAAATCTGCCCCCCTCCACAGTGATTGAATCATTTACCCCAGATGCATGAGAATAACTCATTGAAAAGTAGATCACATGACGGAGTCCCCAGGCTCTTTGAGTTGTTAAGCACATTGGGAATTCTCAAAAAAAGAGCTACCATGGTGGTTCTTGCTCATTCATATGTTTGCCCCCACAAAGCACAACAAAGTACACATTTCACAGAAGCCGAACTGCTGATGCTTAGAGAACACACACACTATGTACCTGAGGCAAAACCATTGAAATGCGCACACCTCTGACTTTTCTATTTTTGTATTCTCCAATACAAAAATACAAATTTGTTCAATACAAATATTTGAGAAAGTATGCATAATCATCATCATAAAATAATAATAATAATAATAATAATAATAATAATAATACATAACATGGCATTGAAAGAAAAACCTTAAACTGATATGGATATGGGGTGAATGGAACTGAAGAATGGAAAAATAAGAATTGAGAGAAAATTAAATTGACAGATTCATCCATTTTACTGTAAGTGAGCCATAGTTAGATTCCAGTGACAAGGCATGCTCCAGTCCATAGCCTTGTGGAACTGATTTCACAACATAACACTAACCCCCCCCCCTCTCTCTCTCTCTCTCGTGCGTGTGTGGCTGTAAACCCAAACAACTGAATGCCGATTCAATGGGCTTAAAGATGCAACATGTGGCAAGTTATATCCTAAGGCTTTTCAAAACAAGATTAGTTTATCCTTGAATAATCTTGGAGAAGGCTTAATTCCAGTGTACCAGAACAAAAGGTTATAATCTTCCACCTTAGGATATAAGAAGGCAAAGAAGCTTAAGACAGAGTTGCACATACACAGAGAGAGAGAGAACATTTCCCTCAAAGCTCACTATTTCAACTAATTGAAACATTTTTTTATTATTATTAATATTATTTTGTAGAAATGGAAGTTATGGTGCCGATATCTGAATTTTCATGTGAAAAGAAAAGAAAAAGTTTGCAAACTGATACGGACTCGAATCGGAATGATCTTCATGATGGTATTTGGAGAACTTTCAGGGCCAGATGTACACCAAACAGGATATAACACTTTGAAAACAGTTTGAAAACTGTATATGGAGTGTGTTCTGGGCCCAAACAGTTGTCAATACTGTTATAAACCATTATAAAGCAGTGGTGTAGATCCTGCCTGGGTTTTGCTGATTCACACATCCCTAGGAAGAATTTGTTGGTTTTGCTTTCTACCACATTCAATTTTTTAAAATATATATCAAGTTATTTCCTTTCAAAATATGAAGAAATCTGCAAATTTTGATTTATTTTATCAAAACAAAACTGAAATGAGTTCCTCACCAAGCTCTAATATATGGATGGGCTTTGGAAAGAACCATTATAACATCAGAACATAAGAAGAGCCCTGCTGGATCAGACTAAGGGTCCATCTAGTCCAACACTCTGTTCAAACAGTGGCCAACCAGCTGTTGACCAGGGACCAACAACGTAGGACATGGTGCAACAGCACCATCCCACCCATGCACACAAGCTTACTGCCTTGGATACTGGAGGTAGCACATAATCATCAGGGCTAGTAGCCATTGATAGTCTTCTCCTCCAGGAATTTATCTGACCCTCTTTTAAAGCCATCCAAATTGGTGGCCATCTCTATATCCTGTGGTTCTGGTCTACCATTGGTAGACCTGAACCAAATGTGTAAACAAATCAGTTAGGAATAGGATTGCTAACTGACCAGAGGGAAAATGGACTCAAGCTTTTTTCTTTGGCCCAGTTGCCTGAAAAGCAACTGGCAATATCACTTTCTTCCCCTCTCAACTATTGCTTAATAGTACATTATAGGTGCATACTATATACACAGATTTTGCACAAGGCTCCATGGTGCCAGTTCATACATTCAAGTTGCAAGGCCAGGTCTGAGTACCAATACATGCAGATATAATCAATAAAGTTGTGAATTGCCTTAAGTTCTAGGATGCTAATGTCCATTTCCTTCAAAACATTCCTGCTCGCTGGAAAGAGCAGCACTCTTGATTTAACATGATTTTCCATTCAGGGCATGATCTTTTGCTTTTCACATCAAAGTCTCAAACACTGAACTAATGCTTCCTCTTCTTCAGGAAAAAGATGGGGGTGCATTATCAAATAGATCTTCAAGAGTCTGCCACCCTTATTTTTTCCACATAATTTCCGTTCTCAATAGTTAAATTTAAATTATGCCAAACTACTGCTTGGGCAACCTAAGGTAAGAGGAATTTAACAATACTCAGGGCTAACTGTCACACCTTTTGGTTTTCTCAATGAAGGGATTAAAATTCTAACTATAAATGTATAGTGCCAGATCAAAGCCTAAAACAGATTAAATACTGTAGACTTCAAAACTTGAGATCTTGAAGAACCAAGCCTCTAAGACTAATCAGAAATTAAACTGTAGATAGAGAAGGCTTTGCAAAACTTTTGAAAGTTTCTGTTATCTTTTACATAAATAAATAGCAAGTGGTCTGAGAGGATGCTTTGCATGGAAACACAAATACAATTGCTGATGAAAGTCCAAGGGAAAGTATAATTGCATGGAGGGGAAATTGAAAGTAAGCACAATATGGGAAATTAAAGAAACTGTTTTATGATTTACATTGCATGGAAGTTGACGTTGGTGCCTTAACTTACACTTTCCATGCTTTTTGGTGCATGAATCTAGTTATAACTATGTTAACTCTTGAAATATTTTGATTCTGCCACATAATATGTGGGCCTTGATCCAGCAAAAGAAATTATAGCAATATGCAGAAGCCGGTTTCTGTGCATACAACCAATGTGGATCTGAATGTACAACTGCCTTTCTATTGCAATGAATGTACTTCCAAACCCTGCTAACCTAGGAACCAATGCCCAATCCAAGTTGTTGAGGGCCCTTGGGCAATGCACCATCAGTGGGTTCCTCTGTCAGTGAGTCTACTTTTCATCAACATTGTCACCAGCTTCTATTGCTCCTCCTCCTCTTTATCATCATTGCTACTATGTACTTGCTTGATGGGCAGAGTTACAAGATGAGGGATACTTGGCTCAGCAATACAACAAGCAAGAAGGATCTTGGAATTGTTGTAGATCACAAGCTGAATATGAGTCAAGAGTGTGATGTGGCTGCAAAAAAGCAAATGCTATTTTGGGCTGCATTAACAGAAGTATAACTTCCAAATTGCGCAAGGTACTGGTTCCCCTCTATTCGGCACCGGTTAGGCCCCATCTCGAGTATTGCATTCAGTTCTGGGCACCACACTTCAAGAAGGATGTATACAACCTGGAGCGTGTTCAGAGGAGAGCAACAAAGATGATTAGGGGTCTAGAAACAAGGCCCTATGAGGAGACACTGAAAGAACTGGGTATGTTTAACCTGGAGAAGAGAAGATTGAGGGGAGACATGGTAGCACTCTTCAAATACTTGAAAGGTTGTCACACAGAGGAGGGCCAGGATCTTTTCTCAATCAACCCAGAATGCAGGACATGGAATAATGGGCTCAAGTTAAAGGAGGATAGATTCTGGCTGAACATCAGGAAAAACCTCCTGACTGTTAGAGCAATACGACAATGGAACCAATTACCTAGGGAGGTTGTGGGCTTTTCCACCCCAGAGGCCTTCAAGAGGCAGCTGGACAGCCATCTGTCAGGGATGCTTTAAGGTGGATTCCTGCATTGAGCAGGGGGTTGGACTCGATGGCCTTATAGGCCCCTTCCAACTCTACTATTCTATGACTCTGTGATTCTATGAGGAACCATCTTGCAAGCCACCATTTTTCCACTTCTAGTTTTTAGCGAGATCTAGCTAGATCTAGCTTTCTGTTGCCACTGCAAGTGTGAGTTGCAGCAAAGGTGGTGGCAGTCTGCTTGCCATTTTGCATCCCCTCCTCTCCACAATGCCCTGGACCTAGTGTTGCTCCAGGGCATTGGGGGTGGATAGAATAGCTGCTGTCACAAAAATAAAAAAATGGTGGAAGATATCTAAAGAAAATTCAGCAAAATATTTTTTGTGGGGTGAAGAGGTGAGAAAAGAAATCTTAGAACTATTCTCATGAAAAACTTTGAATGGTCTTCCTTTGTTCTTTACAAACTCATTCTCTTCTGGAGGAGTCAGCAGCATGATTTTAGAATATTGGCTAGATCAATTTTCTTCCTGCACTGTGAGCTGTACAAGGTAGCAATTTGATTCATATGATAGGCACCTTGTCAAAAAATCTTGCTCATGGCAACAGAAGATAACTAACTTATCTCGTGATCTGTGGGTGCCCATTTCACTTCCCCACAAAGAGCATAAAGTCCTTTTGGGTTTTATTAAACTGTGATGCCTTCCTATTGCTCTGCATCCTCTGCAAAGCACATCTATGCCAAAGCTTTCTGGTGCTTGTTAATAATAGCTTTAATTTTCCTTTGCAACTGCAGATATGTTGCCCTGATTTATTTAAAAGCCGAAAAATAAAATTTATTCCTAACTAGTTTCACAGTGGGGGGGTGGGGGGTGGGGGTGGAATACCCTCCTATTGTGTGAGCCAACTGATGTGGAACTCATTTGCCTGCTTCATGTTTTGGAGTCTAACAGCTTCTATAGAATTTGGAGAAAATTCAAATGTGGGGAATGTGCAACTTGAATCCCAGACTTTATGTGGTGACTGTTATGCTATGCAGCTGTAACATTACTGAAGGGTGGTATTATGCATTGCCAATATGCCTAGTAAATAAATACTACTTTTCACAGAATTATGCTCCCCATTCCTTTTATTTGCACAACAATGGGAGAAAGAATCTTGCTGGGATAAAAAGACATGGCTGATTAAGCTATTATTAAAATGTCACAAAGAGGAAGGAGCTGATTGTGCCATCCAAGTGGGATCTCAGTATGTTTACATACAGCTAGGTTGTTAACACAGGCATGACAAATCAAGAAAAGCAAAATGGAGGTATCTCAGCCACTGAGAAGGTGAAAGGGGATGGAGGACATGACTTGCCTATTTTTGCTTTTTTTAAAAAGAGGCAAAAAGATAGGTGGGTGGACATAGCTGCAACTAGGCCATATTGCACCACACAGTGAACTTCTTGCAGCCTGTGCACCAGCTGCTTCAGTGACATTTTGTTTTCTCTGCACCCATACTAGGAAATGTTTTCTTCATAATCCGAGCCAGTGGGAGATTTTATATGTCACAATGCCAAATAGCCCATTGGATTTGCAAAAAGCCTTATTCACCGTGGTTAAAGCCGTGGTTTAAGGTGTCTTCTGAACATGGCCCAGCTTTCTGGTTTAACCACCATGGTTAGGGTGACCAGATAAAATCCAGGTCAGGGCTCATGTAACTTTAACAGTTGTAGAGAAAAGGGAATTTCAGCCAGTGTCATTTGTATGCAATTAGTCCCTGGTGAAATTCCCTCTTCATCACAACAGTTCAAGTTGCAGGCACTATACTAGAGTGACCATATACAAATGAAGGCAGGGCCCCTGCAACTTTAACTATTGTGATGAAGAGGGAATTTCACCAGGGACTAATTGCATACAAATGACACTGGCTGAAATTCCCTTTTCTCTACAACTGTTAAAGTTACATGAGCCCTGACCTGGATTTTATCTGGTCACCTAACCATGGTTAAAGCCGTGGTTTAAGGTGTCTTCTGAACGGGGCCATTGTGTTTACAGTAGAGGAAACAGAGGCCAGATCTACACTAAGCAGGATATAGCACTATGAAAACGGTATGAAAGTGGTATATAAAAGGCAGGAGCCACACCAAGGAGCATATAGCACTATGAAAGCAGTATGAAAGAGGAGTATAGTATGTGTCAATGGGTCCTAACAGTTGTCAGTGCACTTCAATACCGCTATAAAGCAGTAATGTGGCTCCTGCCTTTTATATACCATTTTCAAACTGCTTTCATCCTGCTATATCCTGCTTGGTGTAGATTGGGCCATAATTATTTAATTGATGCTTCTTAGTATTATCCAAGTGAACAGACTTCAATAAGCAAAGGGAAAGTTGAGGGAGTGGGGAGATCTGAGACTCACAGAAGCACTGTAAAAGGGATTTCTTTTATGGGGCTTTTCCTGAAAGAAGCCAATGGCTTGGGGAAACAGTCTCCCTGAGGGATAAATGACACCTTCTACAGGAAGCTTGTTAGGCTTAATTTGAACAGATTTCATAAATGTGTGTTGGTATTCTGATATTGTTTGTAACAATAACACTAATGCAGCTGCTCCATCTTTGCACAGTTACCTAGACTACCTTCCCTGACACCACACTTCGACAATAACTTCCATCTGCTCTGCTGTGTCTGTCATTTCTTTTCTTCATAACATATTGTGACAGAGGCTTCATTTACCTAAACTTATCTTGGCAACTTGTACTTCATTAAAGGGAATCCTGCAATCATCAGTTAAAGCTTTTTTTCCTATCTGACCATGCATAGCTAAGCTTCATAAATCATTCTTTCACTTTCCATTCCGCAGCTCCTGGAAAGGTAACATTATTGAATTCAGATCACTGGAATAGACCGGCACTAAAATGTTTATTGACCAGCTTTTAGGCGCTGAGCTCTGGCTTTTGAATGCAGACAGTATTATTAGCTAAAGCTTTCGAATTTTTTTAAAAAGGATGTCACTAATATGTTTTATACATTGCTGTAAATACTCCTGATGGAAGGCAAAGCTGCTGGTGGAATACAAGCAGCATTAGCGGACAGCTCCTTTCTCCTTAGCCCTCTGATTCCATGCTTAGTGAGCACATGCAAAGCAAGGGTTGGGAACAGTTATGCAGATACCCCCAAGCACACACCAGGGATTCGCCATTCATCTCATGCAAAGCATTTTGCATAAAATGGCATGGACCAAAACCATTCTCACTCACTCTTGTTCATACAATTGGATGGCAGGGCATCTTTTTTGACCCAAGGGCCAAATTGGCTCCAGGCAAGCAGATTCCACAATGAGCTTGGCCAGCATGTGGCCCCCGTGACTGAGTCTACTCATTCTCTCTTTCTCTCTCTTGCTCACACATACAAACACAAACACAGTCATACTCTCTTCTCTCTAACACACGCCCATACACACTTAGGCTCAATTCGGACGACACAATAAACAACTGGTGTGGGGAAAACAATCGTCAGTTATTTTGACTATCGTGTTATCTGAATGCTGCCATAGTCAACTCCGTGCTGATCCTCATCCACACCACAGTTGATTATTTATTACCGTGTTGTGTGGGGAGTACCCCCTAGATGAACAACTGTAAAGTTGATTTTTACCCCACCATTGACTATCGTGTCATCTGAATTGAGCCAATGTCTCTCTTCCTTTCAATAACACACACACACAACAGCACACAGGCTCCTCTCCTGAAAATGACAGAAAGCTAGGACAAATTGCATCCACCCCAATTCCAGAGTTCATTTTGGAAGTTCTCTTAGGAAGTATGGAATGCAAGGCATTGCATACCCAATCCATGAAATAACAAATAGAAAAGAACAGGGGAAATCACCCACTCCCGATGTAAACTAAATAAGCACAAACCAATCATAGAAGCAGGCTCATCTGGGCCCTGTGTAAATTGGTGGTCATCCAGGACCACAAGTTATGTGCAACAATGAGTTGTATGTAGCTACTGCTTGGTCAGGTCCAATAGCTTTTTATGAACTGGTGACCCTGAAAATGGAGGCTAATGTGGATGGCTGAACTCTCCACCACATTTATTAGCACCCTGGTGCCACCTTAACAGCACTTTTGAAAACAACCACCAAGGACATTCTCTATCAAGCAGAATAAATTTCTACCTTCATTAAGTTGACTCCACGTTTATGCCCATTACACTACTTCTCTGGCTGTAGGCCAGAATTTCAACAATATAAATATATATCATCCGCAAAATCTGTTATCAGCTCCCATAGTAATTTCCTTAGCAGTTAAGGTGCGCCTTTTTAATGGAATGTAATAATTGATGCAATTTGGGAATATTTGCTTGCATTTATATGGCTTACTTGGCATCAAATGCAATTAGGCAGAATTTGCAAGACCAATTCCCCTCCCCCCCAAAAAAAAGAATAGCAGAATCAGCAGCAGCTATTATCTTTGGCCAATAAGACTATTATCTGCACAAGGATTTAAAAAACATTAATCTGTGACTATGTCACATTGTTTCAGAGAATGGCAAGTGTTGTCATCAGCAAAGATCATTGCCAAGGGGAAGACAAAAATGGGAAATCCTCTTATTATAGGATAAAATTTAACCCTCAGGGAAAATTTACCCCAAGGATAAATAAAATGCATCTCCAACAATATCACAATGTCAGCCAATTAGAATAGATGGGGGAAGGTTATTTCTGCTATATATGTGGATTTCTTCCTCAGGAAGTTGCTAGGATAAATTTAGTGTCAATGGGAACAGTGTGAAAATGTAAATTCTATTTAAAGGCACAGCAGAAGCTTGCTGAAATCACAGATTTTTTAAAAAATCAAGTTATTCGGATTAACTTTATTTCCCCCACTCACAATCCATAATAGTTGTTTCTCCAATAATGTAAGCAGTGGAGAAAGCCATATTGATTCTATCCCTAGGAACTCTACCTAAAGAATCTCAAGATGAGGAACTTGAAAATTGGAGACCCACCCAGCATGACCAACGGTCAGCAATGATGGAAGTTGACATCCAATGAGAATTGGAGGCCCGTAGGTTCCTCATCCCTGCCTAAAACCTTGGCAAGTTCTTGCCAGAAGGACTTTTGAGGATAGGGATGGCTATGTGAAGAACTAGCCCCAGAAAGAGCCCCAGAAGATATCACTCTTTGACAGAGTTCCATGCAGCCCCAAGAGCCAGGAATGTCTTCCCATCCTGAGGTAGGCCTGCCCTCTTTTTTTTGACTGTAAAGGTGTCTCCTCAGAGCCCTCAATAGTGCAAGAGAAATTTGTCTGGGACCACACCAGCTCCAGGGACTTTCCAATGCTACCCACTTGACCTCACACTTGCACAAAGAGAACCAAAGCCATCAGAAATGAGCTGAAATGCTCATTTCCAAAAAGGTGCCAATCTGCAGAGCTTGCAGGAGTACTTGGCTCTGCTGATCAGCCAAGTACTAAATATGAGCATTTCCGGTCATTTCAGGTTTATTTCAAGAAGCACTACTTCCCAATGTGCAAGTGGCAGGTTCCAGTAGAGGTAAATGCTACCCTGAGTTTCTAACTTTGGTCCATTGTGATTACTAATTCAGTGGAGCAAGCTCAACAGAGCTAACATTTCAACCTTATTTTCATCCCCCACTTGCATTTCCCAGCGACTGGCATATGGAGGCATACTGCCACTAACATTTGATATAATGCATAGCCATCATGACTAGCACTCAACTGATAGTCTTATCTTCCCTTTTAAAGCCATCCAAATTGGTAATCCATCACTACATCTTGTGGAGTAGATTCCATAGTTTTACACTATGCTGTGTGAAGAAGTACTTCATTCTTTCACCAGTTTTGTGAGAATGAGCTCTCAGTTAGCAGTCAGAAATAGATCAACAGTTTCATCAAAGCCTGTATTTTGTGCTCTATGATAACTTCCTCATCCTTCCCTTATAAGCATCCAATTCACATTTAATAAGTCCACTCATCCTGTCCTCATTTTAGGCAGCACCAATGAAAAAGCAACTATACTTGTGTTAAATAAGCATCACTGAGATAAAAAAAAAAATGTGTCACATTAGTCCTAGAGTCAGCCAGACATTATGTTTCTTGTGAGAAAGTAGCATTCTCCAAATTTGCTAAGACTACAAATCACAGTTTGCCGTAGGTTAGCAAAATCCTTAAAACCTTTGAGAATGAAGACATATTGAAAAATCCATTTTGCTAGCTACATAAAAAAAAACACCACCTCTTAAAAGAATTCTTTGTGCCAAAAAGATAAAATGCAATGAAGGTGGAAATACATTATTACTGAAGCAAGTATTTTGCTTTTAACTGGACTTCTTTCACTATTATTAAATAGTGTTGTTTTCATTGACAGCGATTTCCTTTCTATGATAAAAGCCCAAGATGTCATTATCTATTCTAAAAAAAAAAGACTACTGGGTTTTAGGATTTTGTTTTGTTTATTCATTTAAAAAACTGGTTCTGTCCAATAGAGATGTTTTGCTTTGGATGATGTCCAGGCCACCAACATGTACAATGGGTTATATAGAATGGTGTTGTTCTGCTGGTTTCCCTTCCTATCACAGCCCCCTGTGTGCCCTCAAATTCTGTTCCAAAGGGCTGGAAAACCCTCTGGAACAGATTTACAAGTGGTGCAGAGAACTGAACAGGGGAGGAGAAAGGGATAAAGTCCCATATTGCTAGCAGGCACCCACCCAGATTATTTAATTAAGGATACCATCCTATGCATGTTTAGACAGACCTACAGGTCCCAGCATTCCCCTAAGGCTGCAACCCTAAACACACTTTGGAGAAAGTAAATCCCATTGAACTCAGAGCCTACATCTGAGTCAACAGGCTTAATCTTGTACTGTAGATTTAGTCACTAGGTTGTGGCAGAAATTGATGTAGGGTTAAGAATGCTGGAGAAATCTGCAATGGATGCAAATTACTATGAATCTGACCCATGGATTCTACAGTGGACTGGCTTTTCCTGAATCACATGGATTCTGTGGACTTCCAGACCAGTTTTGTTTTGTTTTTACTTTCCAGAACTTTACACAAATTTAATTGTAGAAAAATATGGGTGGGGGGGTGGGGGGGACACCAACCGAAAATGTGCATTTCTCCCTATGAGCCAAAGTGTGAAGATGCCCATTTGGGGGGAGTGATTTGTGCATTTTGAGTAATTTGCACATTTTTAGAAATGCACGTTTTTCACAAGTGCACATGAATAGAAGCTTGGGAAATTGCGGGTGGGGGGATCTGATTTTGTCAATGAGCAGACGATGGAATGAAACACAGCTGCCAATCTGTGAAACACAGTTGGAACTGATTTAACAAAATGTGTGAATCCGTACGGAAGGTGATGAAGATGAAGATATTGTCATAACTTGCATGAACAAAAGCACATCTGTTTCCTTATGTGCTATGGCATCTTTTGTCAACCTAGTGCCTCCACATGTGTTGGACTATGGATCCTATCTTTCTGGACCATCATGACTGCAGTGGCTCAGAGACCATGGGAGTTGTAGTCCAACAGATCTGTAGAACATCAAGTTGGGGAATCCTGTACTCTGGAGTATGCCAGCTGCATTGGGTACATTTCAATAGTAAGCCAATTTCCCCCTGGCAATTTCAGAATATCCAAGGGATATAGAGAGCAAATATTGTAAAAGTAGCATAATTGTGCTGCTTAGTTATTTTATTTATTTATATAAGACATTTTCTTTGCCACCTGCTAGCTGCTATGAACACCGCAAAAGTAAATGAAATATCATGATCTCCTAGCGATTTGTTCAACTAGTCACTTTACTAGGCACACAGTAAAAAGAAAAATCCTATCACATTCACTCAGGACTAAACTATGTAATACAATGGGCCTGTTCAGAAGACACCTTAAACCTTGCTGATTAAGGGCTTTTTGGTGAAGCAGCAGGGTTTAAGGTGCCTTGTGTAATACATTTTGCTAAACAGTGCTCACTCACTAACCACAGTCAGACTGTCTACAGCAGGGTTAGCGGCTCTAACCGTAGCTTAAAGTGTTGTGTGGGACAGCACAGCTTGTGGTTAGTGCTAACCCCAGAGAACCACAGTTTTACTAACCACAGAGCCTGAAGTGTCCTCTGAACAGGCCCATTATCTACATAGTATGCAACTTAGGCCAAATCTACACCAAGCAGGATATAGCATTAGGAGAGTGTTATAAAAGCGGTATATAAAAGGCATGAGCCACACTACTGCTTTATAGCTGTATTGAAGGCCCATTGACACATACCATATACCACTATATCCTACTTGGTGTGGCTCCTGCCTTTTATATACAACTTTCATACCGCTATATCCTGCTTGGTGTAGATCTGGCCATTGCCTCTCTTCTTCTTTTTTTCCATTACAAGTAAATAGGCTCACCCCCGATCTGAATTGGGACCACTACCTATGGGTAGGGGAGATTAAAACCTTCCCCTCCTGGCTATGTATGTGTATGTGGTGGTGGAGGGTGAATTTAGGAAAACAATTGGCTTACTTGTAAGTTAAAAAAAGAAAGAAGCTATGCTTCATGCTACATGTTTAACATAATGGCTGGTTTCAGACGACACATTAAGCAACGGAGTGGGGGGGAAACAATCATCAGTTCTGTTGCTTATTGTGTCATGTGGAGGGTTACACACACCACACACACAACTGACGGTACGCTGTTCTGCCCAATTAAGCAACGGAGAGAAACAACGGGTTTGCACATTGTTTAGCCCAAAGCC
This sequence comes from Anniella stebbinsi, assembly GCA_029215795.1. Taxonomy (NCBI): domain Eukaryota; kingdom Metazoa; phylum Chordata; class Lepidosauria; order Squamata; family Anniellidae; genus Anniella; species Anniella stebbinsi. The sequence goes on from JARDYH010000004.1 coordinate 209,659,434, forward strand.
CCATTGTTTAAAGTGGACTATTTCATTTGGGAATAGTGTTCTGCCGGCCGGAGCAGCCGAAACTCCCTGGCTGCTCTATACAGCCAGCAGAACTTGCAGTGCATGCTGGGATATGACTGGAGGACTGAGGGAGGGGGAGGGAGCAGACGTAGCAACCAAGATGGCCACTGGAACTTTCAGCTGCACAAGCACCGGAGTTGCAGCATGTCGTATGTGGAGCACCGCCTACCTAACACACAGTCAGTATGCTATTTCCCCCTCCGTTGCCTAATGTGACGTCCGAAACCAGCCACTGTGTAGTTTAACCCTCAGTTGCCATTCAACAAGCTAAAAATCATCTTTGAATCAAGGCTTTGGATGCTACCATCTAACTCACTCCACAAAAACTGGTGGAGATGAAGGTGTTAAAAATAAGAAGAGTCCGTTGTAATGTAATTTTGCAAATGGATAGTCCTGTGAATTATGTGGTTTGCTTTTTCATGTGAGTAATGCAAATATGCAAAGCTGTCAACTGTTTCAATTTGGAATATAGGACTGTCTTATCTTTCCCTCTTCCTTTTCACTGAGGGAACAGGCCACACTTTGAGTTCAAAGCTTCCGCAACTGTTTGCATGTAGAGATAGTACAAAAAGTTCATAAATGTGCATTGTAGCTAATGAGTGAGGTGAGTATGCTAACATGTTTCTGGATCTGCTCCACAAAAGCTTTTTAATTTTGAGATCAGCTTTCCCAAGGACACTAAGGGAACCACTCTACTATCTTGCTTGGACCAGGACAGAAACAAATGTAAACATACAAGTTCCCTAGAATTCTGTACACATATACAGAATTTTAGCATCCATATCTGAAGCATTGATTGATCTCAGGTTACACCTGTTCAGTAAAAACTCTTGTTTCATGTCTATTGGTCACTGCAGTGTCTCTTTAGTAAGGGTTTGTCTAAGTCAGCTAATTGCTGGAGGTGTAACACAGTTTCTTTTAACCATATGTTTTGGCAATACACAATAGTTTATTTGTTATTATATCTACCTGTTTCCTGGAAGTTAATGTAGAGTCCGCGCAAATGGATTCTCCACACCCTTTTGACAGCTAAAAGACTGATATTACAACATTAGAAAGGTAAACACAACTCCTATAATGCAATGAATGATGTAATAATGTTTCAACATTTGAACAGGTGGCATATAGATTCCATTTGTTGAACTTCATGCATAGTTCTTAGAAAGCTGTATTTTCCTGTACACACACACACACAAAACCACACATTTTGTGTGCATGATTGAAATGGATATATTCAATTCTATGTAGCTACATTTTTTTTAAAAAAATCTTGGTTTTATGGAAATTTTACAATAAAAATTAATTTAAAACAAACAAATAACAAATCAAATACCCCACCAATCTGCACTGACCAAATTATATAGGTACTGCTATTCCTAGCATGAAGAGGACTATGCTGTATCTGCCTGCCATGTAGCTGTTAATGACAAGGCAGTGGCAAGTCACAAGCAAGACTGGATACACACTCTTTTAAACCCTGTGTTTTTAAGAGCTAGGTACTCATAGTTCTCTGTCAGCTTCACTTTCTCACACATACTATATATATATATATATATATATATCCATCTTAGAGAGCTTCACAAATTTTGGTAAGTTCTTATCAAAAAGTGAACCAAACAAAATTCACAACTACTCCTGCACATAATACAGATTTGTGGACTGCACCTTATTCAAGGTGAATTCCAGGTTTGAATGCCCCCTAGGTTAAAAAGGGGGGAAATCCACCTTCCAAATCTGCACATGAAAAGCTAGCATGTCAAAGAAATAAATTATAGCACACTCTTCTTCCTTGGCCTCTGTTTTTCAGCTGCAATCCTCACTTACCTACATTGGCAACCTGTGCTTAGGAAGGAGTATCACATGACTTCTCTAGCCTTATCAAATCTTGGGAGAAAGATGGGTGGCAGCAATTCTCAAGATTTCATTATAGTCTTTGATGCTGACTAAATTGTTGATCTCTCCAGACTTTGGATAAATATTAATTCAAAAAAGCAATGTTTTAATATGCACCGAAAGCATATCTGGAGATGGGAAGAGAGGATATATTTCTTTGAAAACTATGGATGCAGTACACATCTGTTACGAAGGTTAGAGAAGTAAAAATACAAATTACTAGTCTACAATTTGCTAAAGTTAGCATGAAAATGGGCATGGTGTATGAACAGAAGAGAGCTATTTGAAGCACAGTGTAACTTGGCAGAATGCTTTTGACAGTCAGTTTCACTTCTGAGTAATCCGCTTTAAAAAAAGAAAAGAAAGAAAAAGTAAATGATCAAAGAATCCCAGATGGAAACATCTAACACATAAGCAAATGTTAATGGGCGTATTTTGAAACAAGAGAAAGAACACATGCCTTTTAGGAGTTTGTGAGTACCAAATCTATATTTTCACTAAGAAATCTAACATTTACATTTATTTATTTTTGTTAAATAGCACATTACCCCTCAGTACATTTTTGGTGCATGTTGAATGATTGCCTTATCAAAATGATGTTTATCCTGAGCTCAGAAGATTCATAAAGTATCAACAGTACAGTTCAACATCTGAAAATGTCATGAAACAAGAAAAATTGTTTTGTATCCTTGCATCCATATGATCAGCACAATAGTCTATCTCCTTTCAGTCTAATTGCAGGGTAGATGAAGGAACAGGTGCACATTTCAAGCTCTGTTAAGCACTAAAGTTTTTAAGTGTCTCCCCAGACCCATGACTGATGCGTCACCAATCACTAGGAGGTGCTGAAATTTTCCGTAAATAATGCAGACACATTCCCATCAAGCTTTTCTTTATATCTCTGTCAGCAATTACTTAGCATTAAAGGAATCTCTAATTAAACTTACAGTGCAGGGGAGAAACTGTAAATGCAATTGACCACACAGCCTGTGTTGACTGTTGAGTAAACAATCTACAGCAGTGGGGAAGGAGAAGCCAATGACCTGAGTATGAGGAACAGTGTGTTCTCCAGTAAAAATAAATAAATAAATAAATAAATGGCAAAGATGAGTTGTGTAAGAGCGAGCAATTCAAGGTTTGTTATGCAGTCCACTGCACATTAAAATCCAACATCAACTTAGCAAAAAGGGCTTTTCTCTCAACACAGGCAACTAAAATAAACCAGATGGGGCCATATTAACTTGGCATTGCCAAACAGTGACAGTTCATGAACAGCTTACAGACATGGTATGTGTGTGCGTTTCTTGCAGACTAAGGGACTAGCTGTCCCAGCCAAATCATTTGCTGACATTAATTCACTGACCTTGAAATCTGGGACACAGACGTGGTCATGGACAGATTCAGGAACAGAAAGGTCATATTCAACAGAAGTTACACTATGATTTATTTCAGCCTAATATGCTAGAAGGAAACTTCAGAGTTTCCAAATACACAGCTGTGGGAAACATCCATCTATCCCTTTAGTTTATGTAGGAAATATGCCAAAATACCTGCTACCCTGAGATCACAGTGACTGTGTTCACAGTAATATAAGGCTTGATTTTCTTGCCCATGAAATTTAATAAACTCAGGTCAATGTACAAGTCAGGTTTCCTTACCCCTTCTGCAAAGAGTGAGAAAAAATTACTTGTTTCCTATGTGATTTGAAATTCATAGTTTAAGCTGCCTTTACGCCAAGCTATAAATAAGGTATTAAACAGTTATCCACTTTAGGCCCATTCTTACATCTATTTTGTTCATGGTGGACAGCACATTCTCCATCCAAGATCACCCATTTTATGCATTTTCACCACAATGAAGTGAGTGTATAGGACAGAGGAGGGCAGAATGTAGATATTTTGGACATCACATCCCAGCATTCCTTACCACTGGTCATGTTGGCAGTGGATTCTAGAAGTCAATGTTTAAAACATTTGAAGAATTTACCTTCTGCACCCCCCTGGTAGAAAGCTTCCACTACAGGCTCTGACTGCATTGTGGCATAGCATGAGTTATTGGTCACTCTACTTTTCAATGGTTTGGGGTACAAATTGCATACAGCGTAGTGAAAACTAAATTGGCATCACAGTCTTGTCTAAAATGAAATTCAATGCAAATTTACATTGCTAGAAGATCATCAGAAGTTCTTAGACAGAAGATCTGAGGGAATTTTGAGAAGACTGCCAACATTCTCCAGATTGAGATGGGGGAGGGGGAGAGCAGCACATTATTTGGTTGTCACCAGAGTTTACCAAAAGCAGTTTACATGGGTTCCTCCTCTACTGAAGCACCTCAAGAATTCAAAGTGAAGCCAAAGGAATAGGAAACCAGATTTCTGGAGAATTTCTATAGATGGGTGGAACCTCTTTTAAAACCAGAGAGCTTACTATAATCCACTGTCCCCAGCCAATCTAGAGCCCTCTGTAGATCAGATTCTTCTTAATGTTCTACCCCTCTCCCACGATGTTGCTTCCTGGGTGGCAGGGAGCACCTCAATATCAATCATGCAGATTAGAACCTGTGCAAATACTTCTAGCCATCCATGCTTGCCATTGACTAAAGACCACTATAACCAACTCATGAAGCTATTGGAACTTTCTGGAACCACACAGGACTTGCTATGATTATGGAACATCTGAGCCAGATTTTCAGGGTGATCCATCTGAAATTGATCACCAACTCTAGGTATAACTTTGCAGTGGACCACAGACAAAATTATAGGAGTCTTGTTATCCAACTTGAAAAAGGCAATCTGCCACAGGAAGCAACCATGGCAACAGTTGAAAACTAGGGATGTGTATCGTATGGTTAAAATGTACAATAACAATATGATAAGGTCGTTATCATGCATGTGTTTAACGATGACGATACAATAGAAAAACCTACGATAATAATCGGAGATGATAATTTTCGGGCGATTTTATCATTTTATCAGACTGCCATATAAATGTGCCTATAACTTCTGTATTTTAAAAGTTAGAGGCTTGAAACTTGGTCATAGTGCTTATGGGGTATGCCTAAGTATGTGTATGAAGTTTGAGATCGATCCCTCCAACCCTCAATTTTATATGAATTTTTATATGAATTCATATAAAATCGAGGGTTGGAGGGATCAATCTCAAATTTCATACACATACATAGACATACCCATAAGCACTGTGACCAAGTTTCAAGCCTCTAACTTTTAAAATACAGAAGTTATAGGCATTTTTTTCTTTAAAAATAGGGCTGCTAAAAATATCGTTTTTTCACGATAATTATCGTGAAGACGATACAGTTCAACTACGATATGAATGAAGACGATAATTTTTTTGGTCTGAAATGACAATAACAATAAATGACGATATTTTTTGGCATGCACACCCCTACTGAAAACTGACCTATTTTGGTTCACATTGGAAGAATATGAATTCGGATGACATATTAGGCAATGGAGGGGTAAATAGCATACTGACTGTGCATTAGGCAGGCGGAGCTCCACACACAACATGCTGCAGCCGGCGCTGCTTGGCACCAGCAAACGCACCGCTGCTACGAACAGACAGTGGCCATTTTGGTTGCAGCGTCTCCTCCCTCCCCCTCCCTCAGTCCCCCAGCCATATCCCAGCATGCACCGTGAGTTCTGCCGGCTATATAGAGTGGCCTGGGATGTTTGGCTGCTCTGGCTGGCAGAACTCTATTCCCAAACAGAATAGTCCATGGAGACAGGGGAGGCTCATTTCGGAAGATACTTTAAACAACGGGGCTTCGAGCTAAACAACATGCAAGCCCGTTGTTTCCCTCCGTTGTTTAATTCTCCTGCTTAGGGTAACTGTCAGTTGTGTCTGCTTTGTGTGTTACTCCCCACACGACACAATAAGCAACACAACTGACAATTGTACCCCCCCCCCTTCGTTGCCTAATATGTCGTCCGAATTCAGCCTATATGTCTTGTTGGGTAAACACCTGTGCAAATAACTCTGTTATTCCTTACAGCAGAGGTGGAGAACAGCTTTCGGCCTGACAGTGGAATTCCATTTCAGAGAAGCTCTCAGGGGCCACATTCCAGTGGCAGGCAGGAATGAAAGCAAAGAGTCGAGATCAAATTCAATAGGCCTCAGGCCAAACATATTAAAACTACCGGCATATTTTAGCTTAAAGCTCTTACTGGCAGTAACTAAGCCTTAAGAGAGGCATTTTAATCTCTAGAATGGGGGGGGGGACTACGCAAAAGTTGGGAATCCATCCAATGATCAGTGGTTGGGGGAAAGGGAACATGGCCAGATTGGGACTTCAGGAGGGCTACATTTGACCTTTGCATCTCAGTGGGTAAAACTCCTACACAATGGGGAAATAGGATTGTGGCCTCTTCCTCACCCATTAGGCTGCCTTTCTCATCTCTAAGCCACCAACTGTCCATGAAGCGTATGACATAAAGTCCAATGTCTGCAGTTTAAAACTATACAGTTGTTAACTAATATGAAATCTGAGGGGAAAAAAACAGCATATTTCAGGCCAATAGGCCCTAAGCAAAAACATGACGTCTAACATGAGGGCATCTAGTGAGCCTAGCAGTGTGACAGGATGGATCTGGCAAAATGCAGCTCGACCACAATGCATAGGTTCTATAGATTTATGCCTCCTTCAAAGCAGCCTAATGTATCAAGCCAATATCTAATGTACTCATATATTACATACAATATTGGGCATGCACTTTAAGAATTTGCATCTGAGTCCTTTTTGAAAAGAGCATTCTAGCATATCTCCAGCATAAGAATTGTGAATTATCCATATGTCCACAATCTTCTCTCTCTCTCTCTCTCTCTCTCTCTCCTTTTCTCTTTGTCTCTCGTATAAAGAATGTGTATGGTTGTACTAAATAAAGGGAGACTGACCAGTCTCTTAAATTTATTTCCTTTCTTAAGTGCTTTGCTGGATCACAGTCTTAGTCAATATGCTAGCCTAAAATTATTTATTGTTATTTGGTTTATATTCTTTTAGTTAAAACATCAGAATTTTAATATTTAAGCATTTTACTTGTAAGCAGGGCTGTGCACAGCCACCCTCCTCCCAGTTTGCTTTGGAGGCTGATTGAGAACTTCCAAATCAGCCCTGACTCAAATCAGGGTGCCTTGGAACCAGCCCAGCCCAGTGGGGTGGCTGTTGCGGTTTCACAGGCACCTGCAGGCACTCAGGAAAGCTGGGTATGAGGCCAACTGAGAGTCCATAGAACTCCCCTCCCCTCCCACTGACCCCTGAACCTGGCAAGCTGCTGCCCCCCACAGGATTTGCCTGAAGCCTCTGCTTGTGCCAGTAAGCTGCCCATCCTCCAGGAGAGCCACTCTGAACTGCCATAGATCTACTGTTGTAAGCATCCCCCAGCTTGGCCAAGCAGTGGGATGTCCGCCAAACTCCACCCCTTCCCAGACTCACACAACATCCCTATTAGCTGGAGATTGGATTGAACTGGAACTTTCTGCATGGAAAACTTCTACCACAGTGGTCTCTCACTAGAGAATTGTATGGAGGAGCATGCATACACTTTCAGCCTGAAGTGATACAACCAAACACAGCTTTACCAGGCTCATTGAGAGGTAGGCCACAGTAAATTGGAAAATACCAATCAAACAGACATTGGCACAGGTAACCAATTAGAGGATGACATTATTTTCTGAAGAGCAAATAAATCCTGTTACTCCTGCGTTAATTAAAGAAACAAAGGTTTTAGTACTCAGTCTTTCCCTAGTTCAATATTATATTTTTAAAAAACAAACCACCATCAGCCTCACTTGATTAATAGTCTATAAGGTAAGAAATCTAATTATTATTTTTTATTTGGTCAGACTTGGTCAACCACATGTGACTTTCAGTAACATAGTATGGATTTGTCCATATTTCACTCTGGTTGTAAAGACATTTCCCTAAATCAGCAGTAAACATGTTCCATTAAACCGGGTTATAAAAGATACACAATGGATAAAGAGACTACACATGACAAAATGAGCTTTGATTGTATCATCTTTTTATTACAAAATAGCTAAATGAATTATCTCTTTAAATCTAAGTAAAATTGTAGGAGACTTTAGTATACGATGATGATCATGTTTTCTTTGAAATTTCAAATTTATTTGAAATTTCAAATATGAAAACAGGTATCTGCCTGGCACAATGAGTGTCTTGTTCCCAACAAACAAAATAGAAACCTGTAGCACCTTAAAGACTAAATCTGCAATTCTATACTCACTTACTTAAGAATATGCCCCACTCTACAAGTAGCAAGTGGGGGAATGAATCCCATTGGTGCACATGCTAGATTTCTGGCCTTCTCTAGTATAGTGGCTCCTATGTTCTTGTGACTTTTCCAGAAGCTGACTTTTTTTACAACGAGACAACCATTCATTATAGAGGAGGAAGTTCCCAGTGGGCTGTGCCCATTATGTTTTAATTATTTCTCTACAGCTCTATCCATTTCAATGGAGTTTGCACAAAAGTAACTTCTCAAGGATTGTGTCCAATTACTTCTGGTCCTTTTTGTTTTGGTTATCTGAGATGGTTTATTTGAAGTAAAACCCTCCCAACCAGTCTTTCTGTATTTGTTCTGTTTTGCACATAGAAGCATACTTTTGCAAGAAAGAAGAGTGTGTAAATAGCCTTTCTTCTCCCAATCACTGTGCGTGTGTCTGTCTCTCTCTGTGTGTGCATAAACAAACTGTCAATGACAATTCCAAAATTTGTCACAATGAATTTCTTCCTTTCTTAACAGAAATATATTGCGAAATGTTTTCCTGCTGTTGCTATTCAGTCGTTGACTAGAAAAGACAATGTGATTTATCAACTTCACTTCAGCTGTTAGGGTTAAACCTTTCAGAAAATGCTACAGTGATGAAAAGGATTTTATTGTCTTTATCTCCATCTCTCACTGTTCTTTGATTTGACCATTGCTAATCCAGTTACCAGAGTGAGTAGATTCCCCCAAGAGCTCACATTGCTACAAGTATGGCACCCAAAACCATGAATTCAGTTCACAGTCATTGGGGATAAACTATAATGCTAACACATTGTGGATCATGAATTACTAAAGAAAAAAATGAAATACAACCGCCAAGAGCTTCTGCTATTGGCCTTTATATAAATGTAATAAATAAATAAATAGAATTAAAACAATATTAAGTTCCATTGATTCTAATAAGAGAGAAGCAGGGGAGTTAATATACACGTGAATTTATATTGCATAATTTCTCATCAGCTTGGGTGGACACTCAACTCCACACAGTGTTGGATAATATTGATTCTTTAGATCAATTCCATTTAGATTTCAAACCTGTTTATGAGACCAAGAGCCTATCTACACTGTACTTTGGAACATTTTAAATAGTATTTTAAAATGTTCCAAATAGGTGCGTTCTAAAACGTCTTAGGCCACATTAAGGAGTACTCATGTTACAGGAGAAAAAATCTTCAGTCTTCAAAGCGGTGTGTGCAGTCTCACACTCTTCTGTCCGTCTCTTTTTATTTCATTTTTACAATGAGTTTAGGGCAAAGCATTGTGGGCGCTGTAATTCAGTCACCCACTTCCTCCTTAGTTCCCCTTTCATTCCCTAGCTTTCAATGAGTATAGGGCTAAGCATTGTGGGTGCTGTAGTTAACTTGCCCACTTCCTCCTTAGCCCCTCTTTCTTCCCCACCAATCAACTGCTAAGCATTTGGGCACCGGTAAATGAAGCACTGCCCCCACAAATCACAAACGGTAAGGAAGGACACATTATTTTACTTAAAATTATTTATTAAAAGTAAAAACCGTTGTATATAGCTGAAGTGAGTTTTAAAAAACCTCGGATATACATAATTCCAGGGAGTGTGTCATGTGGCTGAAAGAGTTTTCGTAACCCTTATGAAACATCACAAAGCTAGAGTGTACATCGGCTCTGAAACAGTCTTGATCACCTGGTGGATCATTTAGGTTGAGAAATGGATGAGGGAAGTGCAGTCGTGTTGGTTCTTCTAGACTTCTCAGTGGTTTTTAATACCACTGACCATGGAATCCTTCTGGGTCATATATCTAGGTTGGGTTTAGGAAGCATGCAGGTATGATGGTCCTGGTAGTTCTTGGAGAAATTGTCTCAGAAGGCTTTGGTGGAAGCCTCTAGCGTTATGGCTGTTACAAGATTCCATTTTGTCCCCCATGCTTTTGGGGCTGCAATTTCTGCAACATTTTATTTATGCAATTAACAAAAAAAAAGAAATATTTCCCAGATTTCAGGAAAAGCCCACAGCATGCCCCTGCCAAGTCAGGGGCATGCAGAAATTTGATGAGCCCCCAAAGGGCTAGATTTCCCAGCAATGGGCATCCCTAGTCATGGCCAGCAAGGAGCAATGTGCAAGATTACCAGGATTCTCTGAACATGGTCTTGCTGCTCATCTCATGCCCGATTCCCATTTGTGATCACTGCTTGATCTGCACAAATGGGAAACTTGCACAAACCAAACAGGTGTGAATTTCCTAACTTGCACCACTTTAATCCACAGACTAAAGCAGGGCTGATTTAATCAATAGAGGAAATGTGAGCAAGTCGAACTGGAACTGGGGAAATCGCATTTTCCCCCCTACACATGCCAATGGTGGCCTTAAAGGCCCTCTTAAAACCTTGCATCAAGAGGGTTTTTAAGGCCCTGATTGGCACATGGGGGAGGCAAAGCATGCTTTCCAGGACCTCCAGAAGTGTGCAATTTCCCCCGCCATGCTAATGGCATGCCAGGGGAATTGTGCACTTTCCAGAGGCTCTGGAAAGTGCACTTGCTGAGTGCTGGTCTGGGTCAGCTCCCTGGAACAGGGCTGGCTGAGCAGGACTTGACCAAATCACTCAACTCAGGAGGAAATTTAACTCTGTTGATCATGTGCAAATTCTATAACAGTAAGAACTCATCCAGCAGTAATTCCAGCATTGACTAAATTGATAGTAAACTGCTAATTTGATCACATCCTTAGAATTTAACTACTTAAGCAGCAGCCTTAAATATCCCACATAATGGGACTTACTGACTTCTGAGTAAACATGCATAGAATTGCATTGAATATGATATTGTTCTTATGCCCAGCCATCCCTAGATGATATTTCAAATACTTTCTCACATCCGGCCCAAGATTTTTTTATTTGCATACTTATCAAAATACTCCATGTACACTGGAGGGAAGAAAAACAGTCAAAGATGACTCAAAGTGCGCATTCACTCCCAGAACTAAATTATATCCATCGAAATGTCTTAATCTATTCCACTGTATTAACTAGGCTGACCATATGAAAAGGAGGACAGGGCTCATGTAACTTTAACAGTTGTAGAGAGAAGGGAATTTCAGCTAGTGTCATTTGTATGGAATTAGTTCCTGGTGAAATTCCCTCTTCATCACAACAGTTAAAGTTGCAGGGGCCCTGCCTTCTTTTGTATATGGTCACTGTAGTATAGTGCCTGCACCTTTAACTGTTGTGATGAGGAGGGAATTTCACCAGGAACTAATTGCATACAAATGACACTGGCTGAAATTCCCTTTTCTCTACAACTGTTAAAGTTACATGAGCCCTATCCTCCTTTTCACATGGTCAGCCTATATTAACAGACATGACATTAATTCTCAGTATGACAGAAGGATCTGTACTGCATATTATCTTGGACTAAATGACTGCAAACTATTTTTGAAATTTCTTTGAGACAGAGTTGCTGGTTTGCGGTAACATAAAGAACAAAGCAGTAAATAACAAAAGAAGAAATTGTACACTTATGCCCGTGCAGATTACTTAACAGGCAAACTTATTGCAAAAAAGAATTTGGTTTCCCATCAGGTGTCTCCATGGTATTAGGTTATCTCCATTATGCAGACGTGCTCTTGCTAAATCAGTTTTAGTTACATGCACTATCACATCAATTCCAAGGAAGAAAACATGGCTCATTTAATCAAAACACTCCAAAACTATTACAAAATCCTGCCTGCAAATCTAAAGATGAGACAAGGCCTCAAAGTACATATTCGTTGAATGAATCAATGTACATTATCTTTAAGTATATGCCGATATGCTAGGTTTCTTTCTTTTTAAAGTCATTATCATAGTAAAGTATAGCAAAGGATAGACATTGGGTTGCAATGTTCAGTCTTTTAATCTTTGTAAACCACCCAGAGAGCTTCGGCTATGGGGCGGTATATAAATGTAATAAATAAATGAATAAATAAAATAATAGAGACTATGGATAAAATATAAGCCCTTAAAAGAAAAGCATAAAGAAAGGCAGTATTGTGTATGATTTAAAAAAGGAGTCCATACTCTGACATTGCATAGACTGTGCATTAGATCAGACAGCAAATTGGATATTGATAGAGCTATTCTGAAGAGTCAATAAGCTTTCTGATGACTAGTACCTTTAGGCTGGCTGGCAGTATCAATACCTCTATTTGGAAACTAGAGAAAGACAGTGTAATGTAATATTCTCTTTGTGGCATCCTTAAGGGTAACCCAAGCTCAGAAATCTAGCCAATCGCCCAGACTCTAGGGTTTTCATTAGCTTCTCTTTAACAGTAATGCGATGAACAGAAAATTAATCCCCCTTCAGCTGTTTTTACGATGGTAACATTTAAAAAATATGAGGAGAGGAAAGGAAAGGATGGCCCACCAAGAAGATATCAAAACATCCAATCCTACATATTCAGAAGCAAGTCCCACTGAGTTCAGTGGAGGGTTCTCCCAGGATAAGTGCGCATATAAATAAGTATGTAAATAAATGTATAAGTGTGCTTATAAATGTAGAATGCAAATAAATAAGGAATACAACATAATTTGGTACAGTTTTTTTCAGTCAAACACTATACTCAGTAACTAAGTCTGCCAACTAATTCAATTGTGTTGAATTTATTATTATTATTATTATTATTATTATTATTATTATTAATTACATTTGTATAACGCCCCATAGCCAAAGCTCTCTGAGCAGTTTACATAAGATTAAAAAATGAAAAAATAATATACAAAAATGAAAACTGCAAAAACATACAATATGCACATCCATTTAAAATCACTATAATAACTTAAAAACTATAAGCCTAAAAACAAAAACAGACCCAGGCTCATCAGATATTGCTAAATGCCTCAGAGGAAAGTCTTGACCTGGCGCCGAAAATATAACAACATTGGTGCCAGTCGGGCTTCGTTGGGGAGATCGTTCCACAGTTGGGGGGCCACCACTGAAAATGCCCTCTCCCTTGTTGCCAACCTCCAAGCTTCCCTTGGAGTAGGCACTTCGAGGAGGACTTTAGACTTTGAACGTAGTGTTCAGGTAGGTTCATGTCAGGAAAGGCATTCCATCAGGTATTATAGTCCCATGCCATGTAAGGCTTTCTAGGTTAAAACCAGCACCTTGAATGGGGCTTGGAAACATACAGGCAGCCAATACAAGCGGCCCAGAGTAGGTCTTATATGCTCAAGCCTTCTGGTCCCTGTTATCAATCTGGCTGCTGCATTTTGCACAAGCTGCAGCTTCTGAACTGTCTTCAAAGGCAGCCTCATGTAGAGTGCATTGCAGTAATCTAACTTGGAGGTTACCAACTGAAGCCAGGTTATCCCTGTCCAGATAGGGGCATAGCTGGGCCACCAACCAAAGTTGGTAGAAGGCACTCCATGCCACTGAGGCCACCTGAGCCTCAAGTGACAGAGATGGTTCTAGGAGAACCCCTAAGCTACAAACCTGCTCCTTCAGGGGGAGTGCAGCCCCATCCAGAACAGGTTGAACATCCTCCATCCAGTCAGGAGAATGACCCACTAACAGCATCTCAGTCTTGTCTGGATTGAGTTTCAGTTTATTAGCCCTCATCCAGTCCATTGTAGCAGCCAGGCACCAGTTCAGCGCATCCACAGCCTCACCTGATGAAGATCAAAAGGAGAAATAGAGTTGTGTGTCAGCAGCATACTGATGACAACACACTCCAAAACTCCAGAAGACCGCACCCAATGGTTTCATGTACATGTTGAACAGCATGAGGGACAAAACTGACCCCTGCGGAACCCCATACTGGAGAATCCACGGGGCCAAGCAATGCTCCCCAAGCACCACCAAGCAAACGTATGAGTTGTTCATAACATGGACAACAGCCCCAACAAATGCTTTCCATTAACTCTGATCATTCCTTCTAACAGCAATCTCAGGTGACAAATGACAATTGAGTTGTATGCCTCCATCTCACTAGCAATTTACAGCACTCTCACCATGCCTGGTATGTGGATTTGCAGCATAGTATTCACATGACGCTGTGCCTGCCCTGCTGATACCCTGCCTCTTCCCCAGCCTTTCCTGGAACTCTAAAAGTCTGGATTATTTTCCCTAAATGTATTAAATCCATGGTAAGCCTCTGTGTAGTTTTAAAGGAACTGGAGGCTTGAATGGATTGCATCAGGTCCTGGCAGGGAAAAGCAATCTCACCCAGCAGCCAGCTCCAAGCCTCAATATAAAACCCAACCCTTGCATCCCAGGCTCAAAAGTGTTTTTAAAATCATACAAAGCCTGAATCTCTGCAGAGACATGATTGTACTCCCTCAATGCCCCCAAAGAGCCAGACTAAGGGAGAGTTTGCACAACAGTTTTCACAATGGAAGGGTTTTGAACACACTTTCCTTTAAGGCTGTGCACGGCCCTCCCGATCTGATTCGGATCCAGATCTGTGAGGTCTGAATCAGGTCTGATTCACTTCGAATCTATTCAGACCTCCCACAATCTGATTCGGATCCAGATCCGGAGCCTGATCTGGATCGATCTGGAAATCCGGATGCTTTTTTAAGTGTTTTCCCCATAGACTTGCATTGGAGGAAAGAAAGGGCTATAATTTCTTTATTTTTAAAGATATCATAATGAAACTTTGGCACATTGCAGATGGGCTATAGGTACTCATGTGTGCAAAATTTCAGAAACATAGCTGCAAGCGTGTAGTGGCTATGCATTTTTCAATAATGTTCAAGAAATGCCTATAACTTCTTTAATTTTCATCTGCCACACATGAAAGTTGGAAACATTGCAGAAGGCATGTAGATACTCATGTGTGCCAAATTACAGAAACATATGTGCAGGCGTGTAGTGGCTATGAATTTTTGAAAATGTGAATTTCCAGGCAATCCACAAGTGCTATAACTTCTTTATTTTTCATCTGCCACACATGAAAGTTGGGCACATTGCAAATGGCATGTAGGTACTCATGTGTGCCAAATTACAGACACAGAGGTGCAGGCATATAATCGCAAGGAATTTTTAAAACTACAATTTTCCAGGAAAACCACAAGTGCTAGTAACTTTCTCATTTTTCAAGATCCACACATGAAAGTTGGGCACATTGCAGATGGTAGGTAGTTACTCATGTGTGTTAAATTTCAGAAAAATAGGTGCAGGTGTTTACTCGCAAGGAATTTTTAAAACTGCAATTTTCCAGGCAATCCACAAGTGCTAGTAACTTTCTTACTTTTCAAGATACAATCCAGACACATAAATATTGGACAACTGTGCAATGTGCAGGTGCTTAGACACAGACAGATACAGACACAGACAGCAGTCCAAAATGAAAGCACACATCAGTGAGACAACGCTTGTCTCGATTTTCAATTTCGAAGCCAACAACACACATCGGCCCAGCAAAGTAGGCACATTTTTAAGAAAATCAGAGGCAGTGAGAGCCGAATCTGGTGGGTCAGTCCCAAGGATCTATTGCATACTATTATCATTATTATTCCTATTATTATTTATGACTGGCTGTGCTTACAGTTCAGTAACTCAACTCTAAAGGAAGGTACCCAAAGGGAAGCTCTTCCTATCCTCCTATGTTGAGGAGATGCCCAAGCTTGAGTCACTTCTCAGTGGAAAAATAGGGTTAGGATTTATTCTCAGGTTAGGGTTAGTGTGTGGGTTAGGTTTTCGGAGGGATGGCTTCCCAGACATGAACCAGGGAAGTGGTAAAGTGTAGCAGGTAGAGTGTAGATTCCTTCAGTGGGCCACCACGACAATTTGCAAACTGACTTTAAGTACCTCGTATCACTTCTCAGTGGTAAATTAGGGTTAGAATTGATTCTCTTGTTAGGGTTAGGGTTGGGGAGGCTTGGCTCCCCAGGCATGAACTAGGTATGCAGAAGGGCCTAGCAGGACCAGAAAGAATGAGTGGGCCACGATGAGATCTTATATACTGGCTTTTAGTAGCTGGAGTTACTTCTCGGTGGTAAATTAGGGTTATGCTTAATTTTCAGTTTAGGGTTAGGGTTGAAGACACATGGATCCCCAGGTATGAACCGAAGTTGTGGAAGAACCTAGCAGGGCCAGAAAGAATGAGATATTACATACTGGCTTTGAGTAGCTGGAGTTACTTCTCAGTGGCAAATTAGGGTTAGGGTTTATTCTTAGGTTAGGGTTAGGGTGAGGGTTAGGTTTCCGGACGGACAGCTTCCCAGACATGAGCCAGGGATGCGGTAGAGTATATCAGGGCCTGCAAAAGTCAACAGGTCACCATGACAGTTTGCAAACTGACTTTAAGTAGCTCATGTCACTTCTCAGTGGTAAATTAGGGTTAGGGTTGAGGAGGCTTGTCTCCCCAGGCATGAACCAGGTATGCAGAAGAGCCTAGCAGGGCCAGAAAGACTGAGTGGGCCACAAAGAAATCTTACATACTGGCTTTTAGAAGCTTGAGTCACTTTTCGGTGGTAAATTAGGGTTAGGGTTAATTCTCAGTTTAGGGTTAGGGTTGGGGTTACGGTTAGGGTTGAGGAGGCATGCATCCCCAGGCATGAACCAGAAGTGTGGTAGAACCTGTCAGAAAGAATGTGTTGGCTACAATGAGATCTTACATACTGGCTTTTAGAAGCTCGAGTCACATCTCAGTGGAAAATTAGGGTTAGGGTTTATTCTCAGGTAGGGTTAGGCTGAGGGTTAGGGTTAAGGTTGAGGAGGCATGGATCCCCATGTATGAACCGGAGATGCGGAAGAACTAAGCTGGGCCAGAAACAATGAGTTAGCCACAATGAAATTTTACATACTGGGTTATAGTAGCTGGAGTTACTTCTCGATAGTAAATTAGGGTTAGGGTTAATTCTCAGATTAGGGTTAGGGTTAGGGTTTGGGTTGAAAATGGCATGGAACCCCAGGCTTCAACCAGAGACACGGAAGAACCAAGCGGGGCCAGAAACAATGAGTTAGCCACAATGAGATTTTACATACTGGGTTATAGTAGCTGGAGTTACTTCTTGGTAGTAAATTAGGGTTAGGGTTAATTCTCAGATTAGGGTTAGGGTTTGGGTTGAAAATGGCATGGATCCCCAGGCTTCAACCAGAGACACGGAAGACCCTAGCAGGCCCAGAAACAATGAGTGGGCCACAACGTGATTTTACATACTGTCTTTTAGTAGCTGGAGTTACTTCTCAGTGGTAAAGTTGGGTTTGGGTTCATTCTCAGGTTAGGGTTAGTGTATGGGTTAGGTTTTTGGAGGGATGGCTTCCCAGGGTTGCAGTAGAGTGTAGCAGGACCTGAAAGAATCAGTAGTCCACCATGACAGTTTGCAAACTGACTTTGAGTAGCTCATGTCACTTCTAAGTGGTAAATTTGGGTTAGAATTTTTCTCAGGTTAGGGTTAGGGTTGAGGAGGCTTGGCTCCCTAGGCATGAACCAGGTATGCAGAGGAGCCTAGAAGGGCCAGAAAGAATGAGTTGGTCACAATGAGATCTTACATACTGGCTTTTAGCAGCTGGAGTTACTTCTTGGTGGCAAATTAGGGTTAAAGTTAATTCTCAGTTTAGGGTTCTGGTTCTGGTTTGGGTTAAGGTTGGGGGTAGGGGTAGGGGTAGGGTTTGGCAGGCATGGATCCTCAGGCATGAACCTGAGATATTGAAGAACCTAGCAGGTCCAGAAACAATGAGTGGGCCACAAAGAGATCTTATGTACTGGCTTAAGTAGCTGAAGTTACTGTTTGGTGGTAAATTAGGGTTAAAGTTAATTCTCATTTTAGGGTTAGGGTTGAGAAGGCTTGGCTCTCCAGGCATAAACCAGGGTTAGGGTTAGGGTTAGGGTTGAGGAGACATGGATCCACAAGCATGAACCAGTGATGCAAAAGAACCTAGCAGGGCCAGAAACAATGAGTGGGCCACAATGAGATCTTACATACTGGCTATGAGAAGCTGGAGTTACGTCTCAGTGGTAGATTAGGGTTAGTGTTAGTATTGCCCACTCATGGTTTCTGGTCCTGCTAGGTTCTTCTGCATCTCCGGTTCATGCCTGTAGATCCATGCCTCCTCAACCCTAACCCTAACCCTATTTTACCACCGAGAAGTAACTCCAGATACTAAACGCCAGTATGTAAGATCTCATTATGGCCCACTCATTCTTTCTGGCACTGCTAGGCTCTTCTACATACCTGGTTCATGCCTGGGGAACCAAGCCTCTTCATTCCTAACCCTAAACTGAGAATCAATTCTTACCATGATTTACCACTTTGAAGTGACACAAGCTACTTAAAATCAGTTTGCAAACTGTCGTGGTGGCCCACTGATTCTTCCAGGCCCTGCTACACTCTACCGCATCCCTGATTCATGTCTGGGAAGCCATCCCTCTGAAAACTTAACCCTCACGCTAACCCTAACCTGATAGTAAACCCTATCCCAAATTTTCCAATGAGAAGTGATTCAAGCTACTAAAAGCCAGTATGTAAGATCTCATTGTGGCCCACACATTGTGTCTGGCCCTGCTAGGCACTTCTGCATACCTGGTTCATGCATGAGGAATCAAACCTCCTCAACGCGAACCCTAAGCTTAGAATCAATTCTATCCCTAATTTACCACTGAGAAGTGACACGAGCTATTTAAAGTCAGTTTGCAAACGTTTGTGGTGGCCCACTGATTCTTTCAGGCCCTGCTACACAGGTCCGGGCAGAGGGTAGCCATGGGTCCAGTTGGCCCAAGGCCCACGATTTTGAGGGGGCACTCTGACGAGGCGGTCCCCCCCAGCTTACGCTACTGGTTCCATAGCATAAGCGGCCCATTGGGATGCGAGTAGCCCACCTTGCGGAAACAGCACAGAAGCCGTCCCTGGTGAAATTCTGAATGTGAAGAAGTGATGTCTTACATCTTGAATAAAAGAGCTTCCCTTAACCCTTTTTGTAAATCATTCTAGTTCATATATGTATTTAGCACTGAGTCAGTGCCACTGATCAAAAATGCTTAATGAGCAGTTTGAAATGGGGGGGGGGCACACACTTCCCATCTGTCCTGAGCAATTACCAGCTCTGCACAGTGTGAGCGTACTTGAGGGAACCCCAATATTTGCACAGATACCAAACATTTTTTAAAGCCCTAAGAGGAAAACATCATCTTAAATACAGGCTAATGAGGACTGACCATGCTCAGCATTCATGGAATGTATTGAGGTAGTTCAAAAAAGTAAAAGAAAAAAAGAATGTGGGGTAGAGCGGGTGTTTGGTAGGACTGGGTCTCTCCATTTAGGAACAGACATACGTCACAACATTTTGCTCAATCTCATTAGGCAGGACCAGTGTCAAGGGTAGGTATGGTTGGGCACCTGCCAAGGACACACATCCCAGTACTGCTCATTGATAAGAGTCCCCTGGAGTTGCTTATTCTCCTCACCATGGAAACCGGTTTGTTCACCTGGCGCTCGCCCTGCTGGTGAGAAGGAGGAGCAGTAGATGCCACTGCCTTCGTGCTCCCTGGCTCTCTGCCTGTCATGCAAGCAAGCGGTAGCAATCACAAGAGAAACAGGGAGAAGAAGGAGCAATAGCAACTAGTGACAGCGATGTTGAGGAGGTAGACTCTTGCCTCGAAGTCAGCACTGTGATTAGGCATATCAATTCTAAACATAACTTAAATGATACCTTGTCCTGCATAAGTCCTATTGTAAGGATTTGGATTTTTCTTTCAGTTGTTTAGGTATATTTATAGGCTTCCATAGGTGTAAATGTTGCCATGCATTCCTTTTTTTATATGTATTTATTTCAAGGTAGACACTGGGTTGACATGTCTTGGCAGGGCATTTCTCAGTTGGGGTGCCACAACTAAAAATACATTGTTCCCGTAGCCAACTACTGCATCTCACCTAGCAGGGTCACTCAAAGAAAGGACCTTAGAAGAAGTTTTTAAGGTCCAGGTAGGTACATGTGGAGATAGGACCAGGGGACCCGAAAGTCCTCCTAAGCTATGAAGGGCTTTAAAGCTCAAAACCAGCACTTTTAATTGTGTTTGGAAATATATGAGTTTGGAAATATAATATGTATTTTAAATGTTGAAATGTTTTAATATTGAAACCTGTTTAATTATATTTGTAACTTTTGTAGGGTGCCCATCCGCCCGGATTTGCCCGGATATGTCCAGGAAATGGCGGGCAAATCCAAATCCGGGGGGGAATCCTGTTTTTGGGTGGTAAAACCAGAAATTTAGCCCCCCAAAAAGCCTGTTTTGGACACTTCCTGAAATGGGCCTACTGAGGCTTGCTCTCTGCAGATCAGGGTTCCTAGTGCCTTGTTGCCATGGCAACGAAGCACTGTGAAGGATCTGCAGAGGGCTGGCCTCAGAAGGCCTGTTTCAGGCACTTTCGGAAGTGGCCAAAATGGCATTCTGAGGGCCACCCATGGCAAATCAGGGGTCCTAGTGCATCATTGCCATGGCGAAGAGGCATTAGGAATCCAGATTTGCCATGGATAGGCTTCAGAAGGCCTGCTTCGGCAGTAATCGGCCTGGCTTGGGCTTAGAGCCACAGCCTGGCCTAACGCAGTGGCCCACTAGGCACTGCAGATGGGTAGCTGGCCAGCGGCGTGCAGAGCAAGAAGCTAGGGCTGGCTGGCTGGCTGGCTGGTGGCCGCATGGCAAAAGTATGCAAGGTAAGAAGCAGGGGCAAGCAGCTGCAGGACACCAGCAGCATAGGGAGAGGTGGTGGTAATTTTAATATGCATGATTAGTTTGTAGTATAAATGCTACTGACAAACATAAGAGGATCTAAAAATTAAAGCTGCAATCCTGTACCCCCTTATCTGGAAGAAAACCTTATTGTACTCAATGGGACTTCCTTCTGTGTAGACATGTGTAGGATTGTGCTTTAAATACATGTGAATACACTGAGTAAAAGGAAGGATTTTGTGGGAAAGAGAAGAAAATATTAATTGTCAGTGTTGTTGATTAAATTGCTTTAATTTGCCTGGATTATGCCCTACTTCAGAATGCAAACCAGCATAAATTTTACCCGAGTCAGCACTTGTCTACAAAAGATATATACTGACAGGCTTCCTCTAAAGTCCCTGAAAGCAGCACGAAAGTTCTAAGAATTATCAACAGATTGATCCTCGCTTACAACTATGTAGAAATAAAAAATGTTGGGTCCACCCCCACCACAAGTGATTTTGAGAGTGGTATATGAATTTCTCACATCTATAAATTAAAGTATCATATTGATAATTTATCACTGGGTGCATATGAAGTTTCTTTCATTATTTTAAGATAACATTTTTAAAGCCCTGAAGTGAAAAGGTTTAGAGGAATACGTTATCGCTCCATAGAGTTTGCTCTATCTGCAGAAGAGTGTGCTTATTGCTCCATTTCTTAAGGCTCCTCGAAGTGCAAATAATATTATTTACCCAATCAATTCCTTTCCAATTTACATCTCTATTTTTAAACCTTTCCGTTTTCTGTGGTAAGCCACTCATCTTGGCAGAAGTCATGTAAGATCTACATAAAAACAAAAAGACAAGAGTAGCCCCCACCAAATTGTGCTGCTGGTAAAGTGCAAGTATATGACTTCGGAATTAAATTGTGAGACTCCCACACTCTCACTCCATTTTCCACTGAAGTCGTTTATAATAAGCAGATGGAGACATTGCAATACCATGCACTGCAAGAGTGATGAATTTAAAAGCAGTCTTATCCTTAATATCAATCTGGTTCCTGTCCCAACTGAATATCAGGCAGTAGCATTGCACCAGGTACAAAGAGCCTCAGGTCTAGGGACCCTTTCCCATTTACTCTCCTTTCCTGGCCTCTCTTAACTCTTTGATGTCCATTTATTTATTTTGTTTTTATTTTATTTTATTACATTTAGCTCCTGCATTTATTTTTCCAAGGAATCCAAGGCGGCATACATAATCCTCCTCCTCCATTTTATCCTCACAATAACAACCCTGTGAGGAAGGTTTGACTGAAAGTCTGTGACTGGCCCAAAGTCATCCAGTGAGCTCCATTATGTCAC
Source organism: Anniella stebbinsi (assembly GCA_029215795.1). Taxonomy (NCBI): domain Eukaryota; kingdom Metazoa; phylum Chordata; class Lepidosauria; order Squamata; family Anniellidae; genus Anniella; species Anniella stebbinsi. Next base: position 209,681,653 of record JARDYH010000004.1, read on the forward strand.
CTTGGGCTCCTTAGAGGAAAGGCAGGATAGAAAAGTAATAAATAAATTATGTATATGAGCAAACATTACTAAAGTCAACGTTTTAAAAGGAGGAGGAAAACCTTGCTTGGTAGCAATTTTTTTAAAAAAAAAACTAGAGAAATTATTTTTCTATGTAGCGTCCAACCACGAAGTAATTACTGGTTAGCTAGCTATAAAGGTTGGCTCTACTGACAAAATCTCACAAAACAGTGTTAGGGCTATTGTCTTATATTACACAACCATATATATATATATATATATATATATATATATATTGAAAAAACTTCTAAAAGTTCAGGTGGCTATAGTTGGCACCAAGTGCATCAAAACCTTATACAACTTGCCTCTCAAACCTCTTAGAACTGAAGGGTGACCATATGGAAAGAAGGACAGGGCTCCTGTATCTTTAACAGTTGTATAAAAAAGTGAATTTCAGCTGGTCTCATTTGTATGCATGCAGCACATGGTGAAATTCCATAATTATCACAACAGTTAAAGCTGCAGGAGCCCTCCCTTCTTTTGTATCTGGTCTCTTTTCTTGGTGGTTTTTCTTGATGAACATGACTGGCTTTGCCAAGTCATGCTGTCTTTTACTGATTCAGACATTTCTTGACTTGAGCATGTTTTAAGTATGACTGCTTTCTGGATGTTGGTGTGGATGTGTTTTGGTAGGCCTAGTTTCTGAAGGTTTTCTGTAAAAAAAAATGATGTGATGCTGGTGATTGCTATGACTAATGGAAAAATTGCAACTTTTTCCTCCTGCCACAGTTCTTTAATTTTCATAGCCTGTGGTGTATATTTTTCTCTCTTTTCTTCTTCCTTTTCTGTAACATTTTTGTGATTAGGTATTGTTATGTCAATGAGATAGTTGTGTTTTTCCTTTTTTGTTTATGAATGTTATATCTAGTCAATTGCAAAGTATTGTCTTGTCCCAGAATTGTTCTGTCGCAGCACTGCATAGCTTGGCTTGACTTGTTTGAGTGTGTCTGGTTTTCCTACGCTCTGAAAGCGTCTTTCTGGAGAGCACCTGCTGGTTGCATGATCCACGATGCCAGGTTCTGGTGAGTGCATAGTTCTCCTTGACAGGAAGGGCTTGAGCTTTCTAGAGTAGATGTGAAGAGGCTGCAATCCTATATTCATTTATCTGGGAGTAAGCTTTATTGAAATCAATTAAGATGTTATATAGAACAGGTTTGTCTTTATTGTTTGCTGTGAAATCAGACATATGATCAATGCCATGTTTGGGTGGGCATGCCCCGTTGGGGGCCGGCCATGTTGGTGGGCATGCCCCCTTGGGGCTGGCCATGTTGTCCTCCTTTTTGGTTTCCAAAATATGGTCAACCTAACTTTTGTATATCTCTTATATATAGCTTTTAATTCTATATGTTTTAATTTTGTAAAGCCGCCTTGAGGCCCAGCATTGGACAAAAGGCATGATACAAATAAATTTGATTTATTATTATTATTATTATTATTATTATTATTATTATTATTTACTACATTTATATACCGCCCCATAGCCGAAGCTCTCTGGGTGGTTTACAAAAATTAAAAGACTGAACATTAAAAGTCAATATGCAAAATTTTAAAACATAAAACATAAAACAGCAGATATTTAAAACATTGTAAACTTTTAAGCCTTGCCACAAAGTCAGTTAAACATCAACTTAAGCTGTTAAAATGCCTGGGAGAAAATAAATGTTTTGACCTGGCATCGAAAAGATAACAGTGTTGGCGCCAGGAGGGCCTCATCGGGAAGATAATTCCATAGCTGGGGGGCCACTACAGAGAAGGCTCTCTCCTTTGTTGCCATCCTCTGAGCTTCCCTCGGAGTAGGCACTCGGAGGAGGACCTTTGATGTTGAGCATATTGTACGGGTAGGTTCATGTCGGGAAAGGCGTTCCATCAGGTATTGTGGTCCCAAACCGTGTAAGGCTTTATAGGTTAATACGAGCACCTTGAATCGGGCTCGGAAACATACAAGCAGCCAATGCAAATGGGCCAGAATTGGTCTTATATGTTCGAACCTTCTGGTCCCTGTTACCAATCTGGCTGCTGCATTTTGCACAAGCTGCAGCTTCTGAACCATCTTCAAAGGCAGCCCCACGTAGAGTGCATTGCAGTAATCTAACTTGGAGGTTACCAGAGCAGAGACAACTAAAGCCAGGTTATCCCTGTCTAGATAGGAGCGTAGCTGGGCCACCAGCTGAAGTTGGTAGAAGTAGGCTGACCATATGAAAAGGAGGACGGGGCTCATGTAACTTTAACTGTTGTAGAGAAAAGGGAATTTCAGCCAGTGTCATTTGTATGCAGTTAGTTCCTGGTGAAATCCTCTCTTCATCACAACAGTTAAAGTTGCAGGCACTATACTAGAGTGACCATATACAAAAGAAGGCAGGGCCCCTGCAACTTTAACTGTTGTGATGATGAGGGAATTTCACCAGGAACTAATTGCATACAAATGACACAGACTGAAATTCCCTTTTCTCTACAACTGTTAAAGTTACATGAACCCTGTCCTCCTTTTCATATGGTCAGCCTAGGTAGAAGGCTCTCCGTGCCACCGAGGCCACCTGAGCCTAAAGTGACAGAGATGGTTCTAGGAGAACCCCCAAGCTACGAACCTGCTCCTTCAGGGGGAATGCAATAATAGCTTGGGAACAGTGAGGTTGGCAAAGCACCAGCATAATAGGTTTATAATGTCCAGTTAGCAATCATACAGCTGCATTCTGAATTAATTGAAGTCTCTGGGCTGTCTTCAAAGGCAGCCCAACATATTGCAGTACTCCAAATCAAAACTTACGAGGTTGTGGATGAAGAAGCGAGGTCAGAAGACTAATGGCTGTGTATATGGGCATGACACACCTGCCTGCTGTCCCAGATAGTGCATTAGCAGGACTCTTGCCCACTCGTGGGCTTCAGCAAACTCACAGATGGAAGGAATGACGCAGCTGAGTAGAGCTGCATTGTGTCCACAAAGCACAGGTCCTGCTGCAAAGTGCATTATGTAGCCACAGAGAGGAAGAAACTTTCCATAAATCATTGTCAGAGGAATTGAATAGGCCATACTGTGTTACGAAACTCTCTGTAGCATATACTCTAATTTGTTTGTTGGCTGCTATTATATTGCGCAACCTCTTTTTTCTAATACAAAGATAATGAACGCACAACGCTTTGGCGTATTAAGTAGGGAGTTAAGGAACATGTGTGGGGAAAATGAATAAACATAAATCCTCTACTGAGAGAGGAGAGAGGAATAATAGGAACTCTGTGAGCCCCTCCCACACACAGCTCACAATAGAATGCTTTGTAGGCCAACAAAGAATTTGGAATTAAAGTGGAAAAGCAATGAACAGAATTTTTCTTTAAAGAACTAGAAGAATTGTGCATGAGTAAATATAATCATCTGCTGACAAGGAGAGGCGTAGGTAATCCGCAATTCGTTTTTCCGTCCTCAGATTCAATAGCCACTCATTCTTACAAGTTTGGTCCCACTGACATCAGTGGGTGTGTGCCAATTTTAGCAGTCTCTGAATGGGTTTGGGTAGGGTGACCCTATGAAAAGGAGGACAGGGCTCCTGTATCGTTAACAGTTGTGTAGAAAAAAGAGTTTCAGCAGGTGTCATTCTTATGGTGAAATTCCCTCTTCATCACAACAGTGAAAGCTGGAGGAGCCCTGCCCTCTTTTGTATCTGGTCACTCTAACTATACTCCTTCAGCTTTAACTGTTGTAATGAAGAGGGAATTTCACCAGGTGCTGCATGCATATAAATGACACCTGCTGAAATTCCCTTTTCTACACAACTGTGAAAGATACAGGAGCCCTGTCCTCCTTTTCATATGGTCACCCTTGGTTTGGGGAAATGTCTGTGACACCATCATGATTGCAATGTTGATTAATCAAAGGCCATTGGGAAATCAATTTCCAAGCACAAGCATTGGGTCTAGGCTGTAGACAGCCCAAGCAGCCAAAGTTACTGGAGGAACAGGTTCCAAGAAGATGTGGAACACTGAAAGAAATGCCATTGGAGGAAGGACATTGAATCTAGGAAGACAAGTCAGGCAGATACAGGAAAGGCAAATCTAGAGGCAAGGTCAGTAAAGCCATGGTGAAAGCCCAGGACCTTATCCAAGGAAGGGATGAAGTAGGAAGAAGCACAGGCAGGTAGATGGGCAACTGAGGATGAAGAACATGCAGGCAGGCAAACACATGCAATAAGAGGCAATTGAGCTAAACAGGCAAAGCCACCCAGGGAAGAACAAGCCCCAACACAGAAGCATTCACAACCAGTCAATGTTAGTAAGGCTTGGACCAGTTGGGCTGCTGGCCAGGTGGAAGAAGGAGACACGGGAAAGAGGACACTGCTCCATCCACTTTGCAGTGTGAAATAGATCACAATCAGAGGTACAATATCAGGGGTAGTGAACATTTTGGGCCTGTCATGAAACAACTATAAAATGCCTGCTATTGGTGGACATGGCTAGTCACAATGGACAAGGAACCTGCCCAGAGGCATTCAAGGGAAATTAAGATGGTATCTGGGGGCATATTACTCAGTGGTTTGTTGGCATATTCAGGAGCAGTGAGGGCAGCAAACGTACAACGTTTTGCTGTCTCTATTCAGTCTTCCTTATGCTGCCCAGCAGAGCTTTTCTAGGTTGTCTGTGGCCAGGGAAGAAACAGCTGGCTAGACCAGGGAGGTGATATTTATTTATAGATTATTTATTTATCGCATTTCTATACCACCCAACAGCCAAAGCTCTCCGATAAATGCATCCCTGCGAGAGAGAGTAGTTCTGGACCGCCTCAAGGAAATAGTAGTGCAACTCTCTCCTGAAGAAACCTTCCTTTGACCCAGAAAATCTTAATAATTTTAAGCCAGTGGCAAAATCCTGGGCAAGGTTCTTGAAGGTCACCAATTTGGATAGCTGTAAAAGGGGCTGGATAAATTCCTGGAAGAGAAGGCTATCAATGGCTAATAGTCCTGATGGCTATCTGCTACCTCCAGTATCCAAGGCAGTAAGCTTGTGTGCACCAGTTGCTGGGGAACATGGGTGGGAGGGTGCTGTTGCACCATGCCCTGCTTGTGGGTTCCTAGTCAATAGGCGATTGACCATTGTGTGAACAGAGTGCTGGACTAGATGGACCCTTGGTCTAATCAAGCATGGCTCTTCATATGTGCTTATGTCTCTCTATTTCCCCTGCACATTAGACCTTTCTCCATCTCCTTCCTCCTCTATAGAATCTGCCAAATAATTTCAGGTTCCATTTGATTGCTGTTCATGTATCTAAACTGTCTAAAAGTGTAATAAACCACATATTCCAGGACCCTCAAGTTTGGCTTCTTGTCTGTTTAATCTTTTCCCATCTTTCTGCCAAAATTCTTGCCACAGTGCACTGTGACTCAAGAGATCCTAACTCGTTTGGGTATTGCTATGCATTTGTAGTTAAGAATGCATCATTACAACTCGCTGGTTCAAATTTGGCTTATTAAATTATTAGATTGGATCTGTAACATTTCCAGATAAGAAAATAGATCTTAACAATTTCTCCATCTTGCTTCATTGAAGACTCCTTTATTTATTTAGAATTCCCAGTCCTCAGCTCAAGTAGACCACTGATGTGGTTGCATATTTGACCGTTCCTTTTATGTCAATATGATGTATAGTCCTGCTTGTAGAAAGTTAAAAACAGAACCTGACAATATTTGAATTATTTAATTGGCTTTGCAAATTCAAATAAGGAGTCGTCAGGTTTCCCAAAGCAATGATCATACGGGACCCCCACAAGCAAAATGGCTCAATAGATTTTCCAAACAAATCCAGAGGCCACAGAAAACTTTGCACAGAAAATACAAAATTTACATCAGAAATGATTGAAGGTTGGTGAGAAAAACCATTTCAAGGAGGCATTCCCTAGAGGGTCCAATGTTTGTTAAGGTGTTTAAGATAAGAGTCCTCTTTGTTTCATCAATGCTAAGAACAGGTGGCGATAATCTCAGCATTTACCTTCTTGAAAAGGGGTTCATGTTTGAAAAGTTGATGTGAGTGGGGGGGGAGGGTATACAGTGTGGTATTTCTTTGTGCTTGCTAACCCGCTGCAAATCAAATATGAATATATGAAGTGTAAGTGATATTTTAAGTAAATATGTGGAGGTATCTTTGTGTGTAAGTGTGTGTGCACACGGGTGTGTGTGTGTAAAACCCAACTCAATGCTACGCAAGCGACAGCATAGCAGACTAAAAACAGTAGTACTATTCAAGTGTTAGAATCGCACAACTTGTAACCTACCAAGCCAAATACAAACCTTTCCCAGCTGTGTTTGACACTGGCCCTGCAAGCCCTTGTTGTGATCAACAAAGTCAAACATAGAGCATTATCAGACGAGTGTTTGATTGTATGCTCATTACTGCCCACTCCAGGTTTTTTGCATGTCCTTTAGACATCACCATCCACCTCCTGCTCCTTCCGGCCTTCGTTCTGTCACAAAATAGACCCTGTTGTTGTTTTTTAAAAGATGAAATGTTCCACCATTTCCTGCTGCGTGCAGGAAAAGCCTCACAATAAAAATGCCAACTGAAGGGGCCACATCATCATTGTTTACTTCCTCTTTCTTCCCGTGTGAAGAAAGAGGAAGTATTGCGGGACAGAAGCAGGGAGGAAAGTGACGGTATGGAAAGATGATTTCCCCCCTGTCTGATTACACTCGTAGTGCACCAGTAAGTCATTTGCACTTATGTGGCAGTGCTGGGCCCATCTGTTTCTGGATATTTATGTGGCAGGGAGGGAGAAATGAAAAAGTCTCTAAAATGGAAGGCGTGACAAATTTACCCTGCCCCAGTTGTGGTGGGGAAGGCTAGATGAGTTGGACATGCTTACTGTCAGATGTCAGGTGCTTCATAAACAATTTACTAGGCTGGCCTAGTGAATTGTGAGTTGAAGGCTCGGCAATTGTTATGAGAAGATCTGTCTTTGTTCTGTGCTTATCTGTAATTGCAGGCCGAGGCCTTGAATGGTTCCTGGGAACAAGAGTTTGTTTAGAAAAGGTTGGGGCTATCTTGCAAGATGTCTCTCACATAGTGTCATAATCAAGAGGAGGTTGAACCATGCCGCCCTGTTGGCACATGAGTTTGGATTACAGGCCTGAAGCCCTGTCTGTCAAAGTAGCTTAGAATTAGCCAGCCTCCATCCTATATAGCTACGTGCTAAGAAGTTCTTTGCTAGAAATTATCTGTTTGCTGCTCGACTCTTTGCCTCTTCATGTGGTTCTATGCTTGCCAAAAAACTCGTGTTTGGGATTCTATCCGATTTGGAAATGTAGGATGCACTCTGTACATGTTCTGTTGCTATTTGGACTTGGAACTTCTAAGAACTATGCCATGAAAAGTGTGCTGTAGCTTTTCATAGACTTAGGCTGCCTCTACACGAGATGTTTAAAGCTCTTTGAAGTCTCATTAAAAAAATTCCCTCTACACGAGCGGAGCGCAAATCGGGTGTAGAGGCGCGTTATCTCTCTGATTATGCGCATTATCGAATTTGCGTTAAATCGCGAGTTTTATTTTGCTCCGGCCGTTGAAGCGCATTTTGCCTTTGTGAACATGCGATTCTCCGCATTAACTACCTGTAAAGCGCATTTTGGTCATCCCTTAATGCGCTTCGCCGCCTCTCGCTGCCTCTCGTGCAGCGGTATTAGGCGTAAATGCGCTTCAGCGATTATGCGCATAATCGGGCAGCCAGGCACCAAAGCGAATCCTTGTAGAGGGGGCTTTAGACTTGAGATTACTGTTCTGGATTCGTGTTCTATAGCCTGCTTTTTCCCTGCATAGAGCCAAAGTATGGGCACAGGGAAACTCTGAGGCTGATCGTTGCTGTTCTGGAATTGTGTGTGTGTGTGACCTGCGAGAGAGCCTTCCTCAGAGCCAAAGCTACGAGCAGGGAAGGCTTCCTAGGTCGAAGAGGTCCGTCCCCTGACATCTTGCTTACGTGATCAGCTCAGTGTTCCCTGACAGGCTGAGACTGATTTAGTTCAAGATGATCTTATCCACTGTCAGGAGGTTTTCTCCTTTGAGTCTCCCTATGTTCCTGATGAGTCTGTGTGTGTGGCCACTCCTGACCTCAAGGGGCTGGGGTTAACTCTAAATGTCTCCCCCTGAGTGAGTTGCTGTTCACATTAAGCCATTGTACCTGAAAGCTATCTAGTCCATCTTCAGCTTCAAGTGTGTGTATGCAGAAATGACACCGTTACGCCTTGATTTCTGTGTGATTTACAATAAAAGAAGTCTCACAGTTGTTGGAGTGTGTCAGTTTGCCTAAAGTTCGTGAGCAAAAGCTTGGGGTGAGCTTGAGTCACGACACTTACCATGTTTAAATTACAAAGTGGCTGAGTGTCTATTCCCAACCCACATGCTCACACACTTTGTTTTTTTGTTTGCCAGGGATGGCAAAATTGCTGCCCCCCCCCCAATGGGCACAGAGCTACCCCATGCAGTTCTGTGCCTGGGACCACAGAAAAACCAGGACATCTGCAGTTGCAGTTCTCTGGGGGAAAGTCTCTGGTCATCTCCAGTTGACCCCAGGATCCCCTGTGCATCATTTGGATGCACAGGGATGACCTAGAGATGACCCTGGGATAACTGCATGATGTAGACTTGGCCCTGGTTAATTTCCTCTTATCAAAAGCAGAGGAGCCCTCCCCCGCTCCCCCAAAGAATGACAACCCTAGCCATTCATGTCAGCTAGACTTCCTTTCATGGAAGCTATCTGGGGTTTACAGCTTTACAGACAAATGATTGCTTTTGGTGAAGGGATGGAAATATCCGTCAAGTTCAATTTCACTTTTTTAAAAAAAAATTCCAAAGTTACATAATTTCTGTCCTGTTCCTGCATCAGTTTGCCAAAAATAAAAAGTGGGGGAGGTTATGTCCACACAAATATTCCTATAGCTTTTCATGCACATTTCTCAAAATGTATGCATTTTGTATGCATTTTTAAAATTATGCACATTTTTCCAGGCACTTTCCACCAAGATAATTTGCTCTTAGGCACACTTCTCTGTAGTATACATTTTCGGTGCACACTTTTCTGAATAATAAGCATTTTGTATGCATTTTTAATGTGCAAATTTGGATTGTAAACTTTGGGAAAATGTGGATATTGGCATTTAAGTGTGTTCCAGATTAACTATGGCTTCAGGTAGTGTGCATTTTGTATGTTTGCATAAAAATGCCAACTGAATGAATTTCTGGTAACATCCCCTTTTCGGTACTGGGACATACCACTTGCTCAACATTGATCTTATGAAATAACAAGATATGTGAACCCTTCCTTAGAAGCACAATGTTTTTGTTCCTTTCTATCCTCCTTGGCTTGTGTTTGCATTATATTTATTCAGTTCTTCAAAACAGCAGCCAACCCACCATGCATTTTTGATCTTGTGCAGCCTATATACTGCAAAAGATGCTGAATCACTAATTAATGAAAGCCAAGACTATCAACTCTGCATATTGCTGTCTTTTATCTTGTTTCACAAAGATGCATTTTCATAAGCACTTGGTAATGAACACCACCTGGGCTCTGCATATCACATATATGCATTAAACTCTAAAGTATGGGTTAAGGTCTTCTAATGCTGGAGTGGGGGCAGAGAGAACAAATAGACCTAGCTCTTTATGGCTGCCAAAGAAAATAAGGTCTGTTGAAGGGAACTGCAATAGGGGGGAAAAATACATGTTTTAAAGAAAACATCATGTTATTATAAATTACTTTCTCTTCACTCTTCCAACCTTAATTCAGTGACCAAAATATGTGCTGCATTGATAAATCAGCATTCCTTCAGCTAATTTTGGGGTGTCAAGTACATAAATATTAAATTGAAGCTAGTGGGATATTATGTAGGATATGAATGAATTTGGTAAAGAAGAACAAACTTCCATATCCTTATCCTATGGATTCTTGGTGGCTTGCATCAATTTATCAAAGTCATATTTGTAACTACATCCAAAGGACTTACTATGTCAGTACTGCATATGGATAGCTTGAGGAAGCAAAGAATGTAGCTTAAAAGTAAAACAAAACAAACTCCTTTTTTGTTTACTAACACTTTTTGTCCCCATCTCTTCCCTTTTCCCGAAATACAGAACTCTGAAAAACTGTATCCATCTCACAACTAGCTCCTAAGGACAGTTTTGCCTGTGAAGGGGAAGGGCTGAAACAGGAAGTGTGAATGGCACACTTCTTGTTTCCATACCTCTTCAGAAATCTGTGAGGGGATATAAAGAACTGTGTGAGAGAGTTTATAATTGTCTCAAACAACATACACACACAAACAACACACTGCCACATAGAAAGTTGAGTATTATAGCAGCCAGAAGCAAGAGACATGGGCAGGTTCTACACACTGCTGCTTTAAAGAGCTTTAAAGCACTTCATAACAGTACTGACAACTGTTGGGGCCGAGGACACAGTCCAAAAACAGTTGTCACTACTGTTATAAACCACTTTAAAGCAGCAGTGTATTTATTTATTTATTTATTTATTTATTTATTACATTTGTATACCGCCCCATAGCCGAAGCTGTCTGGGCGGTTTACATAGGATTAAAACAATTAAAAACAACATACAAAAATTAAAATAGCAAAAACATACAGCATACACACAATGCACACATACATTTAAAACCACTGCAACAACCCCAAAAGCTACAAAAACAAAAACAAACCCAGGTTCCTCAGATATTGCCAAATGCCTGAGAGAAGAGGACCTGGCACCGAAAAGATAATAATGTTGGCGCCAGGCGGGCCTCGTCGGGGAGATTGTTCCACAATCTGGGGGCCACCACAGAGAAGGCCCTCTCCCTTGTTGCCAACCTCCAAGCTTCCCTCAGAGTAGGCACTCGGAGGAGGTCCTTAGATATTGAACGTAGTGTTCGGGTAGATTCATGTCAGGAAAGGCGTTCTGTCAGGTATTGTGGTCCCAAGCCGTGTAAGGCTTTATAGGTTAAAACCAGCACCTTGAATCAGGCTCGGAAACATACAGGCAGCCAATACAAGTGGGCTAGAGTAGGTCTTATATGTTCGAAACTTCTGGTCCCTGTTACCAATCTGGCCGCTGCATTTTGCACAAGCTGCAGCTTCCGAAACATCTTCAAAGGCAGCCCCATGTAGAGTGCATTGCAGTAATCTAACTTGGAGGTTACCAGAGCATGGACAACTGAAGCCAGGTTATCCCTGTCCAGATAGGGACGTAGCTGGGCCACCAACCGAAGTTGGTAGAAGGCACTCCATGCCACTGAGGCCACCTGAGCCTCAAGTGACAGAGATGGTTCTAGGAGAACCCCCAAGCTACGAGCCCACTCCTTCAAGGGGAGTGCAACCCCATCCAGAACAGGTCGAAGACCCTCCATCCGGTCAGCAGAATCACCCACTAACAGCATCTCAGTCTTGTCTGGATTGAGTTTCAGTTTATTAGCTCTCATCCAGTCCATTGTCGCAGCCAGGCACTGGTTCAGCATATCCACAGCCTCACCTGATGAAGATGAAAAGGAGAAATAGAGCTGCGTGTCATCAGCGTACTAATGACAACGCACTCCAAAACTCTGGATGACTGCACTCAACGGTTTCATGTAGATCTTGAACAGCATGGGGGACAAGACTGACCCCTGTGGGACCCCATACTGGAGAATCCACGGGGCCGAGCAGTGTTCCCCAAGCACCACCTTCTGGAGCCGACCCTCCAAGTAGGAGCGGAACCACTGCAATGCAGTGCCTCCCACTCCCAACTCAGCCAGTCGTCCCAGAAGGATACCATGGTCGATGGTATCGAAAGCCGCTGAGAGATCAAGGATCCGCACAATAAATCAAAATCAAGCCTATACTAGAGGCAAAATTAGTGGTGAGGAGAGAGGGAATAGAATATGTAGAATGGCATATATATATACACACACACACACACACACACACACATACTAACAACTCTCAAGAAAAATATAAACAAACAACAGCAAGAGTAAATAAAAAGTACTAATAACTGGATTTTAGGAAAGGATTTTTATTTTATTTTTTAGAATAGGACTGGATTATAAAGGAAAGGATTTTAGCAAAGGATTTGTTAAGGAATAAATAAAATAGGTACTGGTAAGAAGCACAAGCTAAAACACCACCACAATTCTTTAAACTTTCCTGCTTGGAAAAGAGAGAACTCACAAAGTGCAGAATAAAAGCAAGTTCATATATTAAGTCAACATCCCTCCCCTAAAAGTATTGTGATTAGAGAGCCCCGGTAAAATCATACCCTCTCAGCTAGAAGCTAGACTTCTCAGTCACAAAACTACAGTGCCAAAATCTCCCTTGCCCTTCTTCCAATGCTGTCCTTTTCTACATATGAAAAGATTGGAGAGAAATGGCGCAACTTTTACGGACATATTGTCTGTCTCTGTGTTTGCCTCTGAATGTCCGAATCGCTCTCAAAGCTTTGGGAGAACCCGGGTTTGATTCAAGGTGATTTGGAGGACCCTTGCATGACTTGAGATGCATTCCAGATTTGTCCAATCAGCTCAATTCTGTTTGGGATTCATCTGATGCACACCCCCACCTTGGAAGGGGAAGGTCTGCACTGGCGAACATGGTCTTCATGTGTAGGTTCCCTGGAGGAATCAGAACCCTGGTCATATAAAGTTCTAAAATAGGTGGGAAACCTACATGTTGAGGCTCCACCACATAAAGGTTAATGGGGCTTGGAGACAGAGATGTGAGGGACAGAGGGAGGGAGGGAGGGAGGTGAATGAAAACACCCTGCTCTTCCCTTGTGTGATTCTAGAAGACTTGAACAGAGCTTGTGTGCAAAGAATGCTGGGCACTTTTGCTAAAATGAGTTGAAGACTGGTCTGCTTGCAGTGGTGCATGGACAGAGCTGTACAGAGCTTTATTGGGAAGTTGGGGCAGAGCTAGTATGCAGAGCCCAATTCCCCCCCCCCCCCCCGTCTCTTCTCCTATTCCATTCATTCATCTTGAATGCTCAAATAGAGCTAGTGTCAATCTCTCTTTGCCTGCTCTCTCCCCCTCCCCGCCCCCCACACTTCCATGTAACCAGTAGACCTATTCTGGCTTCTAGCAGTAAAAGAAAGACAAAACAAAAGAGCCTTGTTGCTTTTTAATCCTAACAAATGGATAAATAACATTCTGAATTGAGTCTGGCATTCATTTCTTAGCAAATAAAATATGAGCTAATAACAAAAGGTTAAAACCTTCCTCTTCCAGCAGGCATTTAATCTTTCATCTTTTACATTGATTGTTAACTTTATTGCTGGCTCTTTAATATTTGTAAGGTTTCGAAATTTTAAGGCGATATTTTCATTTGTGTATTCATTGTTTTGTTGGTTATGCTGTTATTGTTTTTGTTTGTTTGTTTTTATTATTATTGTAAACCCAAAGGGCATTTGGCAGTTCAGTAGCATATACATTTTATGGTTTTAATTGTTATGAACCACCTAGAGAGCTTTAGCTATTGGGCACTATAGAAATGTAATAAATAAACAACAATCAAACAAAAAAAACAGAAACAAATGGGACTCTTTCATTTCATTTTCCCCCCATTCACTTGCAAATCAAAGCACATTTTTACTGTTTACTGGGTGCTTCTTTAGAGCCTATACGCAGGATAAAACACTTTGAAAACGTTTTGAAAACTGTATATGGAGTGTGTCTTGGGCCCCAACAGTTCTCAACACTGTTATAAATAGGGATGTGTATTGTATCATTAAAATGTCCAATAACAATACAATATGGTCTTGATCGGACATCCAATTAACGATAACGATACGATAGACAAACCTATGATAATTATCGGAGACGATAAAAATCCTACAATAATTATCGGATTTTTATCGTTTTATCGGAAGGCTCTTTCTCTTTTGCCGCCACATGGAGGGAGCTAAGTTGGGGTGTGCTTGCTGAGACTGACAGATTCAGTGACCAATCATGCAGCAAGGATTCCAGCAGGCTCCAATCACAATATTGGAGGAGGGCTAAGGATATCCCTGCATAAAACCCCCACACTTGGTGTTCCAGCTCTGTTGGGAGTTAGGCGTTGAGGGGAGAAGGGTGGATTTTGTTGGAGCTCTGTCCTGGCTCCTGGGTCTTAAAGTTACTTGGTGGCGAATTGTTGGACATTCATTGTAGTCTTGCATCTTTCTGTTCCCTTCTGTGTCTCAGGTTCATTTGGCTGTTCGTTGCTTGTATGTTTGAATTATAATTTTTATACATTTTCTGGTTGGTTTGATTGAAGGGTTAGGTTAGCATGAGTGGGGGTATTGTGACTGAGTGGGTGTGTTTTGTCCCTTTCCCTATTTAACTTTCTTAACAAAAACAAAAACTATTTTTTTAAAAAATATATATATTTCTCCCTCACTCTCTCTGGGTGGGTGTGTTTGCTTGATTGACTGTGAGTGTGCTGGTGTGTCCTGTAGCCTGATACACAGGATATCACTCACTCCACAATCTGTGTGGTCAAAGCAGCACACAAAGTCACAAACTGTGGGCAAAGCATACATTGTAATTATTAATTTCAGTCACTTTGTAGCAGTATGAAACGTGGCTCTAAAGCGCACCTTGGGCGAGGTGGCTCTGGGTTTAGGAGAGATGCTGTTGCTGGGGGCAGTTCTGGGGTGGCTGTCTCTCCCCCAGTGAAATCAAGTGCACATCTTCCTTGGCGCTAACCTGGCCTGCAGTGTCAAGACGCTTCCTCCTGCAAGATGTATTCTTTCTTAGGCTACCCCTCTGGAATCAAACCCGGATTCCCTGTTAACTAATAGGGATGTTGTGGAACCAGGCAACTCATTGACTTGCTTCACCTAATTCTGCTGTACTAGCAGCATTGGTGAGGGACTTCAGCAGCATCCCTTGCCTTTATTTATTTTTTGCCACTGCTCCATCCAATGAATGTGCCCAGTGTGGACTGCTTTAGTGAGGGACTGCAAAGCAAAGCATCCCTCACACATTATTTTTCTATGTAAAGACACTGCTTCATCCAATGTTTCCAGTCTGGAAAGGCTGCTTTAGTGAGTCTTGAGAGATTCCTGTATTATTATTTTTCGTCACTACGTCCCTGGGTCTGCTCCTCGTGGACTGCAAAAGCATCCCCCTCACGCATTTCCTTTTTTTTTTTTTTTTTTTTTTTTGGAGACTCTGGTCCAGGCAATGTGCCTACCTCGACCCAGAACATGACTTTTTTATTTCCCTCCACTCCATCCAATGCCCTCCTCTACCCAGAACGTGACTATTCCCTCCAGCCAATGCCTACCTCTACCCAGAACACGACTATTCCCTCTGCTCCATCCAATGTGCCCACCTCTACCCCTAACGTGACTTTTGTTTGCCTCTGCTCCAGCCAATGTGCACAGCTCTGGAATGAAGAACTGCCAACCTGCCTGCACGGGGATGGTGGGCAGACTGGGTCATTTTTCAAGCACAATGAGGTCAAGGAGTGCATGAGGGTTGTTTTGATGAGATTCAAAGTTGTCAAAGCAGCACTTGTATATCTGCTAGGATCCTCCAGGTTTCCTCGCTTCTGGGGTATCTCCTGGCCCAATGAGGCCCTGTCAGGCTACGGCTGGCTAAAATAAATAACTGTAATGCCCATGCCATTCTCCAACCCCCCAATCCTTTTATTTGTACTTAGACATGCATGGCCTAATCTTGAGACAAGGCAGCAGTTCTACTGCAGACGAATGCGTCCACTCACTGTGCCATGCACACATAGGCACAGATAATACTAATACTACTACTACTACTAATAATAATAATAATAATAATAAGATATGCTTTTAGTTTTAGTGGGATCCTTCAGGTTTCCATGCTTCTGGGGTATCTCCTGGCCCAATGAGGCCCTGCCTGGCTAAGGCTGGCTCTTTAAGAAAGGTCTTCTTCGACCCCTGCTCCTGTGGTGACACCCAAGATTCCATGCCGCTTTCAGGGACAGATCCAACTGGCCCTCTGCCTCTGTGCCCACCTCTGCCAAAAATAACTGCCTGCCTTCATCAGCCTGCCTGCCGTCTGTGCACGGGGATCGTCTTCCTCCTCCTAGCCTCCATTACTGAGGGGATGCAGAAACATCTCACACATTGACTTTTTTGAGCCACTGTGCCTGCCTGGCCCGCCTTGGTGGGTCGATGACGTGCATGTGTGTTTTTGGCTTCTATACCAACATCGAGAGAAGCTATGTCAAACTGATGTATGCTCTCATCACGGAGTGCTGCCATGAGTCCACTCCCTACAGCCCTTCGGTAAGGTTGCCAACTTTAAGAACTAGATCTTTAAAAATGAGAAGTAATTATAGCACTTAGCAGCAGCATGGAGTGGATTACCGGAAACAGTGCATGTTGTTGAGAGCTTACTTCCGAGTAAAGCCTGCAGCTGTGCATCTGAAACTGGGCACAGATGAGTCCCCTCAAGGCCATCTGTGAGATGCCCATAAGTACTGGACAACAACGTCTTTTGAAAAAGGACCACATTTCAGCCACCTGAAACAGTGTATTTGAAAGCTTACTTCCGAGTAACGCTTGCACCGATTGTTCTAAAATTTGGCACACAAGACTAGCAATACTGAGTCTGCACTGTGACCAAGTTTCAAACATGTAACTTGGAAAATTAAGAAGTTTTAGGCCTTTCTGACTAAAAAATCAACTCTAGAAGCTACGTATAGGGCAAAATGGAGAAACAATATAATATCGGATTTCTGATAATTATTGGAAATATGATACGATACGGTTCACCTACGATATAATCGGAGATGATAATTTTTTTGGTCCAAAATTCCGGTAACGATACGATATGACATTTTCGGGCGTGCACATCCCCAGTTATAAACTGTTTTAAACCATTTTAAAGCAGTAGTGTAGATAGGCTCTCAATGTTCTGTAGGTTTCACTCTAGTTCTATTTTGAAAAAGATATTGAAGTTCAGCTATGCACTTATATGGCTGCTCCTGAGTGACTGGCAATAATTTAATAAAGTTTATTTCATTAAGCAAGTATTACCACCAGTGGTAGTGGTTTCAGGATGACTGAAGTACTCTAATTTGAGAGACAAATTACAAATCGCTCTGATGAGTCTGGAATTATTTTCGATTGCTACGAATGAACGGAGTTAGCAGAAGGTAGCACAAATCTTAGTTGTGTTTGTGGAAGGTAGTGCAAAGGCATTTTACCATCAGTTTCCCATTCAGATTGTGGCTGCTAGACATCTGTCCGAACTTAGCAGTATCAAGTCAGAAGCACCCTGAATGAAGTGGGACCAATGAGGAAGACGAGATGAGAGCAATCAATGAAATTGATCAAGACATGCACTTTGTCAAGATTCAGATATAAGGGACATCATTCCCAGCAACTAGTATTTCAGAGCCACTCAAAGAACTGAAAATTAGGTAGGCATACAACTGTCAGGTCAGTAAGAGAACTGGGTGCTGATTTGACAGAACCAACAGTAAGAGGTGCTGAAAGGAGACAACTAGAACAGAACTGCTCACATAGTATGCCATTGTATTCTCAGAGAATAGCAAAAGTGGCACAGGGTTTAACATGAACATTTCACTAAAGCCATGGAGTGCTAGTGGGAAATAATTCTGCTCTTTGTTTTATTTTTTGAGCCAGAGAGTGTTGTTCCAGTGAGAACTCCATTTCATATTTTCCTGGCATACCAGGCTACTGTGAAAGAGGTGTGAATGCTGAAAGATGGCCCTGTTAGAACATTCTTCATCCCCCTGGGCATTTCCATTCATAAGTGTAAAGAAATCTAATGGAAATTTGAGGATATGTGTTGATTAGAGGAGATTACATAAACAATTTGTTCAAGACAGCTACCCACTTTCTAATAGGGCAGACACTTGGTATAAAATGACTGAGAAAAAATCATTAGTAGCTTTGAACTGGTGTTTGGAGAGCATCAGACGGCCAGAGGGAAAATCCATTTGTCACACCCTATGGACTATTCAATTCAGCAGAATGTGTTTCAGACTTATGAATACCACAAGTTCCTTTCAATGACTTGTAAACAACCTAAGTAGAGTTTTGGAAACTGATGACAGCCTTATCTGCTTGGATGATTTTATTAAGAGGAAAACTTATGTTGGGTACAAAAAGTAGGGATGGGTGAATCAGCAAAATGTGAACTAGTCAAGGTTCTCTGGATTACATTTCAAAGCTTGTTCCAACTGACGTCCATATCTTTATTTTTCCTTTTTGTAATGAAATTCATGCATATTTTCATGCATATTTTTCCAATGTATGCATCAGTTGTACACATTTTTCTCTCATCAATTAAAGTGCATTTGTGCACATTTTTCAAAAGTATACATTTTTATGTGCATTTTTTCAAATGTACTCATTTCTGAACACTTTTGGTTGTTCCATGAATTGCTTTGCAAGATCAGAAATGCATGGATTTCAAGCACAGATTGTGTTTGGGTCTACGTTCAGGCCTTGGAATTGCATACTGGGTAAATCCTTGCCAAAAATGAACTGAAACCAATTTCTCCTACATACCGAGTAGAAAGATTTATAAAACTTTTCAAAGAGTCTAGCTTTAAACTTGTAAGGAACAAATGGTAGTTTGCAAGATGTCCCATCACTTTCTTAGGGTATAATGTTATTAGGCATAGGTTGGAGCCCTATCCTTTAAAATGTCATGTAATTAAAGCCCTCTTCAAAAGTACCACTTATTTGCTGTTTTGATCTTACAGAACGCAAAAGCTGGATTCACAAAATATCTGAATAATATACTTTCACCATTCTTTATAAGCTCAGAGAGCAAAATGTAGTTACGGATATACAGAGCATGGTCATGGGGAAACACTTGGCAGGAACACTGTAAGGACTTTGCATAATGCATAATGTGCCAACAGATCTATCTCAGACCTAGGCTGGGAAGCACCAGTCCACTGATCCAGTTATAAATGTACTTGTTTATGAACGTAGCAAGATAGTTGTGCCGGTGGGCTTACCAAGAATGATACAATAAATGTTATAATGAAGGGGCAGACATTCAGATGTCCAGGACTGCCCTTATGAGATGGTTTTTGGACGTCACAAGTACATGCTTTGATGCGACGAAGTTTGATTGGCAAGAACAGAACAAGCAACCTTTCCCACTTATACAGCTGGGTGACATGTGTTAGTGACTTGAAGATATGAATGGACGAATCAGTCCCTTTCTAGTCAGCGCCAGTTTGGCATGTGATCACCCATAAATTTATTTAAGGTAACTAAATCATAAATATCAAATAAATAAGACTGTTCCATCCAGGTTCTGAAATAATCTGCATTTAAAATAATAATAATAATTTAAAAAAAACATGCATTAAAGAGGACTCATGAAAGATATTTTCAACCATTCATTGGGGAAGGGGCAAAAAGAAATTGCACCCAAAAATTGTGGGAAGGTGTGAGAATTACAGAGAAATACCTCAGTGTGCCTTGTTTCAGGGCTCACCTTACTGTTTGGAGGTGGCTGGTATGTGTGCTCCTTATTTTACCATTTTTGTCCCATTCTGTGCTTGCAGTCTCTCTGGCTGCTTGAACTTTCTGAAAAAAACAAAGGCAAGGATTAAAAATATTATTAAAAGTATGAGAGATCACGACAGACCTCGCCTAGTGCCTAAGAAATAACAGAGATGGTTACCCTACACCACACCCTGACCTCAGAAGGTGTGGAGGTACACTGAGAAAAGCCTCTGTGTAGCATGTTTGTCTGGGCCAAAAAAGCAAGCAATCAAGTAAATTATATCCCTATTTGGGAAGGAGAGAACATGTGGGGAAAAGAGCTTGGGGGAAATTCTCTGAACAGATGGGTGGAGGGCCATGGCTGGTGCCTGGAAGAGCATCTCCTCTAGCCACCAGCTGAGTGATGCACCAGCTTCACCTGTGGCACATTGTCTCAATCAGGACAGTGAGCGGGGAATGAACAGACTCAGCCAGTGCTTGCAGGAGTCACTCCTTCAGGTGCTGGTTGAGACCCAAGCTGGCTTTGCCCCTTCTATGCCTTCCCCAATTGGGAAAAGCAAGGGACAAGCGAAACGGATCCAGCTATGGCCTCAATGATAAGGGGAGGAGGAAAGAAAGCAAACTGAACAGCCTCAAAGCTGCAGGTTACTTGCTCTCCCACTCCCTCTCACTTCTGAAGGGTGGGGCTTTGAAGGCGGGGGCTTCATCTGAGACCCTGCAGGCCAGTTGGACCAGCCTGGTGGGCCGAATTCAGCCCCACAAGTCAGAGGTTCCCCATCCCTACCAGAACACTACGTTCAACATCTAAGGCCCTCCTCTGAGTGCCTACTCCGAGGGAAGCTCGGAGGTCGGCAACAAGGGAGAGAGCCTTCTCTGTGGTGGCCTCCCAATTGTGGAACGATGTCCCTGACGAGGCCCGCCTGGCGCCAACATTGTTATCTTTTCAGCGCCAGGTCAAGACTTTCCTCTTCTCTCAGGCATTTGGCAATATCTGAGGAGCCTGGATTTGGTTTTTTTTATAGCTTTTTGGGTTGTTGCAATGGTTTTAAATGTATGTGTGCATTGTGTGTATGTTGTATGTTTTTGCTATTTTAATTTTTGTATATTGTTTTTAATGGTTTTAATCCTATGTAAACTGTCCAGAGAGCTTCAGCTATGGGGCAGTATACAAATGCAATAAATAAATAAATAATCAAAGCCTCTTTTGTTGGCATGGTTGATCTGCCTGCTTTTCCTAGCCTGACCTTCTTCAGGTTGCCCTTCCAAGCCCAGCTCTTGGCATCATTTATCTTCAGCATCACTTCCTTTCACAGAGGGTGCTTCCAGACAACGCTTTGATTGTGCAGTCGACCTGCCTTGTTAACGGAATTTTGGGGCAGGATGGCAGCATCCAAACAGTGTCTTCCATCCATAGCCCTCCCATAATTTTCCACCACTCCTTACCAGAAATAAAGTCTATTCAGGAAGAAAAGATGGAATAGCTGCACAATGCCTTTTGATTGTTAGTGCCAGAGGCCCTCTGTCTGGAAGCACCCAGAGTTAACAATAAACCCTTCCGAATAGAGAAGGCTAAATAGCTTCTCGTAATCAACTGAAACTTTGACCAATGTAATTTATTCATCTGAGATCAGTTCAACGTGCTAGGGCATAATGAGGAAACTGACAAGGTTCAGATCACTATGGTGTAGTAGAAACAGGAGGCAATACCTACCTTTCCTTTTCTGCCAAGTATAGACTAATGTAAATGAATGGCAGCTACTCAGTAATAGAGCCGTTCACACAGCTCCATCTGCTATGACCAGTAATCATACCCAGTGTGAGCCGGTGGGATTCTGGATTGCAGCCAACGACAATATTAACCAGTTGACGATTTCAGTTGGGAATGACAGTACCCTTCTCTACTTCTTCATGGGATGTCCATGCTGTTCATCATTCGTAAAATAACCTTTTAGAACTGAATACCGACACTTGTGTGTACTATAAAAAAGAAAAAGAACAGGGCATTTCTGACTAACACTCACTGTTTTTCTCCTAAATGTTTAAGCTGTGTTCCCACTGCTGATATATCCCTCAGGTTGGAAACATATAGTTTGAGACAATGTACTGCCCCCCAGATCAATCCCTGCCTACTGCAAAATACTAGGGGTGTGCATCGGATCGGATCCGATCCACGATCCGAATCCGATCCGCCCCAAAAATCGGAAAATCCGATCCGATCCGATCCGATACACCATCCGATCCGATCCGATCCGATCCGGCGAGGTCCGATCCGGATCGGATCGGATCGGCGGATCGGACGCCATTTTAAATGCGTTTTTCCCATAGCAAAGTATTGTTGTTTTACAAAAACGCCTATAACTTTTTCATTTTTAACGACAGAAGGATGAAACTTGGGCACATTGTACACTGGTTAGGGATAGGTATCTGTGAGAAATTTCAGAAAGATTGGTGCATGCAGTTTGTGGCAATTAATTTTTTAATAAATAACATGGAATGCCTATAACTCGGTCATTTTTAAAGTTACACACATGAAACTTTGCCACATTGTAGGTGGAACCTTGGGACCCACGTGTGTGAAATCCCAGAACCATGGGTGCTTGCCTGGTGTGGCAATGAATTTTTGAAAAATGGGTAGTAGTGGGGTAAATGCAGTTATGCCTCCCATGTTTTTATTTTTAAAGATACAAACAGGACACTTCGGCACATTACAGGGAACACTTCCCTTGATATGTGTGTAAAATTTCAGACAGCTAGCTCCAGGCATGTGTTGGCAATGAATTGTTGAAAATTGGGTAGCAGTGGGGTAAAATACAGTTTTGCCTCCCATTTTTTTATTTTCAAAGATACAAACGGGAAACTTTGGCACATTGCAGGGAACACTTCACTTCAAATGTGTGTGAAATTTCCGGAAGCTAGGTGCAACATTTTAGTGGGAAACGAACGTTTATTCATGGCATTTCACATGGGATTTATGGGTTGGTTTTAAGAGCTACAAACCTCTAACTCGCTCACATGGCACAGGACCTATGCCCGCTCAAACGCTGGAAATTTAACAAACTTTGGTGCAATGCTTTAGTGGGAAAACAAAGGTTTATGCATGGCATTTCACATGGGATTTATGGGTTGGTTTTAAGAGCTACAAACCTCTAACTCGCTCACATGGCACAGGACCTATGCCCGCTCAAACGCTGGAAATTTAACAAACTTTGGTGCAATGCTTTAGTGGGAAAACAAAGGTTTATGCATGGCATTTCACATGGGATTTATGGGTTGGTTTTAAGAGCTACAAACCTCTAACTCGCTCACATGGCACAGGACCTATGCCCGCTCAAACGCTGGAAATTTAACAAACTTTGGTGCAATGCTTTAGTGGGAAAACAAAGGTTAAACTTTATTATTTTAAACCTTCAGGAAAGGGAGGGGGAGGCTGTGTTTGTGTGTGTGTGTTTGACAGCTTGATCCACCAATTGTGCTTTAGAATACATGACTGAATCACCCAATCCTGTGAAGACTTTCTTCAGCCTCCAATCGCAATGCTGGAGGAGGGCACCAGTATATATTCTCTCAGCCCTGCCCTTCTGGCTCTTTGTGGGTTGAACGTGGAGGAGATTAGGGAGTGTTTTGGAGCTGTGTTGGAGAGACTGTATTGATTTGATTGCATTTGGAGGTGGTTTTGAGGAGTTTCTGATCTTTTACTTCAGCTTTTCTTGTTCTCTCTCTTGGCTTTCCTTTCTCTCTTGCCTTTCCTTTCTTAGATAGCACGTTTGTTTGTCTGTGAGTTCAGTTTGTCTTTGCAGTGAGTGTGTTTGTTTGTTCTACTTTCGCTTTCTGAAAAAAACCCAAAAAAATAATAAAAAAATATTTCTATCCTCTCTCTCTCTCTCTCTCTTTCTCTGTGTGTGTGTGTGTGTGTGTGTGTGTGTGTGCGCGCTTGTGAGTGAGTGTGTGTTGCTGGGCTGTGTAGCCTGCTGCTACAAACACAAAAAAAGTCAGCAAAGCACACACTTACACAAAAATAAATAATAATAAAAATAAAATGAAGCGTGGCACTCAAAGGGGGGGTGCTCCCAAGGCAGCATTTGGGAGAGGCCGCTCTGGGCATGGCGCTGCTGCTGCTGCTGCTGGGACCAGCAGCAGGCAGCCTACTTCCACACCCCCAGTTAAACTGAGGCGTTCTCCACTGGGGCAGCAGAAGCAGGCAGAGGCAACTCAAAGTAGTGCCTGCAGGGCACTCTTTCAGCAACATGAGGCAGGTGCTGGGAGCAGCAGTGGGCATGAAGAAGGAGCACTATATCCAGCTCCTTCTTTGGTGGGTGAGCCTGTGAACCCGCTGACTGATCTTTTCCCAGATCTTGTGGAAGTCAGCGAGGTTCAGAGTGAGGAGGAGGACTCTGATGTGGGGCAAGAGGAAGAGCAGGCAGCACCAGAGACTTACTCTCCACAATCCGTCCTCTCTTCCACTCATTCCCTTGCTCCTGAGGTGACACCACAGAGCGAAGGCGCCGGCAGGCCGTCTGTGTCACCCCAGAAGCGACAGGCAAGCAAGGTGTGGGACCACTTTGAGGTGGCAGTGGATTCCCGCTTTGCTGTCTGTCGCCACTGCAAGATGTCAGTGAGCAGGGGAAAAATGCCAGGCCACTTCACCACCACGAACCTCACCCGCCACATGCAGAGGCACCACCAGTCTGTTTTGCTTGGGACCGAGGCGGGCACCTCGCAGCAGACTGGTGCTAGCGGCAAGGGCAAGCAGAAGGCTCCTGCAACTTCTGCCAGCTCTCGACCTCCCATCCCCAAGAGGCTTCGCCAGGCCACCATGGAAGAGATGGGGTGGGGGAAGTATGGAGCCACAAGGTGGCGTTTTCCAGCGCCCAACCAGATCACCAATTGCATCGGTGAGATGGTGGCGTTGGATGACCAGCCATTCAGCCTCGTCGAGAACGCAGGCTTCAAGAGGCTGATGGCTCTTGTGGTTCCATACTACAAGCCGCCGTGTCGCACCACCCTGAGCAGGCGTGTGGTGCCCTCCCTGTACCAGGCATGCAGGGAGTTAGTTCTGGGTCGTCTGTGCCAGGCAGAGGCACAGAAGGTGCACTTCACTTCGGACATCTGGTCCAGCGAAGGAGGAGTGCACGCTTACCTGTCCCTGACGGCTCACTGGTGGGGAGCCTCAGGGCAGGAAGCACCCAGGACTTCTGGGACTGGGAAGGAGGGCTGCCGCTGGGCCCTCCTTCATACCGCAGTCATGGACCAGTCCCACACGGCGGAGGAGATTACGGAGGCCATGAACCGCATGGTGGCAGGGTGGCTGGGCGGGCACCAGCACACCCGCGGTTACATGGTCACGGACGGGGGAGCCAATATGCTGAAGGCGGTGCGCGATGGCGGATTTGAGGGCATCCGCTGCATCGCGCACGTCTTCAACCTGGTCGTGAGGGATGGCCTTGGAGGCAGCAAGGCCCCTCTCCCTCCCCAAATCCGTAATCTCCTAGAGAGCTGCAGGAAGGTGGCTGGGCATTTCCACCACAGCGTGAAGGGCAGTCGGTTGCTGCGGGAGAAGCAGCAGGAGCTGGGACTTCCGCAGCACCGGCTAGTGCAGGACGTGGCAACACGTTGGAACTCCACCTACCACATGCTCGAGCGTATGGTGGAGCAACAGCGTGTTGTCCACGAGATGTTCAGGGTCGGGGACATTGGCATCCAGGCCCCACTGTCCAGGCAGCAGTGGGAGGCCATGTCCCAGCTTCTGGTGGTCCTCAAGCCGTTCCTTGAGGCCACCGAGACCCTGAGCAGCAGCACTGCCCTTCTCAGCCAGGTGCTCCCCGTGGCCAGGCATCTCCAGAATCAGATGGGCGAGTTTCTGGAGGCCGGGGATGCCGTCACCGGCAGGCGCTTCCTGCCAGAGGTGCGGGAAGTGGTGACGAGGCTGAGGGAAAGCCTATCCCGCCGGGTCCAGCCTCTCTACAACGAGAGGCAGTACATGTTGGCCACCATGTGCGACCCGCGCATCAAGGATGGGTTATGTGGGCAGACTTCCCGGGCAGGTTGGGTGGAAATGCTGGTGACGGACGTTCGGGCGGCCCGGGATGCCAGGATTGGGCAGGCAGAGGAGGAGCCCACCGAAGCCCAGGCGCTAAGTCCGCTGAGCACCACCAGCAGCGGCGGCAGCAGCACCACCACACCCAGCAGGGGGACAGGCCAGGGGTTTTGGGACAAGGCTTTGCAGGCTGCGGTTGGGCATAGAGGCACTCAACCCAGCCGCCGCCAGGATGACGCTGCAGCAGCAGTGCAGCGTTACCTGGCGGAGCAGATGGAGGACGGCTCCATCGAACCCCTGGCCTACTGGTCATCTCGGCGCCAGATGTGGCCTGATCTGGCGCGGGTGGCCATGGACAGAATCAGCTGCCCACCGTCCAGCGTTCCAAGCGAGCGGGTGTTTTCCATGGCGGGCGACGTGGTCACACCCCACCGCTCTCGCTTGGACGCTGAGATTGTGGAGCAGCTGGTCTTCCTCAAGGTCAATCTGCCCCTGCTGGGATACCCCACCCTCATGCCCGCGGGGGAGTAATTGGCAGGCACCCCCCATCCATCCCACACCTTTGGGCAGGCACCGGCAGGCCCTTGATTTTTTAATTCTTATTTTCGGTTAATTAATTTTCTTTACTTTAATTTACTGGCTGTGTTGTTTACAGCTCAGTAACTCAACTCTGAACGATGGATCCCGAAGGGATCTAGTTTCTTCTCCTAGCCTCTTACATTGAGGGGATGCACAAGCATCTCACACATTCTATGTTGTTTGACTTGAACCAATGTGCTTGCACGTGTGCCTCTGAAATTGGACTCCGATGGCTCCCTCCAGGCCTTCTGTAAGGTCCCACACTTCCATGGGCGTTTCTTCTTGTAAGACCACGTCAGAGGCTCATGAGAACTTTGGATAAGAAGAAGGCTTAATTTTATCGCCAAGGAACGCATGCACCTCTCTGACTATGAACGAAGGACGCGATAGGATTCCTCTTCCAGGCTCCTACATTGAGTGGATGACAAGCAGCATCCCACACTGTTTCTGACTGTGTCTTTTGGACTTATGTGGCAGCCTTGCAGGGCTGTCACTGTGTGTTGTGTTTATTTTGGCTATATGATTTAAAAAACTGCCTGCCCGCCTGCCCGCCTGCTAGGTTGCCGCCATTGTGAAGTAGCCGGAATGCGTGGGTTGGTCTCACGGTTCTATTGCTTACTTGTGCAATGCGCAAGCGCCTGGCATCATGCCCGCCTCTGCCTCTGCCTCTGCCTGCCTGCCTGCCCGCCTGCTAGGTTGCCGCCATTGTGAAGTAGCCGGAATGCGTGGGCTGGTCTCACGGTTCTATTGCTTACTTGTGCAATGCGCAAGCGCCTGGCATCATGCCCGCCTCTGCCTCTGCCTCTGCCTCTGCCTCTGCCTGCCCGCCTGCCCGCCTGCTAGGTTGCCGCCATTGTGAAGTAGCCGGAATGCGTGGGCTGGTCTCACGGTTCTATTGCTTACTTGTGCAATGCGCAAGCGCCTGGCATCATGCCCGCCTCTGCCTCTGCCTCTGCCTGCCTGCCTGCCTGCCCGCCTGCCCACCTGCTAGGTTGCCGCCATTGTGAAGTAGCCGGAATGCGTGGGCTGGTCTCACGGTTCTATTGCTTACTTGTGCAATGCGCAAGCGCCTGGCATCATGCCCGCCTCTGCCTCTGCCTCTGCCTGCCTGCCTGCCTGCCTGCCTGCCCGCCTGCTAGGTTGCCGCCATTGTGAAGTAGCCGGAATGCGTGGGCTGGTCTCACGGTTCTATTGCTTACTTGTGCAATGCGCAAGCGCCTGGCATCATGCCCGCCTCTGCCTCTGCCTGCCTGCCTGCCTGCCCGCCTGCCCACCTGCTAGGTTGCCGCCATTGTGAAGTAGCCGGAATGCGTGGGCTGGTCTCACGGTTCTATTGCTTACTTGTGCAATGCGCAAGCGCCTGGCATCATGCCCGCCTCTGCCTCTGCCTCTGCCTGCCTGCCTGCCTGCCCGCCTGCCCACCTGCTAGGTTGCCGCCATTGTGAAGTAGCCGGAATGCGTGGGCTGGTCTCACGGTTCTATTGCTTACTTGTGCAATGCGCAAGCGCCTGGCATCATGCCCGCCTCTGCCTCTGCCTCTGCCTGCCTGCCTGCCTGCCTGCCCGCCTGCCCACCTGCTAGGTTGCCGCCATTGTGAAGTAGCCGGAATGCGTGGGCTGGTCTCACGGTTCTATTGCTTACTTGTGCAATGCGCAAGCGCCTGGCATCATGCCCGCCTCTGCCTCTGCCTCTGCCTGCCTGCCTGCCTGCCCGCCTGCCCACCTGCTAGGTTGCCGCCATTGTGAAGTAGCCGGAATGCGTGGGCTGGTCTCACGGTTCTATTGCTTACTTGTGCAATGCGCAAGCGCCTGGCATCATGCCCGCCTCTGCCTCTGCCTCTGCCTGCCTGCCTGCCTGCCTGCCCGCCTGCCCACCTGCTAGGTTGCCGCCATTGTGAAGTAGCCGGAATGCGTGGGCTGGTCTCACGGTTCTATTGCTTACTTGTGCAATGTGCAAGCGCCTGGCATCATGCCCGCCTCTGCCTGCCCGCCCGCCTGCCTGCCTGGAGGTGCCCATGCAGCTGTGACTTTGCCTCTGCCAGTGGGACTTTGCCTCTGCCACTGGGACTTTGCCTGGAGGACCCTGTGCCAACGTGACTTTGCCTGGAGGAGCCTATGCCACTGGGACTTTGCCTGGAGGACCCTGTGCCAATGTGACTTTGCCTGGAGGACCCTGTGCCAATGTGACTTTGCCTGGAGGGAGCTGTGCCAAACTGTGACTTTGCCTGGAGGACCCTGTGCCAACGTGACTTTGCCTGGAGGGAGCTGTGCCAAACTGTGACTTTGCCTGGAGGACCCTGTGCCAATGTGACTTTGCCTGGAGGGAGCTGTGCCAAACTGTGACTTTGCCTGGAGGACCCTGTGCCAATGTGACTTTGCCTGGAGGGAGCTGTGCCAAACTGTGACTTTGCCTGAAGGACCCTGTGCCAACGTGACTTTGCCTGGAGGAGCCTATGCCACTGGGACTTTGCCTGGAGGACCCTGTGCCAATGTGACTTTGCCTGGAGGACCCTGTGCCAATGTGACTTTGCCTGGAGGGAGCTGTGCCAAACTGTGACTTTGCCTGGAGGACCCTGTGCCAATGTGACTTTGCCTGGAGGGAGCTGTGCCAAACTGTGACTTTGCCTGGAGGACCCTGTGCCAACGTGACTTTGCCTGGAGGAGCCTATGCCACTGGGACTTTGCCTGGAGGACCCTGTGCCAACGTGACTTTGCCTGGAGGAGCCTATGCCACTGGGACTTTGCCTGGAGGACCCTGTGCCAATGTGACTTTGCCTGGAGGACCCTGTGCCAATGTGACTTTGCCTGGAGGGAGCTGTGCCAAACTGTGACTTTGCCTGGAGGACCCTGTGCCAATGTGACTTTGCCTGGAGTAGCCTATGCCACTGGGACTTTGCCTGGAGGAGCCTGTGCCACTGGGACTTTGCCTGGAGGAGCCTATGTGCCACTGGAGTCCTCCGATCCACAGCCGCCGCACGAATAAGGTAAGTGTGTGCAGTCAACGCAGGGACACCTGAGAGTGTCCAGAAGTGGGGCAGTGTGAGATCTTACTTCCGAGTAAGCAAGCAGACTGCCCATCTGCCCCAGCCACGGCCGCATGGAGGTGGCCCCTCGATTCACGTCGCCCCTACGACTCAGGTAAGAGTGCAGGCAGAGTGGCCATATAGAAAAGAAGGCAGGGCCCCTGCACCTTTAACTGTTGTGATGAAGAGGGAATCTCAGCAAGAACTAATTCCATACAAATGACACTGGCAGAAATTCCCTTTTCTCTACAACTGCTGAAGTTAGGAACCCTGACCTGGATTTGATCTGGTCAGCCTAACGTAGGGTGCTATTAGGAGTGAATGAATAACCCAAGGACAAAAGAAATGGTGATTCTCTAATGATCCGGTAAGCTGTGTCCTGCCAGACACAAAAGGATAGCCAATCCCTCTAACAATGGGCTCAGAAGAGTGATTTAGAAAGGGAGGGGTGCAGGAGAAAGAGGATTGCATCACAAACAAGAGAAGTGTGCCGGTGGGAGACTAGTTACTAGGACTTGTTTGTATTAATTAATACAAATCTTTATTTATTTTCCTTTCTTCTTTTGCAGTATAAAAGTATTTATGTAATATTCATTATCCCCCTCCTCTTCTTTTGCAGCCTATGGCACTCTCACTGCCACAGTGCCCGGGAAAGGAGAGACTTTGCCCATTACATGCCAGCCTGCCCGCCCGCTGCTGATGCCGCCTGCCGCCTTCCAGATCGTTCCTGCGAGGCGGAATGGGCTCAGAAGAGTGATTTAGAAAGGGAGGGGTGCAGGAGAAAGAGGATTGCATCACAAACAAGAGAAGTGTGCCGGTGGGAGACTAGTTACTAGGACTTGTTTGTATTAATTAATACAAATCTTTATTTATTTTCCTTTCTTCTTTTGCAGTATAAAAGTATTTATGTAATATTCATTATCCCCCTCCTCTTCTTTTGCAGCCTATGGCACTCTCACTGCCACAGTGCCCGGGAAAGGAGAGACTTTGCCCATTACATGCCAGCCTGCCCGCCCGCTGCTGATGCCGCCTGCCGCCTTCCAGATCGTTCCTGCGAGGCGGGCCAGCCGCCTTTCTTGCACAAGCCATGGGACTAGGGGTCCTCCAGGAGAATCTCACCGAGTCCTCAACGCCCTCAGGACTATGGTAAGTGTTCTGTGAATGGGGGGGGGCACCTTCCACCTAACTGAAGGTTGGCTGTCTGCCTGCTAACTTCCGAGTGAGCAGGCAGCCCCGTGTGCCTGCTGGGGCGTGGGCACTCAGGACCGGGCACATGCCAGTCTTGGGTGGGAGGGAGCCAGTGGTGGAAAAGTATCATTTTTCTCATATTCTTCCCCCCCCCCCTTCTTCTTTTGCAGCCTATGGAACTCTTTGCCACAGTGCCCAGGAGAGACGGTAATGCAGACTGCCCACCTGCCCGTCACTGCCCGCCTGGAAGTGGCATCTTATCAACAACGCCCTCAGGAGGACTACGGTAAGTGTTCTGTGAATGGGGGGGGGCACCTTCCACCTAACTGAAGGTTGGCTGTCTGCCTGCTAACTTCCGAGTGAGCAGGCAGCCCCGTGTGCCTGCTGGGGCGTGGGCACTCAGGACCGGGCACATGCCAGTCTTGGGTGGGAGGGAGCCAGTGGTGGAAAAGTATCATTTTTCTCATATTCTTCCCCCCCCCCTTCTTCTTTTGCAGCCTATGGAACTCTTTGCCACAGTGCCCAGGAGAGACGGTAATGCAGACTGCCCACCTGCCCGTCACTGCCCGCCTGGAAGTGGCATCTTATCAACAACGCCCTCAGGAGGACTACGGTAAGTGTTCTGTGAATGGGGGGGGGCACCTTCCACCTAACTGAAGGTTGGCTGTCTGCCTGCTAACTTCCGAGTGAGCAGGCAGCCCCGTGTGCCTGCTGGGGCGTGGGCACTCAGGACCGGGCACATGCCAGTCTTGGGTGGGAGGGAGCCAGTGGTGGAAAAGTATCATTTTTCTCATATTCTCCCCCCCCCTTCTTCTTTTGCAGCCTATGGAACTCTTTGCCACAGTGCCCAGGAGAGACGGTAATGCAGACTGCCCACCTGCCCGTCACTGCCCGCCTGGAAGTGGCATCTTATCAACAACGCCCTCAGGAGGACTACGGTAAGTGTTCTGTGAATGGGGGGGGGCACCTTCCACCTAACTGAAGGTTGGCTGTCTGCCTGCTAACTTCCGAGTGAGCAGGCAGCCCCGTGTGCCTGCTGGGGCGTGGGCACTCAGGACCGGGCACATGCCAGTCTTGGGTGGGAGGGAGCCAGTGGTGGAAAAGTATCATTTTTCTCATATTCTCCCCCCCCCCTTCTTCTTTTGCAGCCTATGGAACTCTTTGCCACAGTGCCCAGGAGAGACGGTAATGCAGACTGCCCACCTGCCCGTCACTGCCCGCCTGGAAGTGGCATCTTATCAACAACGCCCTCAGGAGGACTACGGTAAGTGTTCTGTGAATGGGGGGGGGGCACCTTCCACCTAACTGAAGGTTGGCTGTCTGCCTGCTAACTTCCGAGTGAGCAGGCAGCCCCGTGTGCCTGCTGGGGCGTGGGCACTCAGGAAGGGCAATCCTGGGTGGAAGGGAGCTGGTTGTGTTGAAGTGGTCAACTAATATTCATTCTTTTTTCCCCCCCTTCTTCTTTTGCAGCCTATGGCACTCTCACTGCCACAGTGCCCGGGAAAGGAGAGACTTTGCCCATTAAATGCCAGCCTGCCCGCCCGCTGCTGATGCCGCCTGCCGCCTTCCAGATCCTTCCTGCAAAGAGAGCAAGCCGCCCTCCTCGCACAAGCCATGGGACTTGGCATTCGCCCTCAAGGAGAATGTCACCCAGTCCCCAATGCCGCTGTTGGACTTTGCCCATTAAATGCCAGCCTGCCCGCCCGCTGCTGATGCCGCCTGCCGCCTCCCAGATCCTTCCTGCAAAGAGAGCAAGCCGCCCTCCTCGCACAAGCCATGGGACTTGGCATTCGCCCTCAAGGAGAATGTCACCCAGTCCCCAATGCCGCTGTTGGACTTTGCCCATTAAATGCCAGCCTGCCCGCCCGCTGCTGATGCCGCCTGCCGCCTTCCAGATCCTTCCTGCAAAGAGAGCAAGCCGCCCTCCTCGCACAAGCCATGGGACTTGGCATTCGCCCTCAAGGAGAATGTCACCCAGTCCCCAATGCCGCTGTTGGACTTTGCCCATTAAATGCCAGCCTGCCCGCCCGCTGCTGATGCCGCCTGCCGCCTTCCAGATCCTTCCTGCAAAGAGAGCAAGCCGCCCTCCTCGCACAAGCCATGGGACTTGGCATTCGCCCTCAAGGAGAATGTCACCCAGTCCCCAATGCCGCTGTTGGACTTTGCCCATTAAATGCCAGCCTGCCTGCCCGCCTTCCAGATTCTGCTGTGGAAGGAGAAATAAATAATACTAGGTGCTGCAAGAGACCATGTGGATTGGCTCTACATCAAAGCAGCCTTCTGGTTTAGAATTACATAGTACACAAGAAAAGAACAATCACTTATCCTGCAAGATCCCTTCCCAGGCTAGGATCTGAATAATAGCTATTAGCTAGGATCTGAATAGCTATTACCTGGGATTAGCTACTAGTGCATTTGGTAGCATTCCTGCAACCAACACCTGTCTTGTCATGTAAATGTATGGGTCCCTAAAGCAATTTACAATCACTTTACATTTTACAAATGAATAAGTGAAACTTTCTTCCCTCATTACCAATCCACACCAGGCAGGCAATGTCCCCTTCCTGAAGGTTTAAAATAATAAAGTTTAACCTTTGTTTTCCCACTAAAGCATTGCACCAAAGTTTGTTAAATTTCCAGCGTTTGAGCGGGCATAGGTCCTGTGCCATGTGAGCGAGTTAGAGGTTTGTAGCTCTTAAAACCAACCCATAAATCCCATGTGAAATGCCATGCATAAACCTTTGTTTTCCCACTAAAGCATTGCACCAAAGTTTGTTAAATTTCCAGCGTTTGAGCGGGCATAGGTCCTGTGCCATGTGAGCGAGTTAGAGGTTTGTAGCTCTTAAAACCAACCCATAAATCCCATGTGAAATGCCATGCATAAACCTTTGTTTTCCCACTAAAGCATTGCACCAAAGTTTGTTAAATTTCCAGCGTTTGAGCGGGCATAGGTCCTGTGCCATGTGAGCGAGTTAGAGGTTTGTAGCTCTTAAAACCAACCCATAAATCCCATGTGAAATGCCATGCATAAACCTTTGTTTTCCCACTAAAGCATTGCACCAAAGTTTGTTAAATTTCCAGCGTTTGAGCGGGCATAGGTCCTGTGCCATGTGAGCGAGTTAGAGGTTTGTAGCTCTTAAAACCAACCCATAAATCCCATGTGAAATGCCATGAATAAACGTTCGTTTCCCACTAAAATGTTGCACCTAGCTTCCGGAAATTTCACACACATTTGAAGTGAAGTGTTCCCTGCAATGTGCCAAAGTTTCCCGTTTGTATCTTTGAAAATAAAAAAATGGGAGGCAAAACTGTATTTTACCCCACTGCTACCCAATTTTCAACAATTCATTGCCAACACATGCCTGGAGCTAGCTGTCTGAAATTTTACACACATATCAAGGGAAGTGTTCCCTGTAATGTGCCGAAGTGTCCTGTTTGTATCTTTAAAAATAAAAACATGGGAGGCATAACTGCATTTACCCCACTACTACCCATTTTTCAAAAATTCATTGCCACACCAGGCAAGCACCCACGGTTCTGGGATTTCACACACGTGGGTCCCAAGGTTCCACCTACAATGTGGCAAAGTTTCATGTGTGTAACTTTAAAAATGACCGAGTTATAGGCATTCCATGTTATTTATTAAAAAATTAATTGCCACAAACTGCATGCACCAATCTTTCTGAAATTTCTCACAGATACCTATCCCTAACCAGTGTACAATGTGCCCAAGTTTCATCCTTCTGTCGTTAAAAATGAAAAAGTTATAGGCGTTTTTGTAAAACAATAATTTGCTATAGGAAAAAGCATTCAAAATGGCGTCCGATCCGGATCGGAAAATCCGATCCGCGGATCGGAATCGGATCCGATCCGATCCGACACACGATCCGATCCGATCCGATCCGACCCCCCAGGTCCGATTCCGATCCGCTATCCGATCCGATCCGGGGGGTCAGTGCACATCCCTACAAAATACGCTCTAGACCAAATTTGGGTGATGCATTTGGGAATTAATTGTTCCTGTATAAATACTTTTGAAGTATGATATCTGTGAAAATTAGCATTAATTCATAGCAGGTTTATTCACTAGAAATTATAGCATTTCACAACTATGCTTTTGAATGGCAAGTTGATGATATTTGCATATAACAATGGGTACAAACTCCCTTTGGTTTAATTTAAAATTGGCTAAAAATAAAAACATTAAGTCTTCTGCGCCAGATTTTGAATTTTGGAAATCCTTCAGAGTGTGCCAGGACCCAAATACCTACCTCCAGCCTTGCAAGACCTATGATCGCCCCACAAAACCTTCTACTCATGAGACCCTGAATCCTGCCCTTTGCTCCCATTGTTTTGCCTAAAATGTGCCTGTGGCAGCAGCAAGAGGAGGAGCAACACTAAAGACCTGAAGGTTTTAAAAAAGTGGGTGGTAAGCCTCGAAAGGCACCAGTTAGCTCTCTAGGACAAATAACTGAAACAGATGACTAGCTGCTTGGAATAGTTGGAGAGACAGCAGTGAACAGGCATATATATGAAGGACTGGACAGGGAAAGACAGCCACTTTTGTAACAAACACAGTAATAGTTCATCTTGATCCTACAACTACTTACCAACAGCTTATGTCAAAGCATAGGCAAAGGTTCTGATCCTGCAGGTACTTACCAGCTCTACCTGCTCCTGTATCCACTTACCTCACTCAGTGAATCTTCATCATGAGCCTGGAAATACTTACCCTTTTCACTTGCAAACATTCATCCTGGTCATGTAACTATTTACCTGTTATCAGCTTTGGCTGATATACCAGCTATATCCACTCCTGGAACATGTGGACCTGGTAATGGCAGTGTACATGCTGGTAACCTCTAGGTTTGATTTCTGTAATGTGCTAGTTCAGAAACTTAAACTGGTACAAAATATGATGACCAGGTTGGTCTCCGAGACTTCCCATGGAAACTGTATAACACCACTTTAAAAACCTTTACACTAGCTGCCAATTCCTTTCTGGGCAAAACATAAAGTGCTGCTTCTTACCTTTAAAGCCCTACATAGTCTAGGTTCAAAGTACTTAAGGAGTGCCTAGAGTCACTATAGAGTGACCAGATACAAAAGAGGGCAGGGCTCCTGCAGCTTGAACTGTTGTGATGAAGAGGGAATTTCACCAGGTGCTGCATACATAAAAATGACACCTGCTGAAATTCCCTTTCCTATACAACTATTAAAGATACCGGAGCCCTGTCTTCCTTTCCATATGGTCACCCTAGTTAAACAATCCCAGCTGTTGTACTCTTTCCTCATGGGGGAGATGCTCCAGCCCCTTGATCATTTTAGTTGCCCTTTTCTGTACTTTTTCCAGGTCTACAATATCCTTTTTCAAGTGTGGTGACCAGAATTATACTTAGTATTCTAAGTGTGGTCACACCATAGATTTCTATAAAGGCAGCATGACTACCTTGTTCCTTAGTCTGAAGACGCAAACTTTAGCCAATTGAAGCTCAGTCTACAATAAATGTATTAGTCATTGGGGTCACTTAAGACTATGTTATTTCTGCCTTGTTATTTCATAGACCGTGGTGTGTGAAACACAAAGGCCCACAGAGTGCTTTTTATTTATATACACTCTTTTTTAATCTATCTATCTATCTATCTATCTATCTATCCATCTATCTATCTATCTATCTACAAACATCTACCTCTTACTGGCACAATAGATTGTTCGTACCTTCGTATCCAACTTGATTTATAACTGTATTTATATCTGCATCTTCACTGTAAATAAACAATTTTATCTGAAGGCTTGCTTTCTTTGAACTGATATGTAGGAAGTGTAGGAAAATAACTATGGGCATCTACTGTAGTTAACATTGGTTAACTTCTGTTCGAAGATATTCCAAGAGATGGAGACAGGTAAAGAAAACCTCAGAGTCTGCCTGAGCTGGACTCACCCAACCTACCCCATAGGGCCATCTACCCAAGGCGAGCCCACCATTAGACAGAGTGAGGCAGTCACTTCAGGCAGATGCTGGGAGCTAGCAGGAAAATGTTGGAGAAGACAGCTGTTGACCATGTGTGGCTTCCCTTGCACCGCCAAAGCTAGCTGGCTGTCTTCAGATGCAGTGGAGGAAGCTGTTCCATTCCCAGTTTTGAAATAAGATTCAAGTATATCGGGAGAAAGACAGGGGGAGTGTGACTCTGTTGATTCTCCTTGATCTCTCAGTGGCTTTCGATACCATCAACCATGGTATTCTTCTGGGACGTCTGGCTGAGTTGGGAGTGGGAGGCACTGCATTGCAGTGGTTCCGCTTAGACGAAGGTCTAAGGCGGTTGCATCATCTCTCTTCGGGCAGAGGCGCTGCGAGGAGGTGATCTCCGTCCGGCCAGATTCAGTCGGGTGTTAATTAGACTTTTATTGTTTTACAAGCCTGCTCGGTTTGGGGTTGCTTAGCACTTTTAAGAGTGTGATTAATTGATTGGGGACCCAATTGTTTTATGACTTGTGTTTGTTTGTGCTGCTACTACCATACTTACCTCATTCCTTTCTACCCCCCCCCCCCTTCCCTCTCTTCCCAATACTCTATACTCTATTTTGCTATTGGCGGTGTGTATTTGACCAAGGCCTAAACTTAGAATAGTGTGTAAATAGACTTGCTTTGGTCCTTAAATTCTGTGTGGTTATTTCCAGCGTTGGCTCAAGCCAGTTTTGGCTGGGGAACGGGGTGGCGGGGCAGGAAATACCCTGCCAAGGCAAGAGGACAGGTTTTACGTTCTCTTGACAGAAAGAATTCCAGAAGAGAGAAGGACATCAATAGAGATAACACCAAACACCTGTTCCTAATTTAGCTAGATTCTCCCAGTCCCCAGAGCCATCTTCCTCTGTTGTGGGATGGATCTTGATGATGATGATGATGATTTAATCTGTTAATATTGTTTACTGTGATATTATTATTTTTATGTCACTTGTAAGCCAACTTTGTTGGACTGGTATAAATAATTGTAATCAATCGATAAAATAACTTTAGCCTAGTGAGTTTGAGTTCTCTGCTTAGCTATGCAGGATATTTGCATCCTTCTTTTTATTATTCTCCATGGCGGTTGGACATAACATGGGTGTATTTTTGAGGGATGTATGGGTGATACATGGGCAGTAAGGTTATTAATGTTAATCTTTATTCCCAAATGCTCCCATATTTTCTGGTGCATTAATGAATGCTTTAGATTATTTCTTGTAATTATATTAGCTTCAATGAGATATGGACCTGTTCTTATTTTGAGGCAGTTTACAGAGAACGCACATAACAGTTTTAAAAATCTAATGCCATGCAATTCAATTTCATTGAGATGTCCTATCACTATTATTATTATTATTATTATTATTATTATTATTATTATTATATTTCTTAGCTGGGATCATGGCAATGGAAAAGCCTCCAGCAGCTGCCATCTTAATTTACCATGAATGCCTCTGGGCTACATGTGTTAGGGTGACCAGATAAAATCCAGGTCAAGGCTCATGTAACTTTAACAGTTGTAGAGAAAAGAGAATTTCAGCCAGAGTCCTTTGTATGGAATTAGTTCCTGGTGATATTCCCTCTTCATCACAACAGTTAAAGTTGCAGGCACTATACTAGCGGGACCATATACAAAAGAAGACAGGGCCCCTGCAACTTTAACTTGTGATAAGTTTGGGAAAAGAGCATTTGGGCTGGTAAGAAGTGCATATTTTGTACTTGACTCCTTCAGCATTAGGTAGTAATGACAAATGTGGACACCAAATCTCTGCACTATCTCATAAGCCATTTCCTTTCCTGCATGGCATAACTTGGCTAGGGGTGTATGGATGTGTTGTTCCTAAATTGCACAGATTTTAGCTCACTGAATGAGCTTGTGCATAGTTTACTTAAGATTTTTCTTTCCTTCCTTGCCTGTGGATCCCTGGGCCATCATATGTATAATTCATCTGTTGCATTCTGAGCCCTTTCCATGTAAAACAAGGATTTGAGCATGATTAGTAGCTTTGTTCCCTTCTTAGATCAGCCTCTGCAGCACACACATCCCATGGAGATTATCACAGTTCCAGCCAGAGCCTTTGACTCAGTACATTACTTCCTCTGCTGGAAACTCCCACCACCAACACATAATTAAAATAGAGGAGGAAAGAGTTACAAGTTAAACACCGATGAAATTAAATGGGGAATTGTCACTCATAGGGTGGTCATGCCATTCATTAAGAATTAGGCTGCTTGTCTAATTTACCTCTTGTCATTTAGTTAATTGTCCTGACAATTGGAAGAATGTCCATTGTTGAATATTTTGAATGAGGTTCCATTTCACGGTCATTCCACTGGGGCATGATTGCCCATTATTTACCCACATGCCATTTTCAGATCCATTCTAAGGTGATCTATCAACATTCACAAATGAGAGTATGCCATACAAATTTAACACTGGGGCCCAATTCTGGTAGCAGCTGCTACTATATTCCCTATTTGCACAGAAGGTTTGGAGGGAATACACAAAAATAAAATTGGATGCAAATCTATGAGTGTATTTCTTATTCAGCTGAGATGACTGTCCAAACACACATGCACTGACACCGATAGATACCCTCCCTCTCTCTCTCTCTCTCTCTCTCTCTCTCTCTCACACACACACACACACACACAGAGAAACATATACACACAGCACCACCATGACACCTATCTCTTCCCTGTATAATATCACCCAGTGAGGTTCATGGCTGAGTGGGGACTAAGAAACCCTGATCTCCTGAGTCCAAATTCAACACTCTCACCACTATCCACACAGTCTCTCTAAATATCATATTGTTCATATCTCTGTTACAATAGAAACTTCCCAAAAATAACAGCCACACATACACACGCACACACCAATGTCCATGGAAGCTTATACCAGAATAAATGTGTCCCTCTTCAAGGTTCAAGTTCCTCTTCAAGTTCTTTGTTGATATTGTTTTCCAACAAAAACAATAACCCCTAAGTGTTTTTTTTTTCCATAGTGGATGGAAGATACAGAGCAGAGGGATTGAGGAAATTCACTTTGTCCTCCTCCATTCCTTGGATGTTTCCCCAACAAAATTTCTGTTATGAGGGAAATCTGCATAAAAACCCAGTG
Source organism: Anniella stebbinsi (assembly GCA_029215795.1). Classification (NCBI taxonomy): domain Eukaryota; kingdom Metazoa; phylum Chordata; class Lepidosauria; order Squamata; family Anniellidae; genus Anniella; species Anniella stebbinsi. The sequence continues at coordinate 209,721,116 of JARDYH010000004.1, forward strand.
ATGTCCAGGGCAAAGATCCTTTCAGGTCACACCGTTGCAGCTGACTCAATGGTGGCAGGGAAGCTGCAGTGATTACCACTGTCATGTGAATACTTGGCCTTGTAGCTTCCCAGATTTCTTGCACTCACTCCCTGTGGCCTCCATCCCTTTGGAAGAGTAGAATTATCAATTTGGAATCCTCACCTCATAGCTGTCCAATCACATCTAGTCTGGCCCTTAGACAAATGAACTGTGTGCAATGGGGAGGGGGGAATCCAAGAGTTATTACCAATTACAGTTGCAAGGAAATTCACCAAATGATTCTCTTCCCCAATGGTATATCAACCAAAAAATATCATCCACTGGCTAGGCATCATTCAAAATAATAAACTGATTTAAATGACAATGAAGACCCAGTCAGTCAGCTGGGTCCCATTTTGTGGTCAACCTCTCCTCGGAAAGTGCTAAAACAGAACCACAATTGCCTATCCAGGGCAATTGAAATGATCAAGAATTACAAAATGAAGTTTGCTTTTAGTGATAAACACTTTGGCAGCAATCCTGTGCACAGTCATGTACAGTTACATTCCATGGAAGACTTGAAAGCACATAACTGTGTACACACAACTGCAGCCAAAGTGTTTATCGCTATAATGCAGAATTGTATCATTGTGCAGATCAGAAACAATTGCTTGCAGACACAACCTGCGTATAAGACAGTGGTGGCTGGTGGAATTGGGGGTTGGTGGGGCTGAAGGTTTTAAAATCTCTCCTCTTCTTTCCTCCCACTGATTTGTCTATAGGATGTGCATATACACCTTAGCAGCCTGTGGCCTACCTAGACCAGACATGTGAATTGGTATAGCATTCTGGCTAAGAGTTTGTGCTATGAAACAGGGTGTTTTCATTGGGCAAATTGGAAACTCACATTGAAAACACATGACCCTGAGTCACTTCCTAGATTGTGCATCTTCTTGCAACCATTGCAGTGCAGATAGATGACATCCATCTCTCGCCTGTTGCTTGAGGTGACGACACTCCTGGGGACCAAGGGGATGCTCAGCCTCCACCTCAGAAGCAGAGTCCTCTCACCCTGACAGAGATGGACCTGCAACCATCTCCCCCGAGGGCCCAAGCTACTCCTGACAGTGACTGATTTGAGGTGCCCTCAGTTTCTGGAAGCTCTAGCTCTTCCTCTGAGGAAGATTACTCCAATGGGGGCATGACAGGATGGGGGATCAGATCAAAAAAGAAATACAAAGGAAGACATATGCTTATACCATCCTCAAAAAATGCTCGTGTCTTCCACCTTCAATATCCCCTTGCACCTTCTGATTCCTCATTACAAGCTAAACCAATCATGCAATAATAGTTCAAATAACTGAGTATTCACGATTCATAGAGAGGATGAGCCATAGCTCAGTGATAGCTAGGGATACTTGAGAAATTGGATCTTTGCATATTTAGACATCAACTAACCTTACCTGTATCCTAGACTAATGTGCAGATTGTAATTGAGTTATCCACCATCTTTTGTTCTTCCCAAATATTCTAGCAAAGTTCCTGCTCAATAATAATTTGAGAAAGCATGCATTGAAAATATGTATTCTACTAGTTTGTTTGTTTGTTTGTTTGTTTGTTTGTGTGTTCATGGGCTGCCCAATTACAGACTCATACAGTGAGATCAGGACAGCAAAGGATAAAAATTCAACAAAAGTAAAATACATTACAGCAACAATTAATTTCAAACAACAACAACTTCAAACTAAAACAGATGAAAAGGTCTGGGGAAATCAAGACATCTTTGATGCTGGAATGACAAAAAAACAGGTACCAGGAAATTCTCTCTGGGGAGGGCATTCCACAGAAAGAGTGCTACCCATGAAAAGGCTTTCTCTTCAATTGCCACCCACCCAGCATGCCCAAATATATATTACACTTCTTTGCTTGCTCATTTGTTTTTATTATTATTATTAAACCCTCTTAATGTGGAAACAAGATTGTGAGCCTATCTACACACACAGGATGAAACACTTTGAAAATGTTTTGAAAACTGTATATGGAGTGTGTCCTGGGCCCCAACAGTTTTCAAAACTGTCAGCCTATCTACACTACTGCTTTAAAATGGTTTAAAATGGTTTATAACAGTTTTGAGAACTGTTGTGGTCCGGGACACACTCCATATACAGTTTTCAAAATGTTTTAAAAGTGTTTTATCCTGCATGTATAGATACTCTGTTCAGATGACATGCTCAGCCGTGGTGGTTAAGCATTTTGAGCTAAACATTATGGCTTAGCATGTTGTGTGAACCATTCCTAACCATGGTGGCTATATAACCATGGTTTAAACATGCTCACTAACCATTTGTTGCAAAAGGGTTAGCAGACTAATCACGGCTTAGCATGTCTTCTGAACAGGATCAGACCTATGGGGCAAATACATAAGAAAGTGACATGGACCAGAAATAGACTTATCTGTCTATCCCTAATTTCAGTAGCAGCTGCCTTCAGAGTTCGCAACCATTTTTAAATTGGTGCTGGTTGTTATTCAGGTATGGAGGATGTCTAAATGGTAGCCCACTTCGGGTATAGAAATGACTAGTCGCTCTAATATGCGCAGAAGAGTTTCCAGAGAATTCTATCATTGGTCTTTTTAGCCTGTCTTACATGGTTGCCATATTCTGCACTGAGTTTCCCTTTTGGATTTGGCATGAAGCTTGCATTGAAAGAATCAAAATGAAATACATATCTAAACTGCTGAGCTAAAAGCTTCCCCCACCCCCTCCTATTTTATCACAGTGAAATACTCTAAACCACCTCATAATTCTTCCACCTACATTGTGTTTGTTGAAGGGGTTTAAAGTTTTAATCAATTTGCCAAACAAATAACAGTGCAGGGGGTGGGGGTGGGGGAAGAGATCTTTGTTCTTTGTGAAACCTATAACTCACCAATGCTAAAAAATCAGCATGCGAATAAAGATCAGCTAGGATTTATAATGTTAAATGTAACTCTCTGCTACTCACAGAATTGCTTAAAATTCAAGGTCCTTGAAATTGTATTATCTTTTGAGTAAAAGAAAATAGAAAAGAAGATAACTCTGGATATTAAACTTTTTTTAAAAAAAAAGAAATCATATATCTAATCCTGAATTAGATATGAAAGTGAGTGGCAGGGTGCTGTGGAAATCCGCTTTAATGCGCAAAAGCTAGGATCTTCTTTGTTCCCACACAGAATCTATATTTAAAATTACAACATGGAAGGTAACTTAAAACCATTCTTATAGGTTTATGTAAGATTTAAAGAAGGCTAAAAAAAAAAAAAAGGATTCCATTCAACGTAGCTCTTTAGCAAAGGAATCACCATTAGCTATACACCTATTTCATAATGACATTTTCATATGTACAGGCCAATATTTTGGTATCAAGATACAGTACATGCATCGTAACATGAGAATGTTCAGGCCAGTGTATTTGTCGCATACCGAGAAGTTAATCATCACATCCATTTTCTAACCCACATAGCAAGTCAAGAGGTAAACTTCCATAGCCATTCTCATGTTGCAAATTTTTCATACGATCTCCTGTGTACAGAAGCCTCTCTAATACTCTCCTGTTGGTACAATAATTAAGCATCAAGCTGTTGTTTCTTTTTCTTTTTTTTTAAAGTGAGCCTATGATTGTTTGCTAAGAAGTAACTTTCGTTGTATCCAGTTGGGTTTACTTCCTAAAAACTGGGACAACTCCCAGAATTCCTGACCATTGGTCATGCTAGCTAGGTCTGATGGAAGCTGAAGTCAAAACACATGGAATGCACCAGATTGGGTAAAGGCATATTAATGGTTTCAAAAAAATTAACAATAGGGGGGTTCAAATTGTTGCATTGACTCACAAAACGTGTGTCTTGTAATCTATCATACTGCCTTCTCAGTTGCAAATCACAGGGCTGTACTTCGTCTAGGCATCTTTTAAACTTGCTCACTCTTCAGTGACCTTTCAGCCTCCAATTCCCTTATGAGCTTTCCGAACTTTGAAAGACACATGGAAAATATCCAGGAAGATGACTGTGTGGTGACTTTAAATTTCAATGAGTCATCAAAGTTGATATCACAAAGGGAACCTTATTAAGTCCTTCTCCAAGAAGTGATTCCTTTGGGAAGTTCCACCAAATAATAATGGGTTTGCAGCATCCCTCATCCTGATTAACATAATAATAGCCCATAAGAATATAATGAAGCAATGGTAGAAGTTTTCAGTTCATTACTTCCAAATATTAGTTTTCCTTCTTACAAGGTTTGCCCTGTAAATTAAAGCGTATGAAAAATGGCGTAAAAGAAAATAGGATATGATGATAACCTTTATTCATAAGCCATCTACAGAGTAAACTCCAAGATGGCGTATGAATAGTGATTGTGTCTGTTTTGGTTTTCCCTAGAAGGAGATAAACTCCATGTGGAAAGAAGTTTTCCTCTTTGATGTATAAACCATGGCACAAGAGGGGTTTGGGTTTTTGTTTGTTTGTTTTTTGTCATGAGGCAATATCTCTGGAGAATAATGGTCCATGTATATTGATGTTGTACACTGTTTTCCTTATACATATATTATTTCACCATAGGAAACTTTTGCTTTTAGGGATGTGTGAAACTGCTTCAGTCACTTCCACAGAAATGTCCAAATACTGTAAACACCCTATTCAGACAACATGCTAAGCCATGGTGGTTAAGCATTTTGAACTAAACATTATGGTTTAGCTTGTCATGTGAACCATGACCATTCATGTGAATGGTTCACATGAATGGTCATGTGAACCATTCCTAACCATGGTGGCTACATAAACACAATTTATACATACTCACTAACCATTTGCTGCAAAAGGGTTAGAGGCCTAACCATGGCTTAGCGTGTTGTCTGAACAGGCCCATATTGTGACATCACATATTTACAACATTTATCCATGAAAAAATATATGTAATTTATGTAAAGGTAGGATTTCTAAAAGGCAGGTTTCCATTTTTTTATTTTTTTTATTTAAATCATTTCTTAGCTGCCTTTCAGGGTAGAAGCTTTCCCAAGGCTGCTTACAACCATATATAAAACAGTATATACATTAAAAGCAATAAAAACATAGAAAGTAAACTATCAATTAAATCAATAAAAACTAATATTAAAAACTAGTAATAAAACAGCAAGGGCAACAGCAGCAAAACAGTATCCATTATGAGAAGGCCATACTAAATTAAACATTTTTAAGGACTTCTTAAAAAACTATAAGGATGGTGCTTGGCAGATCATCAGTGGGAGTTTGTTCCACAGGTGTGGAGCCACTGCAGAGTAGGCCATCTCCCGTGGGGTGACCATATTTTGGAAACCAAAAAGGAGGACAACATGTCAGCCCCCAGGGGGCATGCCCACCAACATGTCTGCTCCCAGCACCAAGGGGGGCTGCCAACCTGAACATAGCCTTGGTCACATGTCTGAGTTTACAGCACAAAATTAAGACAAATCTGCTCTACATAACATCTTAATGTTAAAATCACTGAAATAACAAGTGAGATACCCAATGTATCTGAAATTAACTTCACTCACTCCTACTTTTGTAGCTTTTGCTGTACTTTTTTGCTATACTCTGTGTGATACATTCTCCCCTTCCCTTAAATATCTTTTTTATTGTATCCTCACTCTGCTGCAAGCTGCTGCTGCTTAACAGGGCATGCTGCTGGTCAGCTGGCTGGCTGGCTTTTTTATTATTTTTATTGTTAAAGTTCAATTTTGTTTTTAAACTTGCTAAATATCAATAGATGAACATATCTGCTTGAAACTTGGCATGTCTAAAGCTCTACTTAAGATCTATTATGATGCCAAGTTTCATCTCCTTATCTTTAAAAATGGGGGGGGGGTTAAAAAAATAATTTTAAAACCTCATTTTTTAAAAAAAAGATCCTAAAACTCAATGGATGAATGGATCTGCTTCAAACTTGGCATGGCTAAAGCCCTATGTAGGAGCTATCTACGTGCTATGTTTCATCTCTTTGTCTTTAAAAATGACATTTTTTAAAAAAATTAAAGCCTCAAACTTTAAAAAAAATCCTAATAATCAACGGCAGAACAAATCTGCTTCAAACTTGGCATGGCTAAAGCCCTACCTAAGGGCTATCATGTTGCCAAGTTTCATTTCTTTATCTTTAAAACAGATGGAGCTGTAAGCATTTTTGTTAATTCCCATTGACTATAAAGTAGAGATGCCCTTTGGGTGGGGGGAGGATGGGAAAAATCCGTATTTTTCTTCAAATTTCATAATTCCCTTCCCTTCCCGGATTTGGTACCAAAAATCCTAACATGTCCTGGTTTTTCCTGACATATGGTCACCCTACACGTGTGGACACCCACCTAATATCTCTCACTGGTGGGCAGGTGAGAAGGGCCTCTCTTTTTTATCTTAAAGTGCAGGCAGGCTGATATGGGTGAAGGTGGTCCTTCAATTCGCTTGAAACCACACCATTTAGGGCTTTAAAGGTCAAAAACAGCCCTTTGAATTGAGCTCAGAAACACACAAGTAGCCAGTGCAGCTGGCGCTGTATAGGAATTCTGTGGTCAAATTGCCTCAACACCACCAATACTCAGGTGGCCACATTCTGCACCAGCTGAAGTTTCTGAACCGTCTTCAAAGGCAGCCCCATGTACAGTGCATTACAGTAGTCCAGCCTGGATGTGACCAGTGCATAGATATGGTTGGATTTAGCCACATCACTGCTCCTGTCAATTTTTCTGGTATCTCCCTGCCACAGCAGTAGAGAACATTCCTGCAACAGCACTTTTTGCTCAGTGGAGGTCAGGAGCTCTTATTTCAGTGAGACTGTGATTCCATTCTGAGTTTTACTCAGGTTCAGACAGAACTCTAAAGATGCTCTCCAAGGTGCTGAACCCTATCCCCCAAAGTTGGTACAGCACCTTGGAGAGCCTCTTTAGTGTTCTGGTTGAAACATGGAGTGAATTCTTAGCCCCACTGAAATTAGAGCCACCAGCCTCCACTGCCTCTACTATTGCTGAGCCAATAGACATACTGGCAGCCAAGATTCAGTGCTCAGTAGACAGATCACAGAAGCTGAAAACTACATTTCCCAGAGCTTTCTGTGCCTCTGTTGAACATGCTCAAAAAACAGTGTACCACACACAAAATGCTCTGGGACATTTCCAGGATGGGTTCACATTGTCCTGTGAGTACTCAGGCATCCTGGACCTTTGCAAAGTATACAATATAAACCATTAAAACTATACAAAAATGATAGAAGACATAGGGCTGGGCCCAGATTTAGTCATACTTAGAGTAGATCCATCGAAATCTATGAGACTTAAGTTACTCATGATTAAGCCATGCCATTGATTTCAAAGGGTCTATTTTAAATATGACTAAATTTGGATCCAGTCCATAAAACAGATTGTAAAGGTGTGTCGCTGCACTGGCCAGAACAATCACTTCTCATCCGCTAAAGTTATCTTCTACATAGAAAACAGGCCCCACTATAAAATGTGTCTTTTTTTTTAATTAGAAGAAAGAACAGCTGCTTTGGTGACCAGCATCTGACCTGGTGGACCTTTACATGCTCATCCTAACCCAGGGAATGATTACAGGCCTAGTTGATGCTGCCCCCATCACTTGCTGCTCTCTGGGTGGTTATTTGATGGTCCTGAATTTCCCCCCAGGGTCTGCTGAATGCAAATATGCAGTTTTGTCTGCAAAGGCCCTTCTAGCTTACCAGTCGGTTCCTTTAACGTCAGAATCCTCTGCCTCCAAACACCTTCAGCTCTGACTTCTAGCAGGCTTCCCTTTCACAAACCTCAAAGCCCTGCATACCTCCTGTTACCGATCAGCCGTTTTGAGCATATTCTGTTTGTCATGTTAAGTGTTGTGCCTGGTGTGGATCTGGAGGAGCAATGAATCCAAGCTGACAAGGTGAAGTGCTTCCCCCCAAATGCTACATGTGAAGTGCTAATGAAGTGCTTTTCCTGGAAGAAAATGAATGCTAAAATGACACATTCACCCTTGCAGGGAGAGGGAGAGAGAAAGAAAAGGCAGGGATGCTGTACCCAACAGAGCTTCAAATCTAGGCAGGACTTCAAGAGTCGAGTTGTTGTTGTCATTGTTTATCCCCCCCCCCCCAAAAAAAAAAAAAGAAAATTCTGCAGTTCTATGTTTTGAAGTTGCTTGCTGATGATAATGTAAATTGCTTGACAGAACACTTTGTATATGTCGGCAAGCATTAGAAAAGGCAGGATTTACTGTACTCTTTATCTTTTAATGAGTTCTTAAAAGACATTTAAAATTAAATCATATCTTTTATGCTCTCTCTCGCTCTTGCTCTCTCTTGGCACTTCTTGCTTTCTCCATTATTTCCTTCCTCAAATTGTTGGTCTTCCATCTCTCCAGCCACTGTTGCAACTCTTTTGCTCTGCTGAAATTCGGGTTGCCACATTCAGATTTCAAAATAGCTCTGGGATCAGGAAGAGCCCTGGGCAAAATGAGAGAGGGGAGAGGCAGAGTCAAGAGACAAACTGGGAGGTGAAAAACAGAGCCAGTACAATGTATTTTAAGGGCACAATGGCTGGTTTCACACAACACGCTAAACCACCCAGTGTAGGTGGTTGTTGAACCATGGATTACTGTGTTGTCTGAACACAGTGCGTTTTCCGCAGGGTGCGTTATCATGTTGTCTGAACGCAGGACGTTTTTCTCTCTAAACAAGCATAGCATTGTTCCTAAAGTTAGAAATGATCCAGAAAGGGGAAATTACTGGATACATCTAGTCATTGATATATCTTGGCAGAGAGAAGTATCCAAAAGGGCTGGTCCACCTTCTCCACTAGTTCCATTGCATTCACAGGACCCACATCTTGTCAACAGGGACATGATGCTTCTAAAAATAACCCCAGAAGCTTATTTCTGGAACTAGGCTGGTCAGCAGAGCTCCCTTCTGTGAGATCTCCTGGTCTGTGTGTTTCCAGAGAGTACATGACCACTAGTTTCCAATTCTTTGGGAACCACTAAGTTACCATTGTGCTAGTGGGAGTAGGGTTGCCATACATCCTGGAAAACTGGGAATGTCCCAATTTCCATGTGATTCTGAAATGTCCCCGACCAGCTGGGCAAGAATCTCAGATTCCCAGTCTGGCCGGCTGTAGAAATTCCAACCTCTAAAATGGTGCCTCGAGCCTGTTCAGCAGAGCAGCAGCAGCAGCCGCCTTTTCCAGAGTGCCGCTGCTCCTCCACAGGCTCAGCTGAGTCACTCACTGTGACTCATCTTATTGTGCTTGCGGCTGGATGGAAGAAAATGAACAGCAGGGAAAGATGCACACGCTGTCCTCAAGCTGCCTGAGTTTGATGAGTTTGCCTGTTTACGGCCAGGACTTTGGAGTAAGCGATGGGCAGAGATGCTGGGTTTGTGGGGGAAGAAAGAGAGTTTTGTGGGGAGAGGGGAGGGAGGGGGAAGGAGAGGAAAGGAGGGAGGGGAGAAAGAAAAGAAAAGTCCCTCCCAAAAATATTGTCCTTCAAAAATCCACCTCCTTAAATTTGGGGTGCAAGCCTCAAATCTGTTACTTGGAAGTAAGTTACAGTGAATGTAAGATGCCTGGTTTTGCAATTGTTGATGCTTTAATTTAAAATTGTGCTTTGCAAAAGTGTGAAGTAGCTTTCCTGTTATGTGTGTAGAAAAATATTTCTCAATTAAAAAGAAGGAAAACAAAAGCATTACTTTGTAACGAAGCACAAAAGCAAACTTTCATTTTAACAGGATAAAATACACTAAAGGAGATTTTCATCTGGATTTTAAAAACAGAAAATATACACATAACAGTACGATCCAGCTACTATTAAACATTTTTAGCTACCTAAAGTTACACATGTTTAATTAGAAGTAATTTCCACAGAACTCACTGGGACTTACTTCTGAGTAGATGCAAAGTAAGTCCCATTGTCTGAAGTGGGGCTTGTTTTCAGGACAGGTGAAGGTGATGGGTTGCTCAGACATAAGTCCCACTGTTGTTCAATGGTTCTTACTCCCAGGTAAGCATGCATGGAATTGCAGCCTTAAAAGTGCTTAACTTTGGTTGGATCATGCCTTAAGTTTAATTTGGGATGTGTGTGTGTGTTAGGGATGTGTATCGTATTGCTACGATGGCTGATAACGAACCGATTCATGATAACGATACACATTCCCTCAGGCCCTATCTGATACGATCCGAAATCCATATGTCCAATAACTATTGGACATATCGTATTATCAGACCTAGGGCTGGCCCTCCCTCCCCCTCCCCCTCACGTTCCTTACCTGAGCCTTGTCCACTGCTGTCCGCTGTTAGGAACTACTGAGAACTAGGCTTTGCAGTCTAGTTCTCAGTAGAACGCCGGCGCGCCAGGTGATGTCATCACCCAGCGCGCCAGCGCTCTGCTGAGAACTAGGCCACAAAGCCTAGTTCTCAGTAGTTCCTAGCAGCGTACGGCAGCGGACAAGGCCCAGGTAAGGGGGACCCCTCCCCCCCCATGCTCCTTACCTGGGCCTTGTCCGCTGCCATCCACTGCTAGGAACTACTGAGAACTAGGCTTTGCAGTGGACAAGGCCCAGGTAAGGGGGATCCCTCCCTCCCCCCTCCCTCCCTCTTGTTCCTTACCTGGGCCTTCCCTGCCACCACCACCCCATAGTACTGCTCGTCAGTACAGAGCCACACCAAGTGATGACGACATCACTCGGTGCTTCTCTGTACTGACGAACAGTCCAGAAAGCCTGTTTAGCAGTACTACGGGGTCGTGGGGGCAGCGGCGGAGGTGGCAGCGGAGGCGACAGGTAAGGAGTGTGAGTGGGGGGAGGGAACATGATGGGGGGGGAGGGAGGGAGTGCCGGCCCAGTGTTTTTCCTCATAGGTTTGCATTGGGGGAAAGCTTTCTTTCCCCCAATGCAAACCTATGGGAAAAAACATTGTTATCGTATCAGAACTTCTGATATTTATTGGATTTCAAATCTAATCAAATCCGGGTACCCCCTGATATGATCGGATCTGAAATATTTTTATGTAGGAATTTTCGATAACTATACGATAATTTCAGCCATGCACATCCCTAGTGTGTGTGGCCTTTTAAATATATATAGGAAAATCAACATTATTGTTGTTGTTATTTACAATTCGGGTTGATCTCTTCAGTTAGTGGCAATGAACAGTACATATTCTGCTAAAGCCACCACTTGAACACAAAGTAGATGGCTACTTTTAATATTAATATCCTTAGTATCCTATGGTAACTACTTGGGTGACGGGTGGGAGTAAGTCTCCATATTGAATTCTTCTCTAGCTTTTGAGAACTAGTGGAGAAATGTAATTTAGTGTCATTTTTTTGTTTGATCGATTAAACTTTTCTTTGCCTATTATTTATTTGCAGATGCTTAAATGCTTTAGGCTGCAATCCTATACATACTTATATGGGAATAAGTCCATTTTAACTCAGTAGGATTTATTTTTGAGTAGACACACATAGGATTGCCACTGTTAGATAGCTTTCTGTCTTTCCCTAGACCTTTCCATATTGCTCAGGTTTTAAAAAAATTCTAGCCCCCAAAACAAATTGTCCCGGTTTTGTGGATTCAGAATATGGCAACCCTAAGTGGGAGGTCCCTCTACCACCTGAGCAGTACTGCAAACTGCCCTGAATCTGGAATGTATTGACTATTCAGTCTGCAATGCTGACTCCTTGATGGTTACTGGCCCAACGAGTAAACACTGTCTGGTTGGCAACTCTAATCAAAGTTGCTTCAGTGCCAACAAAACAAAATTATGAGGTGGGTTTCTCTTTCCTTGTTGTGAGTTAGTGGAGTCCCAGCCAGAACTATTTTGGGATAGCACTTTGCCATGAAATTTAGAAGCAGAAGAATTCCTTCTCCCAAAATGTACCATATTCATCATAGACTACAGACCACAGTTATCTATGTTTAATAGGCTGACTATATGAAAAGGAGGACAGGGCTCATGTAACTTTAACAGTTGTAGAGAAAAGAGGATTTCAGCCAGTGTCATTGGTATGCAATTAGTTCCTGGTGAAATTCCCTCTTCATCACAACAGTTAAAGTTGCAGGGGTCCTGCCTTCTTTTGTATATGGTCACTCTAGTATAGTGCCTGCAACTTTAACTGTTATGATGAAGAGGGAATTTCACCAGGGACTAATTGCATACAAATGACACTGGCTGAAATTCCCTTTTCTCTACAACTGTTAAAGTTACATGTGCCCTGTCCTCCTTTTCATATGGTCAGCCTAATGTTTAATCAAAGAGCAATCCTATGCTGTGGCACCGGGAGAATCCAACGTGAGGAAATGCTTTTTGTTATGCCCTGCTGCGCTCACACCAGCAGAGCAGAAGTTAGGGGAAATTTCCCCCTTTTCCCCATTATGGAAATTTTAAAAAACAAAAAAACAAAACCCTTTCCATTGGTTCCCATACCATGCAGCTTGTCGAAAGAAGGAGGGATCAGATCCTGCATATGCACAGCATGCCTCCTTTTTGCCCTCTCTGATTTTGAGGTTTGCACAGGCTTACAAGGTTAGACCTTCCTTTCCAAGTGTAGACCTGTCTCTCTGCCTTCAGAGCAGGAAATCCATTTAAAACACACACACACACACACACACACACTTGTGGTCCCTGGGACAATCTTAGTCCTTTAAGGGGTTTTCCCCTTAATTTTATGAGATTTGGCAAATTCTTTGGTTTGGTGAAGGTTGTATGCATAAAGCATATAATTTGTTGGGACAGCGATGAAAAAAGAGAGGGATTTCCTTACCTGAAAGATGAACTGCAGTCTTATGGCTGGCTTTTTCTTTCCTTCTGAATAGCAAAATTACTAAAATCATAGGCTACACTGGATAAGCCAGGAACTTAGGCTCAGTGGAAATTTTGACTTTGTTTTCTTTGAACTGCAAGTCCCTGTATAATGCCATGAGCTGGTTCTCATCATTTAAAAAGTTGTTTGCCATGTGGGTTGAGTGGTTGGTTTTGGGGCAATCCAAGCCGTCCTTACCCCTTGAGTGTGTCAGACTAGTTGCTGTGTCTTGGATCCTGGCCATAGAGTTGGAAGAGGTTTAATACCAGCTAGTTGAAATAAAGTTTAAACTAGACCAGCTAATTCTCAACTGAATCAATGAGCATCAATAAATAAAATTTAATCATGAGGATTTATAACACAACAACAAAAATAAGTTGCATAAAAAAGAAAAAGGAAAAAGTCAAGTCCAGATTGCAAACTAAAAAGCTAAAAAGATTATGTGGTCCTTAGATCCGCAATTTAGTAAAAGCAGCTGGTCTTTAGGTCTAGTCCACCTAAAACCAATAAAAAATAGACTAGACTAGCAAAATGAACTAGAATAGCTAGTGTAATAATATTAGGGGTGTGCATCGGATCGGATCCGATCCACGATCCGAATCCGATCCGACCCAAAATCGGGAAAATCCGATCCGATCCGATCCGATCCGGACAACCTCCGATCCGATCCGATCCGATCCGATGAGGTCCGATCCGGATCGGACGCCATTTTGAATGCTTTTTCCCATAGCCAAGTATTGTTTTACAAAAACGCCTATAACTTTTTCATTTTTAAAGATAGAAGGATGAAACTTGGGCACATTGTAGACTGGTTAGGGGTAGTTATCTGTGAGAAATTTCAGAAAGATTGGTGCATGCATTTTGTGGCAATTAATTTTTTAATAAATACCCAGGAATGCCTATAACTTTGTCATTTTTAAAGTTACACACATGAAACTTTGCCACATTGTAGGGGGTACCTTGGGACCTATGTGTGTGAAATTTCAGAAACGTAGGTGCTTGTCTTGTGTGGCAATTAATTTTTAGAAAAATGGGTAGTAGTGGGGTAAATACAGTTACGCCTCCCATTTTTTTATTTTTGAAGATACAAACAGGAAACTTGGGCACATTACAGGTACCACTTGCCTTGATATGTGTGTGAAATTTCAGAAACATTGGAGCTTTCCTTGTGTGGCAATTAATTTTTGAAACAATGAGGAAAGAAACACCTATAACTTTGTCATTTTTAAAGTTACACACATGAAACTTTGCCACATTGTAGGTGGTACCTTGGGACCCATGTGTGTGAAATTTCGGAAACGTAGGTGCTTGCCTTGTGTGGCAATTAATTTTTTAATAAATACCCAGGAATGCCTATAACTTTGTCATTTTTAAAGTTACACACATGAAACTTTGCCACATTGTAGGCGGTACCTTGGGACCTATGTGTGTGAAATTTCGGAAACGTAGGTGCTTGCCTTGTGTGGCAATTAATTTTAGAAAAATGGGTAGTGGTGGGGTAAATACAGTTACGCCTCCCACTTTTTTATTTTTGAAGATACAAACAGGAAACATGGGCACATTACAGGTACCACTTGGCTTGATATGTGTGTAAAATTTCAGACAGCTGGGTCCAGGCATGTGGTGGCAAGGTATTTTTGAAACAATGAGGAAAGAAACGCCTATAACTTTTTTATTTTAAAAGTTAGAAGTCTGAACATTGCTCACTTTGTAGATGGGTTAGGGGTAGATATGTGTCAGAAATTTCAGAATGATAGGTCCAGGCATTTGATGGCTATGGAATTTTTAAATTACATGTTTCAAAAAAATTTCTACAGAGGCCAGGTCTTCCCCTCCCGCTTCCCGCGAAGAAAAGGAAACACTCTCTCGTCTCGATCCCTTTGAAGTTGCTAGTAGTATCCATTACAGGGCTCGTGTTTCCTTTCCTCCTTTCACTTTTCAAGCAGAACGGCTGAGCCTAGCTGAGTTTTGCAGCCATGCGTGCAAGGAAGGATCACTCTGGTCTCGATCCCTTTGATCCTTGGTAGTATCCATTACAGGGCTCGTGTCTGCTTTCACTTTGTACTCAAGCAGACACGAGCCCTGTAATGGATACTACCAAGGATCAAAGGGATCGAGACGAGAGAGTGTTTCCTTTTCTTCGCGGGAAGCGGGAGGGGAAGACCTGGCCTCTGTAGAAATTTTTTTGAAACATGTAATTTAAAAATTCCATAGCCATCAAATGCCTGGACCTATCATTCTGAAATTTCTGACACATATCTACCCCTAACCCATCTACAAAGTGAGCAATGTTCAGACTTCTAACTTTTAAAATAAAAAAGTTATAGGCGTTTCTTTCCTCATTGTTTCAAAAATACCTTGCCACCACATGCCTGGACCCAGCTGTCTGAAATTTTACACACATATCAAGCCAAGTGGTACCTGTAATGTGCCCATGTTTCCTGTTTGTATCTTCAAAAATAAAAAAGTGGGAGGCGTAACTGTATTTACCCCACCACTACCCATTTTTCTAAAATTAATTGCCACACAAGGCAAGCACCTACGTTTCCGAAATTTCACACACATAGGTCCCAAGGTACCGCCTACAATGTGGCAAAGTTTCATGTGTGTAACTTTAAAAATGACAAAGTTATAGGCATTCCTGGGTATTTATTAAAAAATTAATTGCCACACAAGGCAAGCACCTACGTTTCCGAAATTTCACACACATGGGTCCCAAGGTACCACCTACAATGTGGCAAAGTTTCATGTGTGTAACTTTAAAAATGACAAAGTTATAGGTGTTTCTTTCCTCATTGTTTCAAAAATTAATTGCCACACAAGGAAAGCTCCAATGTTTCTGAAATTTCACACACATATCAAGGCAAGTGGTACCTGTAATGTGCCCAAGTTTCCTGTTTGTATCTTCAAAAATAAAAAAATGGGAGGCGTAACTGTATTTACCCCACTACTACCCATTTTTCTAAAAATTAATTGCCACACAAGACAAGCACCTACGTTTCTGAAATTTCACACACATAGGTCCCAAGGTACCCCCTACAATGTGGCAAAGTTTCATGTGTGTAACTTTAAAAATGACAAAGTTATAGGCATTCCTGGGTATTTATTAAAAAATTAATTGCCACAAAATGCATGCACCAATCTTTCTGAAATTTCTCACAGACAACTACCCCTAACCAGTCTACAATGTGCCCAAGTTTCATCCTTCTATCTTTAAAAATGAAAAAGTTATAGGCGTTTTTGTAAAACAATACTTGGCTATGGGAAAAAGCATTCAAAATGGCGTCCGATCCGGATCGGACATCTGGTCCGATCCGATCCGACCAGCCTCCGATCCGATCCGATCCGATCCGACCCCCCAGGTCCGATTCCGATCCGCTATCCGATCCGATCCGGGGGGTCAGTGCACATCCCTAAATAATATATCTCAAGGATATAGCATTGCACCCTCAAACTAGCATTCAGTTCAAAAGCTTGCATATTGAGGAAATGATTGTGCTTCTACATACTGTGGGAATATGATTGTGAGATTCATGTTTGAAAACTTTTCTGTGATCTTGAACAATTGTAACTACAGGAATTTACAAGTCCAGATTATCTGTTATTTGGGAAGAGCAGGGGGGGAAACGGTACCTGTATTTTTTCCCCTTTGGGGCCAACAGTAGCTGGGGAGCAGAAATGCTTTTGATTGCGAAAAACACTTCAGGGAATCAAGTAAAAGACCAGACTAAAAGCTGCATTTCAGTACTGGAGATTGTGTGTGTGTGTGTGTGTGTGTGTGTGTGTATGTGGAAATCAAGCAAAACATCACACGTGTGTGATTTGGTCCTATGAAACCTTGATATTTCTAACTGAAACCTTCCTACTAAAACTTCAGGTACATCTTTTTATTCCTCCAGAAAATGTCTACTTTGAGTCTGGAAAAGGTCACAAAATGCCATTTAAATCAGTCACCAGGCAGTGATATTTTGCTTATAAGAGGGGCAGTGAAGCATTAATGTTTTTGGTTGAGTCAGTCTGAGAATTTTAAGAGCACGTTTATTTTCCTCAGTCCTTTTTGAGCTTCCAGTCGAAAGGATATTTTTGTTGCTTTCTGGGAGATTCGTCCATTTGTGGGGTGGGGAGACCAGTAAGTTAACAGACAATGAAAACAAACACTCTTGACACAGTGTTTATTCCTAAACCTGAGTGGGCAATATAGATCTTGTCTGCACAAAACAGTGAGATGATAAAAGTGTTTCTGGATTGTACCATATCAGATTGCAAGCGAGTGGTGGTTGCATGACTGATGTTGTGCACGTAGAAGCTAGATGTCCTGGAGAATAGATCTAGACTATCCTTTCAGACATGCTAGTTTTCTGAGTGGAATAAATTTTGGTTGTCCAGATATTAAAACATGTGATTCCCATCCTGCAATCTCCTGATGCCTGAATCGGTACAGTCCAAGAACATGTTTGTATAGACCATGCCAAAACTGTTGATGCAAGGCATCCTTTCTCTTGTTTCACTTATAGATTGGAACCCTTCCAGGCAGCACCCTGGGCACTTATGCTTTGTAAAAAGCCATGCACTATTATTATTATTATTATTATTATTATTATTATTATTATTGTTATTATTAATATTGATGATGGGTGGTCAGGTGAGTTATTATAATATATATATATATATATATATATATATATGCATAATAGCTATAATCATACTGGCCTACCTTACAGGATTGCTGTAATGATTACTGGGATTACTTTGCTAGGTGCTAAAAAAAAAACCAAATGCTGCATGTGCGTTCATAGACACCATTCCTAGATATTATTCTTATTGCATGGCTTACCCCATTGGGAGCTGTGGTATGTAACGTTAGGCCCTTGCAATTTTCCACCTAGTATGAATACTCAGTATACATATTGTTAACAAATTCTATAGATCACACATGTTTGCACTTAGAAGCAATCCACACCATGACTGCATTCTGAATGACTACACTGGGTTGTCATAAGAGCTGTCTGTGTTCCTGAAGAAATCCCACCTCCTTTGCTGTTTTCTGGTTTGGGGATACATAAGCCTTGTGTCTCTTATTAAAACCATTCTTCATGGAAGGAACTTAGAAATAGTCAATGGAGTCATAGAAAATCAATCTATTTGTGAATGAATCACAAAGCATATGAATGTTTTATGCAGTCTGTTAGTCACCCAGCTCGGCTCATTACAAACTGGAATATTATTACAAAGATGTTGGCTGGGTTGTTTTAAAAAAAATTATTCTGCCTCATTTTATGTGTTTCAAACGTAATTCCTATAAGTGTAATTCCTATAAAAGTAGTACATTTCAAGATGATGCTCAGGTTGTTGTTGTGGTTGTTTGGGATAATTAGTTTTGGCAAAAAAAAATCCTCTTTTTAATAATAATAATAATAACAACAGCAACAACAACAACAACAAATCTTCCTCTGTTTATTTGATCTAGTTGACATAAGGATTAAGATGAGAATTTGTCTGGATAAGTAATGAAAACAAAAATGTTTAAGTAGTATACCAAAATAGCACACTCCCTCTCTCTCTCTCTCTCCCATCTCACGCTCTCTCTTTCTGTGTCTGTCTGTCTGTCTGTCTCTCTTTCCAAGCTCTTCAGTGTGTGCTTGCTCATGTGTGTCACACAGCAAAGAACACCGAGAAGCCTCGAGCAAAGCAGTCTATAAGATGCAACATTCCTCCCCAAAGCACTATGACTGAATAGCCTTGGTTACTCATTCCCTGTGATTAGAAGGTAAACCAGTCCATCGCTCAACTCTTTCCCCCACCCCCTCTGGCCGACCCCACTCCCCAACCTGGTGTTTTCCAAATACGGAAAAACAAAATTAAAGTGGTAATTTTTTTACAGACACAATGGCTCAATTCGGACGACACGATAGTCAATGGTGGGGTAATAATCAACTTTACAGTTGTTCATCTAGGGGGTACTCCCCACACAACATGGTAATAAATAATCAACTGTGGTGTGGATTAGGATCAGCTCTGAGTTGACTATGGCAGCATTTGGATGACACAATAGTCAAAACAACTGACGATTGTTTCCCCCACACCAGTTGTTTATTGTGTCGTCCGAATTGAGCCATTGTCTGCCCGGTTAAGTTCTGAAGCTCTCCAAAGTGTTGAAGCTCACAAAGCTTTAGGAACTTCCAGGTTCAGTTCCGGATGCCTTGGAGGAAATCCTGCTTTATCTCAGGTGGACAACACATCTTTCCAAAGCAATTGAATTTGATCCAGGATACAGCCAAATCCAATGTATATTTTGTCAGTTTGTCTACACAGGATTCTGCTTTGCTTGTGGATTCAATTCAATGTGCTATTTGATTTTGAACAGCCGTGGGGCCCACATATCTTTGCTGGTGCCTCACTCTACCATGAAATCAGCTAGCTTTGCATCTTTTCATTTGTGGTGGCTCTGTCTGGGACCAAGGAGATTAGTAGTGGTGGTCTTTCCCTTTTGGAATGTTATACCATGTAACTCTAGTGGGCATCTTCTTAGACAACTCCCTTTTCTGTACTTTTTCTCTACTTTTTCTGTACTTTCTGCTAAATACATATTTATTTTCTAAAGGAAGGAATGGGCAACTTGTGGCCCTTCAGATGTTTGGCCTACAATCATCCCTGATCATTGGCTGGGATTTATGGGCATTGTAGGCCAAAACATCTGGAGAGTTCTAAAGCTTTTTTTCTGGCTATTACATCATTAGCTTCTCTGATGACAAAGGCATTGGTTTCAAATGATAGTTTTAATGTTGGTATTTTAATGTGTTTTTGCTGCTGACATTGCTGTCAAAATTGTTGGTTTAAAGGTCAATTTTTAGCTTCGTGTCTTTTATTGTTCTTAGAGCACTCCATCTGAGTGGGAAAGCCACTCATACATTTTCTAAATAAACATTTTAAAATTTGCAAGATGGCCTACACATTTATGGAGGTGGTAGCTTTCTTCGTAGATGATATTATAATTCAACCCTGTTCCCTCTCTGCATATCTTGTGAAGGGAACCATGTCAATTTCCAGCTGTTTGGGGATTAGTCTGTGGCACCGATATCATTGAACATCCGCTTCTGCAGCAGAGATTAACTGCTCCCTATACTGGTTTATCTATTGTAGTATCAATAATACTCCTTTTGATAGAATCAGCTTTTGGCACATAAGGCCCTTTATCTGTTACACAACATCCATTATTTCTGGGGTGCCAGAATTAATGTACATGTTCTGCTCTCCCATCCCAAAATTAATGCAAATAAAAAGAAATAATTGTTACTAATTGGTCCATTCCAAGGTCCTGCACTTCTCCCTCATAACAATTATAAATAGATGTTCCATTATTCCTGTTGCCAAGGATTTTAGCCTTGGTGACAGGAAATAAAGAGACTGAAGACGAATTGTCTTATGAAAACATCATGCTTATGGAAGACAAAGCCATTACACAGAAGTTGTTCAACAATTTGTTTAAGTAGATAAACTTGTAAACATAATGGAAGTGAAGCTGAATAAACGAAATTTCAAAACAATAAGGGACAATGCAGCATGGTTGCCGTAAGCCCATTATAAAATTACCATACAACATGAAAACATGTGCTTTCCGGAATGACACATGGTTCACAGTGGGGGGAGGGGGGGAATGCCATGCTTACACAATATGATTTACATGTTTGGATCATTTTGTCAAACTGAGGTTAGATCTACACTACTGCTTTATAGCGGTATTGAAGTGCACTGATAACTGTTGGGGCATGATCCACATCCATATACCACTTTCAGTGTGTTATTTCCTGCTTTTTATTCCACATTCGTAGTGATTTGACACAAGGTGTAGATCTGGCCCTAACGGACTTCATCCACACCTACAGAATATGGGATACACTCTGCGTGTGGTTTCCCTTTTGAAGTAAGGCTTGGGGATCAGACCCCCCCCAAAATAAAAAAAATAAAACTCAGAATACAAAGAAAAAGAGATAAACTTGTAACTGGTACTAAAATAAAATGTTTATTCTAACATAGGACTGCAGACCAAGGGCAGAATTCCATTTTGGAGGTGCTCTCAAGGGGCTCGTTCCAGTAGTAGGCAGGGCCCAATGCAAAAGAGGTGGGGCCAAAAACAATGGGGGGAGGGCCCAAAAATACAAACAAAATTTAGCTTCAAGCTCCTATTGCCAGTGACAAAGGCTCAGAGCATTTCTACACCAGGAAAACTCCCGCAACTTTACCGCAGCTTTCTGGCTTCCGTTTTTGTCTCATAATCATGATGTGCTCCATTTACACACACTTCCACCTTCCACCTCCCCTTTCTGCCTTTAACCAGGAACTCTATTTATACAGCTACAAGATGGCGCTGTCTTCCATCTCTTTTTATAGTGCATTTCCTCTTCTCATGATAAAACGGAAAGGGGATCTTTTTGTTACTACATTTTTCCATTTTCAATTAAACTGCAGAAAGAATGAGAGACAGGCTCTGGAGGTTTGCAGCATCATGTAATCAATCAGGAAACTTCTGGGACTGGCCATAAATAGCTCATTGAGATGAACCCTTAGAGTCATTTCAGCCTCTTAGAATGAGGGGAAGGGAGTGCAAAGTTCAGGAAACCATCAAGCGATCGGTGGTTGGGGGAAAGGAGCATGGTCATCTAGGGAACAGTGGCAAAATAGATTTGCCCCCCAGGCGAGAGGTTCTGTATCCCTGTTCAAATAGGATGAAAATAATACTCCAAATGGGTTGCAGTGTTTAAATCTTCCACAGACAATTCAAATATAACCTTCTTGAGATGTCTTCCATTTTACCTTCACAACATACTCAGATGTACGTTTAGCTGAAAGATCAGGAGTGACCCAAGATCACTCAGTTTATATAACCTGCTAAATGCCAAATGCTTAAAAAAATCCAGAAGACTAAGACAACTAGCATCATAATTTAATCAGGTATATTTCTTTTGTAGCATTTCTACAGATAGAGTAAAAATGTGGTGTTCTTTGTTAAAAATTCCTCAACAAGACTTATAGTATTTCCATAGTTGGTAATAGTGTGTAGGATGAGGACTACAAGAACCCTGGCAATTTTCTTTCCCAATTCTCATATACTTAATATTGTACCTGAACTTGTTGCTCTGCTGTGGTCCAAGGCATATTTTGTCACATTTCTGTATCTCTAATTCTGGACACAGGAGCTTTAATGGGGTTTGTTCTTTTTCTTCCTTCCTGTTGGTTTCCCAATTATTTTGACTCTAGGGACTATTTACAGGATTCCCACTGGAAATCATAGGAAGCCTTGACACTGTTGTGCTAATACCAAAAGAAAATATTATTTTAGCCATCCACCCTGAATGAAAAGTAGGAGGAGAGAAAAAGGAGCAAATCTAAAGAAATTATTGATTCCGGCATTTGATTTCATAAAGCCATAACCCAAACATGCATAGCAGCATGTTCTTTCATGTCATATTCTCTAATCAGCCAATCAATTCATTTCATATCATATGGAGATTTCCATAACAAAGTCTTAAAGAAACAGAAGTGCTTTTTTAAGTAGAAATGTTAAAGCTATCAGAGTTTATGCCTCAAGGACTAAAACAGGTTTTGTGCTTGACTCATGATTACAAAGTCAAAAACTGGTCACCTGAGTCCCATCACTGTGATAATACTCCAACTCTTCCTCCTTCTGGCAATAAGTCATCAAAAAATGTAAACCTAGAACATCTAGCTTTCTTTATGGAATTTAGTATATATTTCTTCCTCAGATATGCCACAGTGCTTGACATTTTCTGTGTAATTCTGATAATCAGCTGGGTATTTTTTTCCCCTTCAGATTACTGAAGGGTTGCCCAGTTGAGGTTTATAAACTGGTGTTCATGGGTAGCACCATTCAATTAAAATTCAATTCAGAGAATTCAGTGCACACTTCAAATATGAAAATGTTTACTCTTATGGCTCTCTTGGAAATAGCATCCATATTCGGTTTCACCCCATGGGATAGTTTGTGGGCTGCAAAAATATCTTTCCTAAGGCAACTATCCATGGTCATGGTTTACATCACTGATGGACTACCTGTATTTTGAGGGCAACCCTAGTCACTAGTCAGTCAACCTGGGAGATGGAACTGTATTTTACTGCACTTTCCAGCTTGCTCCCAGATGTTCAGATTCCATAACGAAGTTGAGTCCCTTTGGTAGGGTAATGAAACACAAATACTTAGGAAGTATCAGGGACACCTGAAGAATGGATGTATTTCTCAATATTAACCCCCCCCCCCCAGAAGCAAACTGAAAGCAGTCATTATTTGCCTGTCCAAAGCACACATGAAATAACTAGGGATGTGCATGGCCAGAAATTTCAGAATCGGAATCAGATCGGAATTTCTGATATTAAAAATATTGGATCCAATCATATCAGGGGTACCCGTATTTGATTAGATCTGAGATCCGATAAATATCAAAAGTTCCAATCCAATTGTGGACCGCCATTTCAGGTGTTTTCCCCATAGGCTTGCATTGGGGGAAAGAAAGCTTTCCCCCAATGCAAGTCTATGGGGAAATGTTAAGGAGTGAAAAGGAAAAACTTCTCTAAACAGCAGAGTTTCTGTTAGAAATCCAATGTCCAGTCTCCACTTGCTCTCTTTCCAGATAGCAACCAAGAAGGAATAATTCACACACACACACACATACACACACGTTGAAGTCTTTCAAACAATTTTTAGTAGAAAAACACAGCACCTATGGTATAACATTCCTCCTACACAACCCCAACACTGACAAACAGTTTTTACATATATATACATTTTTACAGCCTCTTGCACACACATTGCATCCACTATTCAAGCAATTAAGACTATCTTCACTCTTTATTTTTCTTCGTTTGGCTCCCTCTGCATATCTGCAACACCTGCAGATTATGTCATTTTTTCTTTCCAGGCTCTTCTGCAGATTGTATTTTTTTTTCATCCCTGACAGGAAAAACACAGGGTCATCACTCCCTCCCCCTCCCTCCCCCCCACTCGTGCTCCTTACCTGCCACCATCACCACCCCCGCCATCCAGCGCCACCATCCATTGGCTCCGGAGTACTGAGAAATAGGCTTTCCGGACTACAGAGACGATGCACCGAGTAATGACGTCTTTCCCCCAATGCAAGTCTATGGCAAAAACACCTAAACTGGCGGTTCGAAAATCCGATATATATCGGACATATGGATATTGGATCCGATCAGACAGGGCCTCCTTAGAAAATAATTGTATTCGGTCATCGGATGTTCAATAATGTCCTTATAAGTTCATTATTGGACATTGGACCGATACGATACACATCCCTAGAAATAACTATGTAATAAAAATGTTTCCAGACAAACCTCTCAGGCCATTTTATGTTCTTAAGTTATACTACCAAGTTATAGAAATGAGAACATAATTTTAATGTCTCAAATCAGTACATGAACCAAAACTCATTATCCTTCAAAATTCAAACTTCTCCAAATTTTGCAATGCAGTTTTCCAATAAAAAAATTGCATATCAAACACATATACTACAGAAAAGTGCATGCAAAAATGTGTATATTTGTGAAAATAGCATTAAAATGCATTCTTAGAGAAATTGCTTGCAAAAAGTGTATATTAGGCAAAATTAAGAACTTAAAAAAACAGTTCTCAAAGCTAAGGAAAAGATTGGGAAAGTAAGAAATTGAGAGAAACCAAAATTGACAAATTTATCCAACCCTAGCATGTACTGTACTGTATAGACCCTGAAGGAAAAGAGAAATGAAGAAAAAAGTACATAACATTTTGTTAAAACTACAAATAACACTTATGAATTCAAACAGGTGTCTAGATTGAACGACCACATCATATGTTTGTGACCTTCAAAAAAAACTACTCAGTGAACTTTTCCAAAACACTTCTCTTTGACATATAACACATATTTATGTGCATTATGTTTAAAATTCATTTCTACAGCACTTGATTTGCATTGTTCATGTCATTCTAAAACATGATTCTTGAAAAGATCTGAGGTTACCAAAGGGATGTCAAACTGAAGGTTATGCATCGAGGTTAACTATTGTTAGGAGTAGCACCAGCAGTAATAATAGAGCCCCTTCAATTCAGGGAATTCAAAGCACACTTCAAATATGAATAAGTTCTGCCTTATGGGTCTCCTGTGCAATGAGTAGGCAATAATAGACCTCTTACTGATAAAGAAAATTAGAGATTAAATAAGTCTTTAAAATATTCCAACTCACAATGGGGCTATATGTTGGCAAAGTGTGAAACTCCAAAGGCTACCCAACAAATGTAGCAATCCCACCAAGAAACATTTAAACATTTTTTTAAAATCCTTCTTAATGATCACAGTTAGCCCTACCACGATGTAAGCCTCTTTGGTCTGGCAGACTGAACTCAGAAGTGGGAATGGATGGATTCCAACTACATATTTGTAAAAGTAGTTCCTCCCAAAATATATATATATATTCATATCATTTTGAGCTGAGAAGCGTGTCAAAGCATTCAAGAAGTAAGAAAGCTGATGGATAACTGAGTTCTGATTTGCACATTCAGGACTGGCCCTATGATGAGACAGGGTGAGGCAATCACCTCCAGCAGCAGATCTTGAGCAGCAAGGTGTTGGGGGAGAGGGCTGTGTTCAGATGGGGTGGAGGATACATTCCAATTCCCTGAAAGATTCAGTTTCCTCTCCAGTCAGGTTTTGTGCATGGACTGGGAGGAGGTGGCAACTTGTTCTTCACTTCAGGCAGCAAAATGTCTCGGGCTGGCCCTGCACACAAGAAGAGCAGAGCAGGAATTCACAAAGATTGAATTCTTCAAGCATCCCTACCCATGAGGCACATTCCTCATGGGTATGTGCCTCATCTCCTCCAGGAGATGCCCCTTTGGAAGAGTGCAATTTAAATTAATGAGGCATGCAGAGCCGAGTTTCTCAGTGGTTTGTTTTCCATGGATGGACAGATGCCATTAAAATTTCCCAAGTCAAGCACCAA
The DNA here is from genome assembly GCA_029215795.1 of Anniella stebbinsi. Lineage (NCBI taxonomy): Eukaryota > Metazoa > Chordata > Lepidosauria > Squamata > Anniellidae > Anniella > Anniella stebbinsi. Next base: position 209,746,953 of record JARDYH010000004.1, read on the forward strand.
ATGTCTATGGATGTACACACTACTGGTGTCTCACTTTAAATCAGACAAATACTATGGTAAGAGTGTTCATAAAGAACAATGTCATTCCTAAATTCAATCCCAACTTGCCTAAAACATTGGGAGTTAATACTGAAAAATGTTCGATAAGGCAGTATATGGATAAACGTATACGTTTTTAAAATATTAAAACGCCTATGCATAATGCAGTTCATCTAGCTTTATTGGCAAGTGTTTTATAGTGGTGGCCTACACTGGCTGCAAGGATAATGTAACTGCAATTTTCTGCTTTCCCCCCAAGGACATTTTGAAAATGAGATATAATGTCTCAGGTCTTTTATCATAGTAGGTAAAATGTTAATAAATGGATAAATCTAACACCTGCTGAATCTTACTGGTGCTTGAGGGAGTTGGAAAGAGTCTGGATGATTCCTCCGGGTTTCTGGAAATGTAATGTGAAATACCATGCCTCTTTCATCTCTACGCTGCCAATCTTGAATAAAGTCTAATCCAAGGTTGGATTGCCATGCCCAATGACATAAACAGCAAAATTTGAATGGATTGCAATAGCTCTGGATTGCACTCTAAAAAAAGTAATGCTAAAACCCATGATCCAACCCAGAGTTACATATTCGTACGATCACTGAAATCAGTTTTAAGTATGCCTGTTTGTTGGATTGTGATGGCTGTGTGCTGTTAACTATCCCTGTGGTCTACTGTTAAACATTCAAATACCTTGGCTCCAACATGGACATATTGGGCAACATTGGACAATTCACTACTATTTTGTTGGAGCCAGTAGGGTGCAAAGATCAGGCACAGGCTCCCTGTGCTACTAAAGCTAGTGGTCAGAGGAGGGTGCTAGAGGTAGTTGTAATGGGGAGATTCACATTGCAGGCCACAGTGCTCCTGCCCTATTAAGTCCAATGACACTAGAGATCACTTGGATGCCGTTCTCTGATAGAAAGACTTCCGGATCTGGCAACCCCTCAGTCATTGCTGAGAATGTGTAATGGTGGACTGCTGTATAGACACAGCTAATAGTTCCCTACTGTCCAAGACTCCACCACACATGTGTTTTTCTCACATTCAGCAGGCTATTGCTGAATGTAGAAAGAACCAGAAGCCCAGTAGAGCACATGTAGTTCAGAAGAGCACATGTTTTGCATGCAGAAAGCCCCAGGTTCAACCACCAGCATCAGCAGATTGCAAGGCCAAGAAAGACCTCTGCCTGAGACCTTTGAGAGTTACTTCCAGTCAGGATAGAGAGTGGCTAGGTATGAGCCTGCCCATGCCTTACAATTATCATCTGAGGCCTTACTTTATGTTCTACCACCAAAAGAGTTCAGGTTGATGGGAACGCACGTTAATGTCTTTTCTGTGGTAGCATCCCATCTATGGAACTCCCTTGCAAAGGGAATTAGGTTGGCTCCCTCCCTCCCTCCCTCCCTCCCTCAAGGACATTTTTTTAAAAAATGGATTAACTTTCCACAACTGTTTATGAGTTCGCTACTGCTCTTATTATTAATCGTGTTGCTTTGCTTGTACATTTTTAAGTTCTATGGATTGAAGTGCTTTAAACTTGGTATTGGACATTGCCTTGGGAATTTTTGGCCAGATCTACACCGAGCAGGATATGACACTGAAAACTGTATGTGGGATATGTCCTGGGCCCTAACAGTTGTCACTACTGTTATAAACCATTCTAAAGCAGTAGTGTAGACCCTGCTTTTGACTAAAAAACAGTGTAGAAATATTTGTAATAAATAAATAAAGCTCATTGCTACGCTTAGCCCCATTGCATATGCTTAGCCTAACCTACATCATAGTGTTATTGTGAGAATAACCTCTTTTCCCAAATAAGCTGCTACCCTGAAATCCTTGGAGGAAGGGTAGGATCAAAATGTGAAAAATAAATACTGGGATAGATGGGTTAATGGTTTGACTCAGCTTCTGGCAACCTTACATCTCCAATCATCTCCAAAAGAACTCAGCAGAACTTATACTGATGCTTGTGTTGAATCATTAGAAGTTCTTGGACATCACATTCAGTTGTTTCAGCTTTTCTTGCAAACTAATATAGCAGGAAATATCATAAATAATATCTACATCATTCTTGAAGTTTGTGTTATTTTTTAAATAGCATTCTTTTAAAAATCTCAAGCTGTCAGCTATTCAAGAGAGCAAAGATTAATTACTATCAATAATAATTACTCGAAATGATAATAAATTGCAGTAGCACACCTATTGCAGCACTAAAAAAGTGATTATTTTTCTTGGAGTCCAATGCTTCATCTATATTATCTATCACATTAGAACTATGCATGGCAATATGGTGTTAAGATTAGAAGTTCATTGATGAATAAGGCATTGAAGAGATTGTTTTCAGAGATAAATGTTGAGATAAATGTCGCACTGTATTTTGGACCAGATTCTCAAGGATTATGGGTCTGTCTATTTAGTGCTTTGAACTGAGTGCTTCTCCTGCACTATCCAAAAGAAAAATGCCACCACGTCCTGTCGAAAGTGAAATCCAAAGCAACATTGGAAGTTCAGGTGAAACATACAAGGAAACAAAATGTTATGGTAAGAGATGCATGGGGCAGTATTTGTACTTCCCTAAATTGTTATCCAGCTTCATCTGAAGTGGAATTTAAAGCAAATAGGTGGAACCTTCAACAAAATATGGTACTGGGCTGTTCCACTTCATTGTTCCACTTAGACCACTATGCTCTCCTCCATTGTCCCCACCTGGTTTACCAGGTTTCTCCCACCCAACCTAAATCACCTTTCTGTGGCCCCTGAGCACTCACAGTCCTCATTAGCTTTCACACCCTAAACAAGAAATAGAGCAGGGAAAGAGGGACCTGAAACTAGGCAATGAAGAACTCTGTGAGTTCGCTGAGTGCTGACCAGATGGCCCTATTCCTGGTGGGCAGCCTGGCAAAACATTTGGTGATGCACAAGTCCAACGCCTCAGAAAAATATGCAATTCCCCCAGCACACTACATGCTGTGGGCTCAGAAAGCACATTTTCCTACCCACCCCCCACATCAATTGGAGTCTGAAAGGACCTCTTAATGCAATGAGGCCCTGATTGGCGTGGGGGGAGCTTTCAGGCCTTTCTCCTCCTCCTCCCTCCCCACCAACATAGGGCCTTTAAGATCCCCATCAATGGAGTGGAAATGCAATTTCCCAAGGCTGGAGTGGAGAAAATAGAAGAAAATAGAGGAGAGGAGAGGAGAGGAGGGAAAAAATGTAAATGGCAGCCACCCACCATTAACATAGCTGGGGAAAGGACAAAGGGCATGCACAGGTCAGGGCAGAAGTGAGTTCTGCCCAGACCTGTACCCCCTTTGTCCTGCTTTAGTCATGAGGTGAAACTCCGCCAGGGCCTAGGAGGGCTGGTTGTCGGGTGGCCAGCCCCCTTGTGGACCAAGGGAGATTTTTTGCCCCATCGCTACCTGCAATGAAATGTTGCACTGTGGAGTGGTCGTGTTCATGGCTGACTGGTTGAAACCTTGCTCTCTTCCAGGATACACCATTCCGTCACACACAAGCCAGTTTTCCATCCCATCCTCACAACAATCAAACAGCATTCCGTGCCCACTAATACCTCCTTCTTATGCATGGATGGTGTCATTTTGCTATATAAGGACCAACACTCAGAGTACTGAGATAGCTATTAGTACATATGGTGATTTGGAGGATCCTGCTCAAGCAAACATCCAAGTACTTTAGACCTAGAAGACATTTGGAACCTAGTTCCTTGAAATCCTAACAACAGCACATCATTGTGAAAGTTAGCTTGCCACACTGATCATATCTATAATTCATTAAACAAAAAACCTACAGTTTACAAAAACAACATTAAGGCTCTACAGTTTCCAACCAAGCTCCAAAAAGCAGGGAAATTGGGAGTTAAGGCTCCCAAGCCTTAACGCCACATTCTTCCTAAGGAGGCAGAAAGTGCAAGTGAAATTCTCATTCTCCCAAGGCAGATAAACCATGAGGACAGGATGGAGAATATGATATGCAGAGGTGACTGTGGGGTTGTGGAAAACTGATGACAAACAACTTAGGGCCAGCTACTTCTCTTTTTTTGTTTAGAGCAGCGCTTCAGGTTGCCCTCCAAAGGTGTTGGACTACAACTCCGATCATTGCAAGTCAGTATGTTCCATGGTCAGGAATGCTGGGACTTGTCATCTCAAACATCTGGATATGCAAATATGTGTTGAGAATTGTAAGGGAAAAGATATATCTCTCACAGCAGATTCTCAGCTTTCAGACTCCAGCTCAGCTCCTCTTGCTCTCTCCAGAAAGCAACCTTGAAGGAAATGACTCACACACATTGAATGTCTTTTCAAACGCTTTTAGTAAAAAATTGCACAGCACCTCCGTTACACATCCTTCCACATCAACCAACAAATGACAAATAGATATTAACATATTTATACATTTTTACATAGCCTGTTGCACATACATTGCATCAGTCTATAAAACAGCCACAGCTGCAGATAAATTATATCACCTCTGCCTTCCAGGCTCTTCTGCAGATTTAATTTTTCAGACCTTAACAATATGATATGCAGAGGTGACTGTGGGGTTGTAGAAAATGATGATGAACAACTTAGGAACACCTACTTCTCTTTTTTAAGAGCATCTCCTCATGTTGAGAGTTGCAACCCACACATCTGACGGGCACCAGGTTGGGGAATGCTGTTCTAGAACAAGACATGTTTTGGAATTCAACTCGTAAAAGCATCTCCCAGAATGGCCAGTAATCAGGAATGCTGCAAGTTGATGTCCAAAACATCAGGATAGATCTATTTTCTGCTCACATCTGTTCTAAAGTATGATGTTTTCCAGCATTAAAATATGTGATCCATCAAGGAACTCCAAAAGATGTGCAGTTTAAATAGACTGTCTTAAACCAAATGAAGCAACAATGAATGAATCTTGAATACCTAATCCAGATAGTCCTTCAGACATCAACGTTAGTTTTCAACATATGGCATAGGAAGTCTGTTTCTTGAATATCAGATATGTAGTGTTGGGGAACTAACATAGAGGATTTCTCTCACATGTTCAGTGTGAGATCAAAGGCAGAGCTACCACCTAATACTTTCATGCATAAGTATTTTTAAAAAAATTAAGGATGAAATGCTTTTTGTCTTCCCCATAACATGGGAGTTACAGTGCAATACACCTGGAGAGCACGAGGCTGGCAAAGGTTGGTTTACACTTGAATTCACTAGGGCTTACTCCCAAGTGGTACAGGATTGCAAACTAATCTCATCTGAAAGAAGTTCAAGACAGCCAAACTAAACCTTCTCTGCTCCTCTGTTGCTTTGATGAGATGACGTATTGTGGAGGGATTGTGGGGAATGAACAGTATATTTTGTATAAACACATTTTAAGAAAAAAAAAAGGTTCTTTGAAGGGCTGGATATTGACTAAAAGTTGAAAGTGCCTGGCACATGTTCTGGTTCTAGATCTGTAATGAATAGTGCCCCTTTTGTTATCAAGTGTGCTGCTATATGCGAGATGTGTGTAAGAGAAAAGTATTGGGCAGACCCTATATTTGGTAAGGATATGGAACAGCGTTCCCCCATCCTGCTTCCCTTCAGATGTTTGAGATGACACGTCCCAGCATTCCTGACCATGGGACATACTGACTTGCAATGATGAGAGTTGTAGTCCAACACCTTTGGAGGGCATCAGGTTGGGGAAGGGCTGCTCTAAACAAAAAAAAAAGAGAAGTCGGTGGCTTCTAGTCATAATGGCTGTGTATTTACTTCCAATATTGGAGGCAGTATACTTTGTATGCCAGTTGCTTGGGAACATATGTGTTAAGGTGCTTTTGCACTCATATCCTGGGTGCAATAGCACTGTGTGAAGAGAATGCCGGACTAAATGGGCTTTTGGTCTGATTCAGCACATCTCTTCTTATGTTCATATGTGCTTAACTTCCAGGGCTGTTCTAATTAAAGGAAAATATTATGTCTCTGTTGGAGATCTGGTTTTGAAGAATGGCTGGGAGTTGGAGAACGTATATACCTCAAATGCTATGTTGGACCTATGGAAGCTATCATTACTGTACATATTTGGTGGCTACCTCTGATTTTGCAGGAAGTGCTGGATCTCAGTAACAAGCTCTACAGCTCTAGTCAGTCAGAGGCGGAGCTGTCCATGTGGCCTTGCATAGATTGTTACCTGCCATCAGGAACGAGCTTGTACTATTTCCACATAAGGGGTTTGTGCATCCAGCCTTATGAGTGAATCCTTTCTGCTTGCGGTGACTTGACAGCTTTTACAGTGTTTCCAATTTTCCTTCCAGGGAACAGGAAAGGGGCTTTAAAAAAAAAAAAAACTCAAACTAAGGAAAAATAGTATTGACAACTAGTCAGAAAGGATTGAAGCAGCCAACCAGATCTGTTGCCATTATTGGTTCTTCTTGTTTCACCTGTTTTTTAAAAAAAAAAATTTCCTTCTCCCCCTCCTCTCTTGAAGTAACATAACCAATATATGCAAGCCTGAGTCAAACCTCTGGTTTTGCAGCACATTCTGCTTTTTTTCCCTATGATATTTCTTTAGTAAATGTATATCCTGCCTTTCTTCCATTATGAAACTCATGATGGGGTTCCCAGGCCTAAACTATACCAAGCAGGATATTGCACTATGAAAGTAGTATGAAAGTGGTATATAAAAGGCAGGAGCTACACTACTGCTTTATAGTGGTATAAAGTGCAGTGACAGTAGTTGGGGCCCATTGACACATACCATATGCCGCTTTCATACTACTTTCATAGTGCAATATCCTGCTTGGTGTAAGTTAGGCCCCAGTTGGATTCCATCCAGACACCAATGAGACCCAAACCTGCTTAGCTTCAGCAAGATGGGTGCACCGTGTGCCTTCAGTGCATGCCCTGGACTACGACAGGAAACAGTTTGGGCCTCACTCCTAACCGTTCTCCCATCATGGTGTCTGCAGGCTCTCTTGGTGGTTACTTCCATGCAATGTTCTGAATAATGAAGGCATGTAGAGAGGTGTTCTCCATGGATGCACCTCATCTTTGGATCTCCTTTACAGCAGAGGCATAAAAAAGCCAGAATCTTCCAGAAGCAATTTTAAGGCCTAGTTAAAGAAATTTATTCATTTATTTATTTGCATTTATAACATTTATATACTGCTCCACATCTGGACAGATTCCACAGGAGTGAACCATTAATAGGGTGACCAACTGTCAGGATTTCCCCGGATTTGTCCTGGTTTTTGTTCTATCCTGGGTGTCAGGGGGGATTTTCTGTAATTTTCTATAATGTCCTGGAAAGACAAGCTTTCCCCTTTAAGGCCACATTAGCGTGGTTGGAGGGAATGACAAGCTTTCTGGAGGTGGGTTATTTTCCTCCCACTGCTCCAATCAGGACCTTACAGGGGAAAGTATGTCATTCCTGGACATTATAGAAAAGGACCCGATTGGAGCAGTGGAGGGTGGGAATGACACACTTTCCCCTCCTCCACTCCAATTGGGGCCTTTAAAGCAGTGGGGGTGAATGACACGCTTTCCAGAGGCCCCGGAAAGCCACTTTCCCACCCCCCACCCCACTGAGGGTCCTCTTTTTTGGTTTCCCAAATGTGGACACCCTACCATTACATATACGGGTAAATATTTTTTCTGGTAGGCCCATGGAAGAATATAAAGGAATACCTGAAAGTATCTGTGGAAGGGGAAGCTGTATGGAGACTTTGATGATTAAATGGCATTTCAGAATTTATAGGGTTTCTAGGGTTGCCACCTGGTCACTATTTTAAGGAACTCTTCATATTATGGGTAGGAGCTCTGTCCATAATAAACAAAACTGTTGGTATGGAAAGAGGTTGGCTATTGGTGAACGCAGGATCAGAAACAATAATGGCAAGTATGCTTTAAAAGGAAAATAGTAATTAGTCACTGTTTTAAAAATTAATGTAATGCATAATAGTGTTGATTTGTAGACCACACTCTAAGAAGTGATGCTATGAGGGTGATAGGCAGTTGTGCTATATATAATAAATAGTAATGAGGGCTGCCTATAGGCTCCAGCTTGCTGCCACTTCAAACAAAACCCTGCACTTTGTCTGCAGTGGGGTGGCAGTGAGAGCACAGGGTTTCCGGTGGCCTTTGGCACAGTGGGCTCACCCCCTGCCCTCTGCCCGGGTGGGTGGCAACCAATAAGAGGTTGCCATCTGCCCAGGAACACCTCGGCTGCAAGTCCAGAAGAAGGATAGCCAGCAGATGCCCCATATTTGCCTCGCTCTGGGGGGAAAAGTCAGGGTAAGCTTTCATGGGAAAGTTCTGTGATGGCTGCGAGGTGACTGCTGCATCGTATAACCAACAGAGCACCACATCGCACCCACCACTGTCTCGGCAGCCCCATCGGGTGACTAAACAGAGATTAAGCACTGTGATGTGATCACAATAAGCTCCTTGATTGCCCTCTTTGTCATTTTGCAGTGAACAATTAGACTGTCCATAATTTGCCATACTAAAGATGTGATACTACACAAAAGTATTTGGGAGTAAACAAATACCCGTAAATTCAGTTGACTGAATTCTGAGTAGATATAGATATATATAAGATTGAACTGGTATAGCAGCAATCCTAATGCAGCTTGCAAGAATTTACTGTTCTTGTGCTGTGGAGCTACCAAAGAACCACTGAGTACAGATATTTTGTATTGGAATCTAGCAGCTGCTGTAATATCCTCTGAAATTTGCTTGTCCAGGCTACCATATCCAAGCACCAAATGGAATTTGCATTTCTCAAACACTATCCCTTTCTTCTCTGCAACTGGATACTAAGCTGTTTTTAAAACGGAAAGTTTCAAAAGCCTGTTATTATATATATATATATATATATATATATATATATATATATATGTGTGTGTGTGTGTGTGTGTATATATATATATTTAAAACAAAAACAAAAACAAACAAAAACAGTCTTCCTAAACCTAGTTGCAAACTTTGAATGACCGGATCCTTACATCTGCTTCTTTGCTCTATCATGAGCCAGGGGATTCAGACTCAGGATACATGACAAATATGCAGTTACAAAGGAAACACATTGTTCCCATGTGGTATTGGAAGAATGTTCATGTACCAAAATCTTATGCATCTATTTATTGGCTTTTTTCTCAGTCTTTTAAAATAAAAAAATTATGGAAGTAGCTCATAATGAGTGGTCCAAATCCTATTTTGGGGGGGAGAGGGGCGCAGGATGGGTTCATGCACATCACTAGTTTTCATACCAGTGTTACACAAATAAAGGAAGCAGAGACCCTCATCAGTGGATGCATATTAGCCAAGGTGGTGCACATTTCGATTCAGTGTGGCTTTGCTCTGTGCATTGATTGCTAACTTCTATCTAAGCTGAATATTTCTGACAGTTTATGCTGTGCAACCTGGTAGAATTTTAATTATATTGATGTATTAAGTGTTTGTAATTGCAGATGAAGTCCCTGTTATTAACATTATGCTAGCAGGTTTTAACCCCAGGTCAGAACGGAAAATGAGATATTATGTACGGATGTATTTGTCCGGGGAAATGAAAATGACTTTTTATGTTATATTTTTTCATTAGGGGTGACAGATGACAGATTTATACATAAACAAATCATGCTTTACAAAAGGACTAGATTGAGAAGACACAATTGTTGGTTTTTAAAGAGACAGAGATTATGTTTGTTTCGGAATGGCCAGCAGCACCTCCTCTGAAGGTCGTAACTGTCATCCGAGTGCATATAAGGGAAGGCAGTCTGTTAGGTATGCTGGTCCCAAGTTGTTAAGGGCTTTGTAAGATAGCAAGATAACTTCAATATTTATTTCACCTTTGTGTTTTTTATCTGTTTGTTTTTGTGTTGTATTTTAATTAAGATTCGTTTTTAATCTGGATTTTATGGTTAGCCACTTTGAATGTGCCATTTCCTGGCAAAAAGGCATGATATAAACAAAATAAATAAATACATACATACATACATACAGTTCTAAGCTGAGAACTGTAACTCAAATATGTGGGGTCAAGATGAAAGAGGGCTGAAACTCGTTTCAATTTTAGGGTGTGGGTTTAAATGAATCAACAGGATACATCCCAGCAGCCAACAACTGGTTGGTCAACCTTTTTTACCCAGAAGACCCCTAAAACAATGTTACATCAAAGTTTACAGGATATCTGGTTAACTGAAATGGTGGCTCCCCACTAGCAGCCATCGAAAGAAACTCACACAATTTCTTATCAAGGAAATGGGTGAATTTAGGCTAAGCTAAGATAAGAAAGAAGGTACATGAGAATGAAGAATGTGTCAATGCTATATAGGCCATGTAGCTAAGTATGTGTATACACTGACTTTACAATGCTTCTGGATTTTTCTGATCCCTAAATGGCCTGCTTATATTTTTCTCATGTACCCCAGCAGCAAATATATATTTGAGGCATCATTCTCCTTTTATCAAATCTGCCATGAATTTTAAGCTGGCACATTGAACATTCTAAGGATGTTTTCAGGCTTTTGAAATAGTGAAACCGAATTTTGAACGAGGATAACGGTTTAGCAATTCCAAATGAAACACTGTGGCTGAATTCGGACAACACGCTAAGCAACTGTGGGTTGTTAAAGTAACAACAATGTGTGGCTACACCATTGTCTGGGTGTAGCCACACAAAGGAGCAACAACCCACAGTAGGTAAAGTAGCAAAATTTAACAACTGAGAGGAACAACTCACTTTGCGAGTTGGTTGTTGAATTGTCAATTGACAAACGTGTCGTCCGAATCGCAGCGTTGTTGAAATAACAATGGTGAGTTGTTGAGCAAGGAAGATCAGAGAGTGCAGCAGCAAGAGAGGCAGAACGTGGGCGGCCGCTCAAGCACTCTCACAACAGATCCCCGGAGTGGCCGCCATAGCAACCACGATGCCCGCCTCCCCCACCAGGCAACTGGCACGGAGCTCAACAAGGGGCCAGCTCCTGCAAGCACTCATGCAGGGTGCCCAGTCAGCTACCCAAACGGACAGGGAAGCGCACCAGAAGGGCACTACGGCAAAGGGGGGGAGGGGAAACGGAATAACCAAAAACCCCAGGCGCCCAGGAACAAGGGACAGCCCACACACACACCAAGAGGGAGAACAACACCCCATCCAAAGTAGACCCCCACCGCACTGCCACCTCCACCCTCGCATCACCCAGAAGGACAAGGGCAGGGGAAGCGGCGACCAGAGAGCCCCCCCTCATCTGCCCAACACGGCTGGACAGTGAGCCTTTGCCGGGCCCCGAGAATCCCGTTGGGGAGCGTCTTACCCATGCGGAGGCATCCTGGGTGCGTGAATGCATCCATGCCTGGATCTGGCTGCGCTACCCCCACCCCCTGTGAGTGTCGGCTGTGGAGTTTCATCTGTGGACTGGCATCTTTCCCTGGCATGCCGCCCCTCTCCACCTCATCCCCTTGGCACGTTCCGTGCTTGGCTCCCTGGGGGTGTGGCCTCAGCCATCCCCTCTTTACTGCTGTGCCTTCCAGCCGCCTCCTCCCTTCCCGGGGGCGACTGTCCTTTCTGTAGGTTCTGCCCTGGCATAGTGGTGCCCATGTGCCTTATTGCCCATGTCTGGTCTCCCTGCTGAATAAAGTTTTCTACACCACCCCACTCTTGCCTTCTTTCCTGTGTGTGCAGAAGATGCTCTAGGAGGGAGGGGGGGGGCTGGGGCGTGGGTGCCAACATTGGAATTGCAGTGCTGGGCACAGGGTGCGACTGTTGTATTGATGCGGCCGTTCCTCCTGGCTGCCTCTTTGCCCGAGGCTGCTGAGTTCCGCCCACTGACTGAGGCAACCAATGGTGTTTGGGAGGTGTGTCCTGCATCGGCTTCAATGGCGGCGCCCATGGATTTCAGCCGCAGTGTGTGCTGAGATACCTGCTGGAGGACTAACGGAGTTTGGTAAGCGGGGAAAATGGCGGCCGAGCTGTCAGTCAGAGCCGAGTATGCTATTTGCAACCAGGGTGGTTGCCGATTCCTTGCAGCGCCTGCTGTAGCGTGTTGTCTGTAGATCACCACCTTTTTCCCCACCGTCAGTAGGTAATTCAGCAACCATTGCTCAGCGTGTTGTCCAAATTGAGCCTGTGTCTCTTTTCTCTCACCTAAAATGTCAGGCCGCGATACATTGTTTTACAAAATTTAATTACCTGCATAGCTTCCAATGTGACAATAATATAGGTGTTAATAATAGCAACATTTTAGCAAATTCCTTTTTTATTCAGATGTATATACTTTATGTTCTAAATTCATAAGCCACAGTTCACTACAAGCAGGGTAGTTAATTTAGGATACTTAAACTTACATTTAATACAGCCAGTTCTTGAAAATGTCAAGTTCTAACCCCAAAACACTGACATTTTATGAATAGTGTGTGACTTAATAAATTTGTTTAAGTATTCTGAAGAATTTGCAGTATGTGGGCTTGCTATATCTTAAAAGAGATGTGTTTTAGCAGAGAGCAACATTGATGAACAGACTAAGAGATTATTTTCTTATTTATCAATTTTTTTACAACAAATTTTTTAGAATTCTAGCATGGTGTGATTTTTCTGTAGTGCATGTATGGTGTCTACAGCCTGATATGAATTCAATAAACATCAAACCAAGGCTATGTGTTTGTTTTTCTAACGAGCTATGCCAAATATTTTCAGAATCTCAACAATTAGCTCCCATTACATTTTGCAGCAGAAAGTTTGAAACGATGGATTGCAAGTAAGCGGTGTCACCAAATTTTGCAGTTACCCAGTTTGGAATATGAATGCTTCCAACTCAAAAACCTCAGAAGTATTACACATCAAGCATCATTTCCTCCCAGAAGTTTGAGTTCACTACCACAAGAAGCCACAATCCAAAGAATGTTTTATGTATTATAACACACCATGCTCTAGGGTGAGGACTAGACTAAATGATTCATTGATTCTTTCCATCGCTTATTATTAAAGTTAAGGAAGCAACAAACACTAACTTGGTATAGATAGTGAGACGCTCATTTTGTACCTGCAAACTAAAAATTTGTCTAATCATGCATACTATGGTTATTCACGGTAGTTTTACTTACTTTCATATAAGTGTGTATGGCCCCAAATTGGATTGGGACCATGGTGCTCTGGAAGTGGGGTTAGAATTTCTTTGCCCAAAATTCTATGGGTTGGGGGAGGGGGGGTTAAAAGAAGAAAAAGAAGTCTCCATTGAAAGCAGAAGAAATAGGAAGTAAAGAAAATGCTACTTATGGCATTACATAATTAAGGTAATGAAAGAAAGTCACAGTCTTCTCTCTGTGACATCCAATGTGCAAGTTTCCCCCTTCAAATACCTCCAATTTCTAGGATTCAGATTCAATGCCCCTCTCTCCCTCCCTATTTGACAAAAGAATCTGGCAGCAGCCATCTTAGGAAGTCAATCTCTATTTGACTTGAAAGTTTTTGTTAGATTTTTGAGAATGATATTAACAAATAACCTACTCAAAAATAAGTGGACAAAAGCTGGTGAAATATGTAGAGTTGAATTTTTAAATTTTCCCAAAATTTTGCCTCAATATTTCCCCTTGCTACTTTTGGTGTTAAGCATCCTCACAAATTATTTTCTAAACTGTCAGATTCCAACAAATATTCTCCAAATATTTACTTCCTGCATTTATCAGCCTAATAAATTCCAATTGACAGGATTTGATGAAATGTAATAATTAGAGCAGGTCAGAAAGTGCCTGCCTACATTTGTAGGGAACAGGGCAATTCATATTTTAATATGAACATACCTAACTTTGCAGTTTGGAATCACTATGTGAACAGGAATTGAGTTATTCATTGAAATTTGCACTTTTACACATTTCACAAATAAAATAACATATACAAAAGTATGCATTGCATTAGGAAAACTGCTAGTACATAATATGTATTCTATGCAAAAATGCATGTAATTGGAGAAATGTGCATCAAATTGCTTATGATTGTGGGGGCATTTTATATATATGTAATCTCCCAACGTTCAGGGGCAAACTGAACATAAGAATGGAGACATTCTCAAAAGTCAAGACAAACAAAATTTAAGAGAAATGGACTGGTTTGTCCATCCCTGCACTTTCACTGCCTTATTCTTAGGTTGCAGGGGTAAGAAAGGAGTGTTTGCACACTTCAGAGGTGGGATGGAGAAATTCAGAAAAATTGGCATGAATGAGGATCTTGACATTTTTAGCAGGTAGTGATAACATTGGCTTCTCTTTCTTTTTAAGCCTTTATCTTCTTTTTCTTTAAAATACTTTTTAATGTAATATCATTCCTCAGATTAATTGTGGGGAAAGATGGCCTCAGATTAGATTAGGATTGCTTCCATTGCTTTCTGGCAGTGCCAAAACAGTTTTCCCTACTGGAAGAGAGGACTCAAGCTGCCAAGCAAGTAGCCCATCATTTCCTCTGCTCTTGGGTGTGATGGTGGAGGTCTGAAGTTGGGAAGGTGTGTGGTTCTGAAGTACTGCAGCCTCCACTGATATGGCATCTTCAGAGGTGGCAGCTGTTCCTCAAGGGGTGGTGGCTTCCCTGAGTCACCATCTGTACTAGGACCAATCGAGTCCTTGTCCTCTTGCTTCTCCAAGGAAAAGATTTCATTTGTTTCAAGGTCCAGGCCCATGTGGGGTATGACAATGGATGCAACATCTGGATAGGTGGATAATCAGTGGGCCAAAGTCTGCTTGCATTGGATACCCATCAAGGCTCCTTTCAATCTGCCACAAGGAGACTACCTATCTGCTTGATAACAGTTGCCTGAGACACAAGATATTGTAGAGTTGCAGTCCAGAGTTGCTGAATGAGCCTGGTTTTGAGTCAAAGTCTTGAATTGACTATTGGGGTTGAAAGAAATATAAAACAAAATCTTCATCCAGCACACGTTACCAAAGAATTGGATACACACACACACTTGATCTGGCATAGCAAGCCAATCTCTGCATGTTATATTTCTGTATGCAAGAACTTGGTACATGAGAGTTATAACGTACAATGGGCAGTCTACAAATGGTACTGATTGCTTTTGCAAAGAGGAAGAACAGTAGCTGAGTCTTGGAACTTGGCCATGTTTTATAGATTGAATACTAACTGGTAACAGTTTGATGATTCAGTTCTAAGCACTTCTCCTCTATCCATATATAGGACATCAGTAAGTGCAGGTTTTACCTTCATTTTTTTAACCTATTTCCCCGCTCTCTGTGTGTTTCTATGCAGTGAAAACTGACGAATTCAAACATTTGGGAGCAATGAAAATCACAGCAATATGGACTCTAGTTGCAAAGTATTGATTCAAATGTCAGAGCTCAACTCAGAAGTATAGCGAGATATCAAAAGCAAAGTGTTCTGATGTTAAAAAATGTCAACAGATCACTTCTCTCTCCCCCCACCTCCCCTCTTTCCTAGGGTGAGAGAATAATTATTTTTATTGATTTAGAAGTGCAAGGAAAGGCTATATAATTTATAATTTCCAGCGGGGTTGGCTTGTTAGTCTGTTACAGCAAAAACAACAAAGAGTCTTGTGGCATTTTAAAGACTAACTAATTTATTATGGTATTAGCTTTCATAGACGATAGACTACAAAAGTCCCACAAGACTCTTCGTTATTATTTTTATGAATAATCTTTTCTGTCATGTTCTGAAATTTACACTTTTGGCACTTACCTAGACTGTTTCTGAAATTACATTTCTCTACAAAGTTCATTCATGTAGGGTTCAAGTTTTAGCCCTTTAAATAAGTGGCCTACTCAATCCTTATAGGAGGCTTGTTTAATTATTGCAGTCCAATGTATAATAGCAGCAGTAAATCCCTGAGGGGATAAAGAGCCACTTTTTCCAGAAGTCCAGGATTTTCCTAACATTCTTTCCCTTCATCAGATGTCCCAAATGGTTCCTTCCATCTTCTTCCACCACTCTGAAAAAGTTTTTTCAACTTCCTGTTTTATATTCCATCTTTTCATCTCCACTCCCTTTAGGTCAGCAGCTGGCTCTGATTATAAAGCCCACACAAACACATAAGACAAAACAAACTTCTCAAGCACAGAGACAAGCCTTCTATTCCCTCCGCTTCTTTACAATAACTATCTTTCCTACCTCACTGATGTTAAGACATGAGTCAAATTAAGTAAATAAAAATAGTTGGACAGATGGGAGGGAGAGGGCAGGAATGGATCCGTGTGGGGGACCCCATGAGGCATACATGAAAATGTTGACCTTTAAAAGGAAAGCACCAATCCAAAGAAAGCAAGCTGCCATGTAGATTTTGAGGATTCTGAGGAATGAGCAATAGTTGGTGGGGGCAAGGTGTTTAAAAAGGAACAAGATTATCAGAGATGAGAAAGCTGTGTTCCATGAGGAGAGTGGGTAAGGTGTTTGAAAACATTTTAAAGTTGGGGGAGAAATCCACAAGCATTCACAAAACCATGAAAAATTGTTCACAGAACAAAAGGAGGTGAGAACATATCTCAAAGGCATTTTTTAAGAGGTGTTCCATTCAAATTAATTCACTGGGAATTAATAACAGTCCAAAATAGATTGTGTGTGGAGAAAAGGGAAATTTGAGGAATTTAAGAAACTTTGTAAAACTGAGGGAAGGATTTTTTGAAACTATGGGCCTGTTCAGAAGACACCTTAAGCCCCGCTGGTTAAGGCTTTTGGTTAAGCAGCACAGTTTAGCGTTTTGCTAAACCCTGCTCACTCTAAACACAATTGGACTGTCTGCAGCAGGGTTAGCAGTTCTAACCATGGCTTAAAGTATTGTGTGTGACAGCATGGCTCGTGGTTAGTGTTAACCCCAGAGAACCTCAATTTTGCTAAGCACAGAGCCTGAAGTGTCGTCTGAACAGGCCCTATGTTGTCCAATAGAATGAGCAAACAAGACACCTCACATAGGAGACAGAAAGAGAGAAATGCAAAAAGTTGAGAAGATGTCCATGTTCAGAATATGATTCTCAGAACATTCCCCCCACCTTTCCTGCCCATAATGAATGAGGACCAACTTCCACAAAGTTTAGGTTAGTTTGAAGTAGATATGCCTAGCTCCAATTATCCCTTTGCTTCTGCTACAGGCTCACTTTCATTTTCCATCTAAACTTAAGAAGTGGCAGCTGTGGCAGTGACCAAGAGATAAGGACCTACATTAGATCCTAGAATGATGCTCCAGTAGCATCCCAGGGTGCCTTAGACATTACTAAGGATATCAGGACAGGAGCTCTGGTGCCATATCAGCCACATCACAAGACCCATTTTATTGGTGCCATCATTCAGTAGGTTTGGGGGAAAGACAAAGAGGTGCTGAAAGAGAGAAGGAGAGATGCTCAGGTCCCCAGTACCTTCCCAATGATGCATTTGAAAGCATGGCAGGTCAGACCTTAGAATCAGACAACAAAATTGTTTTTTTTCTGATTTTTTTAAAAAAATCATTTTATTTGAGCCCATTCTCAACTAACTCTCTAGTGATGGCTCATCCATCACTAGATAGATGAAAAATGATATGTTCACATTTTAACATAAAACTCGTTCATGCCTATATTTACACAAAAATAAAGATCATCAGATGTAAGGTTCAGAAAGTTGATGATGCAAGATATAAACAAAAAGCCAAGTCTTGGAGAATTCATATCAGGTTTATTAGAAAGTCTCGAAAGGTAAAATGATGTTCTTGAAAAGTTGAGCAGCACCATTAAGGACACAATCCTATGCATGTTCAGACAGAAAAAGATCCTACAGCTCCCAGCATTCCCCAGCCACCTATGCTGGGAGTTGCATGGCTTTTTACTATCTAAACATGCATAGGATTGTGCCCAAAAAGGATGATAAATTTAAAATATGGAGTAATGTATTTGCAATATAAAAAATTAAAGTGGTGTGTCTATTAGAGCTTTGACCCATTTGGTTATTTGTTTTTTAAATTAAAAGACATACAAAGGCTGTAATCGTATACAGAAACCTGAAAGTACGTCCCATTGAACTCAACTAATCATGATAAACTGTGAAATATTGGTGGAGTCAGCATTTCTTTTCATTTATTTGTTATATTCCACTCTTCCTCCAAGGAGGTTGTGGCATTCTTGCATTTGCCAGTGAAGACAGATGCCAGACTCTTTGATAGAATCCAATCAATGCTCAAGACTAGATCCCCTCAGCTTTAGTGATTGAACTGCATCTTGCGCCTTCAGACACTACTCTCTGGAGCCTGTAGTACATAAGGGGAAAGAGAAGGAGAGAGAACAAACTGGAAGGATGAAACAAAATCCCTTTTCACACAACACGCACACATTCACTGAACACATGAAGAGAGGACTGGAATTGTGTCTACTGTCCCTATGCTGGAATACTGAGTGTTCCGTTGAAAATCTAGACAAATGTACTGTGCGATCAGGGACCCAGACTTTTGCAGGTTTGTGGAAGAGAGCCTAGCATCATGTACATGCATGGCCTCTATTCATATCTTCAGTTGAATGCATGGATGTCAGCAGGATCAATCCATTCCAAAGGTTACTCAAGGATCCAAGCAGGGCTGCTCAACTTGACATTTTTTTCCAAACAGGACGGAAGCAGACACAGATTTTTGTGGTCAACTTGATTTTGGTTGCATCCTCTGCACAATGCCACCTGCTACACTGTCCTTCTCCCCAAGCAGCACAAGATTTGGGAAGTCACAGACAAAGTAATATACAGGGGAGGACTCCTCAACGTCTACAAAAGTCCACTAGGCCTCACCTCTTTCAACTGACTATAAAGTGAAGATACTGACTGCGTATTGACATTGCCACTGTGTATGTGTGTTTGCTCTGTAACGTCCCACCCCATGGGCTCTGCAAAAAAGGGCAAATAAAATGATCAAGGGGTTGGAGTAACTCTCCTATGAGGGAAGATTACAACAGCTGGGATTTTTCAGCTCGGAAAAACGGAGGGTGAAGGGAGACATGATAGACGGGTACAAAATTATGCATGGTGTAACGAATGTGAATAGGGAGACATTTTTCTCCCTCTCTTGTAATACCAGAACCCAGGATCATCCCATGAACCTGATAGGTGGGAGATTCAAGGCAGATAAAAGGAAATACTTCTTCCACAAGATGCAGTGATGGCCACCAATTGTCATGGCTTTAAAGGGAGGTTAGACAAATTCCTGGAGGAGAAGACTATCAATTGGCTACTAGCCTAGATAGTGTAGGCTTCCTCCAGTATCAGAGGTAGTATGCCTATGTACACCCGTTGCTGGGGAACATGGGTGGGAGAGTGCTGCTGCACTCATGTTCTGCTTGTGGATTTCCCATGGGAGTCTGATTGGCCATGTGTGAACAGAATTCTGGACTAGATGGACCCTTGGTCTGATCTAACATGGCTCTTCTTGTGTTCTTACAAGGTAATGTTGCCATTTTCTTCTCAGAGTCTTTATACTGGCAGCATCTTCCTGTTGCAAGTAATAGGGGTTAAAAAGGGAAGCCCAGTGGGCATCAAGAGAGCTGCCTGAACTGCTGGCTCACGATGGGAATCAGCAAAGCTTGAGTTCATCAAGGTTCTCTGGGTTCCACTTTGAATTGTGGTCCACCACCCTGTGATTTCCACCTTTTTTGTTAATGTGGTTTGAATGGGAAAAGTGCCCATTTGTGTGGCTGATTTTTTGAAAACACACACCTAAATGCATACTCCCCCCCCATTGAATGTGCTTCTTTTTCTTTTTCAAAGCGTGTTTTTCAAAAAAAAATTCTGCAGTTTTTCAACAAATACATTTTTGAATGCAATCACAAGCTCAGAAATGTGGGAACCTTACCTGAAAAAAAATTGCTCGTGATTGCATTTGCATTTGTGTCCGGCATTATGAACAGGCAAATTCTGATGTTGTTTAAAGAACTGGAACAGAATTCTCATACATCCCTATTGCCTACTACCCCATCCTGGCTCTCAAGGTAAAGGGTTTTTGTTCCCCCCATTTAGGGACATTGCTAGAGCATCAGGCACAGGAAGGTCCACCGAGCAGTCAAACAGAAGGCCCTGATTTATTTTCAGGGTGATCACAAGGGTCTTTTTCAGGAATTCATTTTCACACAATTTGTAATGCATGGGTAGAAGGAGTGGGGCCAGACTTTCTAGCCCCACCCCATAGTTCAAATCCACATTGCCATCTTTTGTGTGTTAGAGAACCAATATCTGAAGCTGGGTATGAGCCATATTCTTGTAGGGTTCTTTGATCAAGCAGGGTTAGGGTGGCCACTTATGCACTTCCAAAAAGAAGACAGCAATTTCCATGTGCTAATTTATATGTTTAGATGCACATTTAGCAACGATTATTTTAATTTTAATAGAAATACAGTACATCTTACAATAATGTGGAAAAAAGTGACCAGGTAAGATTTGTGCCCACCTATTCAATCTGCTGCTCAGGTGCAACAGTTCTTATGGTTCTTTATCTTTAAACCAGAATTGGAGAGGACACCTCTTCAAACAGAGAATGGCTCAAGATAGATGACTCTCACATGCCACATTCCAGAGGGCAGGAACAAAGGCAAAAGTGTGAATTCAAAAGACCAAAATGTCTTACATTAAAGCTATTGCTGCCAGCTACGAAGCCTTAGGAGAAGCATTTGAACTTTTTATAGACTGCACACTAAAAGCCAGTGTGGTGCAGTGGCTAGAGTGTTGGACTGGGAGTTGGGAGATCTGAGTTCTAGTCCCCACTCAGCCATGGAAGCTCACCAGGTAACTTTGGGCCAGTCACAGATTTTCAGCCCAACCTACCTCACAAGGTTGTTGTTGCGAGGAAAGAAATGGAGAGGATTGTGTACACCATTTTGAATTTCTTGGAGGAATAAAAGGTGGGATATAAATGCAATTAATCAATCAATCAATCAATCACAAAAGCTAGGAAGCCATCAAACAATTGGTGATTGGGGAAAGGAGAAGTTTGTGTGGCCCTATGAGAAACCTAGAGGGCTAGATTGGGACCCTAGATGGACCAGAGGTTCTGCACCAATCTGCTATACTGATATTTTACACATGTTCTCACCAGAAAATCAGCCCATGGTTTTCCTTCTCCATCACCTTATTTACTGAAAGAAAATCTGAAGAACTAAAACATTTGTTAGCATTTCCACTTTCTATCTTACAATTAAATACCATTTCCCTAACACATACAGTTCTACCCCCACTTTAACTTTTGTTGTATAAAGCCATATGAAGAACTAATCTTAAATGGAGGTACTTATAATATCGAGATAATGCTACTGGTTGTTGTGCTTTACCTGCCTATTTTGTACTAATCTGGCTCTAACGCCTGAAGTGGAACAGATTTCCAAAGGAAACAAAAGACAGTGATTCCATAGGGCACAGCAAGCCGGCAGGTTGTCATTTGTGTGAAGCCAGCATACGGTAGAGCAGAAAACAACCCCGGCCTAATAAGCAGGACTCATTCAGGTTGAAGGAAAGAGTGGGAGACGGACTCTTACCTGACAATTATGAACGTTATGAGGGAACTTATTTTCCACAGCACTTTTCGGAGCTGCAGAATAGTTTGCTTTGGCTGGCCTCTTCAAGTGGCAACTTAAGTATGTAGTCAAAAATCATGTGCTAGGTTTTAGGAGTGGCATGCAATCTCTTGGCTAGAGAAGAGCTTTGGGCAGAGGAAAACTTGTCAGTGATTTTGAAGCTTATACCCTTATAGTGAATAGTAAATACTGGTTGTGAATATTTATTACCATGTTGTGTGGGGAGTACCCCCTAGATGAACAACTGTAAAGTGGATTATTACCCCACCATTGACTATCGTGTTGTCCGAATTCAGCCATTCACTCTCACAGCCATGGTGGGCAATAGGCCCATTGATGGAGAGAGTGGAGCTAGCATCCTCATCCTCGCGCTCTCACATGTGATTCTATTCATGTGAATAAACTGAATGCCCAAATAAGGCTTAAACGTACTCATTGTCGTATGCCTTAATTAGCTCAGTGTTTTCATGTAGCAGCTGATAAACTTTGAAGGCTGAACTATACATAGCAACTGAGAATGACATTCTTACAGGCATAACTGAGCTTGAGACAATCTATGCCTCTTCCTTTGTGAAAAAAGAATGCGTGGATCTTAAGAACAAAACCAATGGCGTGCCTTATGTTTCCAGTTCTTTTAAAAATAAAGTAGCAGGTAACTACTAAGGGCGAAATCACATTTTCTTCAAATCATGCATAGCAGAGCTATATTTGGTTGGCTTAGTTACTTCAGTGTAAGTGTGTGTGGCCCTGATTCGGATTGGGACAATGGCACTCTGGGAGGAGGGGGAGTTAAACTTTACCCTCCCATTTCTATCCTGAAATTCATCTCCACCTCAGGGAGAGGGAGATTAAAAACAAACAAACAAACAAACCCATCTCCATTGCACTGCTGTGGTCACCACCTCTTTCAGGAGAGAAAGAGGTAATAAATTAATTATAAGAATTACATGAATTAAGAATTTAATGACCCTAAATTTAGAATTGCTGATTGTGAGCTGTATGCACAGATGTTGGAGGCAGGGAACTTCACACAAACAGAAACAATTAGGGGGAGTTTGGAGGGTTCTATCTTGCTCCCCATGCTTGGTAACATCTAGATGAGGTCTGTGGATGAAGACATCTAAACATTTGGGCTAAAATGACATCAGTATGCAAATGACAAACAGCTCTATGGCCAGATCTACGCCTTGTGTCAATTCATTATGAATTTGGAATAAAAAGCAGGATATAACACTATGAAAGCAGTAGATGAAATGTGGATTGTGCCCCAACAGTTATCAGTACGCTTCAATACCACTATAAAGCAGTAGTGTAGAGCTAGCCTATGTCTCATTTTTACCTACTAATGCAATGTGTTCTATGTGAGGCTGCCTTTAAAGATGGTTTGGAAGCTTCAGCTAGCTAGTATAGAATGCAGTAGCCTGGATGCTTATGATGGCCAAGGGATCAAAGCACATGACAAGCATTTTATATCAATTTTATATTGGTGCATTGGTCACCAAATTACAACTGGGCTCAATGTAAAGTACTGGTACTGCTCTTTAAAGACTTAACTGGTTTGGGACCAGGTTGCCTGGACTGCAGAGGTACCTCTTTCAGACCTAGTGGGGAAAAAACATTAAAAATGCATTAAATGGGGGGGAGATTCTTGCAAAAGTATATATAAGGTGAAACTGTATACAAAAAATTGCATGTTCTAGGAGAAAAAGTGCACAAAAATGCAATATTTGCAAACTTGAAAAAAAAGTCATTCTCAAAGTTTGGGACAAACCAAATTTAAGATTGGAAAAATGAGAAACTGGGATAAAACACTATTGACAGATTTGTCCATCTCTGCTTAGTTCATTACTCAAGGACGTAACTCTTGAACAAGATACCAGCTTACATTTCTTGGTAAGGCAAAGAAGAAGAAGATGTTAATGCACCCAAATGTCATGGCTGCAGCTCCGGGCTGCCTTGGCCTTACATTTTCAGCATTAATAAAGGTAATTACTTAATTGATTTCTTTACACATTTTTAATATTTCCATAGTTACTGAGAACCAGGTCAGGCATTTCCTGGCAGTTGATGACCGAAGAGCTTTGCCAGGAAATACCCCTCCCAGAGCCTATTACGGTTTTAAGGTTTACGTAAGATTTACAAAAGCACAGCAATTTTTGCTTGATTGCTATAGACTTGATAGCCTTTGGAATAGGGGTGCCATTAGTGGAGGTCATCCAGATATACTCAAGGGCCTTGATTCTTTTCTTGAATAAAAAGTTATGGAAGAAATGCCATGATTAAATAATACATACAGTTGGGAATATCTTCACAATTAAGAGCTAAACTAACAAGTGCATGAATGGCATTTTTAAAGTAATTTGCAGGTGTGTGTGTGCAGGTGTGTGTGTGCATGTGGATGTGGATCTGGGCCAGGACCCTCAGTACTGGCCCTACTATTAGGCAGGTGATGGGAAACAGTTTCCCTCAGGTGGCAAATGATGAGGGGGCAAGAGCAAGTTGGTGGAGGAAAGACCATGTGATCTGCTGTGGGCATCCAAAGTTAGCCAGGTGACTTGCAGTGGGGTGGAGAATGCTGTCCCATTACCAAAACTGAAGGAAGATTCAAGTGTCAGCCCAGTTAGCCTTTGTACATGGAATGGGCGGGGCTGCCATCTTGTATTTCAGTTCAGGCAGCAACATTGAGATGTCCCAGAGAAACCTGTTTGTGTAGCGGTGTTGTGAACTTTAACCCTTTTAATTAAAAGAATAGCCCTATATATTAAAATTAAATCCTGTCTTTTCACAAAAATTAGTGTTCAAGGTGTCCAGGGATAAAATACGGATAAAAGAACAACTTTTAAACTCATCAAATAGAAACATGTCCTATAATAACACAGTCCCTATCCAGAGTGCACCCTCAACCACACCAGCTTCCTGCATTAGGAGGGAAAGCATCTCATTTATTTTTACCCTAAATAGGCAGAAATGAAATAATTGCAAGGTTATCATTGCTGGGTTGGGATGTTTATGGCCACTCCTTTACTCCACAATCTCACCTCCTTTACTCCAGACTGAAGTCCCCCTCTCCCATCTGCTCCAGAGGGTGAGCTGGGTGGTGGACTGAAGTGGGTAGGAGGAATCACTCCTTTCCCTGTTCAACTGATGGAATCAGTTCCATCAGTGGAAGGACTTAATTGGATTCCACACTATTAATCTTATTCTTGTTCAGTGAAAAAGAAATTACACAAGAGGAAAAAGGGACTGGGAACGATGAGGAAAATGAACAAACTCAGACGCTAGTTATTAAAGTTACAAAGTTCTCATTTTAACCAAATAGGATAGAAAGAGTTTGTTTATTTAATGAATTAATTAAATTATTTTTTTATCCCATCTTTCTACCAGGAAATTGAACTCAAGGCAACTAACACAGAAAGCCAACATTTAAAATAAAACATAATTAAAAAAACAATACAGTGAATACATTGAAGACACAATTCAAAACACAACAATAAAGGGTGCCACTACAAGAGCGATTTAAAGCTCTTTCAAGGCGCATTAAAAATTTGACCTCTACAAGAGCGGAGCGCAAATCGGGGGTCGAGGCGCTTTTTCTATGTGCATTATCAAATGCGCGTTAAATAGCGAGTTTTAATTTATCGCGGCCGTTAAAGCGCCTCATGACCATGTAAACAAGTGGTTCTCCGCATTAAACACCTCTAAAGTGCGTTTCATACAACCGGTAAGGCAACCTCTTATGCACTTAACCTCCTCCCGCATATAGTGATTTGCCGTAAAAGCGATTGCGAGAAGATGCACATAATCAGACAACCAGGCGTCAAACCGAATTCTTGTAGAGGGGACCAAAAGAATAAAACAACATCCATCCAAGAGATCAGCTTACACAACAAAGGCCTGCTTGAACAAAAGTGCCATTGCCTGCTGATATCCTCCCTTGGTAGTGGGTTCTAATGCCTTGGAGCAGCCACCAAAAAGTCCCCTCTTGTGTCCCCTGCAAATCTGCCTAAGCTGATGCCACCAAGAGAAAGTCCTCCCCTGGTGATCTTAGGGCTCATCTACACCTATCGGCTATCCAGAACGGGGGAGGGGGGATCCCTCACTTTCCTGCTTGTCATGGCATGTTTTTTTTAAAAGCAGGAGCTGGTCATGCAACTGATCCTGCACAAAATTTAAGTACAAAACAACAACCCCCAAAACTCGGAACTGAAAAGCGCCTGCAGCCATCCTGGGAATGGTGAAACTGCTGCTCCCCACCCCCCATGGGCACGGAGCCCCCATCCCCCGTGCAGCTCCATGCCTGTTTGCAAAGCCTTGCTACTCACGGGGAGGAGGGAAACCCTGGAGCCTGAGCCACACTGGCCACGGTCCTCGGGGTTGTCCTGGAACTGTGGGAAAAAACGGGATAAATGCCATCCATTTTATCCTGGGGAAAGTGAGAGATCATCCCCGGTTGACCCTGGCACCTCAAGCTGACTCTGGGATGAATGGATGGTGTAGACATGCCCTTAGTACCCAGGCAGGCTCATACAAGAGAAGAGAGCCTTTCAAGTAGCAGGCTCAGGGAGAGGAGAAGCAAATGGAGCTGGTGGTTTCTCAGCAGAATCAATGGAGAGGTCCCTCATCTCTATCTTTCCATCTACGAGACAAATTATCCCGCCGCCCCATGCTCAGTGGAGAGCCATTTGATCTATACTCTATGTCTTCTCTGAACATTTGTAGTGGCTAAAGTTGGTGAGTGGCCAGTCTCCAACCCCAAACATTTGTCCCTTCTGCAGTGATATGGAAGAAGCGTGGGACAAGGTAAGCCAAAGATAAATTCAAGGAAATTGTTGATTCTTCTTTGTGGTCTCTGTGCATCACACACTATGGGCTCGCGCTGGCGCCGAGCCTCAGCCGGAAGACTTCTATAGCCTAGACTTTTGGCGGTAACCCCTCCCCCCACTGCCCTATCGCGCATGCTCGGGTTCCTGCCTACCTCAGTTCTTTTTCAACCGCCTTGCTGTTTGCCTCGCGGGAGACTTCGGAGAACGAATCGTTCGTATAGCGTTTCCTTTCGCTTGCTAGCTTAGACTTCTTCTGCTCTTTCCTTTTCCCTTTTTCTCTCGTAGTTCCTAAAAAAAAAAAAAATTCTAATATCTATCTCCTCAACTATCGTTCTTTCTTGTTCTACTTCACCTTGTTAGAGCGCTTATGGCCCAAACAGCTTTATTCAAAAGCTGCACTTCATGCTGGGCCAAGTTAACTCTCTCGGACGGCCACTCCCGGTGTCTCCTCTGTTTAGGGGAGACACACGTGGTCGATGCTTGTGCCCATTGCATGAGCTTCTCCCGCCAGACACGGAAGAACAGGGAGGACAGACTACGGGCACTCTTGTGGAGAAAAGCGCTGGAGGCGGTCGACGCTCCTTCACGCCCGCCCCCCGTAGACATGTCCTCCGCTCCGGCACAAATACTTGCTGAGCACTCGGCGGCCCAGTTGGCCACAAAAGAGCTTGCTCCCCCTGTGGAAAAAACTAGGGCAAAAAAGCTGAAAAAGGCGGTGGCAACCCATGAGGAGGCCAGTCGAAAGAAGAAGGCCAAGGCGAAGCATTCCAAGAAGAATCCAAAGGCCCACAAGGACCGCCCGCTGACAAAAACGGCTTCCTTGGTACCGCCGACCTCAGGACCAGCCTCGGTACTGATGCGTTCCCCAGTACCGATGGCGCACCCAATACCGTCGCCTTTGGCATCGGTCCCTACGTTGCCGACAAAGACCTTCTCGATGTCGACGTGCCCGGCTCCGCCGCCCTCAACGTCTCGCTCGGTACTGAGCCAGCATCTACCCTCGGCTGCGCCGCGGGACGACAGGTTCTCGCCTCCACCACTTCGCTCGGACCCTGTGGGACTGGCACAGCCCCTATTGGGGTTGCCATCGGTACTGAGATCACCTTCGGTACCGAGATCAGAAGGACTCGACTTTGAGCTGCCGTCACCTCGCTCGATACCATCCTCGGTTCCAGGGTCAATATGTGCGTCACTCGACCGCCGGTACCGTTCCTGTTCGCCAACCCCATCTAGGGACTGGGATCGTTTTTCGGACCGGTCAGCACGTTTGTGGATCTCTCAATCGGGTCCCTCGAGGGTCACAACCGCGCATCGTCGAGGCTTGGAAGATGACCCCAGACATAGTCGCTATGTCTTCGATCCCTTCACAGGACAACGCCTCCGGAATAGTGACAAAGATGTCTTTATACCGCCGATGCCTCCCAGACGCCCTCCGGTGGCTACCATCTCAGCACCACCACCGGACCCGCAGGTACCAACTTCACCACCGGTACCAACACAGTTGACAGACCTCCCAATGCCAACTTCGCCTCAGTCTGTTGAGGACTATGCTTCAGACTCTTCATCCTCGGCATCCACTCCTCCGTCGGTCCCCTCACCGGACGATGCAGTAGAGACAGAAAAGCAAGCTTCCCACTCAGTAGAAGTTAGTACTTTTACAGAGCAAATGCTTCGTATGGCGCAGTTGCTAGGTGTTGAGCATCAACAATGTGCAGAAAAGTGCATAGACACGATCTATGATGTGATGTATGTGGATACGTCTACCACCTTGGCCATGCCTCTCATTCCCACTCTACTGAACACCGCTCAGGAGTCATGGAAGAACCCATCTACCATGGGACCTGTGTCCAAGCGTCTTGAAGAGCTCTATAAGATCCAGGAGAAGGATGTGGGCTTCTTATTCACACACCCAAAGCCTAACTCTATGATCATCGAGTCAGCTCAGGGGAAGTCCTCAAGGTCCCATTCGACACCTACTGACAAAGAGGGCCGCAAACGCGACATGTTTGGTCACAGGATTTATTCATCCTCCGCCTTATCAATTAAGGTGGCGAATTATCAGGCCATGATGGCCAAGTACCACCTCTTTTTATGGGAGAAGATGTCATCTCTTTTGACGCACCTCCCGGATGAGAAAAGACAGGCGGCACATGTATTCCATACTGAGGCTGTCCACCTGGCAAAACAAGAACTGACGACTGCCAGACATCAAGTGGACTGCGGATCCAAAGCAATGATTGGGGCGATTGCTCTCAGACGTCATGCATGGCTCCGCTCCTCCAGCCTGCCTCAGGAGTCCAAGGCGAGAATAGAGGATCTTCCCTTTGATGGCGAAGGTTTATTCAACACCTTCACCGAAACAACCATGGATACAATCCAAAAAGCCAAGACTACAGCTAAGAAAATGGGGTTTTACCCAACTACAACTTCTCAGGTGTACCGCTCACGCAGGTGGGTGCGACAACAACCATACGCAACACGACAGTTTCAAAATCGGCACCAACGTTACCAGCATGTACCACAGAATACGTACCAGCACAAAAAGCCCTATCAACAGGGCCGCTACAGACAGCAGCGCAACAGGCAGGAGACCTCGCAAAAACAACAGCGACTTTGACTCCGTTCCGATCACCCTCTCTCTGCAGCCCACTTTTGGTCACCGGCTACAACAGTTCCAGAAATCATGGCAGGAAATAACCTCGGACAAGTGGATTCTAAGCATCGTCAGACATGGCTATCAAATAGATCTAACTTCTCACCCTCCAACCGGTCTGCTCAAAGTCATTCCTCCTTCGGACGCACTGCTCTCCAAGGTAGTTACTCTTCTCCAGAAAGGAGCAATCATTCCCGTCCGTCACGCGGATCTACCAAGCGGATTCTACTCCCGCTATTTCACAGTCCCAAAGCGAGATGGGGGCGTCTGCCGCATCATGGATTTGAGAGGCCTCAACAAGTTCATCCCAACCAAAAAATTCCGTATGATCACGCTAGCAACAATTCTGCTGCTGCTCAGACGGAATTGCTGGTTCACTCTTATAGATCTAAAAGATACTTATTTTCATATCGCCATCCACTGCTCGTCCCAAAAATTCCTCCGATTTATGGTCGGCCCCAAAGCCTATCAGTTCACAGTCCTCCCATTCGGCCTAAAGACAGTCCCCAGGGTGTTTACGAAATGCATGGGAGCAGTTTGTGCATTCCTACGGCCGGCCGGTGTGGAACTGTACCCTTATCTGGATGACTGGCTGATAGTATCCCCCTCTCAACGCCAGGCAGAGAGAGATGTGACAGTAACAAGAGAACTCCTCCAGAGACTGGGTCTATTCATAAACCAGGAAAAATCCGTGTTTATACCTACTCAATCCGTCCAATTTATTGGAGTTCTCCTACGCTCAACCTTGGGAAAGGCATTTCTTCCAAGAGATCGGGCAGCCACCATCCAGCAACTTACCTTACGCATCCTGGACTCCATACGTGTCAGCGCATTTGCCCTGCAAAGATTGCTGGGACTCATGACGTCCTCTGTGTATGTGGTCAGATGGGCAAGAATGCACATGAGGCCATTACAATGGTTCCTTCTGACCAATTACGACCCGTCCAGAAATCCGAACAAAGTCAGGCTCATCATACCTCAGAACTTGCGTGGCGCCCTCAGGTGGTGGACGCGGTACTACAATCTAATCAGCGGACTGCCGTTAAGGCCCCACAAGGACACTCACCTCGGATGCGTCGCTGCTGGGGTGGGGAGCACACTGCAACCATCTGTCTATCCAAGGAAAATGGTCGGCTGTAGAGAGGACACTCCACATCAACAAATTGGAACTCCTGGCACTGAAGAAAGCCTTACAAGCCTTTGCTGTACACCTCAGGGGTCAACATGTCCGGATTGTATCAGACAACACAACGGTTGTCTGGTACATCAACAAGGAAGGCGGGACTCGATCCCCCCGCCTCCTTCACCTAACCCTGGAAATTCTCCGTCGGACAATCAAATGGGGGATCCGCCTATCGGCCATCCACATTGCAGGCACAGACAATGTTCAGGCAGACGCCCTCAGTCGCCACTTCCAGGACACGCACGAATGGGAGCTTGCTCCGGCAGTACTACGATCTCTGTTCAGCCGATGGGGACAACCAGCAATAGATCTGTTTGCCACCCCAAGGAACGCAGTTTGTGTCGCTTTTTGCACGAGAGCAGAGATAGGCAAGGGCTCCTTAGGGGACGCTTTCAGCATGCCCTGGGGGAGAGGACTGGTGTATGCCTTCCTACCTTTTCCACTAGTGGCCAAGGTGGTCACGACCCTCTCGTCGTGCCAGACAGAAGCCATCGTGATAGCCCCATGGTGGCCTCGGCAGGCCTGGTTTGCCCCGTTGCTCCACCTAGCCAGGGGAGAATTTATGCAATTACCACTTACTCCGGACCTGATCTCCAAGGACCACGGTCTAGTCCTTCACCCGGACCTATGACAACTGCGGCTCACCGCTTGGCAAATCCGGCCAGGTGGCAAGACCTAGATCTGCCTTCTCCAGTCAGGGCAATATTGCGAGAGGCCAGAAAGCCTTCTAAAAGAGCCTCGTATAATAGAAAATGGAGGAAGTTTGTTCAGTTTGCCACATCCAATGAATTTGACCCTAGGTCCTGCTGCATTCAGGACATTCTAGTTTTCCTACAGTCCCTCCACGAAGCGGGTTTAAAGATGACCTCCATTAAGGTCTACTTGGCGGCTATTTCAGTCAACCACGACCTGATTCAACAGTATTCAGTCTTTACTCACCCTCTGTCCAAGTGCTTCTTCAAAGGCCTACGTAATATGCACCCGCCTCTACGTCCGGTTGTCCCGCAATGGAGTCTATCAGTTGTGCTAGCAGCGTTGACTGCAAAGCCCTTTGAACCGCTAGCCACTATTGATATTAGGCTACTCATCTTTAAAACTGCCTTCTTGTTGCTATTACTTCAGCAAGGAGAAGTTCAGAGCTGTGTGCCCTTATGGTTGATCCACCATACACTCCGTTTTTTAGAGACAAAGTGGTCTTTAGACCGGACCCCACGTTCCTTCCTAAGGTTGTATCCAACTTCCATCTTAATCAGGACATTATATTACCCACTTTCTTTCAAGCTTCTTCGGATCCCGTTAGCACAAAGCTCCAGTCCTTGGATGTGAGGCGCGCGTTGGCGTTTTACAAGTCTAGATCTGCCGACTTTCGGAAATCAAACCGTCTGTTTGTATGTTATGGTGGGAAATCCAAAGGCCACCCGGTCTCAGCGCAAAGGTTCGCTAAATGGATTGTACAGACAATCTTTTTGTCTTACCAGTTAGCTGGGAAAGATCCACCAGGTTCTCTAAAAGCACACTCTACTCGGGCCCTATCCACTTCAACCGCTCTGGACCGTGGGGTGTCGATTCCAGACCTCTGTAGAGCTGCTACATGGTCCAACACCTCCACCTTTGCAGCTCATTACAAGTTGGACGTTCGAGCGAGGAGAGACTCCGCCTTCGGTAAGGCTGTCCTGTCTTCGGTTTTCAATAATGCCCAGCGGGCCACCCTCCTCCAGTAAGAATTTGCTGATTATTCACCCATAGTGTGTGATGCACAGAGACCACGAAGAAGAAATGCAGGTTGCTTACCTGTAACTGTAGTTCTTCAAGTGGTCATCTGTGCATTCACACAACTCACACACCATCCCCTCTTGGCCTCGCTGGTTGCGATCTGGTCAAAGAGAGTATCTATTGCGCATGCCTGCTATCCCTTACGTATTTGTTATTTGGTCACTAATTTTTATCTCGTTCATGAGGCAAGTCGGTCTCATTGAACTGTGGTAGGCGGGAACCCGAGCATGTGCGATAGGGCGGTGGGGGGAGGGGTTTCCGCCAAAAGTCTAGGCTATAGAAGTCTTCTGGCTTAGGCTCGGCGCCGGCGCGAGCCCATAGTGTGTGATGCACAGATGACCACTCGAAGAACTACAGTTACAGGTACGCAACCTGCATATTTGCCTCTGGCATCCATATTTGATCGATTCCACCTGATTTGTTGTGGTTCTATGTCATTCTGCATCTTGACAACTCAGTCCTTTGAGAGGGTTGCCTACAAGGATCATCCATCAGTGACATTCTCAAAATTATATATTATAAGAAGAAGCAACACACTCACAGTTATCTCCACTTTCTTTTATTGTTAGAGTTATCAGTGAAATATAAGGCTTGCCACTGACCTTATAAAAGTGCTCATCTGTTTCTCCTTTTAATTCTGGGTAGATTAAAAATGAGATTTAACACTAATTAAAAACTTGGATTTACATTTTGTCTTTATTGCCAGCAGATTTGCAATAGTGGGTATGTGAGCAAATCCTTTGCCACTGAGTTGGAAAAACATTTTACTGAATGGTGACAAGCAATAAAGCTTATACGTCTGAGCTAAGGGGCAGGGAATGACAGTAGAATTTGAGAGGTATAGGTGATAAGCGATATTGTCCCTCCCAAAATAAAACCCAATGAATCAGAATGATTGTTCCCTATGTAACGTTTTCAGGAACTGTTTTAATTATTTCATCAAACAAAATGTTAGCTGGATTGTTTGTAAAAAAAAAAAACCTCGCCGAGTCTGGGTTTGCGATTTTGGAGGACAAAGTAGCAGCCGTGTGCTTAGTGACAAATCAGAATAATTTAATAGCCCTCTTTACGTCTCGGGTACATTAAATCTGCCTTCCCTGCTTTACCCTAATTCTACATTACATTGGTAGAAACAGATAGGACCCTAGTGCAATTATTCCATTATTAGCATCTTTCAATGTTCCATTAAAGCCTGTGTCAGCACATGCCTTGTCAAAGGAGGCTTTTAAAAGGAGCCCTGTGTGTACAGCTTAGGCCACATGTGACAGAAATTAAATTGGCACACTTCATCGCCGAGACTTTGTGTTCCTGGCACCGATCGCTCGCCCGATACCTCCGAGAGAAGGCTCAGCTGTCATTCAGTGATCCATTAACACTCGGCTCCAGCCTGCAGTGTCATATTCCTCATTCTTGCAAAGATAGTACTCCCCGGAGAAGGCGAATACCTGCAGGAATAAAAGCAGGACAGAAGTGACAACAGCCATATCAAACAAGGAGCAAACAGCACAGGCAGAGGGAGGCATGTCACTTCTAGCACCAGTATCTTAAATCGAGATGGAGAGTCAAAAACCCACTGCATGCATCCTTAAGTGATCCGTTTCACAGAAAAAAAATAAAAATAAAAAAGAGGCATGTAAGGGGATATCATCCTTAATGACATCTTTCTCTTTTCAGCTTCAGCAGGAAATCAACGCAAGCACCAGGCACCCTTTAGCTTATGGTGGCAAAAACATTTTGCTCAATTTGTACCACAGGCTTGTGTGTGGAGGTGTGGAATAAAACAAACACCCGTTGGCGTATCTAGGAGGAGGAAGCTGCTTTCCGGAACGTTGTAAAAAAATAAACCAACCTCTGGACGGAACCATTTTTTTTTCTTATGGCTCATTTGAATTTGCAGTCTTAAAAATGGCTAAAAGTACCAGGGATGGTGCGAATTAAGCCATACAGTTTAATAATAATAATAATAATAATAATAATAATAATAACAATAATAATAGCAACAACAACAAGAAGAACTTGGTGTGTGCGTGATTCCTCTCTCTCTGTCTCTGTCTCTCCCTCTGTGTAAAGAGTTAATATGCTTTTGGCTACCTGGGTGGTGTTTAAAATCACACGGCCGTGTAGCAACAGAAGGGGAGATAATGTGGATTGCCGCTGTACCTGTAGAGCTCAGTCACATCTCCTCAGTGGTTTAACGCCCCAGGGAGCTGATGTGTCTATGATTTGGGTCTCGCTGTAGCCAGTGCGAAATTACATTGTGCTTTCCTTTCCCTTTGCCTGTCTGTGTTTGTGCACCTGAGTGTGTCTGGGTTGAAGAGCAAAGGAAAGATAAATAAAACCAATATAGAAACATTAACCTCACTGTACAGGGAAGCTGGCATGACACCAGATTTCTCCCTTTTGTACTACATCCCTGGATTGGAGTTTCCATAATTACTCTTGAGGGTCCATCTTAGATGTTGTAATGCAATTTGCTGTAAAGTAGTCATATGCCATGTAATGGGCCAAACAATGAAATCAATGAAGCTTTTGTTGCAAAATTGCAGGGGAGGGAGATATATTGGCTGTTATTTCTAGATGACGAGCTTCAGAATTCACTTAGGGCACAATCCTAGGCAAGCTAACACAGGAAAAAGTCCTACAACTCCCAGTTTTCCGTCTGATCATGCATAGGATTGTGCCCTTATGCTTTCATTTCTCAAGGTGGATTGGAGCACACTGGGGGGGGGGGAGGAAAAGGAGCCGTGATTGCTGGCACGCAGCTTATGATCTCCTGCTGCTAGAATTCAAACAGTGACTGAAGGGTATCATTCCCTGGGATACTCAGGTTCTTTCTCTTAGGGCAATGCTTAGAACATTAAGAAGACCCCACAATGATGCACGAGAGTATGGGTGATGGGTAGGGAAAGAGGATCACATTTTCGCACTAATTACTTGTATACATTTCTTTTTGAGATCCACGCAGACTTGCAGAAGGATGTTCAAAGATCTCAACAGCCACCAAACAAAGGTTGGTCCATCGACTTATATAGTGGTTAACTTTTGACTATGAAAAATCCTAATCAACCCCTTTCATCATACATAGCTTGGGAATCACTGTTCTAATAAACCATTACATCATATTGTAAAGGTCTAGTCCTGGTGGCTATATGCTACATCTGGTATCCGAGGCAGTAAGTCTATATACACCAGTCTCTGGGGAACATGGGTGGGAGGGTGCTGTTGCACCTATGTTCTGCTTGTCAGCAGCTGGTTGGCCACTATGTGAACAGAATGCTGGACTAGATGGACCCTTGGTCTGATCCAGCAGGGCTCTTCTTTTGTTCTTATATTCTGGGGAGGGACCATAGCTCAATGGTGTGTGCACAAAGCCCCAGGTTTAATCCCTAGCACTTCCAGTCAAAAGGATCAGGTAGCAGATGGTGGGATAATACACTAATGAGCCACTGCCAGTCAGAGTGGGCAATATTGGGGTAGATGAACAAACAATCTGATCTGGTATAAATCAGCTTCCTTTGTTCCTACTGGTTCTCCATGTATTGCCTTATATTAATGTTCTTTAATGGAATGGTGTCAGCTCTAAAGAACTTTGTGAGTTGGTTTCTATCAAAACAGTCTGTAGGATGAGCTGAAATGATCAGATAGGTGTAGCAGGGTGCAGGGGAAGGGAACACAGTGCCCAGATAATGGGGAAATTAAGTTGGAAGTTGAGGTGGAGGGAAGGGGAAAGAAGGGAAAACTGGAATGAGAGAGGCATGGTTTACTGAGAGGGAAGCTAAAGAAAGTCTTTATGAGACAAAGCTCGTTTTGACACCAGGCTATTTGCCTGGGATAGCCCCCGGCTGGTCCCTGTGAGTCCAAATGATGCACAGGGACTCCCGGGGGCAGGGAGCAGGATAAGCCAGGGATAAGGGATCCCTGGTAAATCCTGAATCTTCCACATTTACAGGAACTTCCTGAGACCGTGGAAGATGTGGCAGCTTTTTCCAGGTGCTGCTGTGCTTATTCACGAGCAAGCGCAGCAGCAAAAAAAGGGCACAGAGCTGCACTGCATGGCTCCATGCCCGTCAGGGGAAGGGGTGGCACCAGTTTTGCCACCCTTGGAAGTGCAGGGAGGGGGTGGGGGGCTCATCACACATGGGGTTTTTTTCTTTAAAAAAAACCTTACCTGAGCACAAGAGAGCTTGTGCACAAACTTCCGGGGTCCAAAATGGTGGCCACAACGGCACAACAGCCTGGGAGGAGCCCGGGTCATCGCACTTTGGTGTGTATTAGGGCGATGTTCCCGGAAGCAGCTACTTCCAGGATCGCCCATCCTCATTCCCTCTACACCCCCATGATGAAGAAAGGGCCAAAGGCCATGTCCACACTGGCCTTTTTCCCCGGGGTCATCCCTGGCTCATCCCTGGGTTTCCAAATGATGCACAGGGGATCCCGGGAGCAGGCAAGGATGACCCCTCCATTTTACCAGGATAACTGAGACCTCAGTTATCCTGATTTACCTCTGGTCATCCCAAGGACTGTGGGTGGTGTGGGCACCAGGCTTCTTCCCTCCTCCCCGTGAGTAGCGGGGGTCAGCAAGAGGGAAGGAGCCAGTCCAGGGAGGGTGCAAGGGCATTGGGGGTGGGGGGAGCAGGGGTGGGCCTTTTTTAAAAAAAAAAATCTTACTTTTACGGAGGAGCACAATTGCGCACCTGGCTCTTTAAAAAAAAACGGTGGGCGCAAGGGGTGTGACATTGCTGTTTGTTTCCAGGATGTCACACTTCCTGTTTAGACCCTGGGGAGGATTGCAGAAGCAGGTAAGTCTGCAATCCTCCCCATCCCTCCCTCCCTCTACACCCTTAGGTGTAGAAAGGGCCAAAGAAGAAAGCAGTGGAAGAAGTCAAGAATAGGCACCTGAGACAACAGGAGACTGAGAGTAAAAGATTTGACACAGAGCGAAGCAGTGTCTGTTAACAGAAGAAGCGTCTGTTCCTGAAAGAACCAGAGATCTGTGTTGTGTCAGGCCTGCCTGCCTGTCTGAAGCTGAAGGGGTACCTTTTAGAGGTGTGTGTTTTGTGAAGGGACACTATGGAGGTGGGGTAAAGGACTCACTATGGTATAACTGTTACTGTTTGTTGAAACTGTATTTATTTAAATGCTGGAAGTGTTTGTTTATTCCAGCATCATTCTTATGTGTATTGACTTCCCTTTTTTATTATCTGAATTCTGTACTCACCCTTTCCTTTATTTTATCAATTTGTGTTTATCTGCCCCAGTGTAGTTGTTGTTGTTGTTGTTGTTGTTGTTGTTGTTGTGATGCATGTTTTCCTCTTGTAAGAAACTCAAGACAGCTTACATGGTGCTCCTCCTCCTCCACTCCATGTTATCCTCACAGCAATCCGGTGAGGTAGACAGTGACTGTCCCAAAGTCACCCAGTGAGCTTCATAGCCGAGTGAGGACTAGAACCTGGATCTCCCAAGGCCCAGTTGACGCTCTAGCCACTACACCACGCTGGTCCTGTTTTTAGTTCTAAGGGCCCCTTTTTGCACCTGGCACGCCTGGGCGCGAAAAGGAGGTTGTGGTGGGGGTGTGATGACAGGCGAGACAGCGGAGCCACCCATTGGAGGGCTCCTCAGTGGTGCCACTGTGGCTGGGAGGGGACTGAGGGAGTATTTATTGTACTCACCCCTCCCAGCGGCCTCTCTTTCTACATCTTTGAGGCTCCCTCCCTCCCTCCCTGTAGGCAGTGTGGGTTCGCTGGTCGCTCATTAGGAGGGCCAAGTAGGAATTTTTTGCTCATAATCAGCTTTATGTTATGAGTCTTTTTGCCTACTTCACACTGTAAGACAGGTAAGGAGAGGTAATGAGGTTGATCTGGTTAATATCATTTCGGTCACAATCTAATGGCAGGTTTTGCAGACATCCGGAGCGTTGTTAGGGTCGGTGAGCATTCACAGGCACTGTTGTTGTGATGGGTAATGCCTGAGGCCCCTCAGCTGTGAGCTTTATGGTGGCAGCTGGAGGAATAAGGGTTACCTTTGAGGCTAACCTTTCTCACCCACTTGGAGCTAAACGGCGCGAGGAGGGGTCGACACCGGAAGGTCTCCCTACCTCAAAAGGGGCAAGCCCGGGGGGTGGCATTTGGAATCACGCCACCTCCCAGGTGGTGAATGGCTCGCCCATTGATGAGTAGGATGTCCACATAGGTTTCCCATACTGCAGATCTATAATAAAAGTGGCCCTGTTTTTAAAATCCATTTTCTTGTCTCGTCTCGTTATTTCACACCCTACATTTCCTGCAATTATATTTCTTGGAACCTGAAGTCCATTACAGGTCTTTTTATACAGCTATCCATAAACAGAACCTCACGGAATTAGCAAGGAATGTGGACATTAGATTTCTGTGGACAGTAGATATTTTCAAAAAGGATAAATTAGCTTGTCAGTGGCAAATTGTTATGCTACACCAATCCGTGTATGAAGGAGCTGGTAGTGATGATGTGTGAGTGTAAGGCAGCAGTTGTCCTAAGGCCCTCTCTACACCTACAGGTGTAGAGGGAGGGAGGGGGATGATCCTGGACGTATCTGCTTCTGGGTTCATCACCATCTTTCCAAATTAGGAAGCGTGACATTCCAGCTTCCTCCAGGGTTGTCTCGCCGTTGCACCCATCATTTTTTAAAACAGGAGGAGAGAGCACACATTACACAAAATGTAAGTGTTTAAAAACAACAACAACAACTTGAGATTGGGCCCCCAACCCCCTCCTTGCCATCCCAGGACTGCCCAGTACACAGCATTGTGCTGAGGAAGGGCAGTTTAATGTAGGAAGTCACGTGGTTGTCTATTTGCCTGATAACCTTACTTAAAACTTTTATGGTTGATTCTATGACCTTCTAATTGCTCCCAATCCAATGCTTCCTACTGCTTTTAACTGTACTATTCTATATTATTCTGCTGCAAAGAAAGATACCATCTTGAATTTCTACTCAATACAGGATATTGTATGGTGAATCACAGCTGCCATGAAACAGGGAGTCTTCTCTCATGGAGTCTTCCAATTTTGTCCTATTAAATCTTTTGTTCCTTACCTCAAAGTGATAGGAAACATCTAAATCCAAATTCTGCTTGCAGTAGTCATTGCAATGAAGTGCACTGACAACTGTTGGGGCCCATAAACACATACCATATTACCACTATATCCTGCTTGGTGTGGCTCCTGCCTTTTATATATCGCTTTCATACCACTATATCCAGCTTGGTGTAGATCTGGCCCTTGTCTGTTTGGATGCTGCATTCATCAAGATATACCCTTCTGGTGATGCCTAAGATATCAGAGGTCCAGTCCATGATAACTTGGAATAGGCCCTTCAGGATCACCATGCCCACTCTCTGGAACTCCCTACCAGTACAAATTAGATAAGTCCCAACCTCTCTGGTTTTTGGCACCTACTGAAAACGTAGGCTATGTCTACACCAGGGGTTTATCCTGGAGTCATCTCTAGGTCATCCCTGTGCATCCACATGACACAAAGGGGATCCCGGGTGCAACTGGGGATGACCTAGGGACTACCCCGGGATCACCCTGGAATAACAGAAACTGGGGATATCCCGGGTTTTCCGCCACGCAGGGTGGCTCCGTGCCCATGGAGGGGGGGTTGGGAAAGAGCTTTTTTTTAAAAAAAAAAAAATTCCTTTCCCACAGATCAGATCAGAGCTGCGTAGCTCCTTTTTCATTAAAAAAATGGTGCCTGCAATGCCTGCAACATCCCTCCTTCCTTCTGGGATGTCGCGAAGTGTAGACACTGGGGGAGGATCGCGGAAGCAGGTAAATGTGCGATCCTCTCCCCTCCCTCCCTCTATACCCTTAGGTGTAGACATGGCCCTACTTGTTCTAGCAAGCTTTCCCAGGATTGTGATCTTATCTTCCTTCTTGTCATGCTATTGCCTCTTCTGCTATTATACAGTATTTTATATTATGTTTCTGCACAGTATTGTTTGTATATCTCTTAGGAATTTCTTTTTAATTTAACGATTTCGAATGAGATAGCCATGATAGTCTGTAGAACCAAAAATAACAGAGTCCAGTAAAGACCAGCCATTTTATTCTGACATAAGCTTTTTGTGGACACTGTCCACACTTCACTGTATTCACCTGATGAAAGTGTCCAGGAAAAGTTATGTTTTAAATTGATTAGTCTTTAAGATACAACAAGACTCTTTGTTGTTTGTAATAGACGATATTGTTAAATGAAATAAATAAATACCATTGAGTTCAGTGGGATAAGCTGGCAGGTAAGTGAATAGAGGATTGCAGCCTAAGTGTAGTCTATTAGAACACACTACTTCTCAAATTCAGCTAAAGATATATTATCAACCTTTTCAATTGGAACCTCATGCAGGAGAGAGGCTGCCGACAAAAGTAAGGAAATTATTTTTTCATGTTTATTAAAATACTGCTTTTTGTACAGCAACATGAAAATCCCTGGGGTTGTATCTGTGGGAAACTGACATTTTATAACGTCAGGCATTTCTTTGATATTCTCCCAGATCTCCTACAATAGCCAAGCAATGCTATCATATATCAACATTAATTTGTAATGAAGTGATAAAATCAAAGGTGTGCTAATTGTATTCTGCTCTGCTGCTTTTGACCTCCTGCTTTCTGCCACATTCTTTCACTGTAAAATCTGAAGATTTTTAAGCATATCCCTTCTATGTCTCCTTTGTCAACAGTAATATATCAGTTTCTGTGGGAGAAAATAAGTAATTGGCTTTGAATTGTGCAGACCTTACTAATGTAAGAGCAGGACCACAT
Organism: Anniella stebbinsi; assembly: GCA_029215795.1. Taxonomy (NCBI): domain Eukaryota; kingdom Metazoa; phylum Chordata; class Lepidosauria; order Squamata; family Anniellidae; genus Anniella; species Anniella stebbinsi. The sequence continues at coordinate 209,787,732 of JARDYH010000004.1, forward strand.
CTACACCAGACGTTTATCCCGGGGTCGACCCAAGTTCGTCCCTGTGCATCCAAATAACGCCTAGCTGATCCCGGGGTGAATGGGGGGATGAGCACTCAGTTTTCCCGGGATAGCTAAGACTGCTTTTTCCCAGTTAATTCTCTGGTCTTGGGACAATCCCAAGGCCTGAGGCTGGTGTGTCCCCCCCTTCGCGAAGTAGTTGCTCTTCAGCATGAGCGATTGGGCTGTCATTGGGGGAAACTTCCCTCTCGTGTGCCCCATGAGTAACTATCATGGAAGCGGAAAAACTTGTGACCATCCCTCCTTCCTTTCCAAAGAGCTGTAGGTGTAGATGAGCCCCAGTTTTCTCTAGAATGCTTAACAAGGAAGCTTCATGTATTGACCCAGGTCAGAAAGAAACATGTTTATTGGACCAGCATGCTCTCTCCTCTCCTCCCCTTCTCTCTCTCTTTCTGTTGAGCCATAATGCAAAATGTCTGAGGTTTGTCAAGCCACAGTTTCCTATTATACCCAAATCCAGACATTGTGGATTTCAGACATTGTGGATTTCCAGGTTTGCTTGTAATGGGAAAAGGTGACATAACAAATCTGGGCATTTTGCATTATGAAGTGGAAGAGAAGAGAGGACAGAACATAACACTCATTCTTAGATATCTGAACCAGTCCATTGTGTCTTCAGATATATACCTTCAAACATTAAGAGTGCAACTCAAAATATAGCATGTGAATATGTCGAGAAACACCTATGTCATAGAGATACACTAATCAGAGAGCCAGGAAGTTAATCAGAGAGCTGGCTGCAAAGTCTGGTTGAGCTGAGTGTGCACTTGGTGGCAAATTTGGTTTTGCTGCTGGATAATTTGTAGTATGGTTCTGAGATCCTGCATAAATGCAGCTTGCACATGCAAAGATTTCCATGTCTGTGATAACATATTTCTGATTCCAAGAGAAAATAACAGGGCCAATTTACACATAAAGTGTCCAGCTTTGGTGAGGGGGGGGATTAAAGTTCACATTGTCAGCCTTACATGGAAGCACTATGTGCAAATCAATGCATCTACCTATTGTATATATTCAGCACCAATCTCCCCGACGAGGCCCGCCTGGCACCAACATTGTTATCTTTTCGGCGCCAGGTCAAGACTTTCCTCTTCTCTCAGGCATTTGGAGGAGCCTAGGTTTGTTTTCTTTTGTTTGTTTTTGTAGCTTTTTTGAAGTGTTGTAGTAGTTTTTAAATGTACAGATTGTGTGTATGTTGTATGTTTTTGCTGTTTTAATTTTTGTATATTGTTTTTAATTGTTTTTAATCCTATGTAAACCGCCCAGAGAGCTTCGGCTAGGGGGCGGTATACAAATGTTACATTTATATCTTGCCTTTTCCTCCCAAGAGCTCAAGGCAGTGTACATGATCTTCCTACTCTCCATTTTGTCCTCACAATAACCCTGTGAGGTAGGTTAGGCTGAGAGTCTGTGACAGCACTGAAGTCACCCAGTGAGATTCAGGGCTGAGTGGGGACTTGAACCCAGGTCTCCACAGTCCCAGTTCAATATTGTGAGTACTACACCATGCTGACTCTCTCCATCTAGATGGTGGCAGTCTAGGCTGACCAGATAAAATCCAGGTCAGGTCTCATGTAACTTTAACAGTTGTAGAGAAAAGGGAATTTCAGCCAGTGTCATTTGTATGCAATTAGTCCCTGGTGAAATTCCTTCTTCATCACACCAGTTAAAGTTGCAGGGGCCCTGCCTTCTTTTGTATATGGTCACTCTAGTATAGTGCCTGCAACTTTAACTGTTGTGATGAAGAGAGAATTTCACCAGGAACTAATTGCATAGAAATGACACTGGCTGAAATTCCCTTTTCTCTACAACTGTTAAAGTTACATGAGCCCTGACCTGGATTTTATCTGGTCACCCTAGGGCAGTCACTTTTAGATCCATCTCTGTACTGAAAGGGAGAGCAGTAGATCAACTGCAGTCTTGGAGATCACATGTTCTGATAAACAGAGTACCGCCCGGTTCAAAAATTACTTTCTTGTGCAAGCACAGTATGGAGAGGGAAGAATGGTCCCAAGACACATGCCTACTGTTATTGCATTAACTGTATTCTTGCTAAACTAGCAAGAGAAGGTACATTTTCTGAGATCAGCTTCATTTTTAAAGAAGCCACTACCAGTTTGCGAAGTTAAAGCTCTCTCGCTCTCACTCTCGCGCTCTCCCTCGCTCTCTTCTTCTTCTTCTTCTTCTTCTTCTTCTTCTTCTTCTTCTTCTTCTTCTTTTTCCTATTTTGCCCAGACATGCCACCATATTATGAGGCCAAAAGAAATGTCAGCCCACTCTTTGAATGGGTTGTAAATTAACAGACGTAACAGTACATATAGTGCATTGACTTTATGTTTCAATGAATATCAAGATTTATTGTCCCAAGAGGTATGTATTGACTTAAGCCAACAAAAGTCAATATCTCCTATTTTACATGCTCTAGACGGCAATTAAGCAAAAACAACTGGAGGGGACAGTCAGCTACACATCTTGCGGGGTTAAATCTTTATTCAGTTGCCTATTACACATGACCTTCTGTCTTGGCTGTATAAAAAAGAAAATGAATGCATGGTTCACTCCCTTTCTCCAATGTCTGTCATATTGGACAGTTTTTATATTATTAAATGTTTAATAATGTTAGTCATTATTGCAAAACTCACATTAATCAGCTTGACGAACTTCCAGTTAAGAACATAAGAACATAAGTACCATGCTGGATCAGGCCAAGGGTCCACCTAGTCCAGCACTCCATTCACAGAGTGGCCAACCAGCTGTCGGCCATCAAAGCAGGACACAGCGCAATAGCACCCTCCCACCCATGTTCCCCAGTAATTGGTGCCTATAGGCTTACTGCCTCAGATACTGGAGGTAGCACATAGCCATCAGGGCTAGAAGCCATTTATAGCCGTCTCCTCCAATTGACTATAGACTGTGGTTCCAAAACAAAAACAGATGAGATGTAACATAATTCTCTCCCACCCATGTGTGGAGGTCCAGATCCAGATCAGGGCTCCACACGCTTGCTTGTGGAGTAGAAAACAAAGATAGGGTCAGCTGCATGCTACATATTTAATACATTGTGTAGTTAGCCACCTAGTTACAAAGACAAATTTAAAAAATATAACAATTGGTCATTGGATAATTTACACAGGGCAGTTGGACAGTGTAGCTGGAGCAGGGCCCTCCTGCTTTTCTGTGATTTTCCATGGGGTTGATGGTGGTTAGTTGTAGTGGGGAGGAACAGTTCAGTTGGATCGATATTGATATGGCTTCCATATGCAGCAGAATGAGCTGGTTAGAATGGTCTGTACCACTGAAGACCTTGAGTGGGCAGACTTGCTTTTTATTGCTCTCCTTTATTAAAAAAAAATCCCTGCAAAAAGAACATAAGAAGAGCCAGGCTAGATCAGATCAGGAGTCTATTTAGTCCAGCACTGAACCACAGGATACCCACAAGCAACACCCTCCTGCCCATGTTCCCCAGCGACTGTACATAGACTGATACTGGAGATAGCATATAGTCATCAGGACTAGATCCATGGATAGCCTTTTCCTCCTGGGATTTGTGTACACCCCCCCCCACACACACACACCCCTTTAAAACTATCCAAATTGGTGCCATCTCTACGTTTTGGGGAAGTGAATTCCATAGTTTAACTATGTGCTGTATGGAGAAGTACTGCCTTTTATTTGTCCTGAATCTCCCACCGATGAACCGCAAGGGATGATCCCAGGTTCTAGTATTATGAGAGCGGGAGGAAAATGTCTCCCTATCCACTGTCTCCAAATGTATAATTTTGAAAAGGATCATAGTGAGGAAATACCTGGGTAGAATTGCTTCTTTTCAAGAGAGATTTTTTTTTAAATGAGAAAGTTCAAAATTGGTGCATGCACACACATGCACTGAAATGGTACCATCTAGGGATGTGCAGCGGATCGGATTGGATCCATGATACGAATCCGATATGCCCAAAAATTGGATAAAAACAATCTGATCTGATCCGCCAACCATCTGATCTGATCCGAACCGATCCAAAGGGACCCGGATTGGAAAAAATCGAAAAAACGAACGGCATTTTGAATGCTTTCCCCCATAGCCTAGTATTGTGTTACAAAAACGCCTATAACTGTTACATTTTTAAAGATAGAAGGATGAAACTTGGGCACTTTGTAGATAGGTTAGGGGTAGTTATCTGTGAGAAATTTCAGAAAGATTGGTTTTGTGGCAATTAATTTTTTCATAAAGAACCAGGAATGCCTATAACGTTTTTCATTTTTAATGTTCCACACATGAAACTTTTCCACATTGTACGTGGTACATTGGGACCCATGTGTGCGAAATTTCAGAAACATAGATGCTTGCTTTATGTGGCAATTAATTTTAGAAAAATGGGTAGCAGTGGGGTACATACAGTTAAGCCTTCAACTTTTTTTGAAAAATACAAACAGGAAACATGGGCACATTACAGGTAACACTTTGCTTGATATGTGTGTGAAATTTCAGAAAGATAGGTCCAGGCATGTAGTGGCAAGGTATTTTTGAAACAATGAGGAAAGAAACACCTATAACGTATTTATTTTAAAAGTTAGAAGTCTGAAAGTTGCTCACTTTGTAGATGGGTTAGGGGTAGTTATCTGTCAGAAATTTCAGAAAGTTAGGTCCAGGCATTTGGTGGCTACGATTTTTTAGATTAAAAGTTACAAAAGTTTTTCCACAGAGGCTTGGGCTGTCAATTGCACCCTGCTCCCCCGCCTCCCCCTCCCTCTTTTACCTGTCAAAACTCCGTGTTGTTGTAACTTTAATCTAAAAATTCATAACCACCAAATGCCTGGACCTAACTTTCTGAAATTTCTGACATATAACTACCCCTAACCCATCTACAAAGTGAGCAACTTTCAGACTTGTAACTTTTAAAATAAAGAAGTTATCGGTGTTCCCTTCCTCATTTTTAAAAACTACCTTGCCACTACACGCTTGAAGCTATGCTTCTGAAATTTCTCCACGTTAGACATACCACTTTGGTTCACATGTGTGATAAATTTCAGAAGCATAGCTTCAAGCATGTAGTGGCAAGGTATTTTTAAAAAATGAGGAAGGGAACACCTATAACTTTTTTATTTAAAAAGTTAGAAGTCTGAAAGTTGCTCACTTTGTAGATGGGTTAGGGGTAGTTATCTGTCAGAAATTTCAGAAAGATTGGTCCAAGCATTTGGTGGCTATGAATTTTTTAGATTAAAAGTTACAACAACACGGAGTTTTGACAGATAAAAGAGGGAGGAGGAGGCGGGGGAGGGGGGTGCAATTGACAGCCCAAGCCTCTGTGGAAAAACTTTTGTAACTTTTAATCTAAAAAATCGTAGCCATCAAATGCCTGGACCTATCATTCTGAAATTTCTGACAGATAACTACCCCTAACCCATCTACAAAGTGAACAACTTTCAGACTTCTAACTTTTAAAATAAATACGTTATAGGTGTTTCTTTCCTCATTGTTTCAAAAATACCTTGCCACTACATGCCTGGACCTATCTTTCTGAAATTTCACACACATATCAAGCAAAATGTTACCTGTAATGTGCCCATGTTTCCTGTTTGTATCTTTAAAAATAAAAAAGTTGAAGGCATAACTGTATGTACCCCACTACTACCCATTTTTCTAAAATTAATTGCCACACAAGGCAAGCATCTATGTTTCTGACATTTCACACACATGGGTCCCAACATACCACCTGCAATGTGGCAAAGTTTCATGTGTGGAACATTAAAAATGAAAAAGGTTTAGGCATTCCTGGTTCTTTATGAAAAAATTAATTGCCACAAAATGCCTGTACCAATCTTTCTGAAATTTCTCACAGATAACTACCAAAATAGACTTTACTTTCAATGTGTCTCAAGCAGCTATGTCTTTTATTTTCATTTTGACTGTAGAGTAGCTGCAGGGGGAGGAATTGGATCAAGACTAAGGTGACCAGATAAAATCCAGGTCAGGGCTCATGTAACTTTAACAAATGTAGAGAAAAGGGAATTTCAGCCAGGGTCATTTGTATGCAATTAGTCCCTGGTGAAATTCCCTCTTCATCACAACAGTTAAAGTTGCAGGGGCCCTGCTTTCTTTTGTATATGGTCACTCTAGTATAGTGCCTGCATCTTTAACTGTTGTGATGAAGAGGGAATTTCTTCAGGAACTAACTTCATACAAATGACACTGGCTGAAATTCCCTTTTTCTCTACAACTGTTAAAGTTACATGAGCCCTGACCTGGATTTTATCTGGTCAGCCTAATCAAGACCCTAGCATGGAATTTGTGGGCGGGGGGGTTACAATCTGAATCAGCTTCCACCCCCACCCCCCATGCATACTCTAGAATAAACATGAAAAGACGACAATGCTGCCAGACACACATTTAAAGTGATATGTGGTTTGGCCCACAGGATCCTCTATTTTTTTAAAAAAATGTAGAAATTTCACCTGAGTTAGCTATAGGTTCTCCTGCCCCTTAAAAAAAAAAAGTCCAAAGGCTATAACAAAAGTCCTCTTTGCTTGCCTCTGACCTTTATACGTCACTGCAATATATACCTGAGCCCGATAAAGTACAGTGTGAGCATAACTAAAATTCCCTCAGCAGCCAGCCCGGAGGAGGTTATTTCTTCCAGGGGGGGTGTTAATTTCTTATTATTGCTGTTCTGTATGCTTTCCCTTTCTGGAACAATGACAGAAACTATTTGTTGTGATTGTAATGTCTGAAAAGACAAGAGGCAGGGAGCATCCCTGTGCAGATTGTACTACAGTTTGATATCGCAACTTCTGCCCCCGCCCCTCATCGTTTCCTTTTAATAATGGCAGGAAAGTCAACATAATTTGAAATAGCAGAAGCACAGCCGAGCCCTGTGCACTGAACAAAATAAACATCAGGTGAAAGACAAAAGGCTGGAAGAATTGATTATGCCACTTGGCTGCTCTCCTGAGAAAGATAAAAGAGGCCAGGACATGCTCTGCTACCCCTTGCATGTAGAAGTCAGGCTCAGGAAACAATACTCTGACATCTCTGCCATGCAGATAACTCCAACAAGCCCAGTGGCTGATTTAACTATTCACGTTTTGTATTTCTTCTCCCCTCTTTGATTGACAGCTACAGAGCATATTCTGCTGGCCTCATCTTTGTGTACGGGTTTTTTTTTAATGAAAAATAAGACTAAAGATTAAAAGAGGGGAGGAATTGAAAAGTTTTTTAAAAAAAATACCACAAAGGCTTTTATCCGCTTCTGCTAAACATGCACTGAAAGATCATGATTTTGGGTTTACAAGGAGTGTTCTTTAGTAAGTAGGAGACCTGAGCAGACGCAGGCTCCAGAAAGAATCGTAGATGAGATTAAACTTCTGTACTTCCTTGTGCAGTTTGGCTGATATCCAAACCCTGACAATGAAGTTTTACCGGCTGATATCCAAACCCTGACAGTGAAGTTTTACCAGCGTAATATCTGCGGCTGCAAACTTGATCAATGATGCAGACTTCATTTAAACTGTGCAACACTTTAAAAGGGTGATATAAAATGGTGCCTCAAAGGGCTTCTTCCTTAACTACAACCTCTCAAGGAACAATTTGGTGTCTAGTTTTTGTCACTATCTGTAATGGTTCTAATGAATCCTTTAAACTAGCACCATAAACTGACCCTGTTCAGACGACACACTAAGCCATGGTAGTTAAGCATTTTGAGCCAAATATTATAGCTTAGTGTGTTGTGTGAACCATGACTTAGCATGTCATGTGAACCATTCCTAACCATGGTGGCTACATAACCATGGTTTAAACACGCTCACTAGCCATTTGCTGCAACAGGGTTAGCTGCCTAACCATGGCTTAGTGTGTTGTCTGAACATCCCCTTTGGATTTTAGGGGTGTAGAGAGATACAAAAGCGGCATTCCTAGATCTAGGTGGCAGAAGCTTTGTGGGGCATCTGAAATTAGTTTTGGCTGACCCACATCTGCCCTGCTTAGAACAGTCATTTTTCTCCCACCTGGCCATCTCAGCCACCTGCTTCTGATGAATGGTTCATCTGACTCATTTACTGACGCAGAAGCTGCAAGCTTGCACATCGTCATAAACAGGGATTTGGAAAGGAGCTACTAATGGCACAAGCAGACCGGCCAAGATAAATAGGATGAAAATACAAATTGTAATCCATAAAAGAAAACTACTGGATGCTTATTTCACAGAAATGGGGCAGAGTTGTTATGATACAACCATATCTATAGGTCAGCTTCACCTGACACATACATGGACAGAAGACTTGAAGAGCCTGGAGAAACCAACCTATTTTACCTGAGTGTTTTGAGTCGCAGTGTAGCCTGAGGCCTTAACAGTTTCTAGTTGAGATTCTCTCCTTCTAATGCTGGGTTTTCCAATATGGTGCATCAAAGGCCCACAGACAACTCTCTTGGTATCCACTAAGCTCCCTGTCTATCCTGATTTTTATTTTATTACTTAACGAGTTTAATTTTTTTAAAAAAAATAACTGAGAGGCTGGCATGCTGCAAAGCAAAACACCACCCTCCAGCATCAACATTATTTGTGTTCAAAGAAGTGGTTTTCTGGTTTCAAACTCAGCCCACTGCTTCTGCCTTGTATTAGTCTCTTAGGCAAGTCACTTTGCTTTTCTTCTCAACAGTTTGCCTTCTGAGAAATGAGTGCAACCAGCCATGCCTGCCATGGCAGCCATTTTTTGAATGGCCAAGCTACCCTATGGCAGCCATTTTGTGAAAGTGTCCATGGGCCCAAAAAGGTTAGAGGCCTGTAATCTAAGGTTTGTTCTGCAAAGCCTAGTGAATTAAGTCAAAGAGATTAGATCAGTCTGCAGTGGCTACAGTACAGATAATGGCAATTTTGCTATTTTCTGCACTTTGATTCTGGGCAGGCATTGCCAGTTTCAGAGGACTGGCTCGTTAAGTAACCATTTATGAAATATGCTGAGCATTCATAGTTTCTATTAGGTAAAAGTGGAGTGGAAAACTCTCAGCATCTCTTTTGAAAAAAAAGTGTAACACCAGGCAGGGTCAGGTGTTGAATAGCTATATCATATTTTTCATAGTAGCAAGATCTGAATTACATGCCCTAACAGCCAAAGAGTGAAAGACGGGTTCTCATCAAGATATGAACCACCTAGTCACATTATTTAAATTCCACACCACCACCAAAACTGAAAGACATGGAACAGCATGGTTCAAGGCATTTGCTGCACTATTCTGAACCCAACCTGCTGGTGCCGATTTTGTTTTTAAATTATGCTTGGATTGACTTACAGTGCCTAGAGATAGTATTTCTGATAGTGGTATAAGACAGGGAGCTCCAACGTGGAACAGAAAATTCCACTTGATATTTGGAATACTAGAATGACCTATAGATAGTTATTTCGGAGGAATAGCAGAGGAAAAATAAAATAGAAACAGAAGTCTGACAGTCTTAGATCTAGGTAGGGAAGTGGTTGCTTAACATTCACCCCAATTATGTGATGGATGAAGGTTTAGAAACCTTCATGGGGATCTCAAACTATCAAGTGAGGGAGGGGTCTAGCACAGCCAGCATGACGCACAAGGACTCCCGGGGACAGGGGGGATGGCCATATGATTTTCCAGGGATTAGGCAAACCTGGAAAATCCCGAATCTTCCGCAGTCCCAGGAGGTTCCCGGGACCGCAGAAGATGTGGCTGCCCATCGCAGGTACTGCTATGCTTACTCATGAGTAAGCACAGCAGCACAAATGGGCATGAAGCCACACCATGCAGCTCCATGCCCATCAGTGGAGGGGGGGACATCAAATACGCCATCCCCAGGATGGCAAGGGGGGAGGGGGCCCAATCACACATGGTTTTGCATTTTTTTACTTACTTTTTCTGGAGAAGTGCGTGTGCACTCTTTCCTGATTAAAAAAACAAAACAAACAAAAACAAAATGGCGGGCGTGATATGCAACAACCCGGGAGGAACCCAGGACGTCGCGCCCAGTGATATAAATTGACAGTGATGTAAACTTGACTTGACTTGACAGAGACAATCCCAAAAGCAGTTACTTTCAGAGTAGAAAGGCCTAGGTGTGATTTAAATGTAAAAAATAAATAATAAATAAATACAGTTTGTAAACAGAACTGGTGAAATTCACAATTCCATCCCCACCCCACAACACACACAGAGATTCTCAGCATGTTGGAAGAAGCCCAGTTTCACCACACTTCTCCAGACATCCTGCACAAATGGGATCATTCTACTCAATTATTACACCAGTGGTATAAGGAAAGTTGTGCTAGATCAGAGATTCTCAAACCTTCTACCCTTTGAAGTTCCCTTTTGGCACTATTTTATCTGCTGATGAAACCCATGGGTCTGCCTGAGATCATCCTACACATTCCTGATTATTCTTGAGCATATGCAGTGATGTCCTTTCAGTTTGTAAGGGACTTCAGGAAGGCTTGCTGGGCCTCAATGTTGTCCCATGCAAATCTGTGAATTTTCCCACCTTCTCCTACAAATGTGAAAAATGGGTGGGGTAATTAGTAATGATGGACAAGCTGCTCCTTGTGGAAACGTATCTACCACTAATCATATTCTCATTGAGAAGCCATGTTAAGCACCTAAGGAACCCAGACTCATAGGTATGTAGGAAGCTGACTTGGGCAGGTTTGTTTTTCTGCCTAGCCTATCACTGCTTTCTCTGAATGGCCATTGCTCTTTTAGTTCACTGAACTAGATGAGGATGCAAACATAAGAAGAGCCATGATGGATCAGAACAAAGGTCCATCTGTTCAAAGGTCCATCTGTGAACACTCCAGCATTCTGTTCATACACCTGCCCACAGAAAACCCAAAAGTAGGACACAAGAGCAACATCATCTTCCTGCCCATGTTCTCCAGAAAATAGTATACATAGGCATATTGCCTCCAACACTGGCAATAGTATAGTCATCCGGATTAGTAGCCATGAATAGCCTTATCCTCCATGAATTTGTCTAGTCCCCTTTGAAAGCCATCCAGATTGGTGGCCATCACTACATTTTGTGGTAGCAGATTCCATAGTTTATGCTGTGTGAAGAAGTACTTCCTCTTATCTGTCCTGAATCTCCCACCAATCAGCTTCATGAAATGATCCTGTATTCTAGTATTATGAGAAAGGGAGAAAATGTCTCTCTATCCACTTTGAAGTCCCCCATTCTAAATTATGTTCTGTTAATATATATCAGACAAAAGATTTGCAGAATAGCTTGGTTTTCAATGAGGCACCAAAATAAAGGCTATTTCCATATCTATCTCCTCCAGCCAGATTTCTGAAACAGATCGACATGCTGAGTAAATGAAAGAAGGGCTTTGAAAACCCAGCCCATAGTAGTTACTGCATTTAAAAAATGGTTGCTTTTGTGTTTGTCTTATTTCATCCTGCTGCTATTCCTTGAGTTTTGATACGGTCACTGCAAGGATTATCTAATCCAGCTGAAACAGCATGCAATGTCTCACTCTTCCAGCACATAGCAAAGACTTCCAGGAGAGGCACCGTTGATACATAAGATACCAGCAAAAAGGATGAAAAGACTTTAGAAGGATGTTTTTAATAATATTGTTTTCTGTAATTTTTATGTGTTTATAGAATTTTAATGTACCATTTTAATCAATTTTAACTGATTCTGTAAACTGCCTTGAGTGCCAGTTTTTGATAGAAAGGCGGGATACCAATAAAATAAAAATAAAAAAATGGCATGTCTCACTTTCACTCCTTAACTTCTCCTGCAATTATGCTAGGTTGTTTCACATCGCCTCAATGAGTACTTTAGAGTAGCAGAATCTATACTCATTCCCTCCAAAAACTAACATTCTACTACAATATTGTTTCCTGTTCAGAAGGCAATTAGCAATCACTCTTTCCTCTCAACCATAATATTACTGGGTTCCTTTGCTTTACCGTTCCAACTCCAGTTGATTGTTCCCCTGAAATGGTTGGTCCTCGTGCATGTTCTCTGCTTGATTAACTCAGCATCAAGAGATGTCTTGCATGTGACAGTGAGACATCACAAAACACCATAGTTAGAAGTCTTTCATATCACCTCAAACACAATTGATTTCTGTGGAGTCAGTCCACACTTCCACCTGTAAACTAGTTAGGCCCCAATGTTCTAACCAGTAGAAATAATGGAGGGGGGAATGATACCATGGTGGCAGAGGCTCTGCCTCTTGACCCATGTGTGTTTGTTTTCAGTCTGTAGCAAGCCTATTGCATTGAAACAAATGCATATAGGGCAGCCTTGTAACTCCCGGCATCTTCATTGAGCCTGGTTAAAATGCCTGAAAAAGGGCTTTGGTGTTGAATTCTTAAGTGAGGAAAACTCAGGTAATATACATGCAAGTATAAGCCAGCCCTTATAGAGGAATGCTTGACTGGATTTAGATCTGAAAGACAGTGCCAAAATCAGCATGTGTTGTCTACAAAGCATAATACCTCATGTTCTGCTTATTGGATTTCCATGTGTATCTGGTTGGCCACTGTGCAAACAGAATACTGGACTAGTAGAGAGGCCTTTGGTCTGATCCCACATGGCTCTTCTCACATTCATATGTACTGGATGTTCACTTGATTGTGTCTTCAGAGCCAGATAAGGTTGCCTTTTTATTTTGATGCAGAAAGTAACAATTAAAAACTATTATTGAAACAGTTATTCACCATTTGTTAGAACCCTACCCTCGTCACTTGACAGCACATCAACAAAGAGGTCTGTGCTTATATCACCTCCTATTTCAAAAATAAATGTTGTCACGACGGTTCTCACAATAGCTGTCATGACTCCTGAATCCTGGCCCCTGTGCTGCCCTAGATGAGGAAGAGATACAAGCTGCCCCATTCCAGGGAAACCTTCAGCACTTCTTCCTACATCCTTCTAGCTGGAGGATGCGGAATAATGGGCTCAAGTTACAGGAATCCAGATTCCGGCTATACATCAAGAAAAACTTCCTGTTAGAGCAGTACAACAATGGAACCAATTACCTAGGGAGGTCATGGGCTGTCCCACACTAGAGGCATTCAAGAGGCAGCTGGACAGCCATCTGCCAGCTATGCTTTAAGATGGATTCCTGCCTTGAGAAGGGGGTTGGACTTGATGGCCTTATAGGCCCCTTCCAACTCTACTATCCTATGATTCTATGACATGGCCTTTTTTATCGTGCTCAGATTCAGGGCCAGTCACTTGTAGTGTCTCTATCTCTGCAGCTTTGTAGAAGCCAGCAGTTACAGAATCAGGCAAGAACACAGCCTGCTCCTCTGGGGCCAACTGCAGAACAGGCCTGCCCAATCTTCATAAGGCTTAAGCAGTTTGCTGAGGCAATGTCCTTCCATTACCCACAACAGGTGGAGAAGTAATGCAGCCAGTGGAGCTTGCAGAGAACTTGCCATGGTCCTGAAAAGGCTGCCTGAATCTGGACATATCTCACCAAATCAAGGTACATACTTGGGGCTGCCCATGGTCTTGCCTAGCTCTGCTGGAGAATCCACTCAGATTGAACTGCCTGCAACTGCCACCTGGAACAGAATAATTTCAGCATTACTTCTATGATGCCTGGGACTTCAGAGGTGATTATAAATATATATCTGGGGGGCACACTTTATTCTAGCAGATTTGTGTAACCTATTTTATATTTGATCTGGTGTAAAGGAAGATTATTTTGTGAACCACAAATACTGTCATGGTATGGGCTGATCTGTGTGGGGAAACAACAGAATGCAGCAGTGGGTAACGTTGGGTGGACGGCCACCACATTTGCAGTGGGCCACACCCCCACCAGCCCAGCCCTCTCCAATGTCAGCAAAAGAGGGGAGGTGAAAGTAGCAGCTTACCACCAAACTTTGGCAGCAAACCACTACTTTCCCCCATATATATATTTTCTTTATCAGAAGTGTGGCAGGGAGGCATTGGCCACACTGGAGAGCAGCAGGGGCCTAGGGGCTCACTGACTGGGCCAGCTACCATACAGAGATAATTTCATTCAGCCTCTTTATCAGGGGTGTTGAACCTCTTTCAGCCCAATGGCCGAATTCCATTTCAGAAAAGCTCTTGGGGGCCACATCCCGGTGGCAAAGGCAAAAGGGCAATGCCAAAATACCAAAAAGGCCAGCTTAAAGTTCTTGCTGCCATGTAACTAAGCTTTAGGAAAGGGATTTCCACCTTTTAAAATGGTTGGGAAACTTCCAAAGAATCAGCAGTTGGGGGAAAGGGGACAGGGCAGGGGAAGAAGGCATGGCCATCTTGGGAAACTTGTGTTGCCAGATTGTGACCCCAGGTGGGCCAGATTTGGCTAGTGTACCTAAGGTTCTGCACCCCTGCACTATAGATAGATGGTAGGTAGGCAGGTAGGTAGATAGGCAATCTCCCTTCTCTCTCCCCCACCCAAAAAAGAAAAGTATCTTGGAAATATGCAACTGAGCATTCTCAAAGCTTCGCTTTAAACTGGCGGTGAGCACAATGAAAGAAGAATTTTCCTTTCTGGAGACATTACATCTTTGAATGACGTAATGATAAAGTTTCTTTCAAACTTGCTATCTTTGTAGGAAAAGAATGTTTAAAGCCTTTGTACGTCAGCTTTGGATTCATGCTTTTCTAAGGAGACAGTAAGATTTCTGCACTGGCAGACAAATCTCAGAAGAGACGGGCTAAACTGCAATCAGAATTAAGAGCAGCAAAACAGAGAAATGGACTACCGTGCGTACCATGGATTGAATAGCAGCTGAGCCCTATTAACACCCCAGTCACCCACTCTGTCTTGTGCTCCACTATGGCTGCTGGAAGCTCATTTTCAGCTGTGAGAGATGCAGTTTGACGAAATTGCAGCTTTCTTTGCCAGGTAAAAATAGAGGAGTAATGTTGCAAGGCTTGGTTCCTTTGTACAACAGCTTCCCCTCTCCAAAACAATGCCTGTTATAAAACCAGTCAAAGGACCCTTTGAATTCCTTCCCTGAAAAAAATTAAGTTTGATGTAGCAGGAGCAGCATGCATGGGTATTGAGAGGTGGTTGACAGGAGCCAGAGGGGGCAAAAAGGATGAAAATTGGTTTGGCCCTTATTACGAGAATAAAGAGGATGAATCAGTTCATTGCTTGTGACCAAGGGAGTTTTAATGGTGCAGGCCGAAAGGAACCACAAAAACCCAAAGCACAAGGAAGCTTTTTTAAAAAAAAATGTAACAGCAGTTCAGATCAATTCTAACAACAACAAAATGCATGCACGCACAAATACAATCCTGGAGAGCTGACAGATAGCAGAGTAAACACTATCCATGAGAAAAGAAATTGCAAGGAGTAAAATATAAATAAATATGTCCCATTTCTCAAAATATATTGTTTTGTTTTAAAGTAAGGATTGATCCAAAGCTGTACATCCCTAGTGGGGAAATCATTCTTTTAGTTGTCATCTTAATTCCACCTGAATTAATGGCAGGTCATGGGCAAGGGCATTACTAGGCATGTAAAAGGTTCAGAGGCCCAGGCCATTGGACACAAATCTGCCTAAAATCGGCATAGGCTGAATTGTATCTCTGGACAGGTCAGGGTTCCTTCTATGACCTGGATTTCCTGAGCAACTCTTTAAGGATCTCTGCCTCCTTAAGGGTCCCGCCTTCCTTCTTTTTACCTTCCCCCTCCCAGTAATGTGGGGTTTAGGCTGTAGACATGGAGTAAGTGACACTCCAGACACTCATGGTTTAACACAATAGTTTACTAGCAAAGTAAAACAAGCAACTTACAACAAAAGATATTCACTGCTCAATAGGGCTGACAGACATTAAAAGAAAATAAAACCTGCAAAAATGCAAGTTCTTTTACCCTAAGCTTCTTCTCCTTCCTTAAGGTGTTGTCTTTCTCTGACTCTGGTCTGTCCACTGGCTGGCTCTTTTATACTCTCTTCCCACAAAACTAGGGGTGTGCACTGGATCGGCTCTGATCCACGATCCGGAGCTGATCCAGGGGAAATCGGATGCAATTATCTGATTTCCGATCACCCCTCTGGATTGTCCGATCTTTTCCGAACCAGTCCGGAAGGACCCGATCTGGTTCGGAAAAAATCGGAGGATTGGCGGCCGCCCACTGGCGCCCACCGCCGCTTCCATTGGCAGCGCCAACGGGAGCCCACCGGTGGAAGCGGACAGCGGGGGGGGGGGGCTTACCTGGGAGGGCTGTCCTTTTCCATCGGCGGGCGCCAACGGACACCCACCGATGGAAGTGGACAGACAGGCCAGGTGAGGATCGC
This sequence comes from Anniella stebbinsi, assembly GCA_029215795.1. Taxonomy (NCBI): domain Eukaryota; kingdom Metazoa; phylum Chordata; class Lepidosauria; order Squamata; family Anniellidae; genus Anniella; species Anniella stebbinsi. The sequence continues at coordinate 209,804,041 of JARDYH010000004.1, forward strand.
CGGGGGGGGCTTACCGGGGGGGCGTCCTCCTCCTTCCATTGCAGGCTGTAAACTACTGCGACCTAGGCCTCGTGGCCTAGTTTACAGGAGAGCGCCAGGTGATGATGTCCTGCGGGATCACCTTCTCCCATACAATCCGCCCCGCACACTTAGGTGCTCTGGGAAGAATTTACTCAAGCCAGCCAGAACTAGGCTGGTGGGTGTTACCCAGAGGACCTTTTCTTCCATCGCTCCCAGACTATGGAATGGTCTGTCAGAGGAGGATAGACAAATTGACAGTCTTCATGAATTTAAGAGAGTCATGAAGACTGTCCTCTTCCGACAGGCCTATCCAGATGAATTTTAATATGTTTGTAATGTTGTATTTTTCTCTTGCTTTTAAAATTTTAACTGTTGTGATTTTTGTATTTTATATTGTTGCTGTTCCCCGCCTCGATCTGAAGGGAGAGGCGGGCTACAAATAAATATTATTATTATTATTATTATTATTATTATTATTATTACCTGGGGGGGCTGTTCGCTGCCATCGGCGGGTGCCAGCGAATGCTTGCTGATGGAAGCGGACAGCGGGGGGGGGGCTTACCTAGCGGGGCTGTCTGCTGCCATCCGCCCCCGCCCAGGCGGCTGTGAGTGGCAGCGAACGGCCCCGGGAGGTAAGGAGGACCGCAAGGGGGAGGTGGGAGGGGAGCCTACTTACCTGCGGGGTCATCCGCCGCCTTCACCTGCGTAGATCTACTGAGCACTAGGCTTCACAGCCTAGTCCTCAGTAGAGCGCCACCTGGTGCTCTGCTGAGGACTAGGCCGCGAAGCTTTGTGCTCAGTAGATCTATACAGGTGAAGGCGGCGGACGGCCCCGCAGGTAAGGAGGATCGCTGGGGGGGCTTACCTGCCGGGGCCCCTCCACTGCCATCCGCTGCTGCCCAGGCAGCAGCGGATGGCAGCGGCCGGGCCCCAGCAGGTAAGCAGGATCACGAGGATGGAGGAGGGTGGGGAGCCACTTACCTGCGGGGTTGTTCGCCGCCTTCTCCTGCGTAGATCTACTGAGCACTAGGCTTCGCGGCCTAGTCCTCAGTAGAGCACCAGGTGATGGCGCTCTACTGAGGACTAGACCACGAAGCCTAGTGCTCAGTAGATCTACAGCAGGTGAAGGCGGCGGACAACCCCGCAGGTAAGGAGGATCGTTGGGGGGCTTACCCGCCAGGTCCTCTCTGCTGCCATCCGCTGCCGCCCAGGCGGCAGTGGATGGCAGAGGATGGGCCCGCAGGTAAGGTGGATCATGAGGGGGAGGAGGGGGGGCTCCCACTTACCTGCCAGGGCTGTCCACTGCAGGTGCCAGTGAACAGCAGCAGATGGCCCTGGCAAGTAAGGAGCACAAAGGGAAAGAGGGGGCTTGCTTATCTGCCGGGGTCGTCTGCTGCCATCCACTGGCACCTGCGGGCGCCAGCGGATGGAAGCAGAAGGCCCCTGCAGATAGCACAAGGGGGGAAGGGACAGGGAGGGGGGAGTTAGGCCCCCACTCACCCCCCCTGCCACCATTTTTCCCCATAGACTTGCATTGGTGAAAAGTTTTCTTTTCCCTATGGGGAAAAATGGCGGCCGATCCGAAAATCGGACATCCGATTTTCGGATCGGGTCCAATCCAATCCAGGGGACCTCCAATTTTGTTCTGATCTGATCTGGAACAAAATTGGAGGTCCCGATCCGATCTGGGGGGTCCGTGCACACCCCTACACAAAACAGAAAGTACTGTTTCCACTTTGAGGAAATGAAACTTAACTGGACAAATGAAACTTAACCAGGGAATGAAGCTTAACTGGAGAAATGAAACTACTCCTCTCAGGGATGGTGATGCTTGGGGATAGCTGCTCCTCAAAGAAGGATCTGCTGTGTGGCATACCACAAGTGCCATCCTTTCCGCAATGCTGTTTAACATTTATATGAAACCGCTGGGAGAGATCATCCGGAGGCATGGGATGGGGTGCTATCAGTATGCTGATGACACCCAAATATATTTCTCTATGCCTTCGATAACAGCATCAGCTAAGGATAGAGTGTCTCCTCTGAATGAATGTTTGGAGGCGGTAATGCGCTGGATGAGGAGAAACAAACCGAAGCTGATTCCAGACAAGACGCTTGCTGTCAAAGGACACAACCTAGGTTTGGAGGTGTGTCAACCAGTTCTGATGGGGTTACACTCCCCCTGAAAGGCTGTGTTCGCAGCTTGGGGGTGCTCCTGGATCCATCGCTCCAAATGACAGTTCACATAGATGCAACGACCAGGACTGCCTATTATCAGCTTCGGCTAATATGCCAGCTGCGCCCCTTCCTAGAGTTGGAAACCTAAAGACGGTAGTGCACATGCTGGTAACTTCGAGGCTTAACTTCTGCAATGCGCTGTACATAGGGCTACCTCTGTGCCTTGTCCGGAAACTTCAACTAGTTCAAAATATGGCAGCCAGGTTGGTCGCCGGTACACCTAGGGGTGACCATATTATGCCAGCTTTAAAATTGCTCTACTGGCTGCCAATTAGTTTCCGGGCGAAGTACAAAATGTTGGTCATTACCTTTAAAGCCCTACATCGTTTGGGTCCAGGTTACCTGTGGGATTGCCTTCTCCCATACAATCCACCCCACACGCTCAGGTCCTCTGGGAAGAACTTACTACAGTCGGCCAAGACTAGGCTGACAACAGTTACCCAGAGGACCTTTTCTTCTGCCGCTCCCAGACTGTGGAATGACCTGCCGGAGGAGACTCATCAATTTAACAGTCTTTTAAAATTTAAGAAAGCTATAAAGACTGTTCTCTTCTGGTAGGCATATCCAGTGGAATTTTAGAATGTTTTAGGATGTTTTTTATGATATTTTAATGCAGTTTTAATAATGTGTGCCATGTTTTTAATTAGTTTTATGTATTTTATCATATTTTATATTTACTGTTGTTCCCTGCCTCGATCCAAATGGAGAGGTGAGTAAGAAATAAAATATTATTATTATTATTATTATTATTATTATTATTATTATTATTACCCCTTCCCAACAGAAAACTTCAGGGCTCTAAGCCTGAGTTTATTACCTTGCATCTATAGGCCTTGAACCTTCACAGGGTAATAGGGTGACCATATGAAAAGGAGGACAGGGCTCCTGTATCTTTAACAGTTGTATTGAAATGAAATTTCATCAGGTGTCATTTGTATGCATGCAGCACCTGGTGAAATTTCCTCTTCATCTCAACAGTTAAAGCTGCAGGGGTCCTATCCTCTTTTGTATCTGGTCACTCTAGTATAACTCCTGCAGCTTTAGCTGTTGTGATGAAGAGGGAATTTCACCAGGTGCTGCATACATACAAATGAAACAAATGAAACCTGCTCAAATTTCCTTTTCAATACAGCTGTTAAAGATACCAGAGCCCTGTCCTCCTTTTCATATGGTCACCTTAATATACATTGTGCCCTTCCGTGGGCAGCCCAGGTCCAGCGTGTGGGCAGCCCCTACCATTGGCAACTGCAATGTAGCACTTCCTGTGGCAAGCACTGAAACAAGAGGAAATGCTTGTTTTTGGAAAGACCAGGCCACCCACATTTAGAAATAATTACTAGGATTTATTTAAATTTCACAGAAGTCAACCCTAGCCAATTACTTTCTCGTCTAACTCACCTCAAATACAATAAATTATTTAATTTGCACACCACCGCAGATCATTCCATATCAGTAGTTGTTTTTGAATTACAACTAATTTGCAGTATTTTGCAGTCCCTTTCCAACTTGTCTCTCAGTCTGCCCTCTTCTCTCTCTTACTCTCTTCTAGCAAAATTGCCCACACCCCATGCCATTAAGCTTAAAAGAAACATTTCTATTGGCTCCAATAGAAGTTATTTCTAAGGAGGGGGGATTTCGTGAAGGGAGAACTAACCCTTCTCAACTGGGATCCCCCTGGAAATCCCCCATGCGTGGCAATGAATCTAAGAAAAGACTCTTCCTTTGGCATCAATAGATACTATGTGCTCCGAGAAATAGATCTGGAGCCCAGAGAAAGGGATTTGGGCTCATTCGAGGGCTCTTGATTGTGGGAGAGATTTCTGGATGTGACATATAATTGTTTGAGTACATCACAACATTAATAACCCCTCTACACAGAGGGAGAGAGAGAGAGAGAGAGAGAGAGAGAGGCAGGATCCACACTATTGCTTTAACATAAGAACATAAAAACATAAGAAGTGTCATGCTGGATCAGACCGAGGGCCCAGCTAGTCCAGTATTCTGTTCTCGCAGTGGCCAGTCAGCTGTCAACCAGGGACCTACAAAGCAGGACATGGTGCAACAGAATCCTCCCATCCATGTTCCCCAGCAACAGGTGCACACAGGCTTACTGCCTCGGATACTGGAGGTAGCACATAACCATCAAGGCTAGTAGCCATTGATAGCCTTCTCCTCCAGGAATTTATCCAAACGCCCTTTAAAGCCATCCAAATTGGTGGCCATCAGTCCATCTTGTGGTAGTAAATGCCATAATTTAACTATGTGCTGTGTGAAGAAATACTTCCTTTTATTTGTCCGGAATCTCCCACCCATCAGCTTCATGGGATGATCTCAGGTTCCAATATTTTGAGAGAGGGAGAAAACAGTGTATAATGGTATTGACAACTGTTGGGGCCCAGGACACACTCCAGATACAGTTTTCAAACTGTTTTCAAAGCGTTATATCCTGCTTGGTGTAGATCTGGCCAGGTATGTCACAAAGACATATTTTCATTTAGGATTGACCACAGAAGACCACATACACCCCTCCATGGGCATGCTGCATTGAAAAACACAAATGCCCCTTCAGGCTGCAATCCTATGCCCATTTGATTAGCAGTGAGCCCCACTGAAATTAATAGGACTTATTTCTGAGCAGAGATGTTTAGGATTGCCAATACTTAACCCCATCAAGAGAAGATCACTCATGTGTTTCATAGAGGCTGTGGAGATGTTCTGAAATAGGTTACAGGTAAGGCTCTTCCCCACCGTTATCCAGTGATATGATGCTTGACACTTCATCAGTGAGAAGGTGTATTATTACCCTTTCCAATACTACTACTACTACTACTACTACTAATAATAATAATAATAATAATATATTTATTTATTTATTTATTTCTAGCCCGCCTCTCTCTCCAGATCGAGGTGGGGAACAACAATTATTAATAATAATAATAATAATAATAATGATTTATTTCTTACCCGCCTCTCCGTCTGGATCGAGGCGGGGAACAACAACATGATAAAATACATAAAACTAATTAAAACATGACAAATATTATTAAAACTGCATTAAAACATCCTAAAACATCCTAAAACATTCTAAAATTACACTGGATATGCCTGCCAGAAGAGAACAGTCTTTATAGCTTTCTTAAATTCTAAAAGACTGTTAAGTTGACGAGTCTCCTCCGGCAGGTCATTCCACAGTCTGGGAGCGGCAGAAGAGAAGGTCCTCTGGGTAACAGTTGTCAGCCTAGTCTTGGCCAACCGCAGTAATACAAGGACCATAAAATAGAGAAAACATTAAAAACAAATATTTGAATTGAACTGATTTTTGTGTAACTTGGAGAGATATAAAGAGATATAGATATAGATATGTATGCTTTAGGTTTTGCCAATATAAATAATGTGCCAGCAAATTGAATGAAATGTAGTGAACCAGCATCTGTTTCAGCAATTTGATTGACTGTTGCTTGCAAAGATATATGGCAAAATAAAAACAACTAGCTGGGGTGAGTTAGGATTCCATCTCCTCTAGCAAATGTTCCATTAAAATTCCTTTTTATTTATGGATTTCTGTTCATTGTGGGAAGGAGGGAAAGCAAGAGGCTCTACTGAATGGGCCTGTGTTTGGGATTCAGTGCTGAAAATGTGGTCTTTGGGAAAATAGTGTGAAACAGGATTGGAGCAAGATTATTTTTCTTTTTGTCAGTAGGGTACGTATCCTTGTGATTCCAAGAGCATTGGGCCTCTTGGGCAAGGGCCAAGCAGGTGGGGACATGCTAGATCAGATGCAGAAATCAAGCTAGCTCTGGTCAGGCATACTGGGAAAAGAGGAAACACCAATATAAAGGGCTGACTGGCCACACCTTTAGCTTCTCACCCAAGGTTGTTCATTGGTTGAACAATAACTTATGTATGGGAACCAAGGAAACTTTTCTACCTGTCAGGGCTCCCCACTGAGGAAATCCACCCTCATAACATGAAGATCTGGGAGGAGTCATGTGACCTCAGGAGTAGGGCTCAGGAGAAGCATCGGTCTCACAGCCCTTTTTATCTGTGTTGCCTCTTCATTCAAGAGATGCATGAAGATTGCTGCTGTCTAAATCAGGGTCAGCCTTGGTAGAATCACAGTCGCCTGGCTTTACTGCTTACCAGATTTAGCATGTTGTTCAGTGCATTCTGTTAGTTCTTCCTTTAAGTGAATAGTTTAATGGTTTAGTAGTATGTGCTTAAGTAAGGGAAATTGTTTGAATGGCATCATCCCTATTTTTCTCTACCATCTTGAACAAAATGCTGAAAAAGCACTACTGTGTACTATACATTCACTGTATGTCAAAAATAGCTAAATTCAGAAAAATAGTATCTTATATAAGAATATGGTAGTGTAAGGTTTATTACTTGAGATCTATCAGACCAATTTTGCTCATTTTTGTTTCAAACTGAAGCTTGAGCAGTGTAGATGTGCAGAAAATGTTGAAAGTTCAAAGAAGTTTGAAGCTCAAGCTTTAATAGCAATTAATTCCCTCCATGCCAAACAGGCAGACAATCCCTCCACCAATGGGATGCTGGACAGCCCTGCTCAACCAATCAATGTGGTGTGCAGGCAGGTCCTAGCCACTGCCATTTGGGTAGGCTGTCAACACCAGTGGGGACAGGGAAGGGGACAGAGGCAGCCAATTGGGGGCTGTGAGGAAGGCGCAGGGCATGTCGCATGCAAATTTTGGAGGGGGCATTCAATATGTATGAGCCACATTTGCATTATTCATGAGCCCCTCTGTAGTGAGGAGACTGAGGGGCAAAATAGTGGGAAAGAAGCAGGACTTCTAGCACCCATGGCGACATGGGCGTCACACTAGTATTTACATAATAGGCTGTGTGCTGAAGCCTGATTTGTGTGTTACATTTTTACTTTGTGTAGATAGAATACAGTATGAACCACACCATGTATGAAGTATGGTGTGAGAATTCACTTGTTTAAGTGTATGCATCAGGAAGTCAGTGCACCCTGTGGTTGCCCTAACTATGTACTTGTAGCAAAATAAATTCTTGGCCACACGTCATACTGGCTAGATAGCTGTTACAGATTATGCTGCGGGAGTCTAAAACCACAGTGTACTTAATGACAATGGCCATATAATATTTTCTCATGTAATGGTTTTTGTGGCCTATCATTTTGAAAATCCAACCCATTATATATTTTAAATCCTTTCCTTGAGAGATATCATTGCAATTCCGCGAAGCATGAGTGCCTCTTTTGCCACAGACAGATTTGTGTATAAGAGATGGAGAAATGTTTGCATGTTGAGACATTAAATCAGGTAACCTTGCATGTTTTAGCGGTTTTAGATTTGAAGTGGATGATTTCTTCCTATCTCTCAGCATCACCTGGCATCTGAAGGTCGTGTATATGCAGTACTGACGTCTTTGAATAATGAGTCAAACTATTGACATTTTTGCCGTATTAGTTACAGTTTACAAGGGTTGACCACTGACTTCTGAGTGAATATCGACGTCAGCAGATTATCATTTGAAAAAAAAATAACTAGCAACTTACTCTTTCAAAACTCTTGCAAGTCAGGCAGTATGTCTGTACCATGCATTTACCTTTTTCTTTGCCCATACTGGTTGGGTGCTTTCTGGTGGAGGAAGGAAATCCTGCTACTTGGTACACTGTAACACCGAACCCCATTAACCTCTTGATGTGGCATCCTTCGGCCTTTGTTGTCAGTCTTATTGAAGTGGCAGATTTCAGCACCAATTTGTGCTGCGCCAAAATGTTCCACCTATTTGAAGGGAAGTGCCTTTCAGCTCTGCATGGACGGGGGCATTTGGGGACTTTCCGAGGATGTAGCAGTGTGAATTTATGGATGGGAGAGCAAACATACCCCCTTTTTAACAGGTGGCAGAGGTGATACTTCTGGTGGCTAAAAGGTAGCAGCCGATATTCTCCTCCACACCCCCAGAATTCCCCCTCTGTGCACATTAGCATCATGCAGAGATGGGAAATGGTGGCCACCCCACACATGCACACACTGGTGGCCACTGAGAAGATTGCTCTTCCACTGCCACCATCAGTATTGGTCCAAGACATTTTGCTGCTTAAGGCAAAGAACAAGATGGTGCGCCCTGCCATTCCATGTACAAAAGCTGACCGGAATGACACTTGATTCTTTCTTTGACCCTGGCAATGGGATTCCCTTGCCACGGAAAGAATCTATAGCCATAGTGACAGTGTAAATAATTGTTTGCGCCATCGTAGGCCACAGTAAAGCTGTTTTATGCTCCTCCTTACCCTTATCCTACATTGACATCTGATATTTCTTAAAGCAGGAACTGTAAAGGGGAAGTGGTTGGCAGGGGCATTCTCCCTCTCTTTATTTATTTTTCAGTTTTCTTGAAGATACAGTAAACTTCCATCTCAAAGCAAATGCAGAGGTTGTGTCACGGAGATATCTAGCAGATATATATGTAAAAAAGAGTAACCTTGTCAATTTCTGTATCTTGTGCCGAAGTTCAGATAGTTGTTATGCTTCTGTAACTTGATGTTTAAGAGGTAGGGACTGTGTTTGTGTGGAAATAATAGTCCTTTTCTTTCCTTTTATCACTTTTTGAAGAACCATGAGCCTGGTCAGAAATACAAACAATGCATCAAAAGGCTGTTTTGTTAGGACTTCACAAAACAGGACGCTTCATTTGTTCTCCCGCAGATAGAATGTGGGATCCCTATCTCACTTGCGACGGGGGCTAAGTTCAGAGAAATCCAGTTGAGTGTCATTGATATAAAAGCTGTTTCAATGAGATCAAAATAAGCCCCAAACCAGTAAATAACTCTCATATATCCTCTTATTACTACATCTGGATGACTGAAGCAGGGGAAATTGTCGTGATAATAGAGTTTAGAGGCACTTGTTTACAGGATTTTGTGCTCAAAATATGAACATTCTAAAAAAGAGTGCAATCATTCTGGGAACTTCTGATGGTCCCTTTTGCAGAGCCCATTCATTTCAATAGACCTTGTGCAGAAGAATCTCCTGGGCGACTGCAAGAATCAGCAACTGGCATTGGCCAACGCAACTACAAGTGTTGGGTTTTTTAATTTGAAGACGTGCATGGCTTGGCACCAGGATAGCTGAAGGATCACCAACCTCCACATAACCTGTCTGTATACTGTGATAATTGTTGGAAACTCCACTCTGGGCATCCTCACCAACTAAGGATGCAATTCTATGCATGTTTAGACAGAAAAATAGGCCTACAATTCCCTGGCTGGGCCTTGGTGGGAGTTGTAGGAACTTTTTCTCTCTAAACTTGCATAGGATTGTGCCCTAAAGATGGAGAAGGTGGCAATGTGAGAATAGGCCTTCATTGCAGTTGGAATGTTTTATGGAATGTTCTCCACAGGGGCACTTACCTGGGACCTATGTTGCTATTTCTTGGGTTGGCAGGCAAATACATTTTTAATATTTTCCTAGGCCTTCTGATCAATCTTTACCTCTGTTTTTATTTGCTGATACATGTATGTGCTTAAAGAAATCTGTTGTTTTATTTTATGAAGTGATTGTTATTTGTTATGATTTCTGTGTAAGCCCCCTGGCTTTCAAAGGCAGGGTGTAAATGCATTAATATGTAAACTGCACTGTTCTCTCTGTGTATTAGTCCCTCTTTCCACGTTCCTATCTGTAAGTATATAATGAACCCACTAATCATGAAAGAGGATAATGCCAGCTTGTCCAGATAGTTCTGTCATAGGGAAGTCCTTAGCATGGTGTCACATCAAGATCCAGGTAGGAGGCACCTGAACTAGAAATTAAGAACCTGTTTGTTACTACACATATTGGTAACATAACTGTTAAACTAGTTACAGCAGACTTCCTAACCTGGTGACCTCCAGATGTGTTGGACTACAACTCCCATAATTCCTAGCTAGCACAGTTATTTGTCATGCTGGCTGAGAATTAGGGCTGTGCATCACTTCAGATCCGAATCCTGAATCTGAAGTGAATTGGGGTGATTTGGACCCCCCTAAAACAGATCTGAAGCAGATTAGGGGAGGTCCGAATTGACCCAAACTGAATTGGTTTGGTCCGAATCGATTTGGATCAATTCGGCGATTCGAACACCATTTTCAGTGTTTTCCCCATAGGGTTGCATTGGGGGAAAGAAATTATTATTATTATTATTATTATTATTATATTTTTATTTATTTATTGCATTTTTATATCGCCCTATAGCCGAAGCTCTCTGGGCGGTTCACAAAAATTAAAACCATGAAATCATAAAAAAAATATAAAACAAGCCGCAATCTAAAAACACAAAATAACATACAATATAAAAACACAACCAGAATAAAACCAAGCAGCAGGAATTAATACAGATTAAAATACAAATTTAAAACAGCAAGGATTAAAATTGAGTTAATTTAACTGTTAAAATACTGGGAGAATAAAAAGGTCTTCACCTGGAGACGAAAAGAGTACAAAGTAGGCGCCAGGCGAACCTCTCTGGGGAGCTCATTCCACAGCTGGGATGCCACTGCGGAGAAAGCCCTCCTCCTAGTGGCCACCTGCCTCACTTCCTTTGGCAGGGGCTCACGGAGAAGGACCCCTGTAGATGATCTTAGGGTCCGGGCAGATACATATGGGAGGAGGCGTTCCTTTAGATAACCTGGCCCCAAACCGTTTAGGGCTTTAAATGTTAGTACCAGCACTTTGAATTGGTCCCGGACCTGGATTGGCAGCCAGTGAAGTTGGAAAAGGACTATAACTTTTTTATTTTTAAAAAAATGCCTATAACTTTTTTATTTTTAAAGATAGAAACATGAAACTTGGGCACATTGCAGATGGCCTGGAGCTATTCATGTTCGGCAAAATTTCAGACAAAGAGGTGCATGCGTTTTGTGGCTATGAATTTTTGGGAAACTATCATTTCGCCCATGCAGTAGCCATTTCTGTGTTTTTCCCCATAGAGTTGCATTGGGGGAAAGAAATGGCTACAACTTTTTTATTTTTAAAGATAGAAACATGAAACTTGGGCACATTGCAGATGGCCTGGAGCTATTCATGTTCGGCAAAATTTCAGACAAAGAGGTGCATGCGTTTTGTGGCTATGAATTTTTGGGAAACTATCATTTCGCCCATGCAGTAGCCATTTCTGTGTTTTTCCCTATAGAGTTGCATTGGGGGAAAGAAATGGCTACAACTTTTTTATTTTTAAAGATAGAAACATGAAACTTGGGCGCATTGCAGATGGCCTGGAGCTATTCATGTTCGGCAAAATTTCAGACAAAGAGGTGCATGCGTTTTGTGGCTATGAATTTTTGGGAAACTATCATTTCGCCCATGCAGTAGCCATTTCTGTGTTTTTCCCCATAGAGTTGCATTGGGGGAAAGAAATGGCTACAACTTTTTTATTTTTAAAGATAGAAACATGAAACTTGGGCACATTGCAGATGGCCTGGAGCTATTCATGTTCGGCAAAATTTCAGACAAAGAGGTGCATGCGTTTTGTGGCTATGAATTTTTGGGAAACTATCATTTCGCCCATGCAGTAGCCATTTCTGTGTTTTTCCCCATAGAGTTGCATTGGGGGAAAGAAATGGCTACAACTTTTTTATTTTTAAAGATAGAAACATGAAACTTGGGCGCATTGCAGATGGCCTGGAGCTATTCATGTTCGGCAAAATTTCAGACAAAGAGGTGCATGCGTTTTGTGGCTATGAATTTTTGGGAAACTATCATTTCGCCCATGCAGTAGCCATTTCTGTGTTTTTCCCCATAGAGTTGCATTGGGGGAAAGAAATGGCTACAACTTTTTTATTTTTAAAGATAGAAACATGAAACTTGGGCGCATTGCAGATGGCCTGGAGCTATTCATGTTCGGCAAAATTTCAGACAAAGAGGTGCATGCGTTTTGTGGCTATGAATTTTTGGCAAACTATCATTTCGCCCATGCAGTAGCCATTTCTGTGTTTTTCCCCATAGAGTTGCATTGGGGGAAAGAAATGGCTACAACTTTTTTATTTTTAAAGATAGAAACATGAAACTTGGGCACATTGCAGATGGCCTGGAGCTATTCATGTTCGGCAAAATTTCAGACAAAGAGGTGCATGCGTTTTGTGGCTATGAATTTTTGGGAAACTATCATTTCGCCCATGCAGTAGCCATTTCTGTGTTTTTCCCCATAGAGTTGCATTGGGGGAAAGAAATGGCTACAACTTTTTTATTTTTAAAGATAGAAACATGAAACTTGGGCGCATTGCAGATGGCCTGGAGCTATTCATGTTCGGCAAAATTTCAGACAAAGAGGTGCATGCGTTTTGTGGCTATGAATTTTTGGGAAACTATCATTTCGCCCATGCAGTAGCCATTTCTGTGTTTTTCCCCATAGAGTTGCATTGGGGGAAAGAAATGGCTACAACTTTTTTATTTTTAAAGATAGAAACATGAAACTTGGGCGCATTGCAGATGGCCTGGAGCTATTCATGTTCGGCAAAATTTCAGACAAAGAGGTGCATGCGTTTTGTGGCTATGAATTTTTGGGAAACTATCATTTCGCCCATGCAGTAGCCATTTCTGTGTTTTTCCCCATAGAGTTGCATTGGGGGAAAGAAATGGCTACAACTTTTTTATTTTTAAAGATAGAAACATGAAACTTGGGCACATTGCAGATGGCCTGGAGCTATTCATGTTCGGCAAAATTTCAGACAAAGAGGTGCATGCGTTTTGTGGCTATGAATTTTTGGGAAACTATCATTTCGCCCATGCAGTAGCCATTTCTGTGTTTTTCCCCATAGAGTTGCATTGGGGGAAAGAAATGGCTACAACTTTTTTATTTTTAAAGATAGAAACATGAAACTTGGGCGCATTGCAGATGGCCTGGAGCTATTCATGTTCGGCAAAATTTCAGACAAAGAGGTGCATGCGTTTTGTGGCTATGAATTTTTGGGAAACTATCATTTCGCCCATGCAGTAGCCATTTCTGTGTTTTTCCCCATAGAGTTGCATTGGGGGAAAGAAATGGCTACAACTTTTTTATTTTTAAAGATAGAAACATGAAACTTGGGCACATTGCAGATGGCCTGGAGCTATTCATGTTCGGCAAAATTTCAGACAAAGAGGTGCATGCGTTTTGTGGCTATGAATTTTTGGGAAACTATCATTTCGCCCATGCAGTAGCCATTTCTGTGTTTTTCCCCATAGAGTTGCATTGGGGGAAAGAAATGGCTACAACTTTTTTATTTTTAAAGATAGAAACATGAAACTTGGGCGCATTGCAGATGGCCTGGAGCTATTCATGTTCGGCAAAATTTCAGACAAAGAGGTGCATGCGTTTTGTGGCTATGAATTTTTGGGAAACTATCATTTCGCCATGCAGTAGCCATTTCTGTGTTTTTCCCCATAGAGTTGCATTGGGGGAAAGAAATGGCTACAACTTTTTTATTTTTAAAGATAGAAACATGAAACTTGGGCGCATTGCAGATGGCCTGGAGCTATTCATGTTCGGCAAAATTTCAGACAAAGAGGTGCATGCGTTTTGTGGCTATGAATTTTTGGGAAACTATCATTTCGCCCATGCAGTAGCCATTTCTGTGTTTTTCCCCATAGAGTTGCATTGGGGGAAAGAAATGGCTACAACTTTTTTATTTTTAAAGATAGAAACATGAAACTTGGGCGCATTGCAGATGGCCTGGAGCTATTCATGTTCGGCAAAATTTCAGACAAAGAGGTGCATGCGTTTTGTGGCTATGAATTTTTGGGAAACTATCATTTCGCCCATGCAGTAGCCATTTCTGTGTTTTTCCCCATAGAGTTGCATTGGGGGAAAGAAATGGCTACAACTTTTTTATTTTTAAAGATAGAAACATGAAACTTGGGCACATTGCAGATGGCCTGGAGCTATTCATGTTCGGCAAAATTTCAGACAAAGAGGTGCATGCGTTTTGTGGCTATGAATTTTTGGGAAACTATCATTTCGCCCATGCAGTAGCCATTTCTGTGTTTTTCCCCATAGAGTTGCATTGGGGGAAAGAAATGGCTACAACTTTTTTATTTTTAAAGATAGAAACATGAAACTTGGGCGCATTGCAGATGGCCTGGAGCTATTCATGTTCGGCAAAATTTCAGACAAAGAGGTGCATGCGTTTTGTGGCTATGAATTTTTGGGAAACTATCATTTCGCCCATGCAGTAGCCATTTCTGTGTTTTTCCCCATAGAGTTGCATTGGGGGAAAGAAATGGCTACAACTTTTTTATTTTTAAAGATAGAAACATGAAACTTGGGCGCATTGCAGATGGCCTGGAGCTATTCATGTTCGGCAAAATTTCAGACAAAGAGGTGCATGCGTTTTGTGGCTATGAATTTTTGGGAAACTATCATTTCGCCCATGCAGTAGCCATTTCTGTGTTTTTCCCCATAGAGTTGCATTGGGGGAAAGAAATGGCTACAACTTTTTTATTTTTAAAGATAGAAACATGAAACTTGGGCGCATTGCAGATGGCCTGGAGCTATTCATGTTCGGCAAAATTTCAGACAAAGAGGTGCATGCGTTTTGTGGCTATGAATTTTTGGGAAACTATCATTTCGCCCATGCAGTAGCCATTTCTGTGTTTTTCCCCATAGAGTTGCATTGGGGGAAAGAAATGGCTACAACTTTTTTATTTTTAAAGATAGAAACATGAAACTTGGGCGCATTGCAGATGGCCTGGAGCTATTCATGTTCGGCAAAATTTCAGACAAAGAGGTGCATGCGTTTTGTGGCTATGAATTTTTGGGAAACTATCATTTCGCCCATGCAGTAGCCATTTCTGTGTTTTTCCCCATAGAGTTGCATTGGGGGAAAGAAATGGCTACAACTTTTTTATTTTTAAAGATAGAAACATGAAACTTGGGCACATTGCAGATGGCCTGGAGCTATTCATGTTCGGCAAAATTTCAGACAAAGAGGTGCATGCGTTTTGTGGCTATGAATTTTTGGGAAACTATCATTTCGCCCATGCAGTAGCCATTTCTGTGTTTTTCCCCATAGAGTTGCATTGGGGGAAAGAAATGGCTACAACTTTTTTATTTTTAAAGATAGAAACATGAAACTTGGGCGCATTGCAGATGGCCTGGAGCTATTCATGTTCGGCAAAATTTCAGACAAAGAGGTGCATGCGTTTTGTGGCTATGAATTTTTGGGAAACATCATTTCGCCCATGCAGTAGCCATTTCTGTGTTTTTCCCCATAGAGTTGCATTGGGGGAAAGAAATGGCTACAACTTTTTTATTTTTAAAGATAGAAACATGAAACTTGGGCACATTGCAGATGGCCTGGAGCTATTCATGTTCGGCAAAATTTCAGACAAAGAGGTGCATGCGTTTTGTGGCTATGAATTTTTGGGAAACTATCATTTCGCCCATGCAGTAGCCATTTCTGTGTTTTTCCCCATAGAGTTGCATTGGGGGAAAGAAATGGCTACAACTTTTTTATTTTTAAAGATAGAAACATGAAACTTGGGCGCATTGCAGATGGCCTGGAGCTATTCATGTTCGGCAAAATTTCAGACAAAGAGGTGCATGCGTTTTGTGGCTATGAATTTTTGGGAAACATCATTTCGCCCATGCAGTAGCCATTTCTGTGTTTTTCCCCATAGAGTTGCATTGGGGGAAAGAAATGGCTACAACTTTTTTATTTTTAAAGATAGAAACATGAAACTTGGGCACATTGCAGATGGCCTGGAGCTATTCATGTTCGGCAAAATTTCATACAAAGAGGTGCATGCGTTTTGTGGCTATGAATTTTTGGGAAACTATCATTTCGCCCATGCAGTAGCCATTTCTGTGTTTTTCCCCATAGAGTTGCATTGGGGGAAAGAAATGGCTACAACTTTTTTATTTTTAAAGATAGAAACATGAAACTTGGGCGCATTGCAGATGGCCTGGAGCTATTCATGTTCGGCAAAATTTCAGACAAAGAGGTGCATGCGTTTTGTGGCTATGAATTTTTGGGAAACTATCATTTCGCCCATGCAGTAGCCATTTCTGTGTTTTTCCCCATAGAGTTGCATTGGGGGAAAGAAATGGCTACAACTTTTTTATTTTTAAAGATAGAAACATGAAACTTGGGCGCATTGCAGATGGCCTGGAGCTATTCATGTTCGGCAAAATTTCAGACAAAGAGGTGCATGCGTTTTGTGGCTATGAATTTTTGGGAAACTATCATTTCGCCCATGCAGTAGCCATTTCTGTGTTTTTCCCCATAGAGTTGCATTGGGGGAAAGAAATGGCTACAACTTTTTTATTTTTAAAGATAGAAACATGAAACTTGGGCGCATTGCAGATGGCCTGGAGCTATTCATGTTCGGCAAAATTTCAGACAAAGAGGTGCATGCGTTTTGTGGCTATGAATTTTTGGGAAACTATCATTTCGCCCATGCAGTAGCCATTTCTGTGTTTTTCCCCATAGAGTTGCATTGGGGGAAAGAAATGGCTACAACTTTTTTATTTTTAAAGATAGAAACATGAAACTTGGGCGCATTGCAGATGGCCTGGAGCTATTCATGTTCGGCAAAATTTCAGACAAAGAGGTGCATGCGTTTTGTGGCTATGAATTTTTGGGAAACTATCATTTCGCCCATGCAGTAGCCATTTCTGTGTTTTTCCCCATAGAGTTGCATTGGGGGAAAGAAATGGCTACAACTTTTTTATTTTTAAAGATAGAAACATGAAACTTGGGCGCATTGCAGATGGCCTGGAGCTATTCATGTTCGGCAAAATTTCAGACAAAGAGGTGCATGCGTTTTGTGGCTATGAATTTTTGGGAAACTATCATTTCGCCCATGCAGTAGCCATTTCTGTGTTTTTCCCCATAGAGTTGCATTGGGGGAAAGAAATGGCTACAACTTTTTTATTTTTAAAGATAGAAACATGAAACTTGGGCGCATTGCAGATGGCCTGGAGCTATTCATGTTCGGCAAAATTTCAGACAAAGAGGTGCATGCGTTTTGTGGCTATGAATTTTTGGGAAACTATCATTTCGCCCATGCAGTAGCCATTTCTGTGTTTTTCCCCATAGAGTTGCATTGGGGGAAAGAAATGGCTACAACTTTTTTATTTTTAAAGATAGAAACATGAAACTTGGGCGCATTGCAGATGGCCTGGAGCTATTCATGTTCGGCAAAATTTCAGACAAAGATGTGCATGCGTTTTGTGGCTATGAATTTTTGGGAAACTATCATTTCGCCCATGCAGTAGCCATTTCTGTGTTTTTCCCCATAGAGTTGCATTGGGGGAAAGAAATGGCTACAACTTTTTTATTTTTAAAGATAGAAACATGAAACTTGGGCGCATTGCAGATGGCCTGGAGCTATTCATGTTCGGCAAAATTTCAGACAAAGAGGTGCATGCGTTTTGTGGCTATGAATTTTTGGGAAACTATCATTTCGCCCATGCAGTAGCCATTTCTGTGTTTTTCCCCATAGAGTTGCATTGGGGGAAAGAAATGGCTACAACTTTTTTATTTTTAAAGATAGAAACATGAAACTTGGGCGCATTGCAGATGGCCTGGAGCTATTCATGTTCGGCAAAATTTCAGACAAAGAGGTGCATGCGTTTTGTGGCTATGAATTTTTGGGAAACTATCATTTCGCCCATGCAGTAGCCATTTCTGTGTTTTTCCCCATAGAGTTGCATTGGGGGAAAGAAATGGCTACAACTTTTTTATTTTTAAAGATAGAAACATGAAACTTGGGCGCATTGCAGATGGCCTGGAGCTATTCATGTTCGGCAAAATTTCAGACAAAGAGGTGCATGCGTTTTGTGGCTATGAATTTTTGGGAAACATCATTTCGCCCATGCAGTAGCCATTTCTGTGTTTTTCCCCATAGAGTTGCATTGGGGGAAAGAAATGGCTACAACTTTTTTATTTTTAAAGATAGAAACATGAAACTTGGGCACATTGCAGATGGCCTGGAGCTATTCATGTTCGGCAAAATTTCATACAAAGAGGTGCATGCGTTTTGTGGCTATGAATTTTTGGGAAACTATCATTTCGCCCATGCAGTAGCCATTTCTGTGTTTTTCCCCATAGAGTTGCATTGGGGGAAAGAAATGGCTACAACTTTTTTATTTTTAAAGATAGAAACATGAAACTTGGGCGCATTGCAGATGGCCTGGAGCTATTCATGTTCGGCAAAATTTCAGACAAAGAGGTGCATGCGTTTTGTGGCTATGAATTTTTGGGAAACTATCATTTCGCCCATGCAGTAGCCATTTCTGTGTTTTTCCCCATAGAGTTGCATTGGGGGAAAGAAATGGCTACAACTTTTTTATTTTTAAAGATAGAAACATGAAACTTGGGCGCATTGCAGATGGCCTGGAGCTATTCATGTTCGGCAAAATTTCAGACAAAGAGGTGCATGCGTTTTGTGGCTATGAATTTTTGGGAAACTATCATTTCGCCCATGCAGTAGCCATTTCTGTGTTTTTCCCCATAGAGTTGCATTGGGGGAAAGAAATGGCTACAACTTTTTTATTTTTAAAGATAGAAACATGAAACTTGGGCACATTGCAGATGGCCTGGAGCTATTCATGTTCGGCAAAATTTCAGACAAAGAGGTGCATGCGTTTTGTGGCTATGAATTTTTGGGAAACTATCATTTCGCCCATGCAGTAGCCATTTCTGTGTTTTTCCCCATAGAGTTGCATTGGGGGAAAGAAATGGCTACAACTTTTTTATTTTTAAAGATAGAAACATGAAACTTGGGCGCATTGCAGATGGCCTGGAGCTATTCATGTTCGGCAAAATTTCAGACAAAGAGGTGCATGCGTTTTGTGGCTATGAATTTTTGGGAAACTATCATTTCGCCCATGCAGTAGCCATTTCTGTGTTTTTCCCCATAGAGTTGCATTGGGGGAAAGAAATGGCTACAACTTTTTTATTTTTAAAGATAGAAACATGAAGCTTGGGCACATTGCAGATGGCCTGGAGCTATTCATGTTCGGCAAAATTTCAGACAAAGAGGTGCATGCGTTTTGTGGCTATGAATTTTTGGGAAACTATCATTTCGCCCATGCAGTAGCCATTTCTGTGTTTTTCCCCATAGAGTTGCATTGGGGGAAAGAAATGGCTACAACTTTTTTATTTTTAAAGATAGAAACATGAAACTTGGGCGCATTGCAGATGGCCTGGAGCTATTCATGTTCGGCAAAATTTCAGACAAAGAGGTGCATGCGTTTTGTGGCTATGAATTTTTGGGAAACTATCATTTCGCCCATGCAGTAGCCATTTCTGTGTTTTTCCCCATAGAGTTGCATTGGGGGAAAGAAATGGCTACAACTTTTTTATTTTTAAAGATAGAAACATGAAACTTGGGCGCATTGCAGATGGCCTGGAGCTATTCATGTTCGGCAAAATTTCAGACAAAGAGGTGCATGCGTTTTGTGGCTATGAATTTTTGGGAAACTATCATTTCGCCCATGCAGTAGCCATTTCTGTGTTTTTCCCCATAGAGTTGCATTGGGGGAAAGAAATGGCTACAACTTTTTTATTTTTAAAGATAGAAACATGAAACTTGGGCACATTGCAGATGGCCTGGAGCTATTCATGTTCGGCAAAATTTCAGACAAAGAGGTGCATGCGTTTTGTGGCTATGAATTTTTGGGAAACTATCATTTCGCCCATGCAGTAGCCATTTCTGTGTTTTTCCCCATAGAGTTGCATTGGGGGAAAGAAATGGCTACAACTTTTTTATTTTTAAAGACAGAAACATGAAACTTGGGCGCATTGCAGATGGCCTGGAGCTATTCATGTTCGGCAAAATTTCAGACAAAGAGGTGCATGCGTTTTGTGGCTATGAATTTTTGGGAAACTATCATTTCGCCCATGCAGTAGCCATTTCTGTGTTTTTCCCCATAGAGTTGCATTGGGGGAAAGAAATGGCTACAACTTTTTTATTTTTAAAGATAGAAACATGAAACTTGGGCACATTGCAGATGGCCTGGAGCTATTCATGTTCGGCAAAATTTCAGACAAAGAGGTGCATGCGTTTTGTGGCTATGAATTTTTGGGAAACTATCATTTCGCCCATGCAGTAGCCATTTCTGTGTTTTTCCCCATAGAGTTGCATTGGGGGAAAGAAATGGCTACAACTTTTTTATTTTTAAAGATAGAAACATGAAACTTGGGCGCATTGCAGATGGCCTGGAGCTATTCATGTTCGGCAAAATTTCAGACAAAGAGGTGCATGCGTTTTGTGGCTATGAATTTTTGGGAAACTATCATTTCGCCCATGCAGTAGCCATTTCTGTGTTTTTCCCCATAGAGTTGCATTGGGGGAAAGAAATGGCTACAACTTTTTTATTTTTAAAGATAGAAACATGAAACTTGGGCGCATTGCAGATGGCCTGGAGCTATTCATGTTCGGCAAAATTTCAGACAAAGAGGTGCATGCGTTTTGTGGCTATGAATTTTTGGGAAACTATCATTTCGCCCATGCAGTAGCCATTTCTGTGTTTTTCCCCATAGAGTTGCATTGGGGGAAAGAAATGGCTACAACTTTTTTATTTTTAAAGATAGAAACATGAAACTTGGGCGCATTGCAGATGGCCTGGAGCTATTCATGTTCGGCAAAATTTCAGACAAAGAGGTGCATGCGTTTTGTGGCTATGAATTTTTGGCAAACTATCATTTCGCCCATGCAGTAGCCATTTCTGTGTTTTTCCCCATAGAGTTGCATTGGGGGAAAGAAATGGCTACAACTTTTTTATTTTTAAAGATAGAAACATGAAACTTGGGCACATTGCAGATGGCCTGGAGCTATTCATGTTCGGCAAAATTTCAGACAAAGAGGTGCATGCGTTTTGTGGCTATGAATTTTTGGGAAACTATCATTTCGCCCATGCAGTAGCCATTTCTGTGTTTTTCCCCATAGAGTTGCATTGGGGGAAAGAAATGGCTACAACTTTTTTATTTTTAAAGATAGAAACATGAAACTTGGGCGCATTGCAGATGGCCTGGAGCTATTCATGTTCGGCAAAATTTCAGACAAAGAGGTGCATGCGTTTTGTGGCTATGAATTTTTGGGAAACTATCATTTCGCCCATGCAGTAGCCATTTCTGTGTTTTTCCCCATAGAGTTGCATTGGGGGAAAGAAATGGCTACAACTTTTTTATTTTTAAAGATAGAAACATGAAACTTGGGCGCATTGCAGATGGCCTGGAGCTATTCATGTTCGGCAAAATTTCAGACAAAGAGGTGCATGCGTTTTGTGGCTATGAATTTTTGGGAAACTATCATTTCGCCCATGCAGTAGCCATTTCTGTGTTTTTCCCCATAGAGTTGCATTGGGGGAAAGAAATGGCTACAACTTTTTTATTTTTAAAGATAGAAACATGAAACTTGGGCGCATTGCAGATGGCCTGGAGCTATTCATGTTCGGCAAAATTTCAGACAAAGAGGTGCATGCGTTTTGTGGCTATGAATTTTTGGGAAACTATCATTTCGCCCATGCAGTAGCCATTTCTGTGTTTTTCCCCATAGAGTTGCATTGGGGGAAAGAAATGGCTACAACTTTTTTATTTTTAAAGATAGAAACATGAAACTTGGGCGCATTGCAGATGGCCTGGAGCTATTCATGTTCGGCAAAATTTCAGACAAAGAGGTGCATGCGTTTTGTGGCTATGAATTTTTGGGAAACTATCATTTCGCCCATGCAGTAGCCATTTCTGTGTTTTTCCCCATAGAGTTGCATTGGGGGAAAGAAATGGCTACAACTTTTTTATTTTTAAAGATAGAAACATGAAACTTGGGCGCATTGCAGATGGCCTGGAGCTATTCATGTTCGGCAAAATTTCAGACAAAGAGGTGCATGCGTTTTGTGGCTATGAATTTTTGGGAAACTATCATTTCGCCCATGCAGTAGCCATTTCTGTGTTTTTCCCCATAGAGTTGCATTGGGGGAAAGAAATGGCTACAACTTTTTTATTTTTAAAGATAGAAACATGAAACTTGGGCGCATTGCAGATGGCCTGGAGCTATTCATGTTCGGCAAAATTTCAGACAAAGAGGTGCATGCGTTTTGTGGCTATGAATTTTTGGGAAACTATCATTTCGCCCATGCAGTAGCCATTTCTGTGTTTTTCCCCATAGAGTTGCATTGGGGGAAAGAAATGGCTACAACTTTTTTATTTTTAAAGATAGAAACATGAAACTTGGGCGCATTGCAGATGGCCTGGAGCTATTCATGTTCGGCAAAATTTCAGACAAAGAGGTGCATGCGTTTTGTGGCTATGAATTTTTGGGAAACTATCATTTCGCCCATGCAGTAGCCATTTCTGTGTTTTTCCCCATAGAGTTGCATTGGGGGAAAGAAATGGCTACAACTTTTTTATTTTTAAAGATAGAAACATGAAACTTGGGCGCATTGCAGATGGCCTGGAGCTATTCATGTTCGGCAAAATTTCAGACAAAGAGGTGCATGCGTTTTGTGGCTATGAATTTTTGGGAAACTATCATTTCGCCCATGCAGTAGCCATTTCTGTGTTTTTCCCCATAGAGTTGCATTGGGGGAAAGAAATGGCTACAACTTTTTTATTTTTAAAGATAGAAACATGAAACTTGGGCGCATTGCAGATGGCCTGGAGCTATTCATGTTCGGCAAAATTTCAGACAAAGAGGTGCATGCGTTTTGTGGCTATGAATTTTTGGGAAACTATCATTTCGCCCATGCAGTAGCCATTTCTGTGTTTTTCCCCATAGAGTTGCATTGGGGGAAAGAAATGGCTACAACTTTTTTATTTTTAAAGATAGAAACATGAAACTTGGGCGCATTGCAGATGGCCTGGAGCTATTCATGTTCGGCAAAATTTCAGACAAAGAGGTGCATGCGTTTTGTGGCTATGAATTTTTGGGAAACTATCATTTCGCCCATGCAGTAGCCATTTCTGTGTTTTTCCCCATAGAGTTGCATTGGGGGAAAGAAATGGCTACAACTTTTTTATTTTTAAAGATAGAAACATGAAACTTGGGCACATTGCAGATGGCCTGGAGCTATTCATGTTCGGCAAAATTTCAGACAAAGAGGTGCATGCGTTTTGTGGCTATGAATTTTTGGGAAACTATCATTTCGCCCATGCAGTAGCCATTTCTGTGTTTTTCCCCATAGAGTTGCATTGGGGGAAAGAAATGGCTACAACTTTTTTATTTTTAAAGATAGAAACATGAAACTTGGGCGCATTGCAGATGGCCTGGAGCTATTCATGTTCGGCAAAATTTCAGACAAAGAGGTGCATGCGTTTTGTGGCTATGAATTTTTGGGAAACTATCATTTCGCCCATGCAGTAGCCATTTCTGTGTTTTTCCCCATAGAGTTGCATTGGGGGAAAGAAATGGCTACAACTTTTTTATTTTTAAAGATAGAAACATGAAACTTGGGCGCATTGCAGATGGCCTGGAGCTATTCATGTTCGGCAAAATTTCAGACAAAGAGGTGCATGCGTTTTGTGGCTATGAATTTTTGGGAAACTATCATTTCGCCCATGCAGTAGCCATTTCTGTGTTTTTCCCCATAGAGTTGCATTGGGGGAAAGAAATGGCTACAACTTTTTTATTTTTAAAGATAGAAACATGAAACTTGGGCGCATTGCAGATGGCCTGGAGCTATTCATGTTCGGCAAAATTTCAGACAAAGAGGTGCATGCGTTTTGTGGCTATGAATTTTTGGGAAACTATCATTTCGCCCATGCAGTAGCCATTTCTGTGTTTTTCCCCATAGAGTTGCATTGGGGGAAAGAAATGGCTACAACTTTTTTATTTTTAAAGATAGAAACATGAAACTTGGGCACATTGCAGATGGCCTGGAGCTATTCATGTTCGGCAAAATTTCAGACAAAGAGGTGCATGCGTTTTGTGGCTATGAATTTTTGGGAAACTATCATTTCGCCCATGCAGTAGCCATTTCTGTGTTTTTCCCCATAGAGTTGCATTGGGGGAAAGAAATGGCTACAACTTTTTTATTTTTAAAGATAGAAACATGAAACTTGGGCGCATTGCAGATGGCCTGGAGCTATTCATGTTCGGCAAAATTTCAGACAAAGAGGTGCATGCGTTTTGTGGCTATGAATTTTTGGGAAACATCATTTCGCCCATGCAGTAGCCATTTCTGTGTTTTTCCCCATAGAGTTGCATTGGGGGAAAGAAATGGCTACAACTTTTTTATTTTTAAAGATAGAAACATGAAACTTGGGCGCATTGCAGATGGCCTGGAGCTATTCATGTTCGGCAAAATTTCAGACAAAGAGGTGCATGCGTTTTGTGGCTATGAATTTTTGGGAAACTATCATTTCGCCCATGCAGTAGCCATTTCTGTGTTTTTCCCCATAGAGTTGCATTGGGGGAAAGAAATGGCTACAACTTTTTTATTTTTAAAGATAGAAACATGAAACTTGGGCGCATTGCAGATGGCCTGGAGCTATTCATGTTCGGCAAAATTTCAGACAAAGAGGTGCATGCGTTTTGTGGCTATGAATTTTTGGGAAACTATCATTTCGCCCATGCAGTAGCCATTTCTGTGTTTTTCCCCATAGAGTTGCATTGGGGGAAAGAAATGGCTACAACTTTTTTATTTTTAAAGATAGAAACATGAAACTTGGGCGCATTGCAGATGGCCTGGAGCTATTCATGTTCGGCAAAATTTCAGACAAAGAGGTGCATGCGTTTTGTGGCTATGAATTTTTGGGAAACTATCATTTCGCCCATGCAGTAGCCATTTCTGTGTTTTTCCCCATAGAGTTGCATTGGGGGAAAGAAATGGCTACAACTTTTTTATTTTTAAAGATAGAAACATGAAACTTGGGCGCATTGCAGATGGCCTGGAGCTATTCATGTTCGGCAAAATTTCAGACAAAGAGGTGCATGCGTTTTGTGGCTATGAATTTTTGGGAAACTATCATTTCGCCCATGCAGTAGCCATTTCTGTGTTTTTCCCCATAGAGTTGCATTGGGGGAAAGAAATGGCTACAACTTTTTTATTTTTAAAGATAGAAACATGAAACTTGGGCGCATTGCAGATGGCCTGGAGCTATTCATGTTCGGCAAAATTTCAGACAAAGAGGTGCATGCGTTTTGTGGCTATGAATTTTTGGGAAACTATCATTTCGCCCATGCAGTAGCCATTTCTGTGTTTTTCCCCATAGAGTTGCATTGGGGGAAAGAAATGGCTACAACTTTTTTATTTTTAAAGATAGAAACATGAAACTTGGGCGCATTGCAGATGGCCTGGAGCTATTCATGTTCGGCAAAATTTCAGACAAAGAGGTGCATGCGTTTTGTGGCTATGAATTTTTGGGAAACTATCATTTCGCCCATGCAGTAGCCATTTCTGTGTTTTTCCCCATAGAGTTGCATTGGGGGAAAGAAATGGCTACAACTTTTTTATTTTTAAAGATAGAAACATGAAACTTGGGCGCATTGCAGATGGCCTGGAGCTATTCATGTTCGGCAAAATTTCAGACAAAGAGGTGCATGCGTTTTGTGGCTATGAATTTTTGGGAAACTATCATTTCGCCCATGCAGTAGCCATTTCTGTGTTTTTCCCCATAGAGTTGCATTGGGGGAAAGAAATGGCTACAACTTTTTTATTTTTAAAGATAGAAACATGAAACTTGGGCGCATTGCAGATGGCCTGGAGCTATTCATGTTCGGCAAAATTTCAGACAAAGAGGTGCATGCGTTTTGTGGCTATGAATTTTTGGGAAACTATCATTTCGCCCATGCAGTAGCCATTTCTGTGTTTTTCCCCATAGAGTTGCATTGGGGGAAAGAAATGGCTACAACTTTTTTATTTTTAAAGATAGAAACATGAAACTTGGGCGCATTGCAGATGGCCTGGAGCTATTCATGTTCGGCAAAATTTCAGACAAAGAGGTGCATGCGTTTTGTGGCTATGAATTTTTGGGAAACTATCATTTCGCCCATGCAGTAGCCATTTCTGTGTTTTTCCCCATAGAGTTGCATTGGGGGAAAGAAATGGCTACAACTTTTTTATTTTTAAAGATAGAAACATGAAACTTGGGCGCATTGCAGATGGCCTGGAGCTATTCATGTTCGGCAAAATTTCAGACAAAGAGGTGCATGCGTTTTGTGGCTATGAATTTTTGGGAAACTATCATTTCGCCCATGCAGTAGCCATTTCTGTGTTTTTCCCCATAGAGTTGCATTGGGGGAAAGAAATGGCTACAACTTTTTTATTTTTAAAGATAGAAACATGAAACTTGGGCACATTGCAGATGGCCTGGAGCTATTCATGTTCGGCAAAATTTCAGACAAAGAGGTGCATGCGTTTTGTGGCTATGAATTTTTGGGAAACTATCATTTTGCCCATGCAGTAGCCATTTCTGTGTTTTTCCCCATAGAGTTGCATTGGGGGAAAGAAATGGCTACAACTTTTTTATTTTTAAAGATAGAAACATGAAACTTGGGCGCATTGCAGATGGCCTGGAGCTATTCATGTTCGGCAAAATTTCAGACAAAGAGGTGCATGCGTTTTGTGGCTATGAATTTTTGGGAAACATCATTTCGCCCATGCAGTAGCCATTTCTGTGTTTTTCCCCATAGAGTTGCATTGGGGGAAAGAAATGGCTACAACTTTTTTATTTTTAAAGATAGAAACATGAAACTTGGGCGCATTGCAGATGGCCTGGAGCTATTCATGTTCGGCAAAATTTCAGACAAAGAGGTGCATGCGTTTTGTGGCTATGAATTTTTGGGAAACTATCATTTCGCCCATGCAGTAGCCATTTCTGTGTTTTTCCCCATAGAGTTGCATTGGGGGAAAGAAATGGCTACAACTTTTTTATTTTTAAAGATAGAAACATGAAACTTGGGCGCATTGCAGATGGCCTGGAGCTATTCATGTTCGGCAAAATTTCAGACAAAGAGGTGCATGCGTTTTGTGGCTATGAATTTTTGGGAAACTATCATTTCGCCCATGCAGTAGCCATTTCTGTGTTTTTCCCCATAGAGTTGCATTGGGGGAAAGAAATGGCTACAACTTTTTTATTTTTAAAGATAGAAACATGAAACTTGGGCGCATTGCAGATGGCCTGGAGCTATTCATGTTCGGCAAAATTTCAGACAAAGAGGTGCATGCGTTTTGTGGCTATGAATTTTTGGGAAACTATCATTTCGCCCATGCAGTAGCCATTTCTGTGTTTTTCCCCATAGAGTTGCATTGGGGGAAAGAAATGGCTACAACTTTTTTATTTTTAAAGATAGAAACATGAAACTTGGGCGCATTGCAGATGGCCTGGAGCTATTCATGTTCGGCAAAATTTCAGACAAAGAGGTGCATGCGTTTTGTGGCTATGAATTTTTGGGAAACTATCATTTCGCCCATGCAGTAGCCATTTCTGTGTTTTTCCCCATAGAGTTGCATTGGGGGAAAGAAATGGCTACAACTTTTTTATTTTTAAAGATAGAAACATGAAACTTGGGCGCATTGCAGATGGCCTGGAGCTATTCATGTTCGGCAAAATTTCAGACAAAGAGATGCATGCGTTTTGTGGCTATGAATTTTTGGGAAACTATCATTTCGCCCATGCAGTAGCCATTTCTGTGTTTTTCCCCATAGAGTTGCATTGGGGGAAAGAAATGGCTACAACTTTTTTATTTTTAAAGATAGAAACATGAAACTTGGGCGCATTGCAGATGGCCTGGAGCTATTCATGTTCGGCAAAATTTCAGACAAAGAGGTGCATGCGTTTTGTGGCTATGAATTTTTGGGAAACTATCATTTCGCCCATGCAGTAGCCATTTCTGTGTTTTTCCCCATAGAGTTGCATTGGGGGAAAGAAATGGCTACAACTTTTTTATTTTTAAAGATAGAAACATGAAACTTGGGCGCATTGCAGATGGCCTGGAGCTATTCATGTTCGGCAAAATTTCAGACAAAGAGGTGCATGCGTTTTGTGGCTATGAATTTTTGGGAAACTATCATTTCGCCCATGCAGTAGCCATTTCTGTGTTTTTCCCCATAGAGTTGCATTGGGGGAAAGAAATGGCTACAACTTTTTTATTTTTAAAGATAGAAACATGAAACTTGGGCGCATTGCAGATGGCCTGGAGCTATTCATGTTCGGCAAAATTTCAGACAAAGAGGTGCATGCGTTTTGTGGCTATGAATTTTTGGGAAACTATCATTTCGCCCATGCAGTAGCCATTTCTGTGTTTTTCCCCATAGAGTTGCATTGGGGGAAAGAAATGGCTACAACTTTTTTATTTTTAAAGATAGAAACATGAAACTTGGGCGCATTGCAGATGGCCTGGAGCTATTCATGTTCGGCAAAATTTCAGACAAAGAGGTGCATGCGTTTTGTGGCTATGAATTTTTGGGAAACTATCATTTCGCCCATGCAGTAGCCATTTCTGTGTTTTTCCCCATAGAGTTGCATTGGGGGAAAGAAATGGCTACAACTTTTTTATTTTTAAAGATAGAAACATGAAACTTGGGCGCATTGCAGATGGCCTGGAGCTATTCATGTTCGGCAAAATTTCAGACACAGAGGTGCAGGCATTTTGTGACTATGATTTTTTGGGGAAAAAATGATAATTTTGCCCCTGCGGTAGCCATTTGGACTGGGTTGCCTCGAAAATTGCATTTTAAAAAATTCCTTGTGGGTAAACACCTGCACCTATGTTTCTGACATTTGTCACACATGAGTAGCTCCAGGCCATCTTCAAGGTCCCCAACTTTCATGTTTCTATCTTTAAAAATGAAAACGTTATAAGCATTTGTTTCTCCCAATGCAAGTCTATGGGGAAAATGAGTCATCCAAATCTCGCTTTGGAGGTCAGAATCTTGCTTCGGATTTGGATCCAAAGCAAATCAGGGGAGTTCTGAATTGACCTGAAGCGAATTGGGCCTGATTCGGAAGTGACAAATTGGGATCCAAAGCAAACTGAGTGGTCTGTGTACAGCCCTTCTGGGAATTATGGGTATCATAGTTCAACATATCTTGCTGGAGAAAGCTGAGTTACGGTATTATTTGTTTTATCTGGAATATAAAGATACCAAAGGCAAAGACCTTGTTAAAAATACCTGAGTTTCATTTTGTTTGGACAGGCTTTTGAGGACTTGGGAGGAAGAGAGATAGATATTTTCGGATAATGCCTATTATCAAATAATAATATGACAGTGCTTTCCTAAATGAGGTGGGCAGTTCAGTCATAGGCAGCCCATGGAGATTTGTCTTGTCCAGCATGACCCAACTGACCAGTTCTTTCTTTTCATTGGGAAGTTACTTGTCCATTTCTCTCTCTGGTCTTATTCTTTCAAACATCCATTGCTTCATTCATGACTCAACCCATGTAGCTCTGCCCTCCCCCAATGTTGACTTCAGGTTTTGCAGGGCTCTTGGGCAAGACACTGTAATGGGCTCCATTCCCTCCGTGAGTCTACCTTCTCACCAGTATAGTCACCAGCTGATGCTGATCCTCTTCCTCATTATCACTACCACCTGCTTGCTTTTGCGGCAGACAACTAATGAGCAAGCAGGTCGTGATATCTACTGCTCCTCCTTCACAACACTATTGTCTGGGCCAGAGAGAAAAATAGGTGAACCTGCAAATTGCAATGGTGAAAAGCGGGAATAATCCCAGCGGTGGGGCCCTCAGTAGATGCCCTGCCATGCCAATCCTTGCTGACAGGCCCTGATCTATGTAGGCCAGGTCATGATCAATGTAAATACATTTAAGTCACACCCTCTTAGAGTTCCTTACACAGAACAGAAGCAAATGGGAATTATTTGAATCACCCAAACTCATGCAACCATTGTCTCTGCATTGAGTTATTTTTGACCTGCTTCTTTGTCACATCCCAGTTTTGCATTCACTGTCTGATGTTGCTGCTTAGAATGCAGGCCAACACATCTAGGAGATCTGCCCATATGGTTTTGTGGTAGAATGCAAGCCAAAGAGCTGTTTACACCAGAATGCACACAACTCTATTAAGTTGCATTCATTTGTAGTGTCAGCAACCAAGCATCTGTCGGCTGAAATATAAGATCCAGTTCTCTTCAACTGACATCAGCCTTTTGTACATTCCGGCTTTCCATTCTTTATACAGCAAATGAGTAATTATGTTTACACAGGGGAACACATTTATGTGATAGCCACATACATGTGCTTATACAAATATAAATTAAAACCACATAAAAGGATCCAATTTCAGGTGCAATGGATAGAATATGGACTTGATAAGGACATCCAGGTTCCAATTCTTGTTTAGCCATTTAGATCACTGGATTGCCACAATTTACCTTCTTTCTTGATTGATTGGATTTCAGTATTGCCCCTTCCCAAAACCAAGGTATGTGATTAAATTATCAGAATTATATTTATTCCACATTTGCTTAAACCAGGCTGTTACAAGGGTGAGCTTAGCGGTAAAGCATACTCTTGACATGCAAAACACCACCAACAAAACACCCCTATTCCATCCTTGGCAACTTCAATCTTATGTAACAAGGCTGGGAAAATTCTAGCCAAAAATCTTGGGAGAGCCAACACAAGTCAGAGAAGATAATACCAACCAAGATGAACCAATGGTTTTGTTCAGATACCAAAATAGTTCTTCAGACAGGACATATATAATTTATGGAATTCAAGGCCACAATATCTGAAAATGGTGACTAGCTTAGATAGCTTTAAAAGGCCATTAGACAAATTCATGATGGGGGTGGTCTATAATTAGATATAAGCAATGAAACATTTAATTGGTGATTCTATGTCTCTAAGATGAATTCCTCTTGTCAAGGTGGGGTCTTTGTTGCTTATCTTTGTACTATTGTCTCCATCACTCACAAGATTTAGTTTAAAGTCCCCTTGACCAAGGCAGGATCTACGCTACGGCTTTATAGCAGTTTATAATGGTTTTCACAACTGTTCGGGCCCAGGACACATTCCATATACCATTTTCAAAATGTTTTCAAAGTGTTATATCCTGCTTGGTGTAGATCTGGCCCAGGTTGTCCATGCTTCAGCTAAATACATTTTGCCAGTCCTCATGGGGAGTAGCCCATATCCTGCCACTTGACTTCCATTAAGAAAACTGAGGCTGAGGTCCCAGAAACTGAACCATCTTCAGTCAGTCACCTGAAATATTCTTTGGTTTTAAAATGGTTTTAGATAGATGTGTGTCTCTGTCAATGCTGTCTGTTTCTGTATTTGTATATAAATGGATTTTGTAATGTATTTTAAGGTTTTATTCCTTGTAAACCATCCATAGAGCTTCGGGGGCTGAGCAGTATAGAAGTGTAATAAATGAAATGACCTCTGACCATTGGCCATGCTGACCATTGATGGGAGTTGAAGTCCAACAACATTTGGAGGGCCACAGGCAGAGCTGCCCTACTGCTAGGCATACTGGGGGGGCTGCCTCAGGTGGCAGAGGCCAGGGAGTGGCAGTGAGGAATTGGTGGGCAAAAGTACACATGCCATGTACCCTGTCCTGTCCCTCTTAAGCTAGCCTGCTGCCTTCAGGTGCTGTGGGAGACACTGTGCTATCACCAGTATTGAAGTAACATTCAACTGCCAGTCAGGAGTATTTGTGTAGAGGGAATTGAGGAAGGTACCATCTTGTCCTTTGCCTCAGGCAACAAAACATCTTGTCCATCAGCAGTCAGAATCCCAAGATGTTTTGCTGCCTGAGGCAAAGGACAAGAATCCCGTTGCCACCTCTTCATCCGTCTGCTATGTCTGTCTCCTCAGCAGTGAGGATTCAGTCTGCTAGAACTAATCCCGACCAGCAGATGGAGGGAAATGGCAGGCAGTAACTCTGACTGCTGCTCCTTGCTTCCTTTGCCACTTGCCTACTTAGGCAAGCAAGCAAGCTGGATGGTGCAGTAGCTGCTCCATCCAGCTTGCTTGCTTGAACAAAAAGAGAAAAGGAAGTATCCTTTAACAGGGCCAAGGAAGAGCTGGCACTCGAGGCGAGGCCTGCATCAAGGGTAGACAAGGGCCCAAATGCCAGCAGGGCCCCATGAACAACAATGCCCTGGATGTTCTCCTCCTCTTCATGATTGCAACCTGCTTATTCACCTGCTTCTCGCTCTGGCCAAGACTATGGTAGTGGTGAGAAGGAGCAGTAGATACCACTCTTGCTCATTGGTTGCCTGCCTATCAAGCAAGCAGGTGGTAGCAAGCAATCATGCGAAAGAGGATGAGGAGCAATAGCAGCTGGTGACAATGGCAGTGAGAAGGTAGACTCACTGATGGAGGGGAACCATTAAGGTGTCTCGCCCAGAGGCCCTCTAAAACCTGGAGCTTGCACTGACTAGAGGGCATCTTTCTCAAACATCCCTGAAAGCTGTAGAAACACTGTAATTTGTGGCCAGATGGAACTAATTTCTTTCAGTCGGAGGTGTTTCATTTCTTATGACCTACTTTAATATAGCTACTTTAAGATGGTGTCATTTCTCCCTGTGTGAGCCTGGAGTAATTACTGAAGTCCATCCATCTTTTGCTATGGCCATTCTCTTCCATTATTGGTCAGAGATTGGCAAACTATGTATATCCATTGATTCAGGCATTTAATATCTGATGTTGCTTTTTAATTATAAGAATTTCCCATTTTATTTAGTTAGGAGAAAGTGCTGCTTACATGATTAAATACCTCACCTCTATTGAGATATTGTAATTGGTTGATTAATGTATGCATCAATCCATTAAAATTGAGACAGTTAATGAGCTATGATTGACATCTATAATTATTACCAAAGGAAGAACTAAATGACACCCAACTCATTTGCACACTGCTCTAAAGGGTATTTTGGTGAAAGGAGGGGCTTTATTTGATTTACATGCATGCACACCCACAATATTTATACTAAGTTTAGCCTTCTGTGTTTCATGTTTCCATAGGGAAAATGTTTTTCTCCCTCTCTCATACTATCATGAAGCGGAATGCTGAGAACTTCAGGACAGATAAAAGGAAATACTTCTTCACAAAGCATGTACTTAAACTATGGAATTTGCTAACAAAAGATGTAGTGATGGCCACCTGTTTCAATGGCTTTAAAGGGGAATTGGACAAATTCATGGAGGATAAGGCTCTCAATGGCCACTACTACTAATGGCTATAGACTAGGCTGACAACTGTTACCCAGAGGACCTTCTCTTCTGCCGCTCCCAGACTGTGGAATGACCTGCCGGAGGAGACTCATCAACTTAACAGTCTTTTAGAATTTAAGAAAGCTATAAAGACTGTTCTCTTCCGGCAGGCATATCCAGTGTAATTTTTAGAATGTTTTTAGGATGTTTTAGGATGTTTTAATGCAGTTTTAATAATATGTGTCATGTTTTAATTAGTTTTATGTATTTTATCATGTTGTTGTTCCCCGCCTCGATCTAGACGGAGAGGCGGGTAAGAAATAAATCGTTATTATTATTATTATTATTATTATTATTATATGCTGTGTCAGTACCAGATGCAGTTTGCCTATGTACATCAGTTTCTGGAGAATGAGAGGATGCTGTTGCACTCAACTTGTGTTCCCCACATGGATCCCATTACCAGATTAATTTCTCCTAGAAAATGTACCTTCCCACTCTTGAAGGATACATATTGCTGATAAAAAGGATTAAAGGTATGCAGACCCCACCCCTTGAGAAAGTTCATATCTCTTACACTTCCTTCAATTAATTCACTTTTGGCCCCTGAGCAAAAACCCTCAAAATTTGCTTCAAAATTTGTTGATAGGCAAAATTTGGCGTTAGTTAGACATTACCCTTGAAAAATTGCACCCTTCCAAATAACTTCAACTGGTGTCTAAGCATCTAGAAATATGGAGAAATCCTTTCAGAGATGTGGGGGAACTGGGAGATGTTGTTAGATCATTTCTTTATTTTTACATGCTTGCTTAAATTTCCTGTAGATGTTCCTCCTGAGCAGGCTCTACAAATGCACCTTAAATTTTGCTTTAAGCAAAAATGAGTTGGGTGTCATCTAGTTGGAGGTAGGAAAGAAATGGATTCTGTTAACTTCCCTCAAAACCTCTACAGAAGTTTTGCCTGAGTAGGACCCTCCAAATACAAGTCAAATTTTGCCCTGGAAAGATTTAGTGACAAGTATTTGCACAGCTCTGATATGCATAGACAACATCCTGTGGGGTGGTCACAGTAGAACCTTCTTGAGACCCATTTGCTTCACTGAAAATACAATCACAGCTACTTAATACATGGTTATGTGCCCACTCCATCTTGTCCACCAGTTCTAAAGTCAACCTGTCACCACATCTTTGGTCAGTGTCACTCTGTTCTCAGGAACATTCCAAGGAGATTATGTCACTACAGGAATTAGGAAGTTGCCTTATGTTGAGCCAGACCATTGGCCCATCTAGCTCAGCAATGTCTACACTGACCGGCAGCAGCTTTCCAGAGCTCCAAAGGTTTTTTTTCCCAGCCCTACCTGGAGATGCTAAGATTTAACTTGAGGCCTTCTGCATGCAAAGCATGCACTACCCTTCTCCATTCATATGGTCTCTACACTTCTACATTCTGATTACAGACAAAGGGACAGATTTAAGGGGAAGTGACCCAGGCAACGAGCTGTGGGACTGGGCTTGGAGAGGAGGCAGCTGTCACATATATGCTTAACAATCCACTCAGCAGCTAAAACAAATGGTACAAATAGGCTGTCTGCATTCATAGAGTTGGCAAAACTAACCTGTGTGTCCAGCATTGAATTAACATTAATTTGTTGATTTTGATGGAGATGATGATGATAGTAATAATATTATTTTGTAAGGGAAATTGCATATTTTATGACAGGGATATTGTTCACATGCCGGCACATGTTTTCATTTATTGTGACATGCAATCTGAAACAACAATTCTGGCAACTCATTTTTAATAAGCATAAGAATATAATCGCATTTCAGCTACAGCAGGAGCCTAAGCTAGCTTTGCCTTCCTTTTTTGTGGGATAAAACAAAGCAACCCCTTTTAATGAAGCAGTTACTTTTAGGATGGTTGCCGCTTGACAGGTGATAGCACCTAATTGGTAAAATGGCAAATGTCTAACCCTAGGCCTATGGTACAGTCATTTGTGGTCAATTGCTCTGGCTGAAAACCTTACCAGCAAGGTAAAAATATTTAGAGGACTCAGGCTGTTTTACCAGTACTTGGTATTGCTATACGGATTACATCAGAAATGAGTCCATTGAAAGAGTACCATTAACCAGTGGAGGCCGGTGGCTTCGATTTCTGTGGGGCTGAGAATCCACTCAGGGTTTCAGTCAGAACCAGCCAGAACTCTGAATGAGCTATCCGAGGTGCTGAACCTATTTTGGGAATATGGTTCAGCACCTTGGACAGCTCCTTTAGAGTTCTGGCTGGTCCTGACTGAAACCCACAATGGAGTCACAGTCCCACTGAAAATGGAACCACCAGCTTCCACTGCCACAAACTTCACACAAGACTATATGGAAAGATTCCTTTAGGTAAGTGCAATTGAAATTTAATTCAACCATAAATGTGTTTCCTTGTTTGTTTGCATTTGTATTACTCACATGAAAAGTTAATAAAATATTTGATGATGATGATGATGATGATGATGATGATGATGATGATGATTTATGATAGGGTTATCTCATGCATAAGCATTGTAGACAGGGCTAAAAAATGCAATTAGAGAAAACTTCATAAAAGTTGAACAAATGGGGGAAGGGTGTTCCAAAAACATTTCTCACCTGGAACTTTATTTTTTATATAGGTTTAGCACTGGCCAAACACATGACAGAAGTTTCGGAGAACAAGGTTTTCACTTCTTCTCCTTCTTCTCCTTCTCCTTCTTCTTTTAATTATCCTACCTCTTCAAGGTCAAGGCACTGTATATGTACAGTCGCCACCTAAACAACATGGCCAGATGAATCCATTGAAAATGATTGGAGATTTTTTACCGGCACACGTGGATTTTGCACTTTTACAGTGCAATCCTATGAATGTGTATTCAGAGCTAAGTCCCACTGGGTCCAACAGGACTCACTCCCAGGTCCATGTGTATAAGATTGCAGCCTTGATTTACAAACCTGTGTAGAACATCTCAAGACTTCCCAACTTAACTCCAGACCTTGATCTGTATCAACTCGCAGCCATCGTGTCTCTCTGACTCCCCCAGAGCAAACCAAGAAGTGCTGGTGGCACCATTTGAGTGCCTTAGTCATTCCTCAAAGACTTGCTTGACCTTGTTTAGTGGCTCCTTAATGAGGCTACTGATAAAAATGTCAGCATGACCTTCTCAAGTATGACAGGGCTCGGCTCCTAACAGCTTCTTCATCTAGCAAACGGCATATAGCTGATTCTCCACTCTGCGTCCTTGACTGTGTTCACAGTGGCTTCTGTCCCCTCTCAGTGCCCTGCCTAACTAACCTTGAGAAAAGTAATTATGCACTCACTATTGATTAGCAGGGATCCATATTTAATTATGTGTAACATGTTCCACTCCCGAAGTTTTAGCTCCTTGTTCTACGGCGCATGGCAAGTCAGATTGCTGTGTGCTTTCAGCCATCGCAGTAATGATCTTCGTAGCCTTGCACATTTTCCCTTTTCTTTGAGTTGTACCAGGAAAAGACTTCTTTCCACTTTCTTGAAAGAAAGACATGCTCATCTTATTGGTATGCAAACTAAGCCAGTTTTTCTTGCTTGGCTCGGCTCTTTCTTTTCTTATTCCTTCCTTTCTCTGTCTTTCTTTCTTTTGTTTTTTCCTTCTTTCTTATGGGAAACTCTTTTGACACCTTTGCTATGTACCATGAGAGGTGGACAGTCCCAAACACACTGGCCACAGTTAGAATGGATTTTAACTAAGGATACAGTTCATATTATAAGATACATGCTATACTATCCCACACTTCTACTACTACATAATGGAGACCCATAATTGGATATTTCAATATATTTCTAACTCCCCCACTCCCCATCCTTCTTTTGAAAAGAAGCCCTGGATAATTTTTTTGTAAAGAATTTGCTAATTATAGATGGATTATGGTGTGAGTATGCTAGTAATCAAACAGATATTTGGTTAATAGCTCAGATACAAGTAACATGAAATCACACCATAATTTATCATAAAACTGAAACAAGTGATTGCATTTTATATCTATTGTAAGTGTGGGTTTAAAAGAGGGGGGGGGAAACTTCCGGTATGAACTTCATAGCAAAAACTAAAAAAAAACCCCGAGAAAGTTCTTTATTTTCTAGAGATCATACTTCATTTTGAATAAGCTGCATTTGTTTCAGATAAATTGAAGGGACTGCTAATTTCTGTAACATATGCAGACAAGCCATAATTAAATTTACTTAATATTAACCCTCATGATATGATGAATATCCTCAGCCTGATATATTATATTAAGAATGCAGGCAAACTTTTTGTATAGCCTAAAGTTTTTCTTTAGTATTAAAGTCACATATAATATTAACGATAAGCCCAGAAAGGGATACATCTATTCCTTTATTACACAATTTGAAATTTGCAAATTAGTCTTAACTTTCAGGTTAAAATGCAGATTGATGTAGTAGTGTCTCAGTAGTATTTCCATTTCAGCGTTTTTAGATAAGCTACTGAACTGAAAAGTTGAGTAACATTGCTCATGATTGAGCTAGAAATGAATGAGACACTCATTTGTACATAAAAGTAGAATAATTCCTGTCAAGTGATAAGAGCAAAGAATCATTCTCTGGTAATGTTGAACAGAAAAAACCCAGCATAGTATTATCCATAAAGCTACCCTATCTTATTCTCTGAAACAAAGCATTTCCTTCGGACTCCTGAATTATCCAAAGGGAAAACATTTTTGATAGCATGAAACAAAAACACATACAAACTCCAATCTCTGTTCTCAGAACAGTACTACTTGGAATGGGAGAAATAAGTACGTAATAATAAGGTGAGACACACATTAATGAATTAGCAGGTTTAATGTAATAATTACAGATTATAAATTAGAATTTTTAATTAGATTTTTATTGGACCTATCCTTTATTGGAGGATGTTTAGCATATGTGAAAATGCTGTAAAATATCAGTATGTATCCATTGCATTATTTTAACCAATATTTCCCCCCGTTAAGAGTGCTGTGTGTCTGTGTGGAATTAGAATCGTGAGAAAGTCATGGATGTCTCACCAGAATCACTTCACGATAACCTATTCACCCTTTTTTTCTAACTAACTCTGGTAGAATTCATTTCACTAATTTGCAAGTAACTATAGAGGAAAATAGAAGAGAAGTTCTTAACTGGTGCTCTAGGTATTGATTCTGGCTAGGACCAAATGGAGGACGATCTCCTGGTCTAATCATGCTAGATTAGACTTCCCCAACCTGTTGCCCTCCAGAGTTATAGGAGTACAACTCCAATCATGCCCAGCCAGCATGGCTGCACTAGATAAAAAGAAAGGGCCTAAACGTTCCAAATGAGATAATCAGGATAAGTAGTGGATTCCCATCTGTTCTCAAACTGGCCACCTTTCCCAAGAACATCCCCCCTTTTTTTTAATGCACCTCATATATTTCCAGCCACAGGAGTGGATACATGGGCAAAGAGCTTTTTAACTCCACCCCTCCTCAGTATAAAGAGAAACGAAGATGCCACCAGAGTGCTCCCCATATTATCTGTGGTAAGCAGAAATAGAAGCTCTAGCTTGTCAGCCCAATTCACAGGCTCCAAGGCTGCCATGCTCCCTTTCACCTGTACTTTGGGGAGGTGCTTCAAACATAGGCAATGTTGATCTCTTGTCCTTGGAGAGGGAAGGACATCCCTGCATTGCCTAGGCAACAAGAGGGTGATATTTCCCCTGCCTCGTTCCTTATCTCCCCAACCACTGATCATTTGTTGGTTTCCCAGTTTTGTTCAGTTTTTTCCCCATTTTAAGAGATTGAAGTGCTTTTCTTAGGGCTTAGTTACTGGTAGGAAGCGCTTTATGCTAAAATATGCTGGTATTTGTGGGGGGGGGTTGGCCCCATGCCCTTTGCTTTTGACCACCACCACCAGAATGTGGGTCCCATGAGCTTCTCCAAAATTGAAGTCAGCTCTTGGGCTGAAGGAAGTTCCTCACCCTTGCTGTAAATAATTGCCTTGGGAATTTCTGTACTCCACAGAGCTT
The DNA here is from genome assembly GCA_029215795.1 of Anniella stebbinsi. Classification (NCBI taxonomy): domain Eukaryota; kingdom Metazoa; phylum Chordata; class Lepidosauria; order Squamata; family Anniellidae; genus Anniella; species Anniella stebbinsi. Next base: position 209,843,416 of record JARDYH010000004.1, read on the forward strand.
ATCATCCACCTAAGCTGCTCACTGGGAAAATCTTTACAGACAAGCTACATTTTTCACCGTGCAAAAACAAGATAATCAATACGATTTTGCCATGTCATAAAATACCATATATCAGATGCAAATGTGTGGTAAAATATATGGAATGATAACAGTCAAATGGTCAATTGCATCCATTTCACCAGCCCCAACCTGGACATTTTGGACTACAACTCCCAGTGTTCCTGACCATTGACCATGCTGGATGGGACTGATAGGAGTTGAAGTCCAAAGCCTCTGGAGACCACCAAGTTGGGGAAGGTTCTTATCATCCAGACCATGCATCTATCGAGCTAAGTGTTGTTTACATAGACTGGAAGTCACTCTCCAAGGTTTAAGACAAGCATCTTTCCTGGCCCTACCTGAAGATGCCGGCATTGAACCTAGGACCTGCACACAATGCATATGCTCTACCATTGAGCTTCAGCCCTTTGCCATCACTTCTGAGCAAGACATTGATGCCAGCAAGTGAGATTTTTAACCCTTCTCCTTCCCATTGTGGGCAGCAACAGAGGTTCCTCCAGAACCTACTGACTCCCATTGTACACAGGAGTCAGCCTATGCCCCAGTTCACTATGATCACAGTTGCTGATTTTCCAGACAAACATCATGGTATCTTCATCTTTAGTGAAATGGGGTTGCTGAAGTATGGCCACACAGCCTAACACAAGCACATAAGCCAGCATCTCACCTTTCATTTTCAATGATGAATGAATTGACTTGTTGGCTGAAAAGGAACAGGGTGAATTGGCTAAAAGTCTTTCATAATTGAATTATTTTCCATAATATATGCCTTATCATTTGCCATGAAATGTTAACAATACACATCAGCTATCAATCCTATGGAAAGGGAAATAATAATTTATGTGTGTTGTACACCATCTGGCACACTGTTGGTTGGATCCAGGCTTGGTCATCTACCCACTGAAATTAATGGAACCTAAGTCAATCATAACTAACTGAATTTAATCATAAGTAACTAATGCACCTTCAATAAATATGACTAAGTCTAGATCCAACCCAAAGGTTTTTTTTAGAAATTTTAAATAATAAGATGGAGGCAAGGGACCATAACTCAAGGGTAGGATATATGCTTTGTGCATATAAGGTCCCAGGTTCAGTCCCTGGCATCTCTAGTTTTGAAGATATTTCATGTAGCAAAGTTGGGAAATGGTCTAGTAAGGCAGCATAGATGAAGCTCCAAATAAATTCCCATAAAAGTTTAGCATGAAGATGCTCTTTCATTCATCAACATACAGAAAATATATAGGTGTATACAACTACACACACACAAGTAAGTGTTGGTTAATGTTCTCATCTTCTTTCTTAAATTACTGCCATTTCTTAGAGCTTTGGTGATGTGATGAGTGGATCCAGCGCTGTAGCAATTTTGGAGATAGTACATGCAGTTTCTCATATGCTAGCAGGAAAAGGCTGTCCCTGCTCCCTTTGAGAACATATTGTGGTTTCTTCAGCTCTGACATAAATTCTGTCATTGTGAATTGCAGTTTTCTGGTAGCCAGTGGTAGAGCATAAGTCCTCTGTGAGTAGTGAAATTGGGGTCATGAATGATGCAAGTGAATGAGAACTTATTGACTTAGTTGAAACTATGAACATGAATTTGAACAACCTGATAGAAACCTAGGATACTGGATTCTGTTATGAAACCATAGCTGATCAAGTAACTTCATCCCCAGTTCTTATCAATCTATCATCATGATTTGAAAGAAAGATTTCAGAAGGTGCAGAGCAGATCTACCACGTTCTGATTTACACACCTTAACATGGTAAATCAAAGCATTGATCTGGGTAGAGCATACCCAGAACTTTGAACTGCATTCACCAGCTGTGTTTTGTTCTGTTTTTGCAAGTTCTAGCAACAATAATGATGCATAATGCTTCAGAGAGCATCCTTCCAGCAAATGAGGCAGCAGGGGAACCACTACTCAGTGTTTATACTGTACTTGAATGATGAACATTTTATTCTGAAAAATCATGAAGCTCACTGGGTGACTTTCGGTTATGGGCTGGATGGTGTTTAAAAGGATGTTCTTAGAGCTTGGGTGGGCAACTTGTAGCTCTCCAGAAATTTTCGCCAACAAATCCCATCAGCCCTAGACAGCATAGGCCGTGGGGGAGGGATGACAAACATTGTATGCTAAAACATCTGGAGGACCACAAGTTACCCACTATTGATTTATAGGATTTCCTCAGAGATCCACTAAGAGCCAAAATAGACATTAATTTAAATCCATATCTAGCAGCTATATCTTTTCTTTTTTGGTTTTTACTCTAAAACGTAAATGAGCCCTAAACATAGAGCAGGGATAAAGGCATGAAAGAATGCCACCATGTTTCATGGATTTAAAATCATCTCATGTGCAGTGAGTTCACCTTCATCATTAGCATACTCAAAGGAGTTTTGCACATCAGTGCCGAGCAACATGTTGATGCTAAGATGCCAGAAACTTTCAAAAGCTGTGATCCCATATCATTTTTCCTAGGAGTAAGCTTCATTTAACCCATTTGGCCTTACATCTGAGTAAAACTATACATAGGAGTGTACTATAAATTACTCCAACTTTTGGCATCTTATAATTCATTCCATCCATGATTTTTCTGGTTTATGTAATATACCCAATGGATTAACAGCCTGCACAAAATGAATGCAGATGAAGCCAAGGTGATCTGCTAGTAAATAAGCTAACAGGCAAAACGTTAAAAATGTCACTATGGTGAAATCAGAATAAGCAGTAATGATGAGAACACTGAAGATAAGTATTGTAATTGGTGGCATATGCCTTATGGCCCAGGAAAGGCATATAAAATTCTTATTAAACACAGTTTACAGAAATCAGGAGGAAACATCGATTAGGAGCACTGCATATTACCATCATTGTTATTTGATCCTGTTACACTGTCTTTGAAGATATCTGACAATTCCTCTCTGCAAAGAACTCTGGGTTATCTATACAAATCTCTCCAGAAAATGTATATACAACTGCTTATTTGGGGGAACTTTGCATTTCCATATATTTTATTTATGTATTTATTTGTTACATTTACTGCATATCCCAACTTTTTCCTCCAAGGAACCTAAGGCTATGTAAATGAGTCTCTTCCTCTCCATCTTATTCTCACAACAAGCCTTTTAGGTAGGTTAGACTGAAAGTCAGGGACTGACCCAAAGTCATCCAGTGAGCTTCATGGCCAACTGGAGATCTGAACCTGGATCTCCTAGTCCAACACTCTAACCATGACACCACACTAGGTTTCTCTGTTCAAATTCAGTATAAGGCAGCTCCATATGTTTTAAGACTAACAATTAAAGTAGTGGGCAGGGAGGACATGTTTAATCCTTTTTCCCCTTCAGCATTTTACTAATCATAACCTCTCCCTCAACTGCTGTTTTTCTAATGAGGATAAATATGTTTTCCCTTCCTTGCAGAAGAAAGAATATAATGGGGTGGGGTGATATTATTGGAGAAAAGGATTAACCAGTAATAGTGCTCCCCTCCGCTAGTGCTTCAAACAAATTGGTTTTCCAGACAAGCACTTATTGCTCCATTTCAGTTATAAATAAACAAATTAATCATGAATTTCCCACAAAACATATAGCTTGGTCCTAATGGCCTTTAATAAGGAACAAAAACAAACCAACTTCTAAAATATTCTGATGGCTTATAACTGACTTTTCATATAAGCTGGCCAGGTGCCCTAATTTACAGAGGACCACCCTCTACGTTGGAGAGCTGGCAGAGGACAGTTCTCTATTTGAAGGTGTCCTCTGTTTGATGGGATTTCCAGTCCAAGTCTGGTTTAAAGCCAAATTGAAGTTGCCCATCAACATGTAGCACCTGGATAGTAGACTGAGCAGACATATAGAGCTGGTTCACATGATCACCATAGCCCACCTTGGTTTATTTTAGGTACCATGGGTTGCAGTGTGGGCCAGTTGCCATTTTGAATATTCAGTCCCTGGTGGGGGATTGCCATGGTTTGCCATGCCATCTGAACCTGTGTGACAGGGGTTGTTGGAGGGGGAAACAAACCTCACATAACCCTACAACAAGCCATGGGTTATGTGAAGGTTGTTTTACAGCCCCCCTCAACAACCCCTGTGTTGAGGGAATATTTCAGGTGTGATCATACCAATAGCTAAAATGAATTATTCATGATTGATTGATTGTAACCTTATTTTATGGCTTAGGATTTCATTTCTCTTTTTCAAGTAAGACAAAACTGTCTGTTGAAGCGAAACTAACAGATGGTTAAAATAGAGAAGTTAAAGAGTTATATTTGCCTTCAGGCCAAAACCGCGGCCGGCATCCTGTCCATAAGAAGTTTCACTTCTTCATGTGTTACTTGCATCTGTCTTGCTTTATGTTTATTCCATCAATCAGCAATTTTAATCGTGTAATCGACAGAAAATATATCTTGTCAGCCTTTGATTGTGCTTGGAAGTAACCTTTGATTAGGCCTGCCCTAATGTCCACCCTCCCCCCTTCTTAGGGTTATCCCTAGACTACATAAAGGCTAATTAATGTATCAATGCATAGAAGAGAATTAGAGAGAAGATCTTTCTCATAAGAGATCTAGCTCTTTTACAATTAAGTGACTCCTTTCTCATAAGAGGGAATCACTAGACCACCCAAGAATGCTTAAATTCCCACCACACCCTGCCACCCAGGTTTGGATGACATGGCAAACCATTGTAACCCTCCACCAGAGAATGAAGATTCAAAAGGGCCACAGGCACACACTTCAACCCACCATGGCTTATTTAAACCATAGTGAGTTGCAGTGTGTGCGCCTGTGGCCAGTGATCAAGCAAACCCAATCATGCAGGTCACCTGCTCAAAGAATTCCCTACTACAGTGGGATATCTTACATGTCTTTTTAAATTCTAGTTTTTCTTTCTATATATATATATATATGCATATGTTATGCAAATAGGTATCATCTTTTGTCCTCTTTTGGGGTGATATGATACTTTTTATGGCAATATCTAAATGGCCACCTTTGCTATATTATTATTATTATTATTATTATTATTATTATTATTATTATTATTGTATCCACATCGGCCTTAGCAAAACTATTCCATTTCTAATCTTGTTTATCATAGTCATCTATTTGGGGAGGGAGGGGAAGGGTATCAAACATGACAGCACAAAGGTATGTGCCCTGCTTATGGAAGATTGTGAATGGGATTATTCTATTGCTATTGAAGTTCAGGATGAATATTAACATACTCAAACAGCTTGTGTTTCTTGGACCAGAAAATATGCTAGGCTGACTCCACAGAAGTTTGCATTTATAGTATTATATCTATAATAAGGGAGAGCATTCCAGCTTTTCAGCCTTTTATAGGAAAGTGGCAAAGGTGTGAAATCGTTAAACTCCAAGATCTTTAAAAGGTCCCAAATGTCTAGGTGACAAAATGAGAGCGGTGGTGCTGACAATATAGCATCTCTGTGGAGTGGCCCCTGGAGAGATTCGCATAGGCCACAGTTTTGTATCATTTTTTGTTCAAATGTTTGCTTCTTTGTTTTATTTTATATTCCACCTTTCTACTGAATTGTGCTCAACATGGCTAACAACGGTAAAATATAAAATTCCAACCAAATCATAAAAACAGGTAAAATGTCAATAAAAACACTAGCCATTTGACTAAATTGCAATGTTTTCCAATGGCCATAGCAAGTCAGCTTATGAGAGCAAAGGCACGCCAAAAAAAAATAAAAATTGCCTGCCAGAGCAGCACCATGAGAGAAGAGACTACATGGACCTCTCACCAAACATGCTTGAGATGTGGGTGGACAGAAGGATCGTCCAAAGATCTTTCTCAAAGATCTCTGGTATTGCAGTGACAGTTTTATTGCAGTTTATTGTGTATTTGCAATTTTAGAGTTATGATTTTAATGGTGTTGGGATGTCATATTGTTTTTATATGGGTTGTTAGCCACCTGGACTCCTTGTGAGAAAGGATGGGATATATATATATATATATATATATATATGAACAAATCATAAGAATGTAAGAAGAGCCATGCTGGATCACACCAATGGCCCATCTAGTCCAGTACTCTATTCATACAGTAGCCAATCAGCTGCCCACGGGAAACCCATAAGCAGGACATGAGTACAACATAACCCTCCCACCTATGTTCCCCAGCAACTGGTGTACATAGGCCTACTGCCTCTGATACTGGAGGTAGCACTTAGCCATCAGGACTAGTAGCCATTCATAGCCTTCACCTCCAGGGATTTGTCTATCCCAGTCCATGTACACACTGCAGGCACACTTACAAACATGCTTATAGTGTTAGGAATTTATTTAATTATCGACAAATGGACACATTTTGACATGTTATTAATACGAGTTGAAAGAAAAATGTGGTTAAAAACTACCTATTATGCATCATGGGAGAATATGTAAATATTAGGAGAATTTACAGGGAATTGTGTGTATTCCTCCTGATCAGGACATTGTCCAGTCAAGAAGTATAACCTCCAAGGCCAGATCTACAGTAAGCAGGATATGACACTTTGAAAATGTTTTGAAAATGGTATATAGAGTATGTCCTGGGCCCCAACAGTTGTCACTACTGTTCTAAACCATTTTAAAGCAGTAGTCCAGATCCTGCCCAAGCCTGTGAATATTTGTAGTCTCCTACTGCAAAATATGCAAAGTGACTGACATACATGTGAAATATCCTAACTAGATGTCATGCTATGTAATCCTTTGGCGGCTATGCACATAGACAGGACAATAAGCAAAATATCCAGGATGGGGCTATATATATAAAAATGAAAAAATGGGACCATGCAGGTTTGATTCAGTTTCTAGGATCACCAAAGCAGCTGTAACCCTTGCCCTGATCAGTGCCGGCTCCACGTTTTTGAGACCAGACCCCCTCAATCCTATGTAAACCGCCCAGAGAGCTTCGGCTATGGGGCAGTATACAAATGTAATAAATAAATAAATAAATAAATAAATTACCCCCTTCTCTCAGTGAGTCTATATCCTCACTGCTGTTGTTACCAGCTGCTATTGCAACTCATTCACTTCCTCATCATTGCTACCACTTGCTTGTTTGACAGGTGGAGAGCCAGGGAGAAAGTAGGCAATAGTGCCTACTACTCCTCTTCTCACCACCATTATTGTCTGGGCCAGAGCAAGAGACAGTTGAACAAGCAGGTTGCAATGGTGAAGCACACCCTTACTGGTGTGGGGGCACTTGGCAGGTGCCCGGCCATGCCTACTCTTGATGCTGGCCCTGATGGTATCCTGTGTTTCCTTCTATATAAGTGAATGGTGGCTCTACACTCATATGGGGAAAAGAAAATGCTGCACCAGGATACTGCTCTCTGTGTATAAGGCTGCAGCCATCCCTCCCCACCACCATCACCACGTGTAAGATAGGTGTGGGTAACTTCTAGGGGTCCATAAGCAACACCAGGGAGCGCACCCCTGCCTTCCTATCATTGCACAGCCTTGATGTAAGGGGAAGTACTTTCTATTTGCACACAGGATGGACCATTGGATCTCTCCTGCCATTTGGGTGAGAGGAAAAGCTAACATCTATAGCCTCCAATGCCCGGGGTGATGCAAAAAAGATGCTCCATCTTGTGTTCAGAAGTGCACTCTACCTTTCAGAGTCATATACCTAAAGCCCTACATGGTTTGGGTCCAGGGTACCTACGGGATCGCCTTCTCCCGTACAATCCGCCCCGCACACTTAGGTCCTCTGGGAAGAACTTACTCAAGCCAGTCAGAACTAGGCTGGCGGGTGTTACCCAGAGGACCTTCTCTTCCATCGCTCCCAGACTATGGAATGGTCTGTCGGAGGAGGTTAGACAAATTGACAGTCTTCATGAATTTAAAAGAGTCATGAAGACTGTCCTCTTCCGACAGGCCTATCCAGATGAATTTTAAGATGTTTTTAATGTTGTATTTTTCTCTTGTTTTTAAATTTTTTTAACTGTTGTGATTTTTATGTTTTATATTGTTGTTGTTCCCCGCCTCGATCCGGAGGGAGAGGCGGGCTACAAATAAATATTATTATTATATTATTATTATTATTATACAAGCCTTCCCCTGCACCTGTCATATCAATGGGCATTTTGTTAGATGTATATTTCTCACACTAGACTATGCATTAATGTATTTTATTCTAATAGAAATTATATAACAAAGTGCATGCTTAGAATGAACAATAACCTGCAAGGCCTAGATTTTGCATCTGTGTGTGCATTTGAATTTTTAAGAATCTTATCTTTGCAAATTACCTAAACTGAACATGCGGATATATTTTTAGATAGTATACTTTATTGGCCATAGCCACAGGCTGTGACAACAACAACATGCAAATACATAAAAATGCCATCCAACAGTAAATTGTTAATGCAGAGCATACTATTACTGCTTCTGTAATACATAAGCAAATTCTCTTAAGTGCCTAAACGGGTAGCTATTTTGCTAAGTCTTAAAGTATTTTCCGTAGAATGTATGTGTGTCTAGTTTATTAATATTGCTTGCTGGCATAGCATAAATAACACTAAGTTCAAACTGACCACTTCTATCCCATTTGTTACTATCATCATCTCTCTTGCAATACAAAGGCAGCGCTTTCCGGTAGCTTGCAGTATACCTACTAGAAGAGCACAGCAAAATACTAGATTGTGCTCTCTTTATGTTGCTCAACTTAGCTCCCCTGAGCCAGATAATGCTGCCAGTCAAATAAATACTTTTAATAAGAAGAGACTAGGCTGGGGTGGAGGAGGAAAAAGGGAGGGTTGGTATATTTAATAATATGTTGGTAGTACTATTATGCTAGCCTTCTCGTCCGCTGTCAAATGCAACATGCATCCATGGGAGGCTGAAGAAAGCACAAATGTTCTGGATTTGATGGAACCTTCAAGGGCTGTTCTATCTTGCAGAATCATAGCACGTATAGGCAGTAGGGAAAGACCACAGCAGGTGCAGGCCAATCAAATGCTCAACCTGACTCACTGTGCTGGTTGCAGCCTGTTTCCCTGTTTGGTGGCCATCCTCTAGCCTCTTGATGCAGGGAATACAATGCCAAGCTGACAATAATGAGATATGTCTAAGAAGCCTATCATTTTGTGCTAGCCGGTCAGGGGGTAAGGGAAAAAGAAAACAAATGATCATCAGTTTACAAGGATCTGTGCCCTAATAACGACATCAGAAAGGTACAGAGCAACCAAACTTTGTTACTTACTCAGCAACTCTCTTGGCTAACCAGAGTCAGGTAGGACTGATATGATTTCCCAGTCAGCTGGGGAAAGTTATTTGAAAGGCTCAATAGGTATTCTCAGTGCTGGCGGTAGGGTTTTTTTTAGGGACTACGGGAAAGACACTTTTAATGGGCCTCTCCCTCAGGGGCCCATTAACCATCATTATCAACAGCTGCTTGTATTCCTCCTCCTCTTTATAATCATTGCTACCACTTGATGGACAATGAGCAAGTAGGCAATAGCTCCCCCTTCTCACCACCACCATTATCTGGACCACAGCAAGAGGTGGGTGAACAAGCAAGTTGCAATGGTGAAGAGAAGCAACTCCAGGGAGCTCTTATCAGTGGGCCCCTGCTGGAATGTGGGCCCTCAGCAAACGCCCAGCCATGCCAACCCTTGACACTAGCCCTGGGAATTATGAACAGCAGAATGTGAGTGCAATAGCACTTTTCCACTTACAGTCCCCAGCAATAAAGAGGCATACTGCTTCTTATACAGGAGGTAATATATTGCCATCATGACCAGTAACCACTAATAGACTTGCCCTAGATGAAAGGTGCTTGAAACCGCTTTCCAAAAAGACTGCAGGAGATCTTAATCACAGCTGCTCTCTATCATGTCTCACATGATCCTAAGGCTGCATGTGAGTGTTCCCATTTTTACCTCTTGAAAGTTCTCATTACATGATCAGTTATCCTGCATCATAATCCCTGATTGTGCAAGAGGTGAATCTGAGGTTGAAAAATAGTGAAAGAAAATCAATGCCACACGGCAGGTTCATCAGCAACTCCTGGCACTCCTCTCTTTCATCTATGAACAACAGCCAATTCAGAAGTTATCTACATAATATAAGCAAATTTCATTTACCAAAAGGGAAGGAAATTAAAATATATATTTTTGAAATGCAGACAGATTTATTGATTGTAAACTGCCTTGAATATTTATTAGAAAGGCAACTATAAATTTTGAAAACAAATCATAATCTCAGACTGAAAGTTGGTGGCCATGTTCAAGATATTATTCCAAGATTCAAGTTTTAATTCCAGCTACATCTGTTTTCAAGAGGGCCAGGAAAAATGTAAAATCACATTGTAATGCAATATAATCAAACACTGAAAAATCGCAAGGAAATGTGAACATTTACTATATAAATATCTGCTTGAACACCTACTGGACTCCTTCACCCTCTTTCAAAGAGAGAAAGATGCAAAATATATTGTAATGAGATTGTAACGTTAGTGTCTGCAAAATCTACTAGTTCTAGAGTACAGAAAATTAAATGAAACTTCGTGAAATGCTTTGATTGTACAGATATATGAGCTTCATCCCATGAAACAATTTGGTATAACAAATTCCAGATATAGTTAGGGCCACTCTTACCCTTAGACAGGGTGCGGTACTTCATCTCGGAAAACAGATTCTAGGTTACTCTTAAAGGGAAGCAAATTGTCAATGACATGGGGTTGGATCCAGATTAGTAGTCATACTTAGAGTGGGCCCCTTGAAATTCAATGGGATGTAAGTTAATCATGAGAGACAATGTGGTGTACTGGCTAGCGTGTTTGACAGAGCGTTGGGAGATCCAGGTTCTAGTCCTCACTTGTCCATGGAAGTGCACTGGGTGACATTGTGCCAGTCACAGACTCTCAGCCCAACCTACCTTGCAGGATTGTTGTTATGATGATAAAATAGAGAGGAGGAGGATTATGTACTTTGCCTTGGGCTCTTTAAGGAGGAGAAAGGTGGCATATAAATGTAATAAATAAAATAAATAAATTTCAGTGGGACTTCTTAAAATAGGACTAGGTGGTGGTTGTGGTGGTGGTGGTGGTGGTGGTGGTTGTTGTTATTATTATTATTATTATTATTATTATTATTATTATGCTTTCCCACCATACGGGGCACTATTTTGAATGCCTCAGGCACCAAAACTATCTTTGCCTATCTCTGTTGACTGCATAAACAATCCTAGAACAGTCTCTCTGGTCAAAGCCCAGCATCCACACCTGAATCTTTTGTGCAGGTGTCAAAGTCCCAATGCCCCATTAGTATCCACCAACATTATCACCAACCCCATGGCATTGTGGGAATTTTAAAATGGTGGCTCATAATCACTCACCATCACCACTACCAACTCCATCAAGTAAATACATAGCCATGTGCTCACTAACCCAGGAGGAGACCCACCAATGAGTACTTTGCCAAGAACCTCCTCAAATCTGCCACTGGCCTCATCTCTGGTGCAATGGACAAATCACACTGTTTCCTCAAAAGCAGTATCCCTGCTGCATCTTCGGGTCAGGTGCCACATGCATAGTAGGCAACACAAATGCCAGACTCTTAGAAACAGTGTGGGAAGAAGGATTTTCCCCAACCATGTTTTATTCTCTATTATGACATGCAAAGCTTCAGCACTAAAGTGGTTCCCAAAAGTAGATATCCATACTGCAAAGTTACCGGCACAAATCGCAACAACTGGTGCCTTTTTATTTTAGCGTTCCAAAGATTTGCCCGCTTTTGCATGAGGATTGCCAATTTGAGCATGACGCAGATGGCATGCCTCCCACTTCACTGCTTAAGAGCACAGTCCTGGCTGGCTCAGAAGGAGATCCAATCCTGAGCTCACTGATGCACTAAGTGGCAGTCAAGGATTAATGTTTAATAAAGAACAGGTCAGCTATGACCAGCTTTAATTGCAGAGCGGATTGGCTCAGATCATTTAAGAGCAGAATATTTTCCCCAGTCCTATTTGGAACATAATGGATGTCATTTTCTGAACACCTGTATTTGAATGCCTAAATAGAAAGGGAAAGGTCTGACCCTGACCCTGCAGTAGGGTGGCCAGGTGTCCTCTTTTACAGAAGACAGTCAGTCCTCTCTTTGAAGAGCTTCTAGAGGACCGTCCTCTGTCCAATCCAAGTCATTTAAAGGACTTTTAGGACTTTGTCCTAAAAGGCAGCATAGAAAAAAGGTCCAGATAAATAAAGAATAAATATACAAATAAAGAACCATCAGAACGAAGAGCTGGGCCTTGAAACTGTCCATCAATTGCCCATCAGTCTGGAGAGCAAACTGAGCAAGGCTCAGGATTGACTTGGTCACAATCTTCCAAATATGGTGAGATGTACTATGTTTATATTTAAACTATAACAATTCTTTCTACATTTGCATCTATACATAAAAATTAGGGCATGCATTTTTTTTGCAATTCAATGTCCTCTTTTGACCACTTTCTGTGGTAATGCATGTCCTCTTTTTTTTTGGCAATTCGCAAGTAGCTACCCTATGATGCAGACAATTCACCATGGATAGCAAGGCAGAGTATTCTGGATAGCTGGTTCATTCCTCCAGTGATGAGCCACTCCCAGGAACAACCAGAATGGTGTACTGTATAGCTTCAGGCAGAGAAAGAAAAGGTGACTTCACAGAGACTAAAGGGGAGAGAGCCTTTTCAGAGGTGGCCCCACACCTCTGAAATCAGCTTCCATCAGGAGTTCATCAGCCCCCCTTTTTGCAAGTCTTCAGAAATACTATGAAGACCCACCTGTTTTCATTGGACTTCCCAAAATTTGTGGGCTGCAAGATGTATTGGTGTAACATGTTTGTATAGTGCTTTGTATATTTTGTTGTATATTTATTTAATGCCTATTTGTATACTTTTGTGTTTGTTTGTTTTTAATCCTGGATGCCACCTTAAGAGGGTTTTACCCTTAATGGCAGGGTTAAAAATAACTTTAAACAAATGAATAAAATTAACAATCTGTACAGTCTTGGATGCTTCACTAACCTGCTCAGCCTGAGATACACCAGCATGAAGTGTTCTATCCAGCCCAATAGCTTGCAACAGCTGTAAGGGCAACATTTACATCCACTTGATCTGTGTGATTGACTTAAGCCCTTCATCTCCCACGTGCCATTTCTCCTGCCCAGAAAAGATTCTTGAGAATGAGAATGTCCTTTATTGAGGAATGTTCTAAAATATCATTTCAGGAGAAGAGTCACACAGGTAATCTCACACTAGAAGTGTGTAGAAAGGAAAAGATGAGGAAGCTACAAGCTCGGACAAATGACTGCAGCTTACTTCAAGGAATTATGTTAGCATTTGAAGCAGCTAAAAGGATCAAAATGTAGTTCATGAGCAAGAATTTAAGAGCTATGTTGACTGTCCACCATTTTGTCTTTGGCCTACAAGATGCTTCTGGGGCCCTTACAAGCCGGACTTATATCTTCCAGCGGTCTAGAATTTTGAGGTGTGCTGCCTCTGAACATGGAGAATCCCTTTCACTGATATGGTAAGTATCCATCAACTTATTTGTCAGGAACGATTAAGGAAATGCATGCTGTACATATTTAGATTGTAGAGACACTCTTTATACTTGATCATATCACACCAATTTTGCATCAGTTGCATTGGTAGTTAAAGTGGTCCCAAACAAATGGGTATTTGATAGGCTGCTTACATCCACATGAACCGGCCTGGACCTTAGTGTTGGACTTTAAGGCATTCTGGCCCACCGCTACATTCAGTCAGGTTGATGGGTACCAGGTAGAGGATCTTTTCAGTGATGGCACGCATTTGTGGAATTCCTCCCATGAAAACTCTGTCCTCTGCCCTCCTAGCCTTTATATGGTCCCTACTGACTTCTTTATTCCTCCATGCCTTTTATTGATCATATTGTTGCCCCCCATATATGTTTTTAAGCAGATGGTGCTTCTATTGTGTTTGTTCAATTGTTTTGTTTGTAACATTTTTATTTCATGCTGTCTTGTGAGGGCTTGTCCCCAAAGGTGAGAACTATATTAAATAAATTACTTAAATAACAGTAAATGCTCTCATTTTGACAAGGTGTGCCCCTGCCTTGCATTCGCAGCAGCTATGTAAAACCAGCTCCTTGTGAGAGAAAATGAAAAGAGGGAAGGAAGTACAAATCTTCACTGCATATCAATTCCTACAGCAGCCCAGATTTGCCCCTTCTACTCCTCTTCTCTATCCATCTTCTGAGGAAAGAAATATAGCCCATGAGTCGGAAGGGATTTTATTTGGGTTTATTTATTTCTGGTTGTGTGTATTATATATTAAAATTCTGTTGTTAATTGATATTATATTCAAATTTGGGTTTTTTTAATTTGCTTTCATCTCTCCACCCCATCTACCCCTCCAACGTCTTTCTTTCTGGATCCATTTCCTTCATAGTTTTCATTTTTAAATTGTTAAGTTTTTTAATTCCATGATTGCTATGAGTGGCTTTGAAGACTCTGGTCAAAAAGCAAAATGCAAATTAATGCAGCAGCATAGCCAACCATTGTGGACTTTTTCATATGAGCACCACATTTATACCGGTAGAGGTGTTGTAATTCAAAGATGTCACTGAGGAATGTAGATGTCAGAAGTCGGTGATTCAGTCTGTAAGTCAAAGCCGAAGTTGTCGTCCAAAGTCCAGGTAACAGTCTTGTAATTGCAAGGTGTTGAAGTGTCATCAGGAAACCGGTCCACAAGGTCAGGATACGTTCAGGCAAGTCCAAGGTTTCAGGAACACACAGGTGAATGGTCAGGATACAGGCTAAGGGGGTATCTACACACGAGTTTTTTGACGTTTTATAAGGGTTATGAAAACTCTTTGGGCCACATGACGCACTCCCTGTAACGTTGTATATCTGAGGTTTTTTAAAACTCACTTCAGTTATATACAACGGTTTCACTTTTAATAAATCGTTTTAAGTAAAATAATGTGTCCTTCCTTACCGTTTGAGATTCCTGGGGGCAGTGCTTCCTTTACTGGTGCCCAAATGCTTAGCAGTTGATTGGTGGGGAAGAAAAAGGAAGTGGACCAGTGAACTACAACACCCACAATTCTTAGCCCTATACTCGCTAGGGAATGACAGAGGAACTAAGAAGGAAGTGTGTAACTGAACTACAACCCCCACAATGCCTTGCCCTAAATTCATTGAAAAACGAAAGAGAAAAAGACAGGGCAGAACAGCATGTGACTGCATACATCGCTTTAAAGACTAAAGACTGTTCTCCTGTAACGTGAGTACTCAGTAATGTGGCCTAAGACGTTTTAGAACGCACCTATTTGGAACGTTTTAAAATACTTTTTAAAACGTTCCAAAGGACTGTGTGGATTCCCCCTAAGGGTCAGAATCAGGCTTGAGTCAGGAACATGGATCTGGGAAACAGGGAGTGAAGATAAAGGCATCCAATAAGTTCATTGCTTCCAGCACTCTGGCTGAGCGTTGGTCAGACTTTTATGGAACATGGACTAATGACCAATAGGCATCAGCTGGATTGAAGCTCAGCCAGTCCCTGCCTGCTTCCATGAAGTGTCACACCCCCAACACTCCCAAGCTCAGCTGCCTCCTCTCTCCAGCTGATTCCTTTAACTGACGCACAACAAGAGGATGCACCCTTTTAAAATATGGAGGATGTGATATTGCACATGTATGTGCATGCACAGCCAGTTGAACATGGCATAACATACTTACATATCCAGTATAACAATTGTGCATTTTTTAAAAATAAAGACACAACATTTGCAAAGTTTGTAGATTGTATAATAATCATTTCCAGATGGTCTACAATAGTGTTAATTTTATGAAAAAGTGTGCAATTGCAGTGAGTCACTGTACATGTTAATAAGCTCATGGGGCTGAGAAGAGGATAAATGTGCAACATCACATCCCTCTAGGGGCCTAACTACACGTCGTTGTGGATGCGTGTTCTCTCGAATTTTTTCCCCCCGCAGTATTACGTCACGCGCCACACTGTTGTTTCCCGTCCGTTTCTTCTAAGTGTTTTGTGCGGTACTTTGCGTATCAGTGATGCATACGTGATGCATACCAAACCTCGGAGGCTCTGCTCGCGCCCTCGCCCTCGCCGCTACCCTTTAATCCTGGCTGGTCCCAGGGGGAGGGGGAGGGGGGAGAGCTGTAAACAAAACCCAGCGATTGGGAAATCCCTCTCCAAATTGCTGGCTTTTGTTTATACCCCTCCCTCCTCCCTCCCCAGGACGGCCAGGATTAAAGGGCTGCGGCTGAAGCGAGGGTGCAAGCAGAGCGTTGTCCACACTGAGCAGGGAGCAGCGCTTGCAGGGAGGCTCAGGAAGCACGGAGAGGGTTGCTCTGCGCGCCTAAAATGAACTTTCAAAATGATTGGCTAAGAGGGAAAAGAAGGGAGACCAGAAACGGAAGTTATCACAAAGAAGGGAAGAAGGAGTAGCAGGAAATAACGCTAGAACGAGGCACACTAAGACATTCAGAGCGATTTAAAATGGATTAAAGGATTCTTTTGGGAGAAAAAAAAGGAGCCAATAAAATGCACAACATAACGCTTTAACACAAACGTCATGTGAATCGACAGGGTTCGGAACGCACATCCAGCGAAATGAGGCGATATCACAACGACGTGTAGATCCTGCCTAGATCTGAAAATGTTCACCATGTATTAGTCCACCACTGATGTAAATTTGATGCTTCTCTAAAAAACAAAATTTGAAAAATTTAACTATGCTGCCCCACTAAATCCAGTGGATAGATAATAAGTAAATAAGGCAAAAGTCTGATTTAGTGTTCTAAAATTGGCTTCCAGACCTGAGCTTGGGTGAGTCCAGGCTTCATAGTCCATTAGGGGCAGCACCTTCTTATAATTGTAGTTTTTCTAATAAATCCAACTCTCCCCAGCTCAGGAACGCTGTCACTTTCCATCTCTGCAAGAAGGGGAAAAATGCATCAGATCCCAATTCCCTACCTCTTCCATTACTTTCCAGGACTTTGCTTTGCTCCTTGCATGTTCTGCTTGTCTAACCCTTTGGCTATAAACGTTGTCCCTGCACACAACTGACCACCTGTGGTTAAAGAGGTTTCTCTGCTGTGGTTCCTGCCATCTGGAACAGTTTTCCTATTGCTCTCCAGTTTGTCAGCTCGCCATCGCCTTTCAAATCTCAGCAGAAAGCATACCTTTTCCTCTCCCTCTCTTGACTGTGCGCCTCTTGATTTCACGCTTCCTCTGCAATTATTTATTATTTAGCACTTCAGCTGTGTAACTAAGCTCTATAAATCATTCAGGCACACAACTGGAAAGGGCTGTGTAAAATAAAGCTGTGTTCCACAGTATTTTAGGGTGCAATCTTTTACTGGCTGAGGGGCTGAAGGATTCTGCTGAAACCCCACTACACTGGCAGAACCCAAGATACACCACCAACATGCCAGATACGGAGTGGCGAGATACACAGATATGCATATAGCTATGGCCCGACCAGGGTCCTGCAGCAGTGATGAGGGCAACAGGCCAGTAGAAGAAAACCCCATTCTATTCCTGTAGTCATGATGGTGCTATGATTTCAGAGAGCTTAAAATGCAAAATAGCACATGCTCAGAGTACTTTTGTTAAAAATAAATAAATAAATAAATTAAAAAATAAGGCTGGTAAACAGTTTTGTTGTCAATGTTGATCTAACGTATGAGACATTAGGGCTGTGCTTTGAAGGCTGATTCGGAGCTTCTGAATCAGCCCCGATACAGCTCAGCTCGAATTGCACCAGATCCACCCCACTTCAGATCCAGATCCAAATTAAAGTCTCAAGCATCCGAATCATTCAGATGTCCATTTTCTCGGGTGCCTGCAGAGCAACTGCTCAGTAGGTCCCCAAGAAAGCTGGGTGCAAGTGTTAGGGATGCTGTGTGAGCCTGACTAGGATTCCATTGGACTCCCCCTGCTCACCTCAAACCCAGCCTGGCAAGCCGCTGCCCCCACCTGCCAAGCCATGAGAGCAGCTAGGACTTACTGGACCCAGCAGCTACCCGCTCCTCCATGCTAGCCGCCATTTTTACTGAAGATGAGAGCTCTGTATTTTCTTTTAGAAAAATAGCCCTTTACAGCCGCCATTGTGCTCAACATTGGATTTCTGAAAATACAGAGGCCCCATCTTCCGTAAAATTGTCAGCTTGCATGCAGTAGTAGGCGGCTGCCTAGGCCAGACCGATGTGAGACCATCCTTCCATATCAGGGCCAGATTGGTCCAAAGTGAACTGAGGCATTTTGGATTGATCCGACCCCCTTCAGACCGCTTTGGACCAATCTGGGCCTGATTTGGTTTGGGAATCGGATCAAGAACTAAAGTGGTGCATAGCCCTATTAGGAATGTAGAAGCAGCTGTAAAGCATGGAATGGTAGAGATTGTGGGGAGAGAACTGTTAGCTGTATAATTCACTACTAACATAATCCACATGGCCCCCTAAAGGAGGTGCCCATTGGACCACAAAGTCCGGGGTCTAAAATTGCATAGCTGCACCACTACACGTATGGCTACCAAACACCTCAGATACAGCAGCAGAATATTTTTCTGGTCGAGCCACTCCAGTGAGGCAAATATGCTGGTGGAACAGCTGAAACAGGCTCTGAGTTGTGGGCGTTACTGGGATGGAAGGGACTTAGACTGTATCCTATGCCTTTTCAATCCACAGGCACACCTCTGTCAATGGCATAATTTTCCACCAGCCTGAGACCTACAACAAAAATTCCCACCCCTTACATCAATGGCAGGCTGAAAACATTTTTTAAAAAAGTTGCTTCCTCCTTCCATGACAGAGCTACGAATATGGTGTAGCCATGGCATATCTCCCTCCCCAGTGTGACTGTAGCATAAGCTTGCTTTGTTAGGCTCCTAAGCATAACTATTTATTTTTATGTTGTGAGTGTGGAAGATGAGTTACACCACCAGCATATACAATCTGTAGAATCAGGCCAATCAAGCTTTGGAGGGCTAAAGCACCATTCTGAGCTCCTTGGAGTAGGCTGACCATCTGAAAAGGAGGACAGGGCTCATGTAACTTAAACAGTTGTAGAGAAAAGGGAATTTCAGCCAGTGTCATTTGTATGCAATTAGTTCCTGGTGAAATTCCCTCTTCATCACAACAGTTAAAGTTGCAGGGGCCCTGCCTTCTTTTGTATATGGTCACTCTAGTATAGTGCCTGCAACTTTAACTGTTGAGATGAAGAGGGAATATCACCAGGAACTAATTGCATACAAATGACATTGGCTGAAATTCCCTTTTCTCTACAACTGTTAAAGTTACATGAGCCCTGTCCTCCTTTTCAGATGGTCAGCCTACAAGGAAAGGAATGATACAAATGTAACAAATATATATTAGAGCCAGAACACACATTACTTTAAATCTGTATCTACCAACTACATTTTTGTTCATTTTTTTAATTCTAGAGTTGGTGCAGGGAGCTTGATCCCAGGTTAAAAGCCTCCCTACACCCCCCCCCATGATAGGGTCCAATCTGAATTGGGGGCCTGATACCTCCTCTAGAGAAACAATGAAAAAGAAATGCTTAGCTGCTAGGCACATATTTTAAGTAATGTCTGTTTTGGCCCACACATACATTTGATGACAATAGCAAAATCCAGAGTGAAATTATATTTCTGCCGACATAGAATTTCAAAACCCCATTAACCCCACTTAAAACAAGTCAATATTTCCTCCTTCCTTTGAATTACTGTACAAGAAATATATTTCAGTATGACCAGTGTTCCAGGATAGAGCAAACCAATAAACAGACAGGACGGGTAGTTGTGTTGTTGGAACTGTGAATGAGTCCTGGATTGGGGCAAGGGAAAATTTGGCATGTCAGCCAGGAATACCATTTTGGAAATAGGACAAGCCACATATGGGTGAAAGTTTCTGATTTACATGATTTAACAGTCCTTGGATTTAAGATGACAGATTTCACATGGCTTCCAGGAAATCATCTGTATTTGCAGAAGGAAGTTATATTTACTAGTATATATGCATACTTAGCATTTTAATGAAAATAAGCGTATGCCACAGAAATTTAGCTGCCATCTTATATGCTGCCAAAGTTTTTGTCTTTTTCACTGCTATGGCCTGCATATCTGCTTCTCGGGAACTTTCCTCCAAATGTATATTATCCTTTTTCATAACATGGTCATTATCAGAAGCAGATTTATTTTCAGTATTTCTAATTTGTCTGCCTTTCTGTTAAAAAAATAACATCCAAAATTTAATTGCAAATTTAAAAGCAATTAATGTGAGAATTTTTGTTAACAACTGGCTGGACTTTTGATCACAAGCTTCAAAATGCACACCTCATATTAAAATGTAAGAACATCATCAAATTACTTTGTATATGAGCATAACTAGAAGGATTGAAAACTACCTTGGAAGTCATTGATAAGGATGTGCTTTGAGATGGGGGCAGAGGTTGTCAATGTAGAAACTGAAATTCAGCATGAAGAATGCAAGTTAATAGGTCTGCAGCTATATTCCATACTTTCCATCAGTACCTATTTAATTGCTACAGTAAGAAATTTTTGAGCATGTATACCGATAGCTAATTGCTAAGTACTACATTAGGAAATTAGTACCTAATACTGGATCACACTATACATTTCTATTTGCTGGTAAAATATCAGCTTTCTTGGTTTGTTATCAAATCTAACATTGTTCCAATGTATAGTAAAATAAAGTAAGTAACTTCTGCGTCACACACAATTGGGTGGGAGCAAAATTTTACATTTGGTCTAGGTATGGGCAAAACTGCTTCTGATTCATGACACTTTTGCATTGTTAATGCATAAGTCTACTCTGTCCCAGTTCTGCATTAATTTTCAATTAAAAACAAACAAGAATTTGCACTTCAATACACATCATGATGTATTTTCTTTTAAAAGAAGCTTTCCTAAACATTTTTTTAAATCTCAAATTGTATGCCTTTATCTCAAAGGTGTATTTTTAAAATATTGCTCAGAACATTCAGGACATGTGAAAGCAGGGGGCTAACTAAGTTCCCATCCACACATTCATCTGAGAGGTGTGGATCATAGAATAATAGAATAGTTGAGTTGGAAGGGTTCTAGAAGGCCATTGAGCCCAACCCCTGCTCCATGCTGGAATCTACATTAAAGCATATCTCACAGATGGCTGTCCAGCTGCATCTTGGATGCCTCTAGTGTGGGAGAGCCAATGACCACCCTAGGTAATTGGTTCTAGGTCAGGTAATATTGGAAATCACGAAAGTCTAATTCTTCATGCTTGCCTGTACATGTCTGGACACTGGAGTCACCCAGGGAAGATTGGTTTTGAGTTAATACCTACTAATAGGAAAGAACTCAGCCAAGTGGGATGAGGAGAAAGAAGCATGACTATATAAAGATGTAAGTGAATATGATGTGAAGTAGCAATAGCCAAGTGAGTATTACTGAATAAAGTGCATGGGTGTAGATCATATTTAAGGGTTTCATACAGCCAGCTGGTATTGTTTTCTAGTTGGTTCAATATGTTTCAAATGGGTCCTGGTTGCCAAATACAAAATTCAAAAATAAAGATGACCAAGCTGCACAACTGGGCTGAGGTGAGGTGAGCTAGGATCCATAAGACAAACCAACAGACAGGACCAAAGAGATATAATAATGCTGATGCTGATGATAGTGATATTTATATTTATTATAGTGTTATGAGATGATGATAGATAGATAGATAGATAGATAGATAGATAGATAGATAGATAGATAGATAGATGATAGATAGATGATAGATATAGAGATAGATGATGATGATGATGAAGATAGATAGATAGATAGATAGATAGATAGATGATAGATAGATAGATAGATAGATAGATAGATAGATGATAGATAGGATGATAATAGTAGGCTGACCATCTGAAAAGGAGGACAAGGCTCATATAACTTTAACAGTTGTAGAGAAAAGGGAATTTCAGCCAGTGTCATTTGTATGCAATTAGTTGCTGGTGATATTCCCTCTTTATCACAACAGTTAAAGTTGCAGGGGGCCTGCCTTCTTTTGTATATGGTCATTCTAGTATAGTGCCTGCACCTTTAACAGTTGTGATGAAGAGGGAATTTCACCAGGAACTAATTGCATACAAATGACACCTGCTGAAATTCCCTTTTCTCTACAACTGTTAAAGTTATATGAGCCCTGTCCTCCTTTTCAGATGGTCAGCCTAGATAATAGATAGGTAGATGATAGATAGAAAGATAGAGAGATGAGAGAGAAAGAGAGAGAGAGAGACCACTTTGTCCCTCTTGCAAGGAACCCAAGATGGCTTACATGGTCCTTCTCTCCATTTTATCCTCAAAACAAACCTGTGAGACAGGTTAGGCTGAGAATCAATGACTGGCCCAAAGTGACCCTGTGAGCTTCATGGCCACGTGGGGACTTGAATCCAGATCTCCCAGTCCAGCACTCTAACCACTATACAATATTGGCTCTCAGAGTAAGTCAGGAGCCAAGTACACCCAAAGGTATAGGAATGCACCAGAGCTCAGGAAGGGCTTGTCACTTAAGCAAAACTCACTCGAAGAGGAAGTTCTCCTATACTCCTTCCTGACCAGGAGGATCAAACAGCCAGCCTGGGTAGATAGAGTCAGTCAACAGTTGAAAAGTGCTTGACTGAGAAGTTGCCATCTGCAGTTCACTGGCTCACAACGTGGGGAAACTACACACCAGTGGAGCAGTTCCAGACCAATGGTGTGATAGGATGTTGTACACCCAGAATAATTCATGAGAGATCTATTATTAACAATACCACTGTGATATTCTGAAATAAGCAACTAGCCCTTTAAATAAGGAAAATCTAGTGATCGAACAAAACTCTCACTACTTTCAAGATTTTATTGTTAAACACACAAACACACACACACTGAAAGCCTTTGTATCATCCATACACTTAATACCAATGCCGATGTGAGTTTTAGCATGCCACCTTGTAAAAGGAATATTAGCACTTGAATTAATGACTTGTCTCACTGATTTCTTAAGAATCATTACTCACTTGAAAATTCTCACCCAAATATATTTAGAACCTAGCAAAAGCCATGTTAAGAATGATCATCTTATAGGTTTGCTGGAGGTACAAGAAGTTTTTTAATGAAAAAAATGCTTCTTTTAAAATAATAGTTCCCTAAAAATGTGAAAGATGTCACAAAAGGTTGTAAATAAATAGATGCATTTTCTGCTGGCATAAAGTAGTGATGAGTAAGCTCCTCTCAACTTCATCACCTCTGTAATTGTGAGCTTTCTCTGAGGAGAACTTTGGAGGGAAATGGAGCTAGATTTGTAATGCCATTGGGAAATTTTTGCAAATCCCAATATGACCTGACCCAAACTGCATCTTGGGAACTAAGCTGCAGATTGGAACTTTGGCCAGATCTACACCAAGCAGGATATAACACTTTGAAAATGGTATATGGAGTGTTTCATGGGCCCCAACAGTTGTCAATACCATTATGAACCATTTTAAAGAAGTAGCGTAGATCCTGCCATAGCTATCTAGTTGCTTTCTGGATTCCGGAATGTTCTGACACAGTTCTGAGCTAAAAAAAAGGGGGGGGGAAGTGTATCCAATTCCATTTCCAAACTCTATTTCTGGGATTCTACATAAGGCAGAGAACCACCACAGAATCCATTCCTACTACACATGTCCACCCTCAACACGAGGAACACCAATTATTGGGGAACATGGGTGGAAGGGTGCTATTGCACCATGTCCTGCATGTGGGTCCCTGATCGAGAGCTGGTTGGCCACTGTGTGAATAGAGTGCTGGACTAGATGGAGCCTAGGGCCATTCTACACCAGGCGTTTCGCCTGGGATGGGCCCCGGCTGGTCCCTGTGAGTCCAAATGACGCACAGGGACTCCCAGGGGTGGGGTGGCGGCCACAGGATTTTTCAGGGACAAGGGAACCCTGGAAAATCCCGAATCTTCCACAGCCCCAGGAAATTCCCAGGACCGAGGGAGATGTGGCCGCCCGCCCCAGGTGCTGCCGCACTTACTCGCAAGTAAGAGCAGCAGCACAAATGGGCATGGAGCCGCCCATCCAGCTCCATGCCCATCAAGGAAGAGAGGGGGACCAAGTCTGCCATCCCCAGGATGGCGGGGGGAGGTCCCCCCTCCCGATTTTGCTCATGTTGTGGGTGGGGGGGTCACTTACCTTATTGTTGGAGCACTAGAGTGCTCTTCTCCGCTCCGCCTAAACCACAAAATGGTGAGCGCAATGTCGCAACAGCCCAGGAACAGCCCGGGCCATCGCACTTCTGATGAGAATTGAGAGCTGCCATCCCAGAAGCAGCTACTTCCAGGATCGCCCACCCTCTGCCCTCTACACCCTTGGTCTGATCCAGCATGGCTCTTCTTATGTTCCTATGTTCTTAAAATTAAAAATGGGTGTGGGCGGCATAGAGCCAGATGGGTTCCAAGGACAGGGCCTGTTAATGCATTCATCCCCATAAGCATCATGTTGGAGACCTTTTGGGGAAATATTTAGGAAATGTTACATTGCCTATTTGAATTTGGTTTGGATTAGATTTTTGAGCATGGCAAACCTCGTTGATTTTATTAAGGATTTTAAACATGAAAGAACAAGCACTAAAATGCTGTGCTTTGACACATTTGCTGCCTTTCCTTTTGTGAGGCTGGACCTTAGCTTGCATGAGCCATATGGCACATTTATTCTGCGGCTACTTTGCTGAAGCTCACCATGTTCAACCTTGCATTACAGTTGGATTATATGGGTCAATACATGGAGAACCGATGTGAACACATCTGAACAGAAATGGTGCTGCTGAAGCTATTGCAAACATGAATACATTCCTGGCTATCACTGAAAATCTCCCACTTTTAGGGTTATCCAGGCATCAGAAGGCATTCATCCCAGTGGACCTCAATGCAAATAGCATTGTTTTGCCATTTGGGATGCCGGGGCTTGTAACATTGTAATGCCTTTATACAAATCTATGATGCAACCACACTCTGAATACTGTGTACAGTTCTGGTCATTTGCATCTCAAAATGAATACTGTACAGCTGGAAAAATGCATTAAAAGGCATCCAAAATGATCAAGGGGATGGAGCAACTGTGAGGAAAGATTACAATGTTTGAGGTTATTTAGTTTAGAAAATAAAAGGCAATAAAAGGCAGGGGAGACATGATAGAGGTGTACAGAATTATGCATGGATAGGGAGACATTTTTCTCCCTCTCTCATAATACTAGAACCCTGGGTCATCCCATGAAGCTAAATGCTCAGAGATTCAGGACAAATAAGAAGTACTTCTTCACACAGTGTATAGTTAAACTATGGAATTCACTTCCACAAAATGTAGTGATGGCCACCAATTGGGATGGCTTTAAAAGTGGTTTCTGGAAGGTAAGGCTATGGGTGACTATTAGTCATGATGGCTATATGTTCTCTCCAGTACTGATGGCAGTATGCCTCTGTATACAAATTGCTCTTGAGCACAAACAGGAGGGTGCCATTTCACTTGTGCCCTATTACAGGCAGCTGGTTGGCCACTGTATGTCCAGAATGCTGGTCACACAGGAGGATGAGGGTATCAATGGTAAACCCTCACAATGACAGCACACTTCTGAATATCTGTCACTGGAAACAAGAGGAGAGAGCTGTTGTCTTCATGTGCTGCTTGTAGGATTCCCATAGGCGCTGGTTGTTCACTGAAGGAAGCAGGTCTGACCCAGCATTGTTCTTATGTTCCTTAATCCCAGAAGGGAGGCTTCACCGGGTATCTGGAGTGCCTGCGGACACCTATATTATCTCTACTGCTGTCCAGCCTCTGCAGGTAACTTCCTGAGCCTTTGGGGAGGGGCCTAGGAAGGGACCATGAAGGGACTCAGTGGTAGAGCACAAGTTTAAATGCAGCAGATGCCAGGTTCAATCCTGGAATGGATTCACAGCCTCACTGAAATCAGAATCAGCAACCTTCACTGGTTAAAGAGCAGGTGATGTTTATAGGACTGAACCTGAAAATACATCTGCTTTGAGCCCCCGTAGAGTTTCATGGGGATCATCTGTATTGCTATTTCTCAGTGTATTGGTTGCATTCTAAAATATGATATTTTCCAAAAGGTGTTGGGGATTCTCATGCTCATGTAAGTAGCTTTTCACTAAGAACATGCTAGCATGAAATGAATTATTTATCCCACTCTTCTCCTAGAAGCTCAGAGAAGCATCCATGGTTCTTCTCCACCGTACTTTTGTCATGCCAAAACTACCCAATGAGCTTAGTACCAGAATGGGTATTTGAATTTGGGTCTTCCCACTCTTGGTCCAACATGAACCCCACTACATGCCTGTGGTTCTGGCCAATTAGGTGTATTTGCAAAACTACATATAGTACAAATAGTACTGGATGCATTTATAGTATTGATTCAACAATGCAGGTTCTTTTTGCCCAGTATTAGAAGACAATAAGTATAGCCAGTGTGCTTATGTTGAGCTTTGAAAGTTTTATGTCCCTAAGTACTTAACCAAAGTTCAGCAGAAAAAGAAGAAAACAGAGAGATCAACACTCAATGGCTGTTTTTCCTAGAATTTCTTTTTGCACACCAATTTTCAGTTCACTAGCAGTCTGCAGAGATTTGGCTGGTTATTTTGTATCAATATTGGAAATTTAGTGGAACCCACTTTCTCTTCTTCTGGCCATATGCCTCTAACCCCATTTCCCAGGACCTTTGATCATTTCTGCCAGGTTCCATAGACCATTCTGTAATGGGTTCAACTGCCTGCCTACATAAACCTTTTGTGATGCCAGAGAAGCTCAACCAATTACTACAAAGGCTTCAGCAAGGCAGGAGGCCTATTAAACGGAAGATGTGAAAGGTTCCATACAAAAACGTTGTCAGGTGTCATGACAAGTCACAATTTTTAAAAATTGTGGATTGTCATGTATGAGCCTAAATGAGCCTAATTGCAGTGGGATAAACAACTCATGGGCCTTTCATCTCTGGTTTGGTTAGCATTACATGTGAACCAGGAACTCTGACTTGTCTCTCCCCTGACAAGCCAGAGTCCTAACCTATAGTTTGTTATTTGGTTGTTTCTCTGGCTTGTCAAGGGAGATACAAGGCATAGTTCCTGGTTCATACATATATACTAATCAAATGATGGATGGAAGGTCTGTGGACTGTTTAGCAATTGGGCTCAATAATTCCGACGGGTTGTTGTTGTTTTTTAAAAAATGGTTATCATGATGTGCAAAGTGAGCCATAATCTAAAATGTATGTCTCCCTCTTGAGCACACTTTTTAAGGAAACAGGTTAGACATAAGTTATATTTGATCTCCTATCTCCTTTCCACCTTTCAAACCCTGAAAATTAGTTTGTAAATTCTATATACTAATTTTATATATAAAATAGGTTTGTTATTTTAACATTGTTGCTGGGGGATCACAATTTTCTATGTTAGTGAATATCTTTCATGAAATTATGAAAGAGGTTTTCTTCGTTGGTTGATGGTTTTGGTAAAAACCCTGAGATTAGTGCTGTGCCAAAAATTTCTTTTTTCGACCATTCTCATTCAATTTGATAGAAAATAAATTGCTTTCGAAAAGAACTTCAAAGGAGAAGAAAATTTCAGATAAATTCTCATGAGTTGGATTCAGGATTCTTGTATTTACCTTACTTATGAGGTAGCTGAGAACTGTGTGAGAGTATCCTGTCTTTCAATATACAATCATATCTGTGGCAACCCGTAGTCTCCTCAGCTACCTGCACTTTAATGAAAGCCCAGGAAAAGACATCATGAGGTAATTCCTCCCATAGGGCTTTTTCATGTCAGGAAGAGCAGGTGGTCTGGGAGGCTGCAAAGCAATGGAGAGATGTATAACAGAAAGATAATACACATACACCACACACACACACACAGAGCATCCTTGGCCACCTCACAGTGATTCAGTATGCTCAAAAACATGGCCAAAATAAATTCAAAATAAATTATAAAATACCTGGAGAATGACCTAGAAAATGGAAGCCACTTTCATGGGGGAAGAAAACTTTCAGGAAATTGGAGGACACATTTTAGCATGCCAATAGTTCCACCTGTTCCCTAGATCTAGACACAACACTGCCCTCCTCCAGCAGCACTGTGGAGAATGCAAATTGGGGCTAGGCTACCTATATGGCAGATGCTGTTACAACTTGCAGGGCAAAAAAAATCCATACCTTTAGGGGAAAAAATCAAAGAAACTGTGCTATAACACCTGCCAATGGTGACCCCCCCCCCTACCTGTGAGAATCTGTTGGAGAATTTCTCCTCTCCTTGGGCATTTGCGCACAGCTCTACCTGAGATGCTATGTGCAATTCTCCAGAACAGACAGGAAATGAACTCTGCCTTGGATTTCCATTTTCCATTCTATAGTACAGCCTTCCCCAATATGGTGGCATGGACTACAACTCCCATCATTCCCAACCAGCATGGCCAACAGCTGCTCTAGTCAGTGTTCTGTTTCTCTCTGTTCTTGATAACTTAGGACAACAGCCAAAAATGAAAGAAAACCACCCACCCGCAGATGGCAGCGTCTAGTCAATCCAAAAAAGATGAATAAATGATCCCGTTATTAATTCTGGATGGAAAAATAAAAACAAGTTTATTAAACAGGAAAAGTGACTTAATTTGATAAATTACTCATGGCAGATTAGTCAACTCTATGCTGTAAAAGATGAACGCTCACTGTGCTGAAAAAGAGCAGGAAGGGATTAGAAGGGACAGCTTTCAGGCATAAATATAACGGAATATAGACTAAGTTTTTGTGATATGCCGAACTCAATTAATGAACGTTCCTATACTTTATAGGTAATATATGAAGCTGTGCAAAGGGCAAACAGAGAAAGGGGTGGTGAATGTAAATAGATGGTCATGAATAATAATAAAAGTGGGTGAATCTGTACCTATGTGAAAAGCCATATATGCAAGATATATATTTTAAGTAATCAACCTGTTCCATAGAAAGGGGACTGTGGGTGTAAAATGAATGCAAATCCAGACAGTGGGGGCTTGTGTGTCAGTTTGCTGGAGGGTTAGCAGCTTATATCACTGAATGCTGCTTCATGGTAGAAGGGAGCCTGGTGTTTTCAGTGGTCCTTACTTCTGAGTAAACATATATCTGATAGAGATGTGAAGGTTTGGGAAAGAAAACAGAAAAATGTTAGGGACCTAGGCCAGATCTACATCAAGTAGGATATAGCGGTATGAAAGTGGTGTATAAAAGGCAGGAGCCACACTACTGCTTTATAGCGGTATTGAAGTGCACTGACAACTGTTGGGGCCCATTGACACATACCATATACTGCTTTCATACTGCTATATACTGCTTGATGTAACTCCTAACATATTGTACATTACTATGTGAGCCACTTCAGGTGGATCAGAGAGCAGATGCATGGTACAATGCACCTTAGGGATATTTTGAAGTGCAACTTGCAGACTTAGAAAGTTTAGTTAGCTACCTCTTCATGAAGCTTTACCCAATTATCTGGCTACTGCATGTGAAGATTCTCCCACTGTGGCCTTAGTAGAAGGTCAGATCAATGAAGACTCAAAATAGATTCCTGAAGGGACTGTGGGCCTAAATTCTCTCTTGACAAAAATTCTCAGCACTTAGATAAGAGCCTCATATGAAACTAAGTTCCTTGGCTGTTGCAATGACTCAGGTGTTCACTTGCGAATATATTTATATGCTAAGTTCATAGACGAGTGAAAATTATAAATTGCATTTTCTTCCAAACTCATAAATGTTCTTGTTTTATCACTTTTAAGCTCTCAGTAAGCTTTGCTATGTTTGCAATTTAAAATATCCAGGTATGTCTGTATGATTATGGTTTGCATTGGTTTCACCACACCTGATACACACCAGTTCCACCAGTTCTCATAATTCTCATGAGCATTTTGTTGTTGTTTTTATGTGTTGGGTTATGCTGGGATACCAGGGGCAGTATCCAACGGTGTCATTCCATTAGTGCACATGACATTGCGCTAGCGGAAACTAGGTTCTGAACAACGCGCAAGAAAAGAATCCAACTAAGGCTACATTTGCGCAAGTGACCCCTGACATAACTACTTTCCAGCATTGCCCCCTTTCCTCTGATTAAGCTTGAACTTTCCAACCCCATGTCCTGTGGAATAAGCCACTGGAGCTTCCTGCTGCCAGTGTGTGCTTGTTGCTGCCCTTGTTGCTTGTCTTGGCGTCTTTGCTTGGCAAAGAGTCTTTTCTTTCCTGGGTGGATCTCAAACCCTTGTCCCAAGGAAAGCTCTGTGTCTGCTCTGCAAGCATCCTTCCAAGAGAGCTATGTGGGTGCTGTCTCTATCCCCTCTCTTTCCTCCTCTTTGTGCTCATCATACAGTGATTGTGTGTGGCACCAAAGGCACTGGTAGCATTGAGAGGACCCAGGCAAGCTGCTTTCCTGCCCCCTCCACTACAACAGTTCCTCCTCCTCCTCCTCTTCCAGCGCTTAGCCCACTGCCAAAAGAAAGCACCACCTAGGGTGACCATATTTTGGAAACCAAAAAGGAGGACAAAATGGCCGCCAACATGTCCATCCCCCAAGGGGGCATGCCCATCAACATGTCCAGCCCCCAGGGGGCGTGCCCATCAACATGTCCAGCCCCCAAGGGGGTGTGCCCACCCAAACATGGCCTTGGTCACATGTCTGATTTCACAGCATACAATTAAGACAAACTTGTTCTACACAACATCTCAATGTTAAAATCACTGAAATAAAGAACAAGTGAGACATTGAATGTATCTGAAATTAATTTCATTCACTTCTACTTTTGTAGCTTTTGCTGTTCTTTGAAGCTTTTACTATACTCTGTGTGACAGAGTCTCTCCTTCCCTCAAATATCTTTTCTGACTGCAAATCTTTCACTGGATTACAATAGTCTCAACTTTCCTAACGTTTAACACTCTTTCCCCATCATTTTTCTCATATCCATACTCACAGATTCAGCATACTGTTACCATTGAACAAATGAAGCAGTGGACAAGTGCAGAGAAATCTAGTACAACAAACTAGCAACCTAGCATGCAGGAAGAGTATAAAATATGATTACCCTGCAAACATTAGCCATGGAATAAAATGGACTAAAGGCTTGTTGTAGTCACTTCTCGCCTCTTAGCTTGTTTCAACTTCTTGTTGATCAGTGAGAAACTAATCTAACAATGTGTGATTATATCTCTGATTCATTAGCCATGTGAACAAGACCATGGTCAGTACAATTCAAAGATAGGCCAGAACAGATGCCCATTATTACAATGCTAGATAAGGATCTTTCCCTCCTTTTATCCAAGTATATCCTGAATTTACATTGCCTCAGTGTGCAGAGAACATGCAACCAGCAGGTGCTCTCCAAAAAGATGCTTTCAGAGCCTAGGAGATCCAGACACACTCAAACTCAAGCTAAGCCATGCTATGCTGGGACAGAACAATTCTGGGACAAGAACAGTCATAAATATAAAAGGAAAACACAACTACCTCATTGACATAGCAATACCTAACAACAAAAATGTTGCAGAAAAGGAAGAGGAAAAGAGAGACCCAGCAAAAGTTTTAGGAAATCTCGCTCATATTGGCATAGATTGAGATATTTTGCTGGTCAGAATTTTCAACAGTAGAACTCCAATGAAAATACAACTCTAACCACAGCTTCTGAGGTAATTAGCTGCTGGTCCATGAGCTGGCCTCTGTCTCCAGGAAGGAGCTGAGGACGTTGATATGTCCTTGTCATTGTCAATACATGAAATTAAAGCACAGTGATAGCAGTCTGTGCATGCTTTCTCTCTCTCTCCAAGCATACGACAATAAAAGAAAACCTTAAAATGATATTACAAGCTGGACACAGGATAGGGCATTTCTCATTGTAATCAATAGGACTTTAATTGTGTTACTTGTTTATGTATTCATTATACTTTCTATTTATTACACCCAATAACCCAATTTCTCTGTGTGGTGTACAATAATTAAAAAATAACATACAAACAATAAAACAATAATTAAAAACAGCACATAATAAAACCAAAATGAAGTCAGCCATAAACAGTAAAAACACAACAGCATAGTAAAACCAGCAGAAAATAAAGGTGCATAGGGCGAAGAGCACTAAAATACTTATTAAAATAATTGGGTGATGAAAACACCACAACATAGGTACCAAGCAAGCTTCTCTGGGGAGGGCATTCTACAGACGGGGTGTCACCATTGAAAAGGCCACTGGCCTTGCCTCATTTGGTGGGTGTACCCAGAGAAGGGCCTCTGAAGATGATCTTAGGGTGTTGTTTTCTTAGGGTGTGAGCAGCTTGGTGTTGTTTTCACCCTCTATTTGATTTTGATCTTTTCATTTTTAAATATTTTCTACACTCTCTACGTGGCTTAATTTTCCCTACCTGGACTTTGCTGAGTTCTATACCCTGGATTCTAGGAGAGATCTCTTTCAACCTTCCTCTGGATCCATCATAACCTGGTCTTCAGATCTCTCCTTGTGATCTCTCCTTGGGATAGGTAGCTATACATTCCTTTTAATCTTTCCCCCTCCCCACCTACACACATACACTGTTCCCTTCCTTTTTCTAAAAGTTTGGACCATATGGTTATAAAGTTGAAAGCTTCAAACACTAGGGTGACCATATGAAAAGGAGGACAGGGCTCCTGTATCTTTAACAGTTGTTAAAGCTGCAGGAGCTATACTAGAGTGACCAGGTACAAAAGCAGGCAGGGCTCCTGCACCTTTAACTACAGTGATGAAGAGGGAATTTCACCAGGTGCTGCATGCATACAAATGACACCAGCTGAAATTCCCTTCTCTACACAACTGTTAAAAGTTACAGGAGCCCTGTCCTCCTTTTCATATGGTCACCCTAAGCAAATGCCAAAGGGGAAGAATAACCAGTGGGGCTCCCCAGAGCAGTCACCTGCCCTATGGCTTTCCTCAAAGATCCTCAGAAGGTGAGCGAGGGGGGCAGTCTCTATGAAAAAACTCCACTGGCTGTAAAAAGCAGCCTGTGTGCCTCAGACAGGCCAAAATGCCTGGCTCTTGGAAGTCCTTCCTTAGAGCATTGTGGGAGGGGGCAGCAGCAGCAGCAACAGTGCAATCTCAATGGGGAGGTAGGTGAGAGATGGGAGAGGCGGTCAGGGCAGGCACGGTAGGGGAAATGCAGCACATGGGAGGTAGAGGGAGACGTGGCACATGAAGCTCCAGCAGGTAAGTGCCTCGCGCCCCCCCTGCCCCCCACCCCACCCCGCCCTGCACATCCGTGCCGCTCCCCCACCCCCCACCCGCCCCACGCTCCTTACCTGCTGCTGCTGGTGCTGGGGCTTCCCTCACCCGGCGCGCGACTGAGGGACAGGCCGTGAAGCCTGTTTCTCAGTAGATTCCGAGCACCGGAGGGAAACGGACGCCCCAGTCGGTAGGTGCCTCGCGCCGCCAGCCTCCCGCCACCGCCGAGTGACCCCCCGCCGCCCCCCAGTTGGCCCGGCTCACCCCAGGGCCAGCTGGTCACCGTTTTGGGGGGCTAAATTTCTGGATTTGGCCCCCCCAAAATGGTTTTTCCGCCCGGATGCGGATTTGCACCCCATTTCCCAGGCATGTCCGGACAAATCCGGGCGTCTGGTCACCCTGTCACCACCACAACCACCTCACTCTGCCTAATAGGGAGACAGGAATTAATCTATGCTTGACGGTCACAGGCCTTAGGTACTAGCCCTGAGGTCTCAACATGGTTCCTGTTCTATCGCTGGTCTCTTATAAACAGGCTGACACCTTTATAACAACAACCTTTTTATTCGGCCTTCCAGTACTTTCTTTACCACAGTGTGCAGTGCTCTTTATTGCCCCCTCTGGTAGCCTGAGGCAGGATCTACACTGCTGCTTTAAAACAGTTTATAATGGTATTGACAACTGTTGGGGCCCACAACACACTCCATATACAGTTTTCAAAGTGTTATATGCTGCTTTGTGTAGATCCGGATGCATCCTTGACTATTTCCATATATTACAGTCCCCATGGGCACAAAAGTTCCCTCAGACACCTCTCCTGGTGCCTGTCAGGCTCCCTATTCCTTCTGTCTTAAAAATTGTTTTAATTTAATTTAAAATGTTTAGCTGAGGGGCAGCTGTGCTGCAAAATGAAAGGCCCCAATAGCATCCTTAGAATATAAAAAAGGAAGCCCAGAGCTTGGTTTTGAAGTGGGCCCAACCACCACCAACCACCAAAGGAAAAGGGATGGTGGGGGTTGTAGGGAGTGTCATGGGGGAGCTAGATGGGTTAGTGGGCAGGAGCAGGAGCTGTTTTGCCTATGCTGCATATGTTTTGCCATTTTGGTGTGTGTGTGTGTGTGTGTGTCTTGTATGGGCTTGGGGTTGGTGGCGTGAGTTTTACCTGGTGCTTTGTGGAGTGGGAAGGGTTGGTGTCTTGCCTGTGTGTGTGAACTCAGATCTTAGCTCTGCCTTGAATTCATGTTCCTGGGATTTTCTTTTAGCCTGAACAGTTTGCCTTCTGGGGAATGGGCATTTTGTGACTGGCCACGCCCCAGTTAGCTGCCATTTTGTGAATGGGCAAACCTCATCTCATGGCAGCCATTCTGTGAGAGCACCCATAACATTCTCTCAAAATTGCAAACGTGTCCAATGACCTGAAAAGATTGGGAAGCCTTATACTACTGTTACCCTCATCTTAACGTTGGCTGCTAAAAGTTTCTTGAAATGTAATGCTCTTAAACCATTTCTAAATAGAGACATTGGCAGGATCTACACTACTGCTTTATAACAGTTTATAATGGTATTGACAACTGTTGGAGCCCATGACACATTCCATATACCATTTTCAAACAGCTTTTAAAGTGTTATATCCCACTTGGTGTAGATTTGGTCTTGGTTTGGGCAGTGTGCTTTCAGAGCAAGATGATCAAACTGTTGTGAAGCAGCTACTAAGATCACCGCTTCAAATTCCCATGCTGTACAGTCTTGGTATTCAAACTCTTATCATTAGAAAACTGTTCTTGGTTACAAATCCTGCATGGCCTCCAAGATATGATGGGTCTCGATGTTTAATTTCTAATATGAGACTGAGAAATGTTTAATTTTTAATATGAGACTAATATGAGACTGAAACTGTCATAAAGTCACCCATAAAAGCTGAATGGCTAAGCAGGGATTGGAAGCTGTATCTCTCGATTCCAAAGATGACACTCTAACCACTACACCACACTAGGTCTTGGGTGGTACGCATTATTTTAAAGCTGTAATTTCTCCAATTTCACTACTTCTTGCATAGAGTACAACTACCACTAAGTGATAGCAATTTTAGAGCCAGGAGGAGTGAGTAATATCTAAGCCGACACATCTCAGCATTCATAAGAGGATGGCTGTGTGGGTGGGCGGATTAATGCATAAGAAGGAGGAGATAACAGAAAGGGAGGGAGAAAATTTACATACACACACACACACACACATGTATATTACACACACACATGTTTGCATTAAAACATATTCTTGGACATTTAAGAAAAGCTTCAGTACTTTTTGCTTTTCTATTCAAAAGTGGTAAGTAATCTGCGTGGGCTGCCTTTGGAAACACTCATTCCTCACAGTCAACAGAATAATAATTTTCACCCAAGAGAGTATTTGGGTGACAGACCCAAGTGATGCTCAGAGAACCTCAAAGCTGAAGTGCTATTTCCTCAACCATTATCAGCTTCATTCCAATGACTAAAATATATTTCTCTGGAGGGTGGTGGGAGGGAAAGCCATCAGAAGGGGTAGTGATTTCACTTGAAATCATTTCTTTCCCTTTCTTTTCTCTTTAGGAAAATAGCAGAAGCACTAGTTGTGTGACACAGAAATTGACTTTTCTGAGAGCAAGGTTTTAGGGCACAAACTGACATGAAACAGCCAAAAGATGCAGTGACCTCCAGAGCCTATCGACACCCATTCAGTTCAGTGGCACTGCATCCTTTGATAGCAACAGCTCAGGTAAGTTAAGGGCTTCTTCGCAACCATTTCAGCATGTGAAGGTCATTGGGAGTGGGTGGGTGTGCTTGTATTGGCATCCAGCTGCTGTAAGGTCATGGCAAAACTGTCTCTTGCATCTGTTGCCACGGGTAGGATTTAGCTTTTGATATACTGCTGTAATTTTTCCATCATAATTGATGTTGACAATAAACTGCGGGATGGACACATACATCTGTCTTCATTCTGATCAGTCATTCCCACGTAGAATAATCAGCAAGACGAAATGTCCAGTCCACATCTTGTTGATTCAGTCTCACAATTCATTGATAAAATCAACAAGTTCTTTATTGCAAATTAAAATGTAGACAGGTTTTCATTTATTTGTTTGTTTCTCAGGCAGCTGTAACTGGAGAGGAACAGTAGCTCAATGGAACAGCACATGTCCAAACCCTGCCTGGCATCTTCAGGTAAGTCTGGGAAAGAGTCCTGTCTGTAATGCTGGAGCCGCTGCAAAATAATTCAAAAGATAATTGCAATGAATACCAGGAATATCATTTTGAGGGAATACACAAAAGTGGGTTTTGTTTATTTGTTTTTTGTTATTGTTGTTTGGTTTGGTTTTTTTAAGTCCTCTTCCCCATCTCAGTCAAAGTCCATCATTACCCTGTGGCATTGGGAATGATAAACTTCAGCAGCCAAGGATAAGAACATAAGAGCCATGCTGGACTAGACCAAAGGTCTATGAATCTAGCAACCTATTCCCAGAGTGGCCAACCAGATGCCCATGGGAAGCTCACAAGCAGAACAAAAGCCCTTCCTTTCCTGCTCCTTTTTCCCCAGTGACTGCTTTTGAAAGAGTTCTCCACCAGGGCCAGAAGTAATAACCAGGAGGCATTGATAGCCTCTTCAATTTGTCCATTCCCCTTTGAACGCCATCCAAGTTGGTGGCCATCACTACATCTTGTAGTAGCAGACACCCTGGCAGTCTTCAAACTGGGAATCCGCTGAAAAATGACGTTCAAAATTGATAGACGTATTTGGAAAAGTAAGCATTTATTTTATAGTCAAAATATTGAGGACTATCTCTTTAACTACATCTAATCCTAGATCACAGAAATCAGATGATACTAGGCATGGTGGGAAGAGGTGAATGAGTCGATGGGAATGGATGATGGTCAAAGCTGTATGAAACCACAAAACAGCTAAGGCTGAACATGCTTGCGCATAAATGAAGACTTGAAACTGTTGTACAACCTGTCTAACACTGAAGTAAATCAAACCTTGTGATATGTGTGTGTGTGTGCATGTTGTTGTTTTTAAAAAACTAAGTAACCGTGCTTTGAACTATGAGAAGCAAAAGGATTTATACTTTGAAGTGCAGGAACAGGTAGCAGCAAGAAGAACGTTGTTTTAGCAAAGCACTGAAAATACTCTTGCTTTGAAATACAAGATGGGAAACAATTTGAGCATGGTTCATGATGAAACGAAGGACAAAACGTGCTTTCAAAAGAAGAAGAAGAAGCAAAGTCGAAAAGTGGGGCTTAGGAACTTGAAAGGGAACAAGGAAAAGTACACAGCTGTAAATGTAACATGGGGTGCATGGAAGAGTAGTTTAAGTGGCCTTTAAGTTTGGAGCCAAAAGCTTTTGACTCATGTTATTTTCCTCCTATTAACTCATTATGAATTCTTGCCTACTACCGTATCTCCATCTATAGAACCTGAACAGCTCGGCCAGCCTGCATCGCCAGGGTGTCGTGAAGTGCCAATAATATACACTGCTTTCAAGCTACAGAGTGATCCGAGTGGGGTAAACAGTATTACTACAATTAGAGATGATGGTGGTTTCCATACAAAAGGGGGAATAACAGGTTGTTTGAAAACGGGAAACATACAAATGTACTGTTTGGAAACAAGCAAACCTCTTTTTAAAAAAAAAAAATGGCAAGAAAAGCTGAGAACATTCAATTCATTTTTCCCCTTTCCTCTTTTGAGAGTGCTATGCTGCCACCAGGAAAATTACTTACTATTTGTACTCTTCCCAGAAAGAAAGTCCGTGTCAAATTGCCTTCATGTGGTGAGAAAAGAACGTCAAGTGAGCCCTAATCGTTCAACAGCCAAAGTATACTGTGGTTGAAAGAGTTATACAATATCTGATAAGTAGGGTGGCCGTGTGTATTCTTTTGCAAGTGGCAGTCCTCTTTTTGAAAGGCTGCAAGCAGTTTGCCCTCTATTTGAAGGAGTCCTCTGCTTGGAACGTTGTTCTATCCAGTTCTCATTTAAAGATAAAGAACCATCATTACTGTAGCCCATAAACAGCTCGAGGTGTTTGGGTTTTAGCCATTCTTTGCTCTGTTTCAAAGATTTAATATTGATGCTTTAAATTTGCTGTAAATTGTACACAGGGCCTGCCCTATTGTCGTGAACTTGCTCAACCCCCAGGCTTCTGCTCACAAACTTAGGCAAAGTGACAAGACACTCCAGATGGTGAGACTCCTTTATTTGTGAAATCACATGGAATTCAAGCGTAACGGTTTCATTTTTGCATACATCCACATAAAGCTGATGACGGCCAGACAGCTTTAGGCTCTAAAAGATTTGACGCGAACCAGAACAGCAATCTCTCACGGGGAGAAGTGTTGGGATAGACCACATCCTATCTGAGCAATTACCAGACGTGAAACACGCTGACCCATTAGGAACAGGCCCACAACCCCAGGGAAAGCTTCAGCACAGGAGGGCCTGAAGACCAGCAGAGACAGAATACATCTTGTACAAACCACACCCAGTCTGCCAGTAAGCACTGAGTTGATCCAAGTAAGCAAGATGCCAGGGAAACGAACTTCGACCCAGGAACCCCCCTGCCTGGAGCAAAGGCTCTGAGAGAGACTCTCTCACAGGTCACACATAACACACAATCCAGAACAGCAACGGTCGGCCTAGGAAACTTTTCCCTGTGCCTGTACTTTGGCTCCATGCAGGGAAAGCTCTCTCTCAGGCTATAGAACACAATTCAGAACAGCAACAGCAAGTCCAAGTCTATGAAAAGCTTCAGAGTACTTTCCATGGCACAGTCCTTACAAATTCCAAGTCCAAATAGTAACAGAGTATGTACAGAGTGTATCCAACATCTTCAAACAGAAGGAATCCCAAACACGAGGAGTTTCATGGCAAGCGTAAAACTAGGGTAACCATATGAAAAGGAGGACAGGGCTCCTGTAACTTTAACAGTTGTAGAGAAAGGGGAATTTCAGCCGGCATCATTTGTATGCAATTCGTACCTGGTGAAATTCCCTCTTCATTACAACAGTTAAAGCTGCAGGGGCCCTGCCCTCTTTTGTATCTGGTCACTCTAGTATAGTGCCTGCAACTTTAATTGTTGTGATGAAGAGAGGATTTCACCAGGTACTAATTACATACAAATGACGCCAGCTGAAATTCCCTTTTCTCTGCAACTGTTAAAGTTACATGAGCCCTGTCCTCTTTTTCATATGGTCAGCCTAGTAAAACTGATGATCCCTAGCAAAGGTCCTCCCCTTTGCTCATTCCTCTTAAAGCCTGGAGGCTGGCTATTCCAAGCCACTTGACAGACAGGTTCTCAGACCTGTAACCGAAACTCATGTGCCCACAGGGCAGCACGGTTCAACCTCTTCTTGATGACAACACCATGTGAGAGACAGCTTGAAAGATTGCTCCCACCTTTTCCAAACATTCTTTGTTCTCAAGGAAACTTCCCCAGCTCAAGACCTGGGTTAGCAAACCTCCCGTGAGAAACAGCAACAGATGATAAGCTTACAAAGACACAGACTTTCTCACAACAATTCCTAATCTTTCAGCTCACAATTCAAAAGACCTCTCAGCCTTATGAATTGTCTATGATACACTTGACATCCA
Organism: Anniella stebbinsi; assembly: GCA_029215795.1. NCBI lineage: Eukaryota > Metazoa > Chordata > Lepidosauria > Squamata > Anniellidae > Anniella > Anniella stebbinsi. Next base: position 209,883,392 of record JARDYH010000004.1, read on the forward strand.
ACATCTATCATTGGATAAAGTGAGCAGGCCATCTCAAGCAACTGAGTTTGGATGTCAAGAAAGGGCAGCAAATTGTTAGTTATTCAATGCGTTACTCTTTTTCTACTGCCATTGAGAGAGAGATTTTTTGCCTCAAAACAGCCTGACCAGTTTGTACTATGCATAGGCTGACCATATGAAAAGGAGGACAGGTAGGGTGACCAGATCGCCCTGGATTTCCTGGTCCTAACCTGGAAAACTGGGGCAATCCGGGCCGACAGGGGGACGGCGGGGGCAAACCGGGGAAAGGATCAGCTCTCCTCCCGCCCTAAAATGCCCATGCTGCTCCCTTGCCTCTGCAAGAAACAAGTGCTCAGCATTAGGGAACGTCAACAAATTCCTTGTCTGGTGGCTAAAGCTAACTGCTTTAGCCACCAGACAAGGAATTTGTTGACGCTCCCTAATGCTGAGCACTTCTTCCCTAATGCTGAGCACTTCTTTCCTGCCCGCTGCTCCCGCCTCTGCAAGAAAGAAATGCTCAGTGTTAGGGAGAGTCAACAAATTCCTTGTCTGGTGGCTAACTGCTTTAGCCACCAGACAAGGAATTTGTTGACGCTCCCTAACGCTGAACACTTCTTTCCTGCCAGCGCTGCTCCCCAGTCTCGACATAATTAATCGACATAAAACTGTGATGCCCTGTGACATACCAAAACTTTGGAAGAATGTCCTAAGTCAGCAGAGCCAAAATCACATCGAAGTGCTGAACAGGGCAGCCACTTTCCACCAAAAAAGAGATGCATTGCCAAAAGAAAAGAGGACAAGAGATGGGACATATTTGCATAAAATTTGCATATGCTAATTGATATGTCTGGATGAAAATTTAGAAATAATTACTATAATTTAAATTGGAAAGAGACTTTAATGTGATGGCCCCTTTTCTTTGGAACTCCCTGCCCCTGGATGTCAGGCAGGTGCCAACTCTGTGCTGCTTTCCAGGAAACATTCCTCAACTGACCAGCTACCATTTTTTATTGGTATTCTCTTTTAAACTGGACAATTTTAATATGCTGTTTTAATCTTTTTACTGTTTTATTCCTATGTTCACCACTCCAGAATCTATTTTAGATATGGAGCGGTATATAAATATTGTAAATAAATAAATAATAAATATATAAGACTGTGCCCTGGTGACCTGTACATCTGCCTATTCAACCTGCTAACTGCTGATGGTCAACAGTTCTTGTGGTTCTTGGTCTTTAAACTGAAATTGGTTGTTCAAATAGAGGGCAGTCCTCTGTAAAAGAGGATATATGGCCACCCTAGTACTCTGTTCAATTCTGGGCACCACCATGTAAGATATTATTGACAAACTGGGTTTAACAAAGTCATGAGGAGCCCAGCCCAAGCCAAACCGTGAGCATTCATCAATAGTATCAGGAAGCAAACACTCATCTTTTCTATCACATCATAAATAAATGTTTTTTTGCATCTGCATTTTGAAAACTGCATATCTGCCTTGATGGATAAGTATCCCAAAGATCTGACACCAGCATGTGGAAAAATAATGATAATAATAATTATTATTTATTTATTTATTACCCGCCTCTCCCTCCGGATCGAAGCGGCCAACAACAACATCATACAACACACAAAACTGATTAAAAATAAATAAAACCAGTATGTAAGAAGATCTACAGAAATAAAGCAACAGAGTTTATGATATCTTTATTTGCTTTTAAGTCAATAGTTATCCAAACACATAAAACAACATTTAAAGGTGCAGGAAGGCTGGATGGGGCATACTGGGAGTTGTAGGACTTTTATCTGACTAAACATGTATAGGATTGGGCCTTAAGGAACTCTGTGGAGAATCACTTGCAATAGTTAGCTCTTTCCTGAATATTCAAAGGCTGCTATTTATAGCCAAAGGGTGCAATTCTGCCATTGGTTGCACTTGACACACTCTGAATTACCTCAGTGGGATGTATGTCTGACCAACTAGGCACAGGATCACAGCCAACGAAGGTTAATACATGGCCTTCAAGAAGAACAAAGAAGGTGTTGTTTCTTGTATTAGGCCGAAATCCAGCAAATGCAACAAAATATGTGAAGGCTCTAAGATGTGAAACATACATTCAGTAGCCAACACTTTTGAATTCTGCACTGGAGAACAGCTGACAGTCCTGTTCAGCATGGTTTTGTGTATGTGGTTTTTTTCCCTTACAGAAACAGTTTATTTCACAGGAGCCGGGAAACATTAATTAGTTTCTTGGTAGCGATAAGCAAAAGAGAAATGTTTTCAAATGCAAACATGATGGTGGTCTCTGCCCTGCTTATAACCTTTTGCAAATGCAATTTATTTTTACCTTAGAAAAAACTCTTCCTTTTTTAACTTGCTATACACAGGCCAGAGCTGTTTATAAGGCTATTTAATTAAAACCAATTATTGTGAAGTGATTCCACTTTCTCCTCTGTAGTCCCACTGATTTCCTTAAGAGTGCTCTGAATTTACATAAGCTTGACAATTAAAGCACCAAACCAGTTACTAATGCCTTTTATATCTGGTCTTCATTAGTTCATATTAAACAATTCATTGGCTTGATTTTCACTTCAGTGACTTTTCTCATAAAATCTAGTTAGGGTTGATGGTGGTGATACCACGTATGAGATGAAATGAATTAATACATCAATGGGAAATACTTCCTAGCCCAACGTTTTTGCTCCTGTTTTATCATTTCTCCATTGAAATGTATAACTCGTGTACCAGAATCACATACCGAGGCCATGAGGACAAGAGAGAGAGAGAGAGAGAGAGAGAGAGAGAGAGAGAGAGATTAAACATCGTTAAGTCAAAGAAATTATTTGACATTTTGTTCAGGGTTCATTTGCCTGATATGGTGTGTAGTCAGCAGGCCTGTACAGGGAACTCTTACCCTGTGGATGGACTCCATGTCATAACAGGGCTCACTAATGTCGTACCAATTAAGGGTTTCTCTCTTTTTGCATTATAAACCCATATTTTCAGATTGGTTTCTAACAGGTCTATAAAATTTGCCTTGCTTCCTGTTAAAAGTAGCTGCTGGCAGGATGTCATGTTTATATATTTTTAAATAATTGAATGGGGTGATTTTTAAACACCAGATTAAACCATAGGTGCTCAACAGCCGCATTTTAAATTGCTGGGAATTCATGGAAGCAGTCTTCAAAATAATCTGGCAATATAGGTGCTCCAACAGACAGCCACAATTTAAAATATTTGCTTCACCTGTTGGCAGCCCCTTTGCCTTCCTGCACAGCACACATCTCCTCCTGTTCCTAAGCCGTGTGGTGGGGGTGGGGGTTCACAATAAACCTGACCTCTCACTTCTCTCACTGCATTTGTTGCTTCTCTATTTTCTATTGCTGATAGTATCCTCTTAAGGAATTGGAATATGCAAACATTCTGTGGCATCATCATAGCTCAGCTATAGGCAGGCAAGCCAGAATGCAATAGGTAAGCATTAGATTTTCACATTGTGGTCCAGAGAGTGATTCAACTAGGTAACTTTAGACCCTGGACTTAATGGTCTTATAGTGGTGGTCAATGGGGCAGAGATGTCTTTAGAAAGCCATGTGTTCACATGCAGTGTTGCATTTTAAATAGGGCTGTGCTTCTCCTCAGTCCCAAAGTCAAAGCAGGCCTCAGGACCTACCTCAGCCTGAATCTACTTTGGGACCAGATTGGATTGCCTCAGCCTGAAGCAGTCAAAACACTTTGGACTGATTCAGCCCAATGGCCAGCTGCTGCTCTCTGCTCTTCCAAATGCACTGATGAGCCTAGCTGCACCAGTGGATCCAGAATTGAATATCTGGGAACTGCTATAATGTCTTTTCACATAGCGAAGAGTTCCACTAGTAGTGTAGCATCCCAAAACCTGATGATGATGATGATGATGATGATGATGATGATGATTTTATGTTCATGCATTCTGCTATTCTTTTCACCCATCTTTTTATTTAGCCCACAGCTCCACTAGTACATGCTAGTACAGCAGCATCCAAAACCAGATTATTATTATTATTATTATTATTATTATTATTTTCATGCATTGTGCAGGGGCGATTTCCCCCACCTTTGACATCAAGTGTATAAGCAAAGGTGTCAGATTGTCAGGTCCTTGAACAAATAGATATAGATTAAGAGACTCACAATTGTGAGTCTCTTGTTAAATTCACTCAGTAAAAAACACATTCCACCATGTTAAAGGGGTAATAGGGGGTGCCATTCTAACATTCATAAAATTGAAAACGTTTCACCAATCTTCCTGAAATTTACATGTGCCAGAAAGAAATGTTAGTTTTACATAACCTGAAAAGTTCAAGAAGATTGGTGAAAGATTGAGGAAAGAAGGGCAGTTTACAGTTGAAAAGGGAGGAAAGCTCTCAGGCTGACTTTGGTATGTGAGACTGGGCTGGCAATAGTTTTTGTCGAGGTCCCCTTATGAATTGACAGGCTGAATAATTGAAATTCCAATGATGTCCTCTTCCTTTTACCTTAGAGTTGATAGAATAGGTGTTCTTTTCTTAAAATTCTCTTTAGTTTGTTTTAAATTCGATTTATAAGCTCCAATAGGAAAGAATGGAGCTCCCTCTAAGTGAACGCATGGGGAGTAGCATCTCTCCCTCTCCCTCTCCCTCCCTCTCTCCCCCTTCTCCAACTGGATTGGAAGTTGAGAGGCCAGGGGGAGTGACTGACTGCCTCCTGGATTCCCTTAACAGTGCTGGCACTCTACTGAAAAGTAAGTTCCATTGAATGCAATGGGTCTTACTCCCAGGTAAGTATGTAGACGATTGGAACATTTTTAAAATTGGAGCCTGGGATGTGTGGAGGAGGAATCCTGGAAGTAAAGATTTCCTTCTCATTCCAGCACAACAATACTCCAACAATTAAAAACTTCCTTGATTCCTTGCTTTGTGTGTGTGTGGATTCCCTTAACAGTGCTAACAGTCTACTCAGAAGTAAGCTCCATTGAATGTAAAGAGTCTTACTCCCAGGTAAAGATGCAGATGATTGCAGCATTTTAAAAATTGGAGCCTCGGGGGTGGGGGTAAAGATTTCCTTTTCTTTTCAGCAGAATAATAATCCTACAATTCACAAGTTATTTTCTTGTTGGCTGTGTGTGTGTGTCTGTCTGTGTTCTCTTACTCTGCTGCTTGATTTTCAATTCAATTCTATGTGTGTCTACTCAGGGAGTTCCATTGAGTGCAGTGGGTCTTACTCTCAACCTTCTCCAGCTTTGTGCTCTCCAGATGCATTGCACTGTAACTCCCATGTTATGGTGACAGCAAAAATAATTTCAACCTTAATTTTTTTTAAAAATCTTATGCATGAAAGTATTAGGTGGTAGCTCTGCCTTTGATCTCACACTGAACACGTGAGAGAAATCCTCTGTGTTAGTTCCCCAACACCACATATCTGGTATTCAAGAAACAGACATCCTATGCCATGTGTTGAAAACTAAAGTTGATGTCTGAAACACTATCTGGATTAGGTATTCAAGATTCATTCATTGTTGCTTCATTTGGTTTAAGACAGTCTATTTAAACTGCACATCTTTTGGAGTTCCTTGATGACTCACATATCTTAATGCTGGAAAACATCGTACTTTAGAACAGATGTGGGCAGAAAATAGATCTATCTTGATGTTTTGGCCATCAACTTGCAGCATTCCTGATCACTGCCCATTCTGGTAGAGGCTTTTACAAGTTGAATTCCAAAACATCTGGAGATCTACATTCTGCCTGCCATTGTTCTAGAACAGCATTCTCCACCCTTGTGCCTGTCAGATGTGTTGGGTTGCAATTCTCAACATGAGGAGATGCTCTTAAAAAAGAGAAGTGGTGGTCCTAAATTGTTCATCATCATTTTCCACAACCCCACAGTCTCCTCTGCATATCATATTGCATATCCAGATGTTTGAAATGGCAAGTCCCAGCATTCCTGACCATGGGACATACTGACTTACAATGATGGGAGTTGTAATCCAACACCTTTGGAAGGCACCAGATTGGGGAAGGGCTGTTCTAAACAAAACAAGAGGAGTAGGTGGCCCTAAGTTGTTCGTGATCAGTTTTCCACAACCCCACAGTCACCTCTGCATATTAGGGATGTGCACTGGATTGGGTTCGATCCACGATCCAAATCCGATCCAGGGGGAAATCGGATAAAATTATCCGATTTATCCGATTTCCGATCTCACCGCTGGATTGGCCGATCCAATCTGATCTGATCTGGAAAGGTTCCGATCCAGATCGGATGGATTGGCGGATTGGTGGGTGCCCACTGGCGCCTGCCGCTGCTTCCATTGGCGGGAAGCGGACAACGGGGCCAGGGGGCGGCGGACAGGAGCAGATGGCCAGGAAAGGTAAGCAGGGGGGAGGGGGTGCAGGGGGCGTGCTTACCTTCCATGGCCGTCCGCTCCTATCCGCCGCTGGCCGCATCACCTGGCGCGCTACCTAGGAGCAGGCCGCAAAGCCTGCTCGCAGTAGCAGCCAGCAGCGGCGGGAGCGGATGTCCCCCGAAGGTAAGCAAGGGGAGGGGGGAGGGGGGCCCGCGCGTACGCCGCTTACCTTTGGGGGACGTCTGCTCCCGTCCGCCGCTGGCCGCTACTGCAAGCGGGCTTCGTGGCCTGCCCCTAGGTAGCGCGCCAGGTGATCATCACCTGATGATTTTCAGGTGATGAACACCTGGCGTGCTACCCAGTGGCAAGCCGTGAAGCCCGCTCGCAGTAGCGGCCGGCGGCGAATGGGAGCAGATGGCCACGGAAGGTAAGCAGGGGGAGGGGGAGGGGGCTTCCCACCCCGGGGCCGTCCACTTCCATCCGCTGGTGCCCGCGGGTGCCAGCGGTTGGAAGCGGATGGCCCCAGGGTGGTAAGGAGCGCATGGGAGGGGGCTTACCTGCCGGGGCTGTCCACAGCGGATGACCCCGGGGGAGGAGGAGGGAGTTAGGCCCCCCTCACCCACCCGCCGCCATTTTTTTCTCATATACTTGCATTGGGAGAAAGCTTTCTTTCCCCCAATGCAAGTTTATGGGCGGGAAAAATGGCGGCCTATCCAAAAATCAGATGTTCGATTTTTGGATTGGAATCAGACCTGATCCGGTCCGGGGCCTCCGATTTTGTCCGATCCGATCTGGGACAAAATTGGAGGTCCCGATCCAGGTCCCGATCCGATCCGGGGGGTCCGTGCACACCCCTACTGCTTATCATATTTGCCATCCTATCCTCATGATTTATCTGCTTTGGGAGAATGAGAATTTCACTTGCACTTTCTGCCTCCTTAGGGAGGATGTGGTGTTAAGGTTTGTGAGCCTTAGCTCCCAATTTCCCTGCTTTTTGGTGCTTGGTTGGAAAGTGTAGAGCCTTAACGTTGTTTTTGTAAACCGTAGGTTTTTTGTTTTGAATGATATAGATTTAATCAGATGCATACGATGTCTAAAACTGTGCAGCACTCAAATGCTCTGAAATGCCAGGTGCATTTGAATGTGTGATGCTGACCTGTACATTGTTAACAGTTAGGAAAACTAGGCAATCATCCACTTGTGACAAGATGGATACTAAAAGGGAACTTCCAGATTCATACCATGAACAGCCGTAATGCTTTGGTATAGGTACATCTACAGTACAATGTTGACTCGGCTTTATCACACCTACTATTTTTCCCCCTGGTTACTTCTGCGGCTTCCCCCTCCGTTTCATATTCGAGTCTAGCATTTTGAATCACATGTGGTCAGTATAGCTATGATACCTCAGCTTGGCTTGTTGAACTTTGCCTGTTTCAGACTTTGCCCATTGAGGGATAAATCGAAACAGAAACTAAAGCCTGCGACCTCAGGGTAATAGAGTAGCAGGAGGGGGATGACGTCATGTAAACCCAGCACTGAAGAAGTGGAGCAAGCCAAGGTGGGTGTGCTTAAAACTGCTCATGTGATAACGACCTCAGGGTGGAACCATGTAGGAATCCGCAATGGAATCAATTGAGTTCAGATTTCTATCATTCCCGCCCATGGATTCTTCAGCAGACCGGATTCTGCAGGCTTGCAGGCTGTTTAAAAAAAAAAAAAAAAAACTTTAAAGAATTTTGCACAAATTTAGTTGCAGAAAAATACATGAAACAAACAAACAAACAATAAAGAAAAAAACCCAGCCAAAAAAGCACATTTTCCCCATAGGCTAAAGCTTTAAAATGCACATTTGGGGCAGAGTGTCACATTTGGCGGGGGGGGGGGGGGTTGCACATTTTTGCAAGTGTGAATTTGTGCAAATTTGGGAGATTCAAATAAAAATCCGGTTCCATCAATGAATGGATGATAGGAATGAAAAGCACTTGACAATCCATGAAACACAGGCAGGGCAGATTTTACAAAATCCATACATCCCTAGAAGTATGTTTTATCCATGCCCTGTCATCACACCATGCATTTCTCTCTTTAAATGATTAGCCTCTGCTGATGTAGACAAGGAATTAACCACTTCTTCCACCAAAACAGGCATGGGTAGAGACATTCCACCTGGTACCAAAAACAGGGGGCATGCCACAAATGCATGCTAGATGGTGCAAGCATGGGTCTTAGGGTGTTTGAAAATTCTGTGCCCACCACATGTCCTGAGGTTGCAGTACCAAAAGAGCCGGTTTCGCAATGGGTAGAGTAGCAACGTTTTGCTCATTAACCAAATTGGTGATGGGTTTTGTTTTTCACCTATTCTGTCCTGCTCAACCTGGGGGAGGGGGGATTGGCAGGTAGTGTAGGTCATGTTGCCTTAAAGAGGATAGTTGAATTGTTCACAATGACAGGTTGAACAAGAAAAAGGACTGAGAAGTGTGGACTTTATTTCTTCAGTTAGTATATATCCTTACACGGTTTGGGACCACAATACCTGATGGAACGGCTTTCCCGAAATGAACCTACCCATACACTACGCTCAACATCAAAAGTCCTCCTCCGGGTGCCTACTCCGAGGGAAGCTCGGAGGATGGCAACAAGGGAGAGGGCCTTCTCTGTGGTGCCCCCCCCATTATGGAATGATCTCCCCAATGAGGCCCACCTGGCACCAACACTGTTATCTTTTCGGCGCCAAGTCAAAACTTTTCTTTTCTCCCAGGAATTTTAACAGCTTAGGTTGAGGTTTTAACTGATTTTGTGGCCAGGCTTAAAAAGTTTTAAATGTTTTAAATATCAGCTGTTTTATATTTTATGGTTTAAAATTTTGTATATTGACTTTTTAATGTTCAATCTTTTAATTTTTGTAAACCGCCCAGAGAGCTTCAGCTAAGGGACGGTATATAAATGTAATAAATTAATTATATATATATATATATATATATATATATATCCAACTTCTGAGTCAAATAGGCTCCATAGCAGTTTACATATAATCAGTGAAACAAGCCAGTCCCTGCCCATAGGCTTATAATCTGAGATAACACAACACACAAGGAAAGGGGATCAGAGAGGATATGGATGCAACACACAGTGTGAAGACATCAAGACATGGTTGGGTTTTAATACATGTTATTTGGAGGAAAAAGGACACCTCAACCCATTTTGGGGAGCAGGCCTGTGTTTATCCTATTCTGTAGTTCTGCCCTGAGCATGTTTCTTTTAAAGATTTGTATCCCTGCCCATCCAAAAATGTCCCATAATAGCTCACCCAATGCAGTCAAAACAATAAGTTTCAAGTGACAAACTACATCCAAGTAAATTCCACTATATATCTATATCTATATCGATATAGATATAGATATTCCCATTTAATTTCCCTTAATTTTCAAGGTTTTCGCTTTGTCAAATTTCACTGCAATGCACTGCGATGCAGTGAAATCAGGTTAAATCATCCCTGTTTGTTACTGTTGAAAAGGTTACTCTACCCATACAGAAAACTAACCTTTCCCTCATTGTGACAAGATATAGATTTGTTTTTCTTATTAGCAGCTGGTACAGATTAGACTTTTCTGTGTAGCGGCAGAGAGCCCCATACTGAACTATAATCCTATATGCATCCGCTCTTTATCTGCACTTAAGCAGGAAGAGCACAGCTGTATGGACATGAATATCCTGCTCTCACTCTCCTACACACACACACACACACACACACACACACAGAGCAACACACTATTTTCCTCCCTATTCAAGTGAATGTGGAGATTGTTCCATTCACTTGAATAGGGAGAAAAAAGCCCTGTGCTGAAAAATAGATGGGAGGAAATGGAAGCCCACTCCCCATCCAGGACTCTTGGCAGGGGTAGGATTCACCCCCCTCTAGTAATTTTTCATCAGGAGCTCTTTATTCCTCCCTATTCAAGTGAATGGAGGAATTGTTCCATTCATTTGAAGGGGGGGGAGGGAGAAACCTGCAGAACATCTTAAGGGTGGCACAATCCCACCCACCCCCACCAAGGATCCTTGGGGCAACAAGGTCCTTGGTGCAGGGGCTCCTTTCTCCTCCACCTAATTTTCAGCAGAACAGCTTCTCTTCCCACCCCACCCCCATGCAATGGAGAAATTGCTCCATTTATTGGGTGGCGGGGACAGAGAAGTCAGAGAGAGAGAAAACAAAAGGAGCCAGAGAACATGAGAGAGAAAAGTGAGGAGCCAGAGAGGGGAGTGGCATATCCACACCAGCCACTTATCCCGAGGTGGAATCAAGGTCATCCCTGCAGGTCCAAATGACACACAGGTAATCCTGGGACAACCACTCCGCTTCCTCAAGATATCGGGCACTGCTTCTTTCCCAGTTTTTTCCATCTCTCATGGCAATCCTGAAGTCTGCAGGTGGTGTAGCCCCCCTCCCGAAGTCGTAGCTGTTCCCCGTGAGTAGTGGGGCTCAGCAAACAGCCAAGCAGCTGTGCAGGGGAAGCCCAAGGGTATCGGGGGGTGAGGGGGAGATGTTTTCAAATGGGATCAGCGTGCTTCAGCGCCAATGTGTTTATTGTTTTTTTTAAAACACATTTGACAGCTTCACACAAGTCTCACGAACTGTCAAAAAAAAAAAAAAGTTCTCCCCAGAACAGCTCGGGAAAAGTCCCTGGCCTATGCCCCATGACGGATGATTGCTGGAGCTGAAAACTTCACGATCACCCCTCCCCACTCCCGAAAGGGCTCTAGGTGTAGATGAGCCCAGAGAGAGAGAGGATGGGGGGAGTCAAAAAGAGAGAAGAGAAGTCAGGAAGAAAGAAGCCAAAACGAGAAAGCGCGCACACACACGGGACACACTTGCACATTACAAACACAAAGAAGGGAGTACTCTGAACATTTTTATGACTGCCCCCCCCCCAGAGAGAGAGAGAGAGAGAGAGAGGCTAATTTGTGCTAGTGCCCAGCACACTATCTCAAAATTCCAAATGTGCCCAAAGGCCCAAAAAAATTGGAAGTCCCCTGCTCTAGATGACTAGCTAGCAACTTCTTTCAGCTCTTTCTCGGAAGCAGCACTACAGTTGCCCTATTTTCCATCCACTCATGCTCTAATAGTCCCTGGTTTCTTCTTCAAGGAGCAGAGATTAATGAGAAAGTTGCTACAATGTCTATTTACTCTAGTTCCCTAGTTTCACCCTGTGCTTCTGTGGGGTAAGTGTGGAGCAGTGGCTGTGCTGAGAGAGACCAAGAAGGGTTCTCTCTGTGGGTGGTTATAGCAGAACTGATAGCTGCTACAGCCATCATAGTGGAAGCCTACTTACAGGCTCCTGTGCAAATCAGCCCCAAGTGTTGAGTAAGTCAAGTAATGTACCAGGTTAAGTCCCACTGAGAGCAATGAGACTTTCTTTCAGATAAGGGTGCAAAGAAATGAAGACCAGCAATCCAGCAACCCCTGAAACTGCACAACCATCTTCCTTAATGGGATTTGTGAAAGGGTCCTACGTCAATCAACATTGGTTGCACACTAACAGAAAGCGTCGCCAAAATGGTATTTTTATCCTTGTGATATGCTGATTCCTTTTAGCTTTTTTAAAATCCTACTGCACTTTTGTGATATTCAACTTTTTATGAAATTATTGTTGAAATTTCAATGTGAAGTTGACATTTTGATAAATGTTTTGATAAGGTGTTTCATTAATGACATTAGTACAAAGATTGAGGGAAGAGATTGAGACAATTTTAAATCTTGCAAATGAGATCTTTCTAGAGTTGTCATGGACAATTTCTGTCATTCCACCTACTTCTATCGACTGTTTTGTTCAAGGTAGCTATTTTGAATGGGAACATAATAGACAGAGCTCAACTTTTTTGTACCTTAACATAGTGAAATATAATAATCAAGCCCTTTTGCCACCTTACTTTATTCGCAATTGACATACATTTTAATTTTCAGCCATCTATTTTCAACCATGCAATTGTAACGTTTCAGATCGTGGGTCCTGCTGATTTTCTGTTCTACCTCTGTCATGGCAAGGGCTAAATGTCGTTGAGCTCTGGTGGGGACTGAGTTATGGGGTCCCACACGCTGGATCAAGCGTTTACCAGGGTTTGGGGCAAGTCAGGTTTCCCAGGGAAGCAGGAGAGGGAATAGGACAACACCACAGAGCACTCCAAATGGGTCTGAAAGCCAGTCAAGCTTGTCCGCATGGTTACTCCAACAACCAGCAAACTAGCCTTAAGTAGGACTTAGCCTTTCTAGAGTCTTCTGGGTTCCTTCCACGCACTGCATCAAGCCATCTCTATTAAAGTGGCAGTGCTTACTTTTGAATCCTTTGGTGGTGATGGTATGGAGGCAGCTGGGATGTGGTGGTTGCTTCAAAATGAGAAATCTTGGAATTTGAGGATGATGATGGAAGACGGGAGGCTGGTCCCATGGTTCCTTCTGGGGCTGAGAGGGACCTAAGGCAAGAGGAGCATCAGTGACTGCTGCTTCCATAATCACTTCCTCATCTGGGGGCTAATCCGCACCAAGCAGGTTATTGCACTATGGAAGTGTTATGAAAGCGGTATATAAAAGGCAGGGGCCACACTACTGCTTTATAGCGGTATTGAAGTGCACAGACAACTGTTGCGGCCCATAAGACACATACCATATACCTCTTTCATACAGCTTTCATAGTGCTATATCCTGCTTGGTGTGGATTAGGCCTGGGTCTGAGAGGCAATTGAACCCTGGTTCATGGCAGCAATTCCCCTCTGAGTATGTGTGTCTCATTCTCCTCAGCTGGACAGACAGGTAGATGCTTGGGGTAAGAATGGAGACCCGTGACTTAACATAGCTCTAAAGCAGTGACTGGCAACCTTTTGGGGTTTGCAGACAGATGTGATTTATATAGGGATCTGAGGGTCAGAGTTATTTCTGCAAGCAGGCATTTCTTTCTTGGATTCTCACTTTTCTGGCTGCCCTTGCTTGGATTCTCACTTGTCTCCCCACCTGCTTGCTTGGATTCTCACTTTTCTTGTCTCCCCTTACTTGCCCCCTTCTCCTTTGGAGTTCCTCCCCCTACCCCACGGCCTAGCCTTTCTTTTCCTTTCTCTCCCCTTCGGCTGCCTATTCTTCATATTTCCACACTGCACCGACCTCATTTCACCATCACTGTATTCATTGCTGCATGCATAGGCACATTTGCTGCCACCTGCTACATTTTCCCAGCTGCCATCACTGCTACCCACTGACGACTTCCTGCTTCTGGGCCCCACGGAGGCAGGGACATATGGTGGTGTGAAAATGAGGTTGCTGGGGTTGGTGCACATGGGGGGAGGCAAGAGGAAGGGATCTTGGCATGCACCTGTGCACCCACAGGTACCCCATTTCACAAGTTCTCAGGAATACACAAGCAAAGATTTTTTCCCCTCCCCAAAAGGAGCATCCTATGTGATGAGCCACTTTGAGAGTTCAAGGCAGAGGTGCATGGAATCAGTACTAAAAATTTAGAGAAACAAACTGTTCAACTTGGAAGATCACTCGCCTCATGCCTCTCAGTTGTGTGTTTGTCTTTTTATAAGCCAAGGAGTGTGTTGCTCAGACAAGCACACACACACACACACACACACACATATTTATATATGTATACTGTGACCAGCAACAGTGGTTTCTGAATGGTGTCAGCACTGCTACAACAGTCTCCTGACATGCCAGGAGATTTGCGGACTAATGCACTTAGAGTCATGGCTGGTGAATGCCAACTCACTGGGAAAATAGCATCAACATATTGTAAGCTTTTGTCATCTCACAAACCACCAGGGAAACTCGTGCTTACTTTCTTCGTTTGACGACAATAATAATGAAGATAGCTACCCTTCCCTTAAACAAGGCTTTTGTATACCTTTCAAACCCTCGCCTGCATTCCAACTACTAGCAGCAGCACACATTACCGAGGTATAAAAATCCCATGTATGTTTAATCAGATTAACCGGCTGAAATATCTTTAATTAATTGACAGTCAATATGATTGTGCTGATCTGATATATCCAGAGCTGCTTATCACATTTTAATTAATTCAGTATTGGAAGATATAATGCTCCAGTATATTTCGGTATGGAAAGCTTCTCTTACTCCTTTGATACAACATTAAGAGAAAGCTCACTTAATATCTACCAACCAGAATAAGCAATGTTACTTTACATGTTGCTATGCGCTTCCTGCCACAGGTTTGGTTGCCTACAGCAGGCTTTCCCAACCCAGAGCCCTCCAGATGGTTTGGACTACAACTCCCGTCGTTCCTGATTATGTGTCATGATGGCTGGGGGTGATGGCAATCGTAGTCCAAAACATCTGGAGGGCACCAAGGTGGTGAAAGCTGGACTACAAGCTGACTGTAGATGTACAGTGCCTATTTAACATGGAGAAGCAGACAGTAACCAAACAACAATGAACTGTAAATATCATCAGTTCCCTAAAGCATGCCTTTGGAGTCTCCCCCTTTTCTTTCAAGCCAAGTACAAAATTTAGATTGGTATATCCAAATAGTTACATTCCAACTGCAAATTGTTCCTTTCCTGCCACAGGAAAGGCCTAGTTTTCACCAAAAGCAAAATCTGGACTGTACCGAAGGATGGGTGAATTTCTGGCCTGTGTCACTCAGCCTATCTACACTACTGCTTTAAAATGGTTTAAAACAGTTTAAAATGGTTTATAACAATTTTGAGAACTGTTGGGGCCCAGGACACAGAGCCTATCTACACATGCAGGATAAAACACTTTGAAAACGTTTTGAAAATTGTATATGGAGTATGTTCTGGGCCCCAACAATACTCAAAACTGTTATAAGCCATTTGAAACCATTTGAAACCATTTTAAAGCAGTAGTGTAGATAGGCTCACACTCCATATACAGTTTTCAAAACGTTTTCAAAGTGTTTTATCCTGCGTGTGTAGATAGGCTCATTTTCACATGTGCTTGCTCATGAATCTATTCCATCTCGCTTCCACATTAAACTGAAGTTTTGTTTAATCTGCATGAAAATTCAGAGACCTCAGGACTTCTGCCCTGCAAGTGGGATGTGTCTTCAGAGGTGCAAAACACAGGGACAGGGGAAACCAAAATGGTGGATACAGTGTAAAGGCCATTGTGCTGACTCACCTCCAAAATAGATGTTTTTAGCCAATGACTGTGTTGCAACATCCTGAGACGTCCAGATCTGATACAAAGCTATGTTCCAATCTACACATTAGTCTGGGAGGTTAATCCATAACGTTACCACTTCAGTGCTTCTCTGTTCAAAGAAATTCCCTACACATAGAAAGTTAGATGCCAGGCAAAATTACTATAATCTATGACCAACTCATGTATCAAGATGCTGCTAGCTGCTTGATGTTATTCTTCCTGGGATTTTACCACTGAAGACATTCATTATATCATAAGAAGCACATTCAAAAACACAATTCAGACTAGGTAGTCACATGTGGTATTCATTTATGTCCCTCAGAGAAGTGATAAAACACCCTTTGGGAAAGTGTACACCATATGAGGATGCAGGAAGGAAACTTGAGGTCTCTTTTCATTTCTCAACCTCAAATGTGACTTTTCTTTTGTCCCTTTGAAGAACCCATCCAGTAATGCATGCCTCCTCAAAGCACATTACCTAGCAGCTTTGGTAAAACTCCCATCTCTATAAGCACATAAAATGACCAAGGGTCCATCTAGTCCAGCATTCTGGTCACTCAGTGGCCAAGCTACTGCCTGTGGGAAACCCACAACTAGGTATACGTGAAATAGCACCCTCCCGCTCATGTCCTCCAGAAATCCATATCTAACAAGGATCAGCAATGGAAGTTGCAGGCGTGAACAACCTGTGCCCCATGGGCTTAACCGCAGCACCCAAGGATGCCCTGATCCTCCCCCCACCACTGAACCTCCCCCCCCGCACACACGCACACACATACCTGCACTCTAATGCCTCCCCCAGAGATCCTCCTAAAATTATTCTTTTTCTGCTACTACTGGCAGCAATAACAGAGGAATCTGCATCAGGATCCCTGCAATGTGTGTGTGTGCATACAACCAAATGGCCCTGCTCAGCATCACCTTGGGGCCAGAAAGGTTGTACGGTCCCTGCTCTACTGCCTTATGGATTGAACTATCTTGGTATCTAGCTGCATTTAGCCCACATTAAGGCTGTCTCTACAAGAGAGGTTTAATGCTCTTTCAAGGCGCTTTAAAAAATTTACCTCTACAAGAACAGAGCGCAAATCGGGCGTAGAGGCGCGTTTTCTCTCCGATTATGCGCATTATCGAATGCGCGTTAAACAGCGAGTTTTATTTTGCTCCGGCCGTTAAAGCGCATTTTGACTATGTGAACAAGCGATTCTCCGCATAAACTACCTGTAAAGCATTTGAAACAACCGGTAAGGTCACCAGTTGAGTGCTCAATTACCTCCTGCATACAAGTATTTACCATAAAGCGCTTCCGAGATGATGCGCATAATCGTCTAACCAGGCGTCAAATGGAATCCATCTAGAGGGGGTCCATGTGAAGCTCCAGAGACACTGTCTAAAGGAGCTATTAGTTAGGCTGACCATATGGCTGCCTCTACAAGAGGCATTTAAAGCTCTTTCAAGGCGCTTTAAAAAATTTACCTCTACAAGAACGGAGCACAAATCGGGCGTAGAGGCGCGTTATCTCTCCGATTATGCGCATTATCGAATGCGCGTTAAATAGCAAGTTTTATTTTGCTCCGGCCGTTAAAGCGCATTTTGACTATGTGAACAAGCGCTTATGCGCATTAACTACTTGAAAAGCGCATTTTGGTCATCCGTTAATGCGCTTCATCGCCTCTCGCCGCCTCTTGTGCAGAGGTATTAGGTGTAAAAGCGCTTCAGCGATTATGCGCATAATCGCCTAACCGGGCGCAAAAGCGAATCCTTGTAGAGGGGACCTAAATTAGCACATGTACCAGAGCACTTATTTTCATATGTATTATTTTTACATCCGTGCAATTTTAGGCTAAATGAGCACTCCACAAACTTACATATTCTTGTGAAGTAAACGAATTATTCCCCAGGATATAGCAGATTGTGATGCGGGCCTTTGATGTTATAAATAGGGAACAACAAATACAACCTCAGGGGGAAATCGGAATACACTCACTTCTTAAAGACGCTTTGATTTTGGCCATAGGCAAAGCAGCAATGGAAATACGCCTTTGGGGCACCCTCTCCTGAGAAGCTCCTCAGGCACAGGGAAGTGTGGCTTCATCATACAAGCTGAAGCTCTTGTTCACTCAGCCTGTTTTCATTTTACACAAGCATATAAGAGAATGCTTAGATGTTCCAGCACCTGGAGTGAAACACTGAATGGACTCCAGCTGCCATCACTGTACACTTTTCCAGCAGCCACACAGGAAGCAGAAAGGGGAGGAAAGTCCTCTAGTTTCTGATGAACACTTAGCTAAAGGTGGTGGGGTGGGGAGGAGAGGAGAGGTGGACTAAAAAGAAAGCACAAGAGGCACTCCTCACATTGAACTGCATCCAATGTTAGTCCTCCAGAGAATAGGTATGGGGTCGGCAGGAAGTAGAACTCCAGATGTTTGGACTTCAGCTCCCAGAATTCCAGACCACTGACCAAGCTAGCAGGGGCTTCTGAGAGTTGAAGTCCAGAACAACTGGAGATCTACAGTCTGCTCACCTCTGAAATAGACTGAAATGAACGGGACTTCAGATCAATTAACATTGGATACAACCCATGGACTTCTGCGGCTATTTAGCCCTTGTATTTCAGCTTCCTGCTGAATGAAAAATGAAAAAAAATGGGACCCAAGTGTTTCATTCATTGCTTATAAAGAAAAAAATGCCTGTGTCATAAATGAGTTCCAAATGTCATAGAGTCATTCCTTGCTCATTAACTTCTCTTTTTGGGGCCACACAGTCAGAAAAGGTATGATGGAGTTTGCAGGAATTGTGGGGAGAGAGAGAGCCAAGAGCTTCACATTTTTTAATCTTCAACTCGAAGAAGGTGAGGTAGTAAATCCCTCCAGAATCTTTCTCCCTCTTCTAACAATTTGTGGCATTTTCATGACACCTAGATTCAGCCGCCTGCCTCACTCTGCCTAATGGTTGGGGCAGCCTTGCAAAGGCTTGTTTTGTTGTTTTGTTTGCCTATGTTGGTTTATCCTTTGTCTTTGCACCAAATAGTTCCCAATCACTCGGCCCTTATCATTCCTTTGAAAATGTTTAGTGCATTCCATTTTGCATTTGCCTGCTTTTCCCATCCCCCTGTGCTTAGTTAGTTATTTGCATTTTGTCATTTAGAGAAAGACAAGTGGGGACCTGCTGCAACAAAATGTTGTGCTGCAGAGGGCTTCTTGTCCAGGGCTCCACTCCACCCCAGTTCCCCCTCCCCCAACAGCCATCAAGCATTCCATGCCCACTGAGTATGCTTATTGGGATATTGGGGAGGGGGTTTCCCCAGTTTTTGCCCCTAAAGTTTTTTGGGTACTTATGTAAACCTTAATCATGAGACTGCTGATACCCCTCCCCTATATTGGGGCATGCCATTTGGGGTAATTAAATACAAACACTTGGACAATTGAGTGCATGGCATCTTTCTCCCTGATATCTAATTTTCTACTGATATGTGATTTTCTGCTTGTGTAGGCTGGGTCTAGTTTCCTAGAACCCTGAGAGATCATTGTCCTAGAAACACATACTCAGAGGAAAATAGGGCAGGGTTAGTGAATTGTGTCACCCTTGCATAGTGGTGTAATGGAACTTAAGTCACCATCTTTCATAGACTTCTGTTTAATAATGGTATGTGATGATCAAGTAGTGTTTCATTAATGTACCCTAATGGCTGGGAAATCTTTCTTAGGTGGTCACTACTACCAGCCAAGCATCTCTGTCCAAATAGGATGGAGTTAAGACCAATGTCCTGGTGTTGGAGCAAAAAGTGGGGGGAGAGAAGTTTACAGAGATTTAAAGCATCATCCAAGCAAGAAACTGGTCTGAAGTTTTTGCAGAATAGCTGGGAGAGGAAACTTCTTGATGGGGTTTGCAAACTGATGCTGCTTATCATTGGAGGAATTTACTGGTGCTGCTCTACATAATAGTGGGTGCTTCCAGATTAAGCTTTAATGGTGTCATCACTCTGCCTCATTCATAGGATTTTACTAGAAAAGGTATGGGTGGGTGTGGGGGGAGGTTCCAGACACTGACATGTTCTACTAATAACCCTCCCATAATTTTCACTTCATCTTTTTCTTCACCAACCAAAATCCATTAAGGGAACAATCCTATGGCCCATAGACTTTGTCTATGGGGCATAAGATAGTGGGGATTCCTCCCTCTGGGGTCAGAGACAGCGCTCCAACCTCAAAAGGGGGAGTCAGAGATCTGATGCCCCTTCCTCACCTCCTTGCAGTTGATGCAGAAAGAACCATGCCAGCTGGTGTCCAGGGTCAGACAATTAACCTTGGAGAGGGGGAAAAGGTGGCATTCCAGTGGGCAGGGAGAGAAGGAGACCAGAAAGGCCTAGATATGAGCTATCCTAAGCCAGCCTCCTTCCTTCCCCTTCCGATGTGCTATCACCACATGAGCAAAATAGCCTGTCTACCAAAAAAAAAAAAAAAACCACCAATGATCAGAGGACAGGGAGCTTCTTCCCAAAGCCTCACTCCCTTTTCCCTGCCTCAGGAGAACCCTTCTGACCTATCATCACTTGATCCAAAATATGAACTTCCCCTGCCGCACTGTGGTCACCGTTTTAATTATTGTGATGAAGAGGGAATTTCACCAGGTACTGCATGACACCTGCTGAAATTCCCTTTTCTATTCAACTGTTAAAGAAACAGGAGCCCTGTCCTCCTTTTCATATGGTCACCCTAAAATTACCTATGAAGGGAGAGATTGTTATCTCCCTCCATGCAAAAGCAAGTGGCCAATCCACTGCCTTTCCATGGGGTGAGTGGGTGTCCATTGGTAAGGAGCTCAGTGGGAGCTGTGTTAGAGGAGACTGAGTGTTTATATACATGCTGGTGGCTCCCTCTCTTCCTTGTTCCTTGGCTGCAGCTGGGTTTGCTTCCTCATTGTCTTCAGCTGGGACTTTCCCCTCTTCCAAATTAGACCTTTAGCCCTGGATGAAAGCATCTTCTGGGCACTCCTAGGATAACTTGAGTTCCCACCTGGTTTGCTGCCTGTGCTCTGGAGAGCCATGGGATGAAGGAAGAGATTCAGTAACCAAGGCAAGGCTCAGGATGGGGGCATAGGAGTTCTTCTGGACCCCAGGCAAAGCATCCTGGTAGTGGGATTCATAGAATCATAGAATTATAAAGTTGGAAGGGGCCTATAAGGTCATTGAGTCCAACCCCTTGTTCAATGCAGGAATCCACCTTAAAGTAGGCTGACCATATGAAAAGGAGGACAGGGCTCATGTAACTTTAACAGTTGTAGAGAAAAAGGAATTTCAGCCAGTGTTATTTGTATGCAATTAGTTCCTGGTGAAATTCCCTCTTCATCACAACAGTTAAAGTTGCAGGGGGCCTGCCTTCTTTTGTATCTGGTCACTCTAGTATAGTGCCTGCAACTTTAACTGTTGTGATGAAGAGGGAATTTCACCAGGAACTAATTGCATACAGATGACCCTGGCTGAAATTCCCTTTTCTCTACAACTGTTAAAGTTACATAAGCCCTGTCCTCCTTTTCATATGGTCAGCATACCTTAAAGCATATCTGAAAGATGGTTGTCCAGCTGCCTCTTGAATGCCTCTAGTGTGGGAGAGCCCACGACCTCCCTAGGTAATCGGTTCCATTGTTGTATTGCTCTAACAGTCAGGAAGTTTTCCCTGATGTCCAGCTGGAATCTGGCTTCCTATAACTTCAGCCTATTATTCCATGTCCTGCACTCTGGGACGATCGAGAAGAGATCCTGTTGCCCCTTGTCTTCTGTTGAAGTGGAGTTCGCTGTGGAATTCCAATTGCTTCCTTCCAATTCTCTTCCTTCAGGGTCTCCCATGGGCTTGGGTCGGGAGCCTGACAATGGATTGAATGGAGCATATGTGTGTGTGTGCATGCCAGCATCCACTTTGGACTGGCATCTAACTGCAACCAGGCTGAAAAGGCTCCCCCATTCCTGGTTCAGACAAAACTGGGCTTGATGGGCCATTGGTCTGACTTAGTGCAAGGCAGCTTCCAAAGGGATGCTGTAGGCCAGTATTCCTCAACCTGATGGTCTCCAGATGTTTGAGGCTTCAACTCCCATCAGCCCGAGCCAGCATGACCAATGGTCAGGGATGCTGGGACTTGTACTCCAAAACATCTGGTGGGTACCAGATTAGCAAAGGCTCCAAAAGGGGTTTCTGTTTGCACTGCATCCCCTGGTGGTCTCTACAACATACAAGCCCAGTCAGTCAATATAGACACCGTACCCATCAAAACGGTGTGAGATTTTGCGGGTGAAATAATAATAAGCTGCAGAATGCTTTTATTTCCAGTATATGCCTAATTACTCTTTGAAAGAGTTTAACGATGATTTTGATGACTATCACAAGTGCTCGGCAGTGACAGTTTGTTCAAAAGAGACTTTTCTCGGTTCCTGAAACATCAGCTGGATGAAAACTTGATTTCTCTCACTGGCATCTATTACTGTTTTTCCAGAGATCTTTGTTAGGGGTTTGAAAGAAAACAATCCTATCTGATGAGCTAGAAGCATCCGGCATTATTACAAGGCTTGCTCATGAGATGAAAATGTCATGCCCAACGAGACTGGGTGGAGGTGGGAGAAGTCCTGCTGTCATTCAGGGGATAATGACAGTAATCATAAATTAATTGCATCTACACTGAAAAAACTGCCAGACAAACAAGAATCTGGAGAAAATGATATGGAGGGACATATTTTTGTTACATGTAATACATGTATAAGAACTAGATTGATGTACATACAATGTAAAATTCTGTAAAGAACGAATGACACAGTTTACACATCTTAACAATTCCTGGGCTGAGCAGCAAAGAATGTGCACACTGCCTCCTGCAAGCTGATCGCTTCAACTTTCAATTAGCAACCCAGGAATGCTCCTTTGCTTGGCTGGTATCATGACATCCCAGCCTCGAACTCTGGGTTATTTAAGGGTTCAACAACCCAGAGTTAACCCAACAGTGAACCAAGCATGGTTGTTGTACACAAATTTGTATGCATTTTTGAGCCAAGTAATACATTACAAAATATGGTTTAAAGCACATTCTGAAGGATAACCATTCCAATCCACATGTTAATCCTAAAAGAGTGAATTAGGTCAGTTCACTTAAAAATGCAAAACTAATAAAATTCTCCCTCATCCCTCCCCCAAGTGAGGGAACCTGGATCAGGTGGTAATCAATAATGATTGCATTCAACAGTTTATGTACATGTATGCAAATAAAAAAAAATCCTTTCATGAATAAAAGGAATTCACAAGTGAAGAAGAGTAAGGAACTTCACCAGCAACATTCTAGCTACATTCTGTGTCCTTACACAAATTTGCTGAGACATCTGCATTTGTCCAGTTCCTGAAACTAGCAAAATGTCCCTGTAAGTCCTAATAGACACAGCATTATGTAATTATTCTGTCTGATTCCAGAAGAGAAGGTGCTCTCTGGCTGAGTGAACATTACGTGTTGCACATTCTTCTCCAAATGGAAAAGATTGCTGAATTTTGTGGTTTTTGAATTACCTGCACATTATGCTAGAGAGCGTGCATGGGTTACTCAGTCTTCTTGAAGGTGTACATTTTGATTGATTAAAAGCTTGTGTGAACATCCTCATATAAGACTTGAACTAAAAACCGTGGTACTTTATTAATTTTTCATTATCGGTCTAGGAGAAGTTAGATGTCCTTAAATACATTTCCTGTTCATTTAATTACAATTGAGTGGGATTTGAAAGGCTGCGTGTTAAGTACAATCGATCATTATGGAAGAGCAATGCTGGCTTGACCTCTCAACTTGTAGAAACCATCTTCATATATTGGGTTCAATAGTGAAGGACTGGTTTCTTATAGCACAATGAAAGCCATAGCATTGGAACAGCACCCATTGTATCATAGAGTCCCACCTCTAAGACAAATATGCCAAAAACAGAGCTGGCTGCCTGCTTATCCATGGGCTGCTAGGTTCCGGCCCCACCAAACATTTTTTTTTTTAAAAAAAAGACCGCCTCCATACCCAGTATATGAAGATCCTTTATCAGTTCTCTGTGATGGTTTCTACAAGATGAGATATTGTATACACTTTTTCAAGGATTTTGTATGGAACATGTCTGTGATATAAGAGGGGCTACAGCTCAGTGGCAGAACCCATGATCAATCTATGGCATCTCCAGTCAAAGGGTTCTCAAATAGCAAAACTGAGAAAGTCCACCCCTGCCTCTTTCTCATACACAGAACGCTGCTGCCAATGAATAGACAAGACCAAGGATCTGACGTTATATGGCAGCTTCATGCATGCTTAATGGTTTCTGATATGTAAATGTACATTTTTGCATGGAATGCAAGACCTGAACCTGTGATGTGTAACTGTAAATCTCTCAGTGCCCCCAGTGCCAACTGGAGAGCATCAGTTTGAGCTGCAAATGCATGTTCAGCCCACTTTTATTGTGAGACTTCCAGCCAATACTATTATATGGCAATGCATTTGTGTACAGAACCTACTATTTAGGTATTTGATGATGGTGATGGTGATGGTGACGGTTAAGAATAGGTGTGTAGGAAAGATAGACTAATGATATCTGTTTAGAAAGATGTAAAGCTAAATGTTTCAGCTTCCACCCTCATCAGTATTTGTGATGTAATATGTATTAGAACCAAAATGTTGAGCTCTCTCTCTGTCTCCCTCTCTTTCTATATATGTTAATTCTCTGTTGTTTGACTATATTTCGTTTATATTTTAACAAGACTGACTTCATCGATAGTGGATCCAGAGGCTCCTTGTTGCTTGACTATTGTGGTGCCTTACAGCTACCTCTATGTTTGTTTATATGTATGTATGTATATATATATATATATATATATATATATATGAATTATTATGTTGTTGTTATTGTCTTAATATTAGATGGGATTATATGCAGGGGTTACTGTGGCAATATAATATCACAAGTCAAAGGTAAACATTCAGGACATTGCAGTGGATGCAGCACTTGAGAAAGGCATAACTGCATGGTGTGAGGACTTGGATAAGGCAGAGTGGGATGGGGAATGGATGTGGCTAGGGAAGGTTGGAGGACCCTAAATGCAATCGCATCCAGGTCAGAGGGAATAGGAGTTCCTCCTTATGGGAACCATAGGCGTTGTATACTGCTCCAATGAAACATTTTCATCATCAGGTGGATATAAGACTACCTTACCCATGGAAGTTCAATGTGCGCTGCAGTAAATCACCATGGGCCATCTGTGTTCATCCACAGTGACTTGCCCATGGCCACTAAGTGAGCTTCACAGCATGGGGAGAATATCAATATGATTTTCCCCATATCTAAACCAATCTTTCCCGTGCTGGCTGGCTTGCTGGCAGTTGTAGTCCAACACATCTGGAAGGCACCAAGTTGGTGAAGGCTGTTTTTATTTCTTGTTTATTTACAAAATTTGTATACTGCTCCATATCTGAAACAGTAAAAGATACAAAAATTAAAACGCCATTATTATACTAAAAAAACAACAACCCAGAATACCCATAAAAACTTTGGCTGTCAGTCAAGGAATGCTTCCTGGAATAACTTTCCAGCACTTTTCTAGAAGTGGCAGGGAGTTCAACAGAAAGGGGGCCATCACACAGAAGGAATCCAATCAGACTAGGCTGACCATATGAAAAGGAGGACAGGGCTTATGTAACTTTAACAGTTGTAGAGAAAAGGGAATTTCAGCCAGGGTCATCTGTATGCAATTAGTTCCTGGTGAAATTCCCTCTTCATCACAACAGTTAAAGTTGCAGGCACTATACTAGAGTGACCAGATACAAAAGAAGGCAGGGCCCCTGCAACTTTAGCCTACTCTACTTAATGTGTATAGGGTGACCAGATAAAATCCTGGTCAGGGCTCATGTAACTTTAACAGTTGTAGAGAAAAGGGAATTTCAGCCAGGGTCATTTGTATGCAATTAGTTCCTGGTGAAATTCCCTGTTCATCACAACAGTTAAAGTTGCAGGGGCCCTGCCTTCTTTTGTATATGGTCACTCTAGTATAGTGCCTGCAACTTTAACTGTCGTGATGAAGAGGGAATTTCACCAGGAACTAATTGCATACAAATGACCCTGGCTGAAATTCCCTTTTCTCTACAACTCTTAAAGTTACATGAGCCCTGGCCTGGATTTTATCTGGTCACCCTATCGTAGTAACACCCTGCATTGACTTTTTAACATGTTTCCACCCTTGCTCCCTCCAGATGGTAGGAGGGAGGAGAATATCGATGGGGTTGCGGAAAATAAGGGGCTGTCTACATACGGAAAAAGCCGTGTGGTGGTTGTGGACAATGTAGGCACAGATTTACAGCCGCCTTGGGGCTTCCCCACAATGCTGCATTTTGAAAAAGTCAGGCAATTTACCCCAACTTTTTCAAAGGGAGTGAAACCAACATGGTGCTTTTTCCATATAACATCACTCTGCAGCTAATCCAGGGCCAACCCGAGGGTGGAGCCTAG
Source organism: Anniella stebbinsi (assembly GCA_029215795.1). Lineage (NCBI taxonomy): Eukaryota > Metazoa > Chordata > Lepidosauria > Squamata > Anniellidae > Anniella > Anniella stebbinsi. The sequence continues at coordinate 209,909,427 of JARDYH010000004.1, forward strand.
TGGAAGGTGACCAGCAATTGGTCGCCTTCCACAAGGAAGAGGGCGGGAGTGGCTCTGGGACTTAGATGGCCACCCAGAAACCCCGTGCTTCCTCCTTGGCATCGGGATTACCCAACACCACCCCGAGAGAGGGATAGTGTGACGTTTGAGAGGGAGGTGGTGCCAACCCGGTGCCATGAAGACAGCTCCTATGTCAACACAATTTAGCTGGAAGAGATGAGAGAGCAGAGCAGAGCATGCCATGTTGGCTGGCCCTTTATGGTCTTCCATAATATCATTTGCCGCTTAATTTTCTGATCAAGCCCAGGTGATTTGAAGGATGTGCTTTGTCAGCACTTAACACAGCCAGAAGGATCAGTCAGAATGAGAATGGCTGGAGTTTTTCGAAGCCAGGCAACACAAACATGAAGCTGCTGAATTATTAACTTGTATATGAAAGCAGTACCAGGAAAACAGAGAAGGACTGGGATATAATACAGAGAGAGAGACCTCAGCCTGAATGGCTTTTTCCCCCCCATTTCTTCTCTTTTTTGGTATCATACTGTATCCACAGATAGATTTTTATCGGGAACTGCATATGGCAGGAGCATGTCTAATATTTCCCTCCCAAGCTGCAATTGTACCTATATTCCCCACACACACACACACACTCCTATGTGCAGCTACAGGGCTTAGGGGGAAATCCCTCTTGGGGATGGTGGGAACTTTTTTCTAAGTCCCCACCTGAAGTAATCAATGGGAAAATGATTACTGGTAAAACATGTAGGTTGGGATCTCAATAAAAACTGGGGGGGGGGGGGAACCCAACTGGTTACAAACAAAACATAACTGCTTTAACGTATGACTTTAACATAACTTGTAGTTTGGGGTCTAAGACTAGAGGGGGAAAGCTAAAAAGCAAGCCAGAAAATATAAAGGTGTGCTCATGCCCTGACTTTTCCATCCCCCCTCCAGCCACTATTTTATGAGCAATTTATTGGATCATTGCATTGCATTGCATTGCATTTCTATATCACCCAATAGCTGAAGCTCTCTGGGCGGTTCACACCAATCCAGACATATGGGATTCAATGTTTTTATTGTAAATGTTGCTTTTAGTAAGCAAACTGTTTTGTGCCTTAAAAGGGGGGTTGACCAGCAGGTCCTGCAACAAAATGTTGCAGTGCATCCTCATCTCCTAACCAGAGTGCTCCTCTTCAGGGTTCCAGCGATCTGGCCATGCCCTTCTTGAGGATAATATCAGTTATAATGGACATGGACTCAAACAGACCAGTTGACTCTCCCAGCCCCCCAAATCTCCCTTGGTTTTCCATTTTTCTTTTCCAACTAACACCCAACATTCTGTGGCTCTTGGTAGCCACTAAGCATGAGCTATCTTGAAGGAAGGTTGACCCCTGAGGTTTTATAAAGAGATTGTAGTTCTGTAAATCCCCTGAGCATGCTGATACCTCTTTCTTGTTTCTCGGCAGCTCCACTTTGGTTGCAGTTTTTTCAGCATGATGGCACTGAGTTTGCTATAAGAGGGAGTGACAATAGGAGTCATAAACATGGAAGCATCAAGAGTGGGCATGGTCGGACACCAGCCAAGGGCCCTCACTGCAGCAGGGGTGCTGACAAAAGCCAATTGGAGCTGTTCCACCACTTCACCATTGCAACCTGCTTATTCATCTGCCACTCACTCTGGCCCAAACAACACAGCTAGTGAGAAAGAGCAGCAATAGATGCCACAGAATACTTGCTCACTGGCGCTTTTCCTTTCAAGGAAACAAGTGGTAGCAATGATGGGATGAGAAACAATAGCAGTTGATGACAATGCACTGAGATTGCAGACTCACAGAGGAAGGGGCCCATTGAGGCTGTTTTGCCCCAGAGCATTCAAAAAGCAGACACTGGTGACAAAATATTCCATGGGCATGAGCCAGCCAACGTTCAGCACTTCTGAACCCTAGTGAATATAAGATGGGGAAGGGAGGGTTTAAGTGTGTGCTTAAATTCAGTGTGTGCTTAAGACTTAGTCAGTCTTAAAATAGACCAACTGAAACCAATGGAACAAAGATAGTCAGACCCATTGATTTCAATGGATCTACTCCAAGCACGACCAAGTCTGGACCAACCCAGTTAATTGGCAATAAATCCCAATGAGCTCAAAAGGACTTTTACTGAGTACACATGTTATTTGTGCTGTGATTGAAAACCTATCTACACTTCCTTGGGAATAACTACCTACCTTTGTATAGGATTGGGCTGCACAGATAAAACTACACTATAGATTTAAACTGTCATGGCCTCCTCATAAAGGATCCTGCAAACTGTCAGTTTACGACAGTGATGAGAATTTGTTTGTTTTTTAATGAGAATTCTCTTGCTTCTTGTTTGGCAATAGTAACAAATTGATTTAGCATTGACATGCCCTAAGATTGCCGCCCATCACTTTCCTGACTTCCTTGCACAACAGGTGGGAGGGGGGGGCTTGTGAGGGGGGGAAGAAATTCTTCAAAGGGCAAATGCTAATAGAAAATATAATGGGCATGAATAGAAGCACAAGGTGGAGACGAGATCCATCCAATCCACAGTCCATTAAGATCAATAGGCATTTTCCCATCGGCTTTAACGACATTTAGACCTGGGTCTGTAATAGCAATAAAAACCCAATAGAGCCAATTTAAATTCAATCAGATGTTGGATGGGGAGTTGCAGTATAGCAAGCTGGATGTAATGTGATCATTGTTTCCTTTTTCTCTGACAATACATGTTGCTCTCCTACAAGGAACAAGAGCAATTGTGTTCCAGCGAAGGTAGGAATAAAAATAACTTAGGGAAGGAGTTGTAGGGAGAAAGCGAATGTCTATACAATGGCAATACAATGAGGAGTTCCAAGAACATGACATGCAGAAGGGGAGGAGGACTCTGTTTGCACTGCAGGCTTCTATTTGTGCTGTTCACAACACACACAGATATTGTATGCAATTTCCTTTATGGCAGCACAAATTAGGAGGAACGTTGAAGTCAATAGAATGGCAGCATTGAAAAATGAAATGGAAAAAGACCAAGGGGGACTAACTGACAGCTCCTACATAGAAATAGTTATTGACATGACATGGAAGATGGTAGCATTCCAGAGCAAATGAGCCATTTTTGGAAACTGCTAATGGAGGGCATTCTTTGAACACAGCTTTTATTCAAAGCATTGTGCAAGATGGAGCAAAGAATACCTGAACTAATGTTTACTACCATTTACCATTTTCAGCATAAATGTTTAACTGTGAATAGGGCTTTATAATCCTGCACTGTCTGCCATACAACCTTGTTGTCTTATTATTCCCAATTTCCAGTTTGACAAGGGTAGTTGAGAGATGGTGATTTGTCCAAAGCTACCCAGTTCATGGCTAATCAGAGACTTGAGCAGCTAAGGAAAAGCCGGTCTTTTATCTGCATTGATTCTGTAACATGTCATAAGGGAGGATGGGAGATTATGGAAAGCTGTGCACTCAGCACAGATCCCACGAGTGAACATTATAATCTGTTTTATATAGGCACGAATAGATATGTAATAATTTATCAACTAAAACTGATTTGGTTCAAGAAGCATCTCTTTGGATGTGTGTAGGTGATATCCAAATTCTGTCAAGTTTCTCCAGGAAATCACATTGGTTCCTTGCTAACTCCGGTGATGCTCTTTTCCAGGCAAGTACACAACCCAACATGATGCTAAGGGATCCTGGGCTGCTCCTATTTGGCTAAAATAGGGAATCGAATACTCCAGCACTTCTGGCCATTAGTATATCATTGGCATACTTCCAAGAGAAGCAATGTTAACTTAACCTCAGTGTCCTGGATTGAAGCCAAATAGGTAATTAGGTTCTTTTTACCTAAAATTACCCACTGTTGGTTTAAACTGAAGTTATTCTTCCCTCATGTGCTTTGAAAATAAAGAGCTTCTGGAGTTTCTGCTCATTGTCCAGACTTATGACCTAGCAAACTGTTTTATTTGCTATAAGTAAGAAACTTTCTCTTCTTGATTCTCCATCTTAAATGAAGTATGAAACCGTTGTCATGTTATGTTCTTATTTATTTATATTATTTATTTATTTCATAGATTTATATACCGCTGAACATATTTTGAAATATCTTATACATTGAATATCTTCAATTGTGTGTGCACTGTCTGGGCATATTCCAAAGACACAACAATGGTGTTTATACTTCCTTGTAATCCCTTTGAAGAAAACCAGGGGACAGTATTTTTTTTTTTCTTCTAGGGGGTCTTTGCAAGCTCTGGTCACTGGTTTGCATGGATAGATCAAGTGTGACTAATAAATATAATTTTCTTGTTTCAAAGCAGAGACTAGCCAGCTATTCTGTATGAATATAGTAAAAAAAAATAGTGCTGCTCATCATGTTCCTGATTTAACTACCAGTTACTTGTCACAGCAAAAACTTGCTAGCTATTGCACATCATTCTGTTCTAACTAGTTCTCATTTAAAACACATTCTGTGCTAGCTGTTTCACAATGTGCTGAGCTTTTACTCCTCAGTTCCCCATTCAAAACACAAATGCAACTTGTGAATCATTATTCCAGGCCATTGCTCACCCCACCCACCCACCCGCAAATCTTCAAAAACCATCTGTAAGGCTGTTGCTTATTTGAGACATTTCTCTGCAACAGTGAATATGCATTTCTACAATGGAAGTGCAATAGCAGAGCTATTCACTATAAACACAAGATTACATTCTGGAAATGTGACAGAGATGTTCTCCTAGGCAGTGCTCAAATGATGGAGGGGGTGATTGGGGGACCCTAAAAGAACTCCACAAGCCCCATGTCTGATTCTGCACTATTTCAGTTACAGCATGCCCTCATAGCCTTTTAAAGGCAATAGATAAGTAAGCTGGGTGCCTCTGCCTATAATTTGAGGACTATTCCTACAGAGCATATATGCTACTTTTGAGGGAAGTCATTGTTCCTGGCAATCTTTACCAATCACATTATTAAGCGCCTCTCTTTTATTGATATATTGAAGCGCAAAGCCTAACAGTCTGAAAATGTGCACTGCTTTCAGAAATTGCAGCATTCCTTTCAGAAGGATTCCTGTATATTTTGCTGCTAGCTGAACACTTTCTAAAAGATGTTTAATCCCATCATACTTTTGTAAGATTGGGGACTGAACAGCATAAAGTTGGCCAAGCCTGCTGACTAGGCATATCTTTTTCTTCGGTAAACTACAGTTTATATGTTGTCTTGGAAAGTAAATAGTTAGACAATTGCTTCTTGATACAGGACCATTTGGGGAAAATTCTGACTAGGAAAAACCAATCGGAGAAGGGAGTAAACCTTCCCCTGTCCCAGCTAAGAGTGAAATAATCCAGGTGTCTCTGTTTCAGGAATACAAAGTACAGGCTGCAATTTTTTGCCAGAGATGAACAGAAACAGAGAAAGATACAGAGAGAGGTGAGGGCTATAGATGCTCTGTCAGTATCTCTGGCAGTGGTCTGTCTCCCTGGAGATCTGATGTAGAAGCCCATGGGTGTTGGTTGTCTCTTGGACTGTTTAAGATGCTCCTCCACCTATGCTCAACTATGCTCATAAACATAAATATGGCAAGATTCTAAAAGCCTCCAATGATTTTCTTCCAAAGGAAACCAAACCCAGGTAAATGCTGCATCCCTGGAACATCTCACCCATTAGTAAAGTGAGGTGAGCTTAATAAAACTTGATGTTTCCCATACAATCCTTATAGATATGTAGAGTAGAAATTGTCTTCCTTGCTCAAAAGACAAATGTTTGGCTTCCTAGAGATCACTCCTTATTTAAATTTAAATCCCAATTTCTCCATGAGTGAGAGGGCTCTGTTAGTCGTGCATGACATCACAGGATTTCCTCCTTTCCCTTCCAGCATGTACTGCCTTTATACAAATCTATGGTGTGACCACACGTAGAATACTGTGTACAGTTTTGGTCACTACATCTAAAAATACATATTGCAGCGCTGGAAAAATGCAGAAAAGGGCAACTAAAATGAGCAAAGGACTGGAGCATCTCCCCTGTGAAGAAAAGTTACAACAGCTGGCATTGTTCATCTTGAAAAAAAGGAGGCTAAAGGGGGGCATGATAGAGGTGAACAAAATTATGCATGGTGTGGAGAATGTGGATAGGGAGATTTTTTTTTCTCCCTCTCCCATAATACTAGAATCCGGGGTCATCCCATGAAGCTGATTGGTGGGAGATTCAGGACAATTGAAAGGAAGTACTTCTTCACATAGAGCATAGTTAAACTATAGAATTTACTACTACAAGATGTGGTGATGGCCACCAGTTTAGATGGCTTTAAAAGGGGGTTGAATAAATTCCTGGAGGAAAAGGCTATCAATGGCTACTAAGTACAACCTCCAGTAGCAGAGGCATTAAGCCTATATACACTAGTTATTAGGGAGCATGGGTGGGATGTTGCACCATGTCCTGCTTGTGGTTCCCTGGTCAACAGCTGGTTGGCCACTGTGTGAACAGAGTGCTGGACTAGATGGGCCCTTGGTCTGATCCAGCATGGCTCTTCTTATGTTCTTCTGTGTTCTCCCCATCCCCTCTCTCCCCAAATGGTTTCTCACTCACTCCCATTTTCAGCCCATTGGGACCCACCTTGATCTTGAACAGAGCCACAGTAGACTTGAAAAGTTGCAGCTATTTGTCCAGTATGTATTGTTCAATATTTTCTGATATGAAAGCAGAAATGCATCAGAATCGATTTCACTGCCTCATGTTCAGAAACCTTGGATGGGGCGGTGGGGGAGGTATTAGCTGGAGGGCAGCATAGCTTTTGCTTTCATTTTAATGTATTCACAGCATGACAGGGCCACATCAACAGGAACATCATTTAACATATACTGTCTGATAAACCAGTCTCTGATACCACTGGTGCATGGTTGGGCACTAAAACCAAGAGGAGAGCTCAAACACTGTTATTACATATTTCCCCCCACATTACTTCTCTCACAGGTTGTAGTTGATAGCCTGACTGTAACTGCAGAAAAAGTAAAGGTTATTCCATTTCCTTGTCTACAAAAGTTGCACTTGCAGAACCTTTTAATATCAAACCTCATTATTTTAGAGCTAATTCATGTAGCTGTCGTGCTACCAATGTCAGTGGAGTCTGGTGTCTCTGAGTTCAGTGGGGCAGTGAATCCGCACTGGGTTTCAGTCAGAACCAGTCAGAACTCTAAATGAGCTGTCAAAAGTGCTGAACCCTATCCCCAAACTGAGTTCAACATCTTTAGAGTTCTGTCTGGTTCTGGCTGAGATCCAGCGCAGATTCACCACCCCACTGAAATAGGACCCATTAGCTTCCACTGACAGAAGTCCATTTTGTTCTTTAGCCTCTGACAGCTTCCTGCTCTTGGCAAATGGTTCTTGTGATTCCATGCATTCTGAGTAGAAACTGCCAGGGCCAGCAACCAAAGCTCATGATTTTGAGTGGAATGCAAAAGTGGTGACTTCTGCAAAATATGGAGCTGTGATATCATGGTTCAAAGACAAATGCAATAAGTCAAGTCCAGCAATCATGTATCACTCCTTACTCGCCAGAAAAGTCACAGTGATACTAGTCTATGTAAGTAATATAGACACACAGAGAGACATGAACACACCAAGCTTCTACCTGGCTGTTCTCAGGACAAATAACTGCAATTTACCTGCTCTTACATTCAGCACTGTACTGACATGTCATGCTCCTCTAACACCCCAGTTCACAAAGAAGTAAGTCAAGCATTTTAGATTTCAATCTCTTCCAATGATATTTGCCTGCTCAAGAAAATGGAGGGAGCTGTAAAGCGCAATCCCACACCAGATTAGAGGTTTTGCAATATTGGAAGTGGTTACAGGGTCCCGGAGACCGAGTAACTCCAACACTGAGAGGTATGTGCTTGTAACATCTGTGCCGACCACAGGAAGGTTATACACAGAAATTCTACATGCACTGAATGCATGGAGGAGGAGAATGGACCCTATCCTGGCTTCCATGCATTTAGATCAGTGGTCGGCAACTTGTGGCACTCCAGATTTTGGGCCTACAGCTCCCATGAGCCCTTGCCAAACATAGCCAACAGTGAAGGATGATGGGGGTTGTAGGCCAAACATCTGGAGCACCACGAGTTGCCCACCTCTGACTTAGACAAATCTGTGAACAAAGCCGACATGATTACAACTTAATGTAGACTCTTTACGCCTGACCAGAAACCTTATATAAAGCAAGCTCCCCAATTCTGCTGAGAGTCTTGTTCATGACTTATTATTATTATCATCGTCGTCGTCGTCGTCGTCATCATCATCATCACATTATTTCTATGGGCAGTATACAATTCATTAAAAAACATAAAATACAATCAAACAATGTGTAAAAAGAGCACATAATAAAACTAAGATGATGTGAGCAGCAAAGAGTAAAAACACCACAGTGCATAAAAGCAGAGTAAAACTAGTAGCAAAATAAAAGTGCAATGATTTAAGCATGTTAAAAACTGTTTTTTTAAAATACCTGGAGAACAAAATGGTCTTCAACTGGTGCTGAAAAGACTATGCAAGGAGAGCTTTTTGGGGGGAGGGCATTCCACAGACAATGCCACCACTGAAAAGACCCTCTCTTACCTCACTTAATTGGGGCTTTTGGAGGAGGGTCTCAGATGATGACCTTTGTGTATGGATAGGTAAATATGGGAGGAGAATCTCCTTCGGGTAACCCGGCTCCAAATCATCCAGCACCTCGAATTGGGCCTGGAAATGAGCTGCCATATTTTGGATCAACTGAAATTTCTGAACCATTTTCAAAGACAGCCCCATATCTAACACATTGTTGTCATCAAAATGGGAGTTTAACACAGTGTAACTGTCAAAAGGCTATATCTGTTGCAAGGCAGCTCACAAGACACCCTCCCCCCCCCCAGCAGTGGCACGCAGGGCTGGCTCGTGCTGCCCCCACACCCAGGAGTCACATGTGCCAGCTGCCCCTCCCCTCACTCTTGCCAGCAGCGCACAGTGGCTCATGTTCTCCCCTGCTCCTGGCAGTGGTACACAGTGGATTCCACTTCCCTCCTGGCAGCAGTGAGTGGTAGCTCATACCGGTGCTCCCATCCACTCTGTGTAGCAGCCGCACACTCTCACCCCCCTCACTCTTGTCAGTGAAGCACAGCAGCTCATGCTCTCCCCCACTCCCAGCACAGCAGCAACACCCACAGTGTATCTTCCCGTCTTTTTTTGAGATTTCAGTCGCATACTTTTTCTTACATCTTGTCAGATGCACTTGCCAAGCTGGCACCAGAGACTTTAGGCATGGCTTGTTATTATTCCCAACATCCATTGACTTTATCTACTTATTTCAAAGTATTACAAGTTTAACTGGATTGCACAATAGGCTGCCAAATTGCAATCCTAATACCCATTACTCAGGAGTAATCTTGCTGTTTTCAATTAGGTTACACTCGAATAATAGGATCTTGGGCACAAGGTACACATTTATATGAACTGGTTCGCTATGTTTATACAAGTCTGCATGCTTTGTTTATATGCTTTACATTTATAATGTGTAGTAAAAGCCATATTCTTTGGCTAATAAATATTAGAGTACACTAAGCTTCAAGATGTGCAAACGTGTTTGTGATCCAATTGTCTTTATTGCCCTTCTCAGAAAATTATAAACCTACTATCAAGACTTAATACCCCATCTAATCACATTTTAATTCATTTTAATTATATATGTACTCTAAACAGGTCTCAGTTCAGTGTTTCCACTCAGGGCAGCATTACAAAGCTTGGATAATTGGTACGATAATTTTAAATTTAAAAGGCAGTAAACATTTTCTAAGAGCATAATAAACCTTAAAAAACTTCTAGAAGATACTGGGCTGTGAACGACTACAACTTAAAAATTCATTGTGTAGGATTCATTTATGAGCAACCCAATCCTAAAGGCATTTTACTTTGGCGTCCTATTAATTCCAATAGAGGTTACTCTTAATATATGTACTTTGGATTGTAGGCAAATGGCCAGATCCCACAAAGCAGACCTATGTGTGGAAGTAGCCTTCTATTTGCATAACTGGTGTAATACCTCTGGATGTACAGTTTTCTGGAGCCATCATTTGTGACATAGTACCAGTTTCTCGTGTCAAGAGCTAAATTCAAGGTGAAAAGTATTAATGAAATTATTTGCAAGGATTTTTGTAAAGCAACATCTAAATATAACCAGTTATGGGAGTGACTCTATCCTCTCTTTTTCTGTCTTGGCTAATTAATATCCTGCCTTTCTTCCAGGGAACTCAAGGCAACGTACATGACTCTTCCCCATTTCTTGGTGAGGTGGGACATAGATCATAGAAAGCTGCCTTATACAGAGCCAAATCCTTGGTTCATCTAGCCCCATATTGTTGACACTGACTGGCAGCGACTCTCCAGGGTTTCAGGCAGGAATTTTCCCTGCCGTATGTGGCAATATCAGGGATCAAACCTGCAACCTTCTGCATGCAAAGCAGCTGCTTTACCCACTGAGCCAAAACAAATAACCCTGTGAGTTAGGTCAGGTTGAGAGAGTCATTGTCCCAGTGAGAATCATGGTTGAGTGGGGATTTGAAGTTGAGTCTCCTGAGTTGTAATCCGTCACTCTAACCACTACACTACTCTGTCTCTCTAAACGTTGTTTTGTGGAGAGGGATGAAAAAATCAGCATTTGTCCTGAAAAGAAAAGTGGAAACCATGTGATATTCATTTGGCAACAAAACAGCAACTTTGGGTGTGATGGGATTTCAATGAAGCAGAGTCATTCCTTTGTTTAGCACCATCCACTTTCTTTGAACTTCTCTAGAGCGAGCAAGATGATATTATTATTATTATTATTATTATTATTATTATTATTATTATTAATACTACCACCCTGGAAAATGTCAATTTGTACAAATATGCATGAAAGCTACCCTCAACTCAGGGCAAAAAAACAAAACAAAAAGAATATGCAGTTCCTTTCTCTTTCAAGGTCTATGAAGGTGCAATCAGAAGGTATGAAAGCAACTACTTGAGAAGGATGAGGGATTTATGTGCTTGAACTTTTTATTATTAAAGTCCTATCTAGTGAGACCATAAGCTTCAGGCTGTTCAATATAGTACTGAAGCAGCAACTGATTGGTGGAATTATGGGAACATTCAGGTTGCTCGGTAGAGCTGTCGTCTCTGTATGAGCCATATCTTCTTGAGTTCCCTACAGACTCAAATGCCATCACCTCTAGTGCAGTGGAATTTTATGAGTTGTCGTGTTCAGCAATACTGCAGAGTTGGATACTGAGAGACAGCATCAGCCCCTACTTTGCTTAGCATTGTTCACTCAATCCATCCTGTGATCCTGCTTTACGTAGCTTGAAAATAAGTGACATGGAACTGGTGCATGTGAATCATCAGGCTGCTGGTATCCCTTCTTTTCTACCCAAAGCAGATCCTTTTGTATGGTAAATAAGTGATTTGACTCCTAGAGCTTTTCTACATGAGGCTATTAATCTGTCACAGAATTGAGGCCTCAGCACTACAGGAGGAACATTTACTTCCTAGCTTTTCCACTACATAACCTCTGGGTGGCACTGTGGCATGGCAGAATAGCACAAATGCATAAGAGGAAATTGCGCTTTTGCTTTCACCATTAAATACCACATTTTCCCTGCTCTAAAGTGCTGGTTAGACACAGCATTAAAACTGGAGGATCACATCATCATCTAAAGAACCATAAACAATCGTGAGTATGGAATAATGAGTGTGTGATAAATGCCTTGTGTAGAAAAGCCCTCATATTCCAAATCAGCTAATAATGAACTTTAGTGACACAACTGTGCTGCTAGACACAAAACTGAAACGGGGGGGGGGGGGTCATAACATCACCTAAAGAACCCATAAATACTGTAACTGTGAGTAGGGAACAATGAGTGCACGATAAATGACTTATGCAGAAAAGCCCGTAGAGTATCTGTCATTTTGCCAACTGCTTAAAGCTTCACTAACCCATTGCCCTCCAGATGTTTTGGCTGGGTCCAGGAGGTTGTAAATGCCTCCTTGAGAGAGGGAGTGGTGCCAGCCTCGTTAAAAGAGGCGGTAATCAGACCACTCCTGAAAAAGCCTAACCTGGATCCGGAAGATGCTAACAACTATAGGCTGGTGGCGAACCAGCCTATAGTTCCTGGGCAAGGGGCTTGAGTGGGTGGTTGCAGGACAACTCCAGACACTCTTGAATGAAATGGATTATCTAGATCCTTTTCAATTGGGTTTCAGGCCTGGCTTTGGAACAGAAACTGACTTGGTCACCCTGTGGGATGACCTTTGCCGAGAGAGGGACAGGGGGAGTGCGACCCTGTTGGTTCTCTTGGACCTCTCAGTGGTTTTCGATACCATCGACCATGGCATCCTTCTGGATAGGTTGTCTGGGCTGGGAGTTGGAGGCACTGCGCTGCAGTAGTTCCGCTCCTACTTGGACGGCCAATTCCAAAAGGTCGTGCTGGGGGATTATTGCTCTGTACCGTGGCATTTAAGCCAAGGGGTTCCACAGGGCTCTATTTTATCCCCTACGCTGTTTAACATATACATGAAGCTGCTGGGAGAGGTTATCTGGAGATGTGGGCTGAGATATCGTCAATATGCGGATGACACCCAGCTCTACCTTTCCTTTTCATCAAACCCAGGTGAGGCAGTGGCTGTTTTGAATCAGTGCCTGGGCACAGTAATGGACTGGATGAGGGCTAACAAACTGTGACTCAATCCAGACAAGACAGAGGTACTGTTAGCGGGTGGTTTGTCTGTCCGGCGAGGTGATGTTCACCCTGTTCTGGAAGGGTTGCACTCCCCCTATAGGATTGGGTCCATAGTTTGGGGGGGGCTGTTGGATCCAGAACTGTCGCTTGAGGCACAGGTGAACTCGGTGGCAAAGAGCACCTTTTATCAGCTTAGGCTGAAATACCAACTGCGCCCTTATCTGGACAGAGATAGCCTAGCTACAGTTATCCATGCTCTCTTAACCTCTCGTTTGGACTACTGCAATGTGTTACACGTGGGGCTGCCTTTGAAAACAGTCCAGAAACTTCAGCTGGTACAAAACAGGGCAGCCAGACTGTTAACGGGGACTGGCCAACAAGACCATATTATGCCAGTCCTTTTCCAACTTTCCTGGCTGCCGGTCCAGGTCCGGACCCAATTCAAGTGCTGGTACTAACATTTAAAGCCCTAAATGGCTTGGGGCCAGGTTATCTAAAGGAACGCCTCCTCCCATATGTACCTGCCAGGACCCTAAAATCATCTACAGGGGTCCTTCTCCATGAGCCCCTGCCAAAGGAAGTGAGGCAGGTGGCCACTAGGAGGAGGGCTTTCTCTGCTGTGGCACCCTGGCTGTGGAATGAGCTCCCCGTCGCCAGGTGAAGACCTTCTTATTCTCCCAGCATTTTAACAGCTAAATTAACTCAATTTTAACCCTTGCTGTTTTTAATTTTTATTTTAATCTGTATTAATCTCTGCTGCTTGGTTTTATCCTGGTTGTGTTTTTATATTGTATGTTATTTTGTGTTTTTAGGTTGTGGTTGTTTTATATTTCTTAAAATGATTTCATGGTTTTAATTTTTGTGAACCGCCCAGAGAGCTTCGGCTATGGGGCAGTATAAAAATGCAATAAATAAAATAATTAAATAAATAAATAAGTCTCACCCAACCTGGCCAATAGTCAGGGATGATGGAAGTTGTAGTTCAAAGCACCTGGAAGGCACTAGGGGCTGTATCCAATGTTAGTCTAATTTAAGTCCCATTCATTTCAATGGGTCTAAAGTAGGACTACCATTGGGATACAAGCTCAATGGTAGTAGTCTTACTTGGGGAAGGCTGATCTGGTGGGTGAATCAAGGAACCATTCACCACAAGCAGGAAGTTGGCATGGCTGTAAACAAAGTGGACGCCTCAAGCAAATTTTTGAAAAGGCCATAGCTCAGTGACAGAACACAATGCTTTGCATAAAAAAAACTCTCTGGTTTAATTCTTTCCCCCTTTCTACAGATAGATTCTAGAAATGTTTGCTTCCAAGTTGTTATACACACACACACACACACACACACACACATATATATATATATATATATATATATTGAAGCCACCAACAATTTACCTGAGACATTAAGTCAATTTGGAATGATTCTTTTCAGAAATATTAACATTATCTAACCAATACAATTGAGTACAGACCACTCCCAACCTCTATATTAGGGGAGAGATATCATTAGAATATTTGTGAAATTGACCAAAATGAGTCAATAGAAGTGCTTGGATAATCTTGACACTGATTATTGAAACCGACAGGGAGAAGTCAATACAAACCAATGGTGGCCTACTTTCTTAAATTTAGAGCTCTTTTATGTTCATGTTTAAATGAGGATTACTTACAACATGAAGCCTCAAAGACTCTAAACTTTGCTCTTGCCCAGTTGAGTGAGTGACAGAACATACGTATGTTTTAAGTGTAGACAGCACTTCTGTATTTAAAGGCTGACGTTAGCCATTGTATTAATTCACAATAGTTCCGTAAATCTTGCAATGATTGATAAATCAATCATACTTAATACCATTAAGCTTTCTTAATGCAAGAAATACAGAATATGTATAAGAAGGGGGGGGGGGCTAAAAAGAAATGCTGGTATTAGCAAAACCACAAGCACAGCAGAGGAAGAACGAAGAAAAAGCCGGAAAGTAGGTCATGTAGCACGTGCTAAGATTGCTTTTCAATTTGTATGAATAACTATTTGCCAAGAACATAAAGTGGCTCTAGTCAGCTCAGTCATCCAACCTGAGGTTACACTAGCAAATTCAAGATATGCCCAGAGTTGTAGGAGCAGGCACTGACAAGCCAGGCTCTGTGTCCTTTGGGTAGTGACCTTGACTGGCGATGAGTGCATCCTTTCGCTAAGCATTCTTAACTTGAGCTAGACATGAAGCTAACAGAAGGTATTCCTTTCCTGGGTTCATATTTTATACCAGTCCTGGCTAATCCAGAGCCTTCATAATTCATGCCAAACACAGGGACTGAGTAGAGGCTGGTGACTCCACTGTCAGTGGGGTGGTGAATCCACTCCAGGTTTCAGAACTCTAAAGGACCCATCCAAGAATTCTGACTGGTTCTGACTGAAATCTGCACCACTGGCGTCAGCGCCACCAGCCTCCACTACAGGAGCGTATGTTGCACACGCCTAGGCCCTTTCCACACCACGGGGTGTGGAGGGGCGGCGAACCCGGAAGTAACCACTTCCAGGTTTGTTGTGATGAAACCACATCATGGCCGTGATGTCCCGGGTCGTCGGATGTCCCACCCGCCATTTTGTTTTGTTTTTTCAGCGAGGAAGAGCACTCCTGTACTCCAGCGCAAATGTAAGTATTTTTTTTTAAAAAAACCGTGCGCGATCATGCCCCCTCCCCCACCGCCATCCTCGGGATGGTGAATATGATGGCCCCCTCTCTCCTGATGGCCATGGAGCTGCGGGGTGCTGCTCCGTTGCCAGCAGTTCTGCAGGGGCAGGCGGGCACATTCTTCCACAGTCCCAGGAAGTTCCCAGGAACCAGGAAAAATCCTGTGCCCCCCCCCCGCCCCGGTACTCCCTGTGCATCATGTGGATTCACAGGGAGCAGCCGGGGTCCCTCCCAGGCATTTTCCTGATGTGGAAAGGGCCCTAGTCCTGAAAAGGACTCTGAGGCCTGAATGCTCCAGTCTATGGCCTCATCTACACCAAGCAGGATATTTCACTATGAAAGCGGTATGAAAGCCGTATATGAAAGGCAGGAGCGACACCAAGCAGGATATAGCTTGAAAGCGGTATATGGTATGTGTCAGTAGGCCCCAACAGTTGTCAGTGCACTTCAAAACCTCTATAAAGCAGTAGTGTGGCTCCTGCCTCTTACATTCCGCTAGGCTGACCATATGAAAAGGAGGACAGGGCTCCTGTATCTTTAACAGTTTCATAGAAAAGGGAATTTCAGCAGATGTTATTTGTATGCAAGCAGCACTTGGTGAAATTCTCTCTTCATCACAAAGTTAAAGCTGCAGAAGCCCTGCCCTCTTTTGTACATGGTCAAGAGACAGGGCTCCTGCAGCTTTAACTGTTGTGATGAAGAGGGAATTTCACCAGGTTATATATGCATACAAACAACACCTGCTGAAATTCCCTGTCCTTTGCAACTGTTAAAGATACAGGAGCCCTGTCCTCCTGTATCTTTAACAGTGTATGGTCACCCTACACTCCGCTCTCATACCACTTTCATCATGCAATATCCTGCTTGCTGTAGATGAGGCCTATGATAGGCAGCATCCTGGCCTCAGAGCTGAAGTTCTGGGTTTGAGCCCCAGAATCCTAGACTCCTTTCTGTTCAGCGATGGTACACGATTTCTCCCAGGGAGGAGAGATTTACACCTAGGGACAGTGTGAGACTTTAAAGAGGGGGAGAGGTCAAAATACAGACTCCCCCTGCTTGCAAATCCTGACCCTGTTTTGAGTAAGGTCCAGTCCCCTTCAAGTTGACTCAAAATGGGATTTGAACCCCATTCCTGCCACTACCTAGCTCTCCCTGCTTTTCTGCAGCCAAGAAACCCTTATTTTGAGAGACAGAAACATCGGAAGCTGCTATATACTGAATCAGAGTCTTGGTTCATCTAACCCAGTATTGTCAACAGTGACTGGCAGCAGCTCTCCAAGGTTTCTGGATGGAGTTTTTCCTGCCCTATCTGGAGATGGCAGGGATCAAACTGGGGATCTTCTTCATGCAAAGCAGGTACTCTGCTACTGAATGAGGCCCTTTCTACACCTTCGGGTGTAGAGGAAGGCAGGGAGGCAATCCCAGACGCACCTGCTTTCAGGATCGTCCTCCCCTTTCCAACTGGAAGTGCGACATCCCGGCTTCCTCCTGGGACGTCACAACATCACGCCCACCATTTCTTTTTAAAGGATCCAGAGAACACACTTGCGCTGCATCGGAAAAGGTAAGTAAACAAAAACAAAAACCTCCCGCCCAAAATTGGGGGCCCTCCCCCCCACTATCCTCAGAATGGCAGATTAGCTCCCCCCTCCCCTGATGGGTACGGAGCTGCACAGCATGGCTCTGTGCCCATTTCTAGTGCCTGCTTACTCGTGAGTAACCAGGCACCAGTTGGGACGAGCGCCCACACCTCCCACAGTCTCGGGATGTTCCTGGGACCGCAGGAAGAATCGGGTTTTCCCAGGGATCTCTTATCCTGAGGGAAACCCGTGCCCATCCCCCCCACCCCTTTGAGTCCCTGTGTGCCATTTGCATGCACAGGGAGAAGCCAGGGACGGTCCCGAGTAAAAAGGCCAGTGTAGAAACGCCTAAGTCACCATACCTCCCAATGCAAGGGGGGGGGGGTAATATGCAGTGGGGAGGGTTCACCGATACAGGTAGGAAAGATGATACTCAGAAGTGATGTATTGCATAGATGCCACAATCTCAAGCAGGAAATGGTGCTCAGAACAGAATTCTTTGCTAAGGAAAGCACTTGTGGTAGTGTTCAAACTATGAACCCTGAACAGAGCTGCTGGCAGCCTTGCAGCGAGTGCAAGACAAAGAGGGGGAGAAACTCAAACAAGAAACTTGCTCTTCGCAGCCATGTAAGCATTTCTCAATGGAGTAAGAGCAGCAATCAGAGTACTTGGAGGTGTGGGGTCAACAAGGGCCAGCCCCACTCAGATAAAGGCTGCTCCCTAACCGAGCTGGAGGTGGTCTCAAGTGTGATGTTGGAGAGTCCTGGGAGACTTCAACATTCATGCTGAAGTGGTCTTGATGGACGGATCAGGACTTTATGGCCTCCATGACAGCCTTTGGGCTAACCCAGCTTGTCCTCAGGTCAACACATAGGGCAGGGCGTACTCTCAATTTAGTCTTTGCCAGTGGGCGTGATGGGGGTGGTTCAGATATTGGGGGGTTGAAGCTTCTCCATTGTCATGTTCAGACACCTATCTGGTGAAGTTTGGGCTTAGAGAGGCAGTCTCCCCCTGCTGGGATGGGGGCCCATTAAGATTATCTGCTCCTGGTGTCTTATGGAATCTGATGGATTCCTGAATGCACTGGGGGGGGGGGGATTTCTAGTGGCCAGAGCCAGCAATCCTGTTGAGTTTCTAGTCACACTATGAAGTGGTGGGACAAGATGGGCTGTTGACATGGTTGCTTTGGAGCACTGTTTCCAGTTCTCCGGGCAGGGAAACAGGCTGGGAGATGGTTAGTGCGAAGGCCTCATTCATGTTAATGGTTTAGCTATCTTATGTATCTTAATTGTATTTTCTTGCATATTATAACATATTGTGTGAACCGCTTAGATATATATTCTTAAAATATTCAGCAGTATATACATCTATTAAACAACAACAAAAACAACAATGCCACACACGTCTTGCACAGAAGATTCTGAGCAGCCCCTGAGCTGAGCTGTCACAATTTACATAGCTGTGGGTAAGCTCTGGGCATGGAAAGGAGGTTAGGATACTCAGGAGGTTGCAAATGCAATGCAAGTAAGACAGGAGATTGGAGATCAATGGGAGGTGCAATTGGGTGCTGTGTATGGAGGGGCATGGCTCTGAGAGTGTTTGCATGCATCTGAAACTGTTTTTGCATTTAAAATATAAAACTTTAATCTGTTTGCACTAATACATTTTATTAACCTTGGTGGCCTCTGGCAATTTCACAGTGGAATGTAATACTATTCATATAGATTTTGCAGAGAGCATCTTAAAAATCCAGGCTATATTTGAACTTAAGGGGAAGGAATCATTTGCTGATTTCAGTAAAGTGATTAAGGCCTTAATTGCAAGAATTTAAATATGGGGGAAGAGCTCGCTAACGCCTCTGTCTCAGGATTTCTATCAGACATTTTCCTGCATGTCTTGCTGTCAAGCAGCTGTTGTTACAGAAATGGCATTTACCTTCTGTCATCCTGGACTAAACTTTAAAAGGAAGCCTACGGATAAAAGGCCTTCTGTTGTTGCAATTTATCCCATCTAATTAGCCTCAGGGTCATATTTGTATAGAAAAACATTATTGTCAGCAAGAAGAGTTACGTTTATGGATCATCCGAAATAGAACTTACCAGAAACAATGGCCGCAATCCAAAGAGCCATGTCACCAACTCCACTTCTGACTTAAAAAAAAAAATCAAATCCATCCTGTCATTACTCCTGCCTACAATCAATCTGCATGAGGTGCAAAGTACAAAGCCAAAGAGGACAGATCTTAGCCCAGCATGGCTTACAATCTATAACATAGGAAGAGCAAGGAAATGAAGGCAGAGGGAAACAATGGAAAAGTATGAATTTTAGGGATGGCTCCAGCTTTGAGGGAACCAAAGTGCCGTCAGTTGAATTCCATCCTCCGTCAGTGGATCCTGTTGGACTAACCTGGTGTGGTGGACAGCAGAAGGCAGAAGCAATGTTTTGAGCTATGCTGGTCAGTTGGGTCTAGACATCTCTTTAACTCCCATAATGCCCCTCATGTAGTGCTGTTCTGGGGCATTATGGGAAATTCAAATGGTGCCTAGACCCAGCTGTTTGGTGCTGATGCTCTTAGGAGTGCCAGACAAGAAAATAAATTACAGGGAGCCTAGGGCTGTAGTATATTGAATGCATTCTTAAGGGGCATGTAAGGAAACAGTCTGGTTTCTCATTTGATACTTGCCTGGTATGATTTAGTCCAACTGAATGTGATGGCTCACATCCATTCCACCTCTGTATGAATGGCTGTATGAGCTACTCTGTCTTGCTGCAAGATAGTTATGTTCCCATGTGTTGTTCCTGAGAAAAAGGAAACTCTCATCCTACCTGTCTCTGCTGAGTGCTGACCTGAGAGCAGAGCCCATTGAGGTATGGAAGGCCAAGTAAGTGCTCTACCACCAGAAGCCACTGGCAAAGAGGAAAAATTATAAGGGCAGACATCAGCCGCTGGTTCTGTCAGGGTGCTGAGCCTTTGACAATTGCACCTGGCACCGTGTAAAGAAAGAAAGAGGAAGTATTGTGGGAAAGGAACAGGAGGAAAGCGATGGTAAGGAAACGCATCTGATGACACTCTAGGTCAGATTTATGGATGTGCTCCATTCTGTTCTAAGGTTGCAGGGGTTTTTTTTAATCCAGTATGTTCTCCATTATTTTTTCTGGGAAAAATCACCTACTGGAATACCTTACAAAGTCTAGTTCATTAGAACATGTCATTGCCTGCCTCTGAAAAGGTGACTTCTGAACTACTGAGGATGTCACGGGTCCCATTTTTCTATTCTCTGAAGAGGAGTTGCACCACCACCCCGATCCACCAGAAAAGTAAGTTTTTTAAAAAAAAAATGCACCCACCCACCCCCCTGCCATCCCAGGAATGGCAGAATTGCTGCCCCACCCCCATGGGCATGAAGCTACCCCGCATGGCTCCCTGCCCATTTCAGGTCCCGGGACCACGGAAAAACTGGGATATCCCCAGTTTCCGTCCTACCAGGGTTATCCCGGGGTCATTGCTAGGTCATCCCCAGTTGACCCTGTGATCCCCTATGCATCATGTGGATGCACAGGGACAACCTAGGGATGACCACAGGATAAATCCCTGTTGTAGACATGGACTGAGTCTGTAGGACAGGACTCCACTGGTGACCATCTCTCCTTGCTGCTTGGCATGGAGCGAAATAACTCCTCAGGTGTTGCAGAGGTGGAATTTAACCTCCTCCCAAATTCATTGGTACGTACAGGCAAGTTGGGAGAAGGAAGAAGTCAGTCTACAATTTGAATGCACTCAACCAGAGAGATTCTCACTGCTTGAGCATTTCAAAATGAACTGTAACTACCCCTAACCTGTTCTGAGTCTTCTGTGTATTCTAGAGGATTTGGGGAAGAGGTGGGGCCAGCAACAACCGCAAGCAATTACTAGTGTTAGCTATGGATTTCACCATTTTCTTAAAGGCACTCCATTCTCTCTCCTCAGAGAGACGAAACAACAGAGTAGGCCAGCTAAGAAGTTGTCTGAAAGGCTTGTCATCTTAATTGGACCTCAATGATATAAATCAGCCTTTCCAAACCTCGTGCCCTCCAGATGTGTTGGGACCACAACTTCCATGATTGTTAGCTGGGAATCCAAACACATCTGGAGGGCTCCAGGTTGAGGAAAGCTGGTATAATTTAAGGTGAATACCATCTCACACAAAAAAAGAAAAGAAAAAAAGCTTTATTTCATTTAGCATTAGGTTCTGTCTGTTTGTGATTAATTGCAGCTCTACTTCACTCCTGCCTGATAACATGGTAGATCTCATTGGTCTAGAAACAATGTCAGAGAGAATCTTTGTTTCAGATGCTTGCATGTCTTTAAAGCCAGCAGGGATGAAACAACACAGAAATCTATATATTGCACAAAAGGTTTCCTAGTACTATTAAAGTGGGAAGAGAGTCCAATCTTGTAGGTCTGTATAATTTCAAGATGGCAACTACACTTGAAATATGCCCAATCTAGTCAGGACTGCCTTTACAGATCTGGAACCTGAGTTGAAAGACGTATGGCAAGTTTAGTCACTTGCAATCGCGTTGTAACAGCTTATGTTCAACTGCTTCAGCTTGTGTTGACATAGCTGGCTTGTTCTTCCTGTTCAGAAGCAGGTCTGCCTCCGAACTGCCTATGGCTGGCTCTACAAGAGGCATTTAAAGCTCTTTCAAGGCACATTCAAAAATTTACCTCTACAAGAACGGAGCGCAAATCAGGCATAGAGGCGCGTTTTCTCTCTGATTATGCGCATTATCGAATGCGCGTTAAATAGCGAGTTTTATTTTGCTCCGGCCATTAAAGCGCATTTTGACTATGTGAACAAGCGATACTCCGCATTAACTACTTGTAAAGCGCATTTGAAACAACCGGTAAGGTCACCAGTTGAGTGCTCAATTACCTCCTGCATACAAGCATTTACCATAAAGTGCTTCCGAGATGATGCGCATAATCGGCTAACCAGGCATCAAACGGAATCCATCTAGAGGGGGTCTATGTGAAGCTCCAGAGAGACTGTCTAAAGGAGCTATTAGTTAGGCTGACCATATGGCTGCCTCTACAAGAGGCATTTAAAGCTCTTTCAAGGCGCATTAAAAAATTTACCTCTACAAGAACGGAGCACAAATCGGGCATAGAGGCGCATTTTCTCTCCGATTATGCGCATTATCGAATGCGCATTAAATAGCAAGTTTTATTTTGCTCTGGCCGTTAAAGCACATTTTGACTATGTGAACAAGCGATTCTCCGCATGTCAACAATTTAAATCGCATTTCGGTCGTCCAGTAATGCGCTTTGCCGCCTCTCGTACAGAGGTATTAGGCGTAAATGCACTTATGCGAATATGCGCATAATCGCCTAACCAGGCGTAAAGGCGAATTCTTGTAGATGAGGAGGACAGGGCTCCTGTATCTTTAACAGTTGTATTGCCAAGGGAATTTCAGCCAGTGTCATTTGCGTGCAATTAGTTCCTGGTGAAATTCCCTCTTCATCACAACAGTTAAAGTTGCAGGGGCCCTGCCTTCTTTTGTATATGGTCACTCTAGTATAGTGCCTGCAACTTCAACTGTTGTGATGAGGAGGGAATTTCACCAGGAACTAATTGCCTGCAAATGACACTGGCTGAAATTCCCTTTTCTCTACAACTGTTAAAGTTACATGAACCCTGTCCTCCTTTTCATATGGTCAGCCTATATTAGTGAATTTGATTTGCAACCACCATCCTCTGAGCACACCAAGAGTTCAGCATGACCAATTCATGGATGATGAAAAGTGCATTTTATATACCCGAAAGAGAGGGAGAAAGGGGGCAGAGAGAGAGAAGAGAGTTGAATGGTTATGTGTGAGTGAAGGGGATTGGCTGTAATTCAGTCCACTTTGCACTCTGGCCCCACCCACCAACAGCATGTGACTTCTAACATATTTCCCTAAAAGGAATACAGCCTGGGGGACAGAGGACAGACAGTTCTCTACTTCTGATCAGACTAGGCTGACCATATGAAAAGGAGGACAGGGCTCGTGTAACTTTAACAGTTGTAGAGAAAAGGGAATTTCAGCCAGTGTCATTTGTGTGCAATTAGTTCCTGGTGAAATTCCCTCCTCATCACAACAGTTAAAGTTGCAGGAGCCCTGCCTTCTTTTGTATATGGTCACTCTAGTATAGTGCCTGCAACTTTAACTGTTGTGATGAGGAGGGAATTTCACCAGGAACTAATTGCATGCAAATGACACTGGCTGAAATTCCCTTTTCTCTACAACTGTTAAAGTTACATAAGCCCTGTCCTCCTTTTCATATGGTCAGCCTAGATCAGACTAGACCAAGAGTTATTATTGCTATTTGGGGGGGGGAGGGGGAAAAGAACAAGATTATACCAAGAAGAAGAAGAAGCCATCTTGACAGGATTTTTTTCCTGATTTTTTTCTGAATTAGCAGTATTAATTATGCTTGGGAAAAGAATATATATATATATATATATATATATATATCAGCAGTACTGGCTGAAAATAATTGCAACAATAAAAAAGATTGCATTGCTAAGAGTTTCTCAAGTTTGCATTTTAACTTCTTTCTTATTTAGTACCAGTATCAATTTCACGCCTCCCCTCTCCAGCTTCTGCACAGAAAAAAATCCCATTTCTGAGGGCCGGCTCATTTGTCTTTGTAACTCTTCCATTCACTAGCATGGAACTGCTGCCGAGCACATAGCTCTTCTGTGAACACAGCCAATTAACTTCTCCCTTTTGTGTGAGAAAAGACCCCCCAGCCCCCCTCTTTGTTCCTACGGTAGGGTTAGCCAAAGTACATATTAGCTGCTATAAATAAAAAAAGCTTTGAAAAACGTATAAACATGTGTCATCCGTGGGCTTAAGCAATGGAAAGCTAATTCCGAGACATTTTGTAGCATTTTTAAAAAACTTTATAGGGCTTCTCTTGTTGCAATAAACACACAAAAAATGTAGCAATGTAATCATGAATCCATAAAGCAGCCAGAGGCATGACAGGGTTAAGAAAACTGAGCAACTACCCATTCGGTCACCATTTTTCCTTACAAAAGTCCAAAATCCCACAATGAATTCAGGCTGAGGGACCTTGCGGCTCTTGTGCCAATACCTATCAATCCATGCTGGACCACCTTGGCATCAGCTCAGGAAAGGAGGTCAGTTCTTCCAAAGCAAAGAGAAAGCCACCATTCTTCTAACCAATGAATGGCTATATGTAGTTGAAAAGAATTGGTTTTTCATCTTCTTCCATTTGGATAGAATTCCCTGCTTCCCAAAGGTTTTAGAATGGTGTGCTAAGAAGAGAAGACCTTCCAACAAAGCTGAAATGAACCTGAGGTCAGTGAATCCAGCCCAATGATTTTTTCGGATGGCTTTTCGTATACTAACTCCCATAATTCATTTCTGTACAGAATTTTGCATCCTGAATATTTCAGATTTTCAGACAGACACATACCATGTTTTGCTCTTAGGACTAGGGGGAAAACCCCTTTGCTTCCATTTCTGGCGATGTCTGGAGACTTTGGGGAGGGGGGAGACTCATCTAGACTTCTGGTATTCAGGAGTTGGAATTTGGTGCCCCACCCAGGATCTTGTCTTCCTATGCATAGCTACGTAGAGCAGGGATCGGCAGAAGGTAGATCTTCACATTTTGGACTTCAATTCACAGAAACCCCTGCAAGCATGGTCAATGGTAAGGAATGTTGGGAGTTGAAGTCCAAAACCTCTAAAGATCTACTTTCTGTCCACTCCTGATATAGAATGAGCTCTGGCTCCTAAGACAGCATTCTCCAACCTGGTGCTTTCCAGATGTGTTGGACTGCAACTTCTAATAGGACACCTGGACACCTCCCATATTCATTGTTTACAGTTCTCCAGTATTCAAACCCTCAAATTTTAAAGGCTTTAAATAAACTGTGAGAATATCTCACAAAGATCTCAGATGGCTTATCTACCTGCCTCCCCCAGCAATCTCAGCCTTTTGGTCTCACAAAGAAAAGAGTAGAGAAGCCCTTCTGGCCTTCCTAAATGACTTATATAGTTAGTTTGACAAGTCCTACACCTGAGCACTGCTGATGGTGTAGAGGGGCTAGGTGGGTGCAGGTTGTAACTCAAGCCCCCTCCACAAGGATGCGCTTTTGCGCCCGGTTTGGCGATTATGCGCATTATCGCGGAGGCGCATTTACTCCTAATCCCTCTGCACGGGAGGCGGTGAGAGGCGGCGAAGCGCATTAATTGATGTCCAAAAAGCGCTTTACAAGAAGTTAATGCGCATAATCGCTTGTTCACACGGCGAAAATGCGCTTTAACGGCCGGAGCAAAATAAAAGTCGCTATTTAACGCGCATTCGATAATGCGCATAATCCGGGAGATAACGCACCTCTACGCCCGTTTTGCGCTCCGCTGGTGTGGAGGTAAAATTTATAATGAGCCTTCAAAGAGCATTAAACCTCTCTTGTGGAGGTAGCCTCAGCCAAGCTGCTTCCCTTTTTTCTGGTTGTGGATGTGGGGGGGGGGGGGGAATCTTCAGCTTGACTGAATGCCAACTGTGTTTGACCTGTTTACCTGCTTTGTTCCAGGTCCCACTAAAACCGCACTTAGGTTCAACCATTTCCTCCAGAGCTTGGAAATATGGACTTGGAATGAGTTGTACAAATTAAGCAATTGTGTACAAATCTGCTTGCTTGCAAACTTGTTAGAATTTATTGAAATTCTACTTGTAATTCTTTGGGATGACATATGCATTAACCTGGAGCAAAATTAGAATCAGAAGCTGATTTTATTTTATCTTTTGCAATGTGTGCACAGGTTTTTATACTATAATCCAACAAAATATACTGTTCATTTATTTAAAGCAATTTTACCCTGCTTTTTCACCAAAATATCTCCAAGACTTGTTTATGAATCCTTCCCATATTCCTACCCCCATTATCTTGTCTTCAGTCATACCATCTCTCATACATGGAAAAGTCACAGCACAAAACTCCTAACTACCAAGGCACCAAAGCAAAAATAATTTATACTATGTCTTTAAAATATTTTAAGGTCCTGAACTCCATAGGTCCTTACACATTTATATTTCCTTCAACAATGATAATATATGATAAATCTTCTTAAACATTTCCTGCAGAATGGTGACTCTGGCGAGATGATTTTGGAACTAACTCGGGTGGAACAATAAGTAAATGCCTGGGCATAATTTGATTGTTTCTCTTCTTTGTGATAAAGTATCCTGAGCCAGTCAACATATTAAAATGAAAACTACATTTTAAAATGATAGAGTTTTAGCTTGGCTCTCACCTTCACTTTGTGAATTAGTAGCCAACCTCTCTCATCTGTCTTTGGGGCGGGGAGCGGGGAGAAAGAACATTCTTCTAACTTACATCATACATGCTCCCCATGGACAAATGATTCTACCAGATTCATATTAAAACTTACATGACATCACACCAGTATGGGTATCCAGATACAAAATATACATGCTTCTTGTCAACTCTGAAAACAGCATGCATTACAACGTGTTGTGTGTGACTTCAAAATTCACAGAAGTAGACCCCTGACCTTTCTCTTATCATCAATTCACAACTTTTTAAAGTGGGAGATGTTGTATATCACTTTGATGTTTTAAAATAAGTTGGTAATTTTCAGTTTTTCTACATGAAGCATTTATTGTGTGCTCATCATTCCCTACTTATTGTTGTTTATGGGTTCTATAGATGACCTGGTGACTCTCGAGTTTCAGTTCTGTGTCTAAAGAATACTTTCTGTAAGTTTTTTTAAGGGCAGAGAAAATGCTGTATTATTTGGAAAGTCAAAGAAGACTTGTGGAATTTTCCACGAGTAATTGCACTATTCCACTATATCACAGTGCCACCTAGAGGTTATGTAGTAGAAAAGCAGGAAGGGAAACCAATCTCACTTCTGTGAGGACCCCAAAAGTAGATACAGTGGATTAACAGCCTCATGTAGAAAAGCACATAGAGGAAAGTAATATGTCAATACAAAAATACAGACATCATAGGCAGTATCCAGCACCCTATATGTCCTTCACTCTTTATAGGGCTTGTGTGTATTTTACACTGAAGTACAAATATCCAGGGATAAAATAAAATATAGATCCAGCCATTAGTGGTCAGCTAAACAAGGGTGAGTGGGGTTTCTTTGAAATTGGATTATATTGGTTGAAGGATTTGTCTTAATTTTAGGGATGCTTGAGGAATTCGATCTTTGTGAATTATGATGCAAACTGACATGATGCAAACACCTCAAACTAATGTGCACATCAGAACACTATTATCCTTCAGATTTTGCATTTTTTCAATTTTTGCTATGCAGTTTTATGCTCAAAAAAGCCATACCAAAATGCATTTTAAAGGCATATTTTATGATAAATTATGTCCAAAAAAATGCATGCATTTTGATAAAATATCTTTAGAAATGCATATTTTGTCAGAAAATAAAATCAAAAATATACTTTAATTATTACTTATATAATTTAGTATAATTTAATTAATTAGGTACAAATAATTTAAATTCATGTGTATACAAACTTTTGTTCAGATCTTTTTAAACTGCACATTCATGGAGAAATGGGAAGGAAAGGATATGTAGAGATGAACAACTTGCAAAATCGGCATGGCCCCAAAACAGGCATAATTGGGGAGGTAATCATCAGCCATTCTTTCTTCTCCTGGAGCCCTCTTTGCCCTAAGAATTCTGCTCCAGTGTTGGGGGACCCTCCAGAACAGCGGGAGATGTGGTGCTAGGTGCTGCAAGGGAAGGGAAAATTGGTTAAAATTGGGTTACTCCCTTTCTCCAGCAACGCCTCCATGGGTTGTGTTTGTGGAACAATGAAGATCCGTTCCAATATACTGACTACCAAACACAGGAATGAGCATATCACCATCATTCCTTGCTTGTAACCGTCCTTTGCTTGTAAACAAATTATTGTCAGTAGGAAGAATTTTGAGTGAAGGCAATCTATTGGTCTTAGAAAGAATAGTTGTTGTTAAGTTTCTCCCTGTGTCTACAGGATAAGATTGGGTAAAATCCCAATGAATAAAAGAAGCTGGTGGCATTCTTGACCTATAAATCTCAACAACTGCAGTAGCCACAAGCAATATGTTCTGATGTCAATTGAGTGTGTGTGTGTGCAGGACTGAAGAAATATCGGTAGGTTGGAACTGCACTGCTAGTGCTATCTGCCTCCAGTAAACTTTGAGGAGGCACTAGGCCAGTGATGGGCAACCTTTTGAGCTTGGTGTGTCAAACTTCGCCAAAAAACTGAGCATAACTCGGGTGGTGTGTCACTTTGAGGAAAAAACATTATTTCGCAATATTTATAGTTTAAATAACATAAATGTATCATTGTTATTTAATTTGCGACTAGAGTCTTAGTCATTAGACTCTAACTCCAAGATTCTAGTCGCAAATGTTTCATCCTCGGCTACTGCACTTGGCCGTGCAGGAGCCGAGGATGAAACATCCTTCTCTAGGGTGACCAGATTTTAAAAATAAAAATCCCAGTCCACCCCCCCCAAAACAACCCCCCCACCAAGCCACCCCCCCCCAAAAAAACCAGCCTGGACCTACCGCCGGGTTCTTCCTCCGCCACCTGCGTGGGGTCCTCCGTCACCCGCGCGGCCGTGCCGGGTCCTCCGTCGCCGCCCGCGCGGAAGAGGCAGGGGAGGGCCGGATCCAATCGGCCCTCCCCTGCCTCTTCCGCGCGGCCGCTGGCCTTACGAGCCCAGCGGCGCCGGTAGACCCGGCGGCAGTGGTGGCGAAGGAGCCCGGGAAGCAGCCGCCCCCCCCACCCGCGCCGCCCGCCCTGCGGCGCGCTCCTTACCTGGGCGTCTGCTTCCCTCCGATGCTAAATTCTACTGAGAGACAGGCCACGCAGCCTGTTTCTCAGTAGAATCTAGCACCGGAGGGAAGCGGACGCCCAGGTAAGGAGCGTGGGGCGGGCGGCGCGGGTGGGGGGGGCGGCCACTTCCCGGGCTCCTCCGCCGCCACTGCCGCCGGCCCGGGACTACCGGCGCCGCTCCTAGCTTGCTGCCACCCGGGCCATCTGGTCACCCTATCATGCGGCCGCGTGTCAGTGCTGACACGCGTGTCATAGGTTCGCCATCACTGCACTAGGCGGTCACCAGGGCACCTTCCCTGGAAAACCTTGCACCACTGACCCTGCTTACTTTCATGCATATTTTTATACATATTGTCAGTCAAAGTAGATCCATATGTTGATATCTTAAACCACCAAGCAGTATATCGTAGCATTTGGGGAAGTATAAAATCTGTTAGAAAGCCAAGTTCTGATCCACAGATTAGTCCAAGAGATGTAAGATAGCCCTAATCCACACCAAGCACAATATAGCACTATGAAAGCAGTGTGAAAGCAGTATGTGGTATGAGCCAATGGGCCTCAACAGTTGTCAGTGCATTTCAATACTGCTATAAAGCAGTAATATGGCTCCTGCTTTTTATATACCACTTTCATACCACTTTCATAGTGCTATATCCTGCTTGGTGTGGATTAGGCCAAAGACATGAATTAAAGAAATTAATTGTAAATTATACATATATTTATATAAAATAAATTATAAATTGATTTGTTTTTAACCTGTATTTTATAGTTAGCCACCTTCAACACTATTTTTTTTAAAAAAAATGGTGGAAAGGCAAGGTATAAATTTAATAAATAAGAATTGGATCCAGATTTATTCTGGACCAACTGCACAAATGGATGCAGACTTCACCATCCCCTCCTTCCCTTTCAGCTCCCTGAAAATGCCACACAGAGGCTCAATTTGGACGACACAATAAACAACTGGTGTGGGGGGAACAATCGTCAGTTGTATTGACTATCGTGTCATCCGAATGCTGCCATAGTCAACTCAGCGCTGATCCTAATCCACACCACAGTTGATTATTTATTACCATGTTGTGTGGGGAGTACCCCCTAGATGAACAACTGTAAAGCTGATTATTACCCCACCATTGACTATCGTGTCGTCAGAATTGAGCCAGAGAGTCAGGAGACTTTGCTGAATGAGATGAGCTGTAGTTGTGGGGGTGGGGAGATCTTCAAAAATTGTGCCAAGGGACCTTCCAAAGCATAGCCCTTCCTCTCGCAGAAGGTCTCTTTCCCTTGCAAAAGGAAGATCCTGGATCCAACATTAAATAATGATCATATAGCAATATGTGAAGATTGAATGCCTCAAGCAACCCTAGTGGCTGTAAACAAGTTGAAGATCTACCAGGTAGAGCCGGCTCCCTTTCTCTTTTAAACAGTTTTACTTGGCACTGTCCTCAAACCTCTGTTTTCATGGCTTCCCTGGAAGGATTACAGTGTGTGTGTGTGTGTTTGTAGCAGCTGAGTGTCCATTACTAATTACTCTGGCTGACACAATGAGTGATTATTGCAAAGACGAAACCAGGTTCGTGGGTGGAAATGACAGGAGTGGCGGCCCTTGCCTTGACCTGCCTATTAGGAAAGAAAAATTTCTGAGACACAGAGTACAAGGATTAGCATTAGTGAACAAAATGCTGGACTCAATGAAAAGTAACCGCCACTTTGGGTGGAGGGGGAACATTCAAAGGGAATTATGATGCAGCCACACACTCAGGACACTTAAAAGAACCATGATTCCTTCCACCTGTCTTAAGAAGGAGTCAGCCATAAACCATGTGAAACCAAGGCTAATTGACACTGGGAGTGTATCCAAGCAGCATCAGCAACCTGTTCTCTTTCTTTCTTTCTTTTTTGTTTCTTCCATTTTGATAGGATTCCTCTTTTGCCTCTTGCTTGCAGTTGTTTCACAATGCAGCTACAGAGCTTCTGAAGAACAAAATGCCTGTAGTGTAAAAAATCCTGAACCCTTGTTTTCAGAAGATTCCAAACCCTTGTCCTCAGAAGGAGAAGCTCCAGAGTTAAGGGTTCATGGACAGGACTCAGCAAGGAAGAAGTATCATGAGGCTTCCACCTCCCCAGGACTCAGTTTTGTAGAAGGACCCCAGGGGTTGGCTCCCCTGTATCCTGAGGAAGTTGCAATACTATGCTTAGACTGTGAGGACTCGGGCCAATAGGAAACTAACATGCCACAGCAACTGTCATAAATCATAGGAGTTGCAAGATAAGCATCAGCTAAAATGGTCATTAAACAGTCCAAGGTCAGTATGCCAAAAGTATCTGTCAGGAGCCAAGATTCAGGAATGCACAGAAGAATAGTTGAGGTCTTTCCAGGGTTAGGTATAGTCTAAGCGAAGTCAGGGAGATGGCAAAAATGCTACTGGGACAGAGCACCAGAAACAACAATTGCTTCCAGCAAACACAAGGCATCTAAGGCTTGCCTTATATTGTGCTGATGATGACTGAGTGAGGACAGCTGCATTGGTCTACAGCTAGTTTCTATCAGCTCATGTGATGGGTCCCTCCCCAAACACTCTCAGGCTCAGCTGTGCATCCTTTCTGCTCTATCCCAAACAGAGGCACAACACTAACTCCCATATTGTTGCAGCCTGAGATTGCTAAAACAGGCCAGGTCCCTTTACAGAACAATGGCTCAATCAGTTTGGAGGTGGGACCAACCTTCTTAAATTCTACCAAACTCTTATTTAAGGCTTAGGTTTACTATGCTACTTGTTGGAGCAACGTACAGTCAACCCTGTGTAATTTTCAGCCCCACTCAGCATTTTCCATGGTGCTGACATAATCCTCTCTGGATTCTTTGTAAAAATTGACTTTTTCTTCAGACTTCCATTGATGATCAGACCATAACAGAATTCTTTAGCCTGGCTATGGTACAGAGCATCAATAGAACTCACAGCCTGAAACAGTGACCCAGTTGCACCATACTGCTTTGAACTGAACTGACTTGGGCTATTTTGCTATAGATGTTCTCCTTATTGGTAGTTTAGTTTAGAGGTGCTTGCTGTCAAAGGCCACAACCTGGGTTTGGAGGTTTGTCAACCAGTTTTGGATGGGGTTACACCCCCCCCCGAAAGACTGTGTTTGCAGCTTGGGGGTCCTCCTGGATCTGTCGCTCCAAATGACAGCCCAGATAGATGTGATGGCCAGGAGTGCCTACTATCAGCTTTGGCTGATACGCCAGCTGCGCCCCTTCCTAGAGTTGCAAGACCTAAAGACGGTAGTGCACGCACTGGTAACTTCGAGGCTCAACTTCTGCAATGTGCTGTACATAGGGCTACCTTTGTGCCTAGTCCAGAAACTTCAATTAGTTCAAAATATGGCAGCCAGGTTGGTCACCAGTACACCTAGGGGTGGCCACATAACACCAGTCTTAAAATCACTCCACTGGCTGCCAATTAGTTTCCGGGCGAAGTACAAAGTGTTGGTCATTACCTTTAAAGCCCTACATGGTTTGGATCCAGGTTACCTGCGGGATCGCCTTCTCCCATACAATCCGCCCCGCACGCTCAGGTCCTCTAGGAGAACTTACTACAGTCAGCCAGAACTAGGCTGACGAGTGTTACCCAGAGGAGCTTCCCTTCTGCGGCTCCCAGACTGTGGAATGGCCTGCCGGAGGAGATTCAACAAATTAGCAGTCTTTTGGGATTTAAGAGAGCCATGAAGACTGCTCTCTTCTGGCAGGCCTACCCAGTTGAATTTAAGATGTTTTTAATAATGTATTTGTTTTTATCTGTTTTAATGGCTTATCTATTTTATGTTTTTAATATTTATATTTATTGTTGTTCCCCGACTCGATCTGGATGGAGAGGCAGGTTAGAAATAAAATAAATAATAAATAATAAAATAATAAAATAATGAAATAGTTAGTACAGGTTCCCCACATGGGCATTGCCCCTTCTCCTAGCTCCACCCTCTTTCATCCAACCATGATTGTTTAGTGGTTTCCTAGGTTTTGCACAGTTTTTCCCATTCTAAAATGTTTACATGCCTCTCATAGGGCTTAATGGCCTGTTCAGACAACACACTAAGTCATGGTTAGGCCGCTAACCCTTTTGCAGCAAGTGGTTAGTGAGCATGCTTAAACCTAATTATATAGCCACCATTGTTAGGAATGGTTCACACAACACACTAAGCCATAATGTTTAGCTCAAAACACTAAGCCATCATGGTTTAGAGTGTTTTCTGAACAGGAAGAGTTATGGCTTTATGCTAAAATATGCTGGCATTATTATTATTATTTGTGGTTTTGGCCCCATCCCTTTTGCCTTTAGAGTGCAATTCCCAGGAGCTTCTCTGAAATTTAATTTGTACCTCATGCTGAAAGAGTTTCCCCACCCGTAAATTATTATTATTATCATTATTAATAATAACAACATTTCTCTACTGCCCCATAGTCGAAGGTCTCTGGGTGGTTTACAAAGATTAAAACTTTTAAAAAGTATGCAAATGTTTAAAACATGAAAATACAAAACAGACTGTATACAGAGGCAAACTACATCTAAAAACAACTTTGAGCAATCAGCCAAACCATAAAACAAATCAGGGATTGATTAAACTTCATCACATACTGCCGAAAGCATGGGAAATAGAAAAGTCTTGACCTGGCGCTGAAAAAATAGCAATGTTCCATAACTGGGAGAGGCACCACTGAGAATTAGGGAGAAGTCCCTTAGGAAAGGGGTGTGGGTGAGCAGTACAACCTGTACTGTACCAGTTGTTTCATCAACACAAGGCACTTGCAGGCTTCGGATAAGAGGCAGTGTCTTTTTGTCAGTTCTTGGTGTAGTCCCACAAGTATGGTCTTAGTAACCTATAAGGATGTCAGAGAAATCTGCATCAGATTCAAATGAGCTTAGATTTCTATGAATCTAACCTGCAAATTCTTCAGCGGACCATTTTTTCTGAGTTATGCAAACTGGATTTTTTTTTAATGTTGGGGTCGATTTGCATCATTTCTCACTTGCACTAATATTCAATTTCATCAACGTGAATTCGCACAAGCAGTAATGAGCACTAATATGCATCAACACAAGTGAAACAAAATCCTCGTACACCCCTAATAAAAATCCAGTGAGCATACAATGGAACGAAAGACACCTGACAATCTGCAAAACATAGATGGAACACATTTACCAAATTCCGTACATCCCTAGCAACATGTCATACTGGAGAGGCTCCTCCACCAGACTTCCGGTTCAACACTCCTTTTTCCCTTTCCCACGTTTCCCCTTCTAGTTCCTGAGTCTTTCTTCTTAGTTCCATTACTTAAGATACATCTTTTCTTTTAAAAAATAGTACTGATGACATACTCCTAGAAACAATAATAAATATTTACAATCTTGATCTGCTTACAAACCCCCTGACCCAAGGCCCAAGGTTGCAAGAACATGACCTTGGTAGAATCACATCTTTACCAGGACTCAGGGCCAAAATAGACATTACTGTAACAAATATATTACTGTTTCATGTTTCCTCTGTTTCAGATATGATAGGGATTTCCAATAGTTTGTACACCTCTCTCATGCTTTCCCTGTCCCCCACATACACACACAGGGGAGAGATGTTAGTTAAACTTTTGCCCATTGCAATACGATATCTTCTAGTATCCTGGCCACCCTAGAATCAACAATTCTATCTTCTCTTTGAAGCAAATGCCCTGTTCAACTGGAAGCTGAAAGTACCAACATCTGGTTTTGTTGTTGTTGTTGTTGTTAAACAACAACTATAGTGCAACTATTTAGCTCTATTGAGCTTGCTTTCCTCTTTGCATTTCTCTACTTCACTGCGAGGGGGGAAAAACTCCTCCTACTGGTTCTTTTGTAGATCACAGTACAATAGATGTGATACAGCTACATTATAAATACAGTGCAGTGAAACTCTTCTGATTCTAGTAGATTCACATTATGTGGCAATTTCTATTTTAAAAAAGCGAGTTCAAAAATGATAAATGTTCGGATTTGGTAGCGTTCCTTCCCTCCTCTAAACAGCCAAAGGGAACAATTTTCTAGCCCATTAAAATGAGTGGAAGCTTCTGAACAAACAGCTCCCATTCATTTGGATAGGATCTTTGAAGAAGATCTTCCCAATGGACTGTGCTCAAAAGGATTACATGAGTGTCAAGCCCAATATATATTATCATTATGGTTTCATCCTCCCTTATTGTTACTCCAAACATGGATAGAGTGGATTAAAGTATAAAACGCTGGGTGAAGTCTCTCTCTAAGGTGAGTTTGGTATGTTAATTTATCAGCCAGTGGAGCTAATCACCCATCAATGCCAAATTAGTTTTTCTGTAATATAATTTGAAAAGTGGCCTGCTCACATTTCACTAATTTTTCTAGCTGAATTTGGAATTAGAAAAGAAGAAAAGACACTAGGGTTAGACACAGTACTTTTATGGTGCAAAGTCCTCTGAATTTCAGACATGGATTGCTACATGTCTGTTCACAAGAGCCCTCTCCACACATATAGCTAACATGAGAGCCAGTGTGGTGTAGCGGTTAGAGTGTTGGACTGGGACTCTGGAGATCCAGGTTCTAGTTCTCACACAACCATGAAGCTCACTGGGTGACTTTGGACCAGCCATTGACTCATAGCCTTATTGTGAGAATAAATTGGAGAAGAGTAGGAGGAATGTAACTTGCCTTGGATTCCTTGCAAGATGAAGAAAAGGGTGGGATATAAATGGAATGAATGAATGAATGAATGAATGAGAAATCAGCAGAACCATCCCATCAGCCATGCCCCCATGTCCATGATCTCCCAATCCGGCCCAGAGTTTTGGCAAGGAGTGGCAAAGAGCTGCATGCAAGTAGGCCTTCTGTTCCAGTGGGGTTCCCACCAGTATTGAGTAGGCTGACCATATGAAAAGGAGGACAGGGCGCATGTAACTTTAACAGTTGCAGAGAAAAGGGAATTTCAGCCAGTATCATTTGTATGCAATTAGTTCCTGGTGAAATTCCCTCTTCATTACAACAGTTAAAGTTGCAGGGGCTCTGCCTTCTTTTGTATATGGTCACTCTAGTATAGTGCCTGCAACTTTAACTGTTGTGATGAAGAGGGAATTTCACCAGGAAATCCTCAGGAGCAGGAGGCATGTAGACATCAGTGGGAAATGGCAGGGCATTATATTAGAGGAGGGCCTTTGGCAGTGCTGGCTCCAGGTTTCTGGGGGCTCTTGAGCAGCACACTTTTAATGGGCCCCCCTCCCTCAGTGAATCTACCTTCTTACTGCCATTATCACCATCTGCTATTGCTTTTCATCCTCTTTCACATCATTGTTATCATTTGCTTGCTTGACAAGCAGAGAACGTAGACAGTGCTATCTATTGCTCCTCCTCACCAGCACTGTTGTCTGGGCCAGAGAAAGAAGCAGGTGAACAAGCAGGTTGCCATGGTGAAGAGGAGGAGGAACTCCAGGGGGCTCTTTTCAGTGGGCTGTTGTTGGGGTGTGGGGCCACAGCAGGTGCCCAACCATTTCTACCTTTGACACCAGGCCTAGCTCTTAGGAACACCCCTTCTGTGGCATGGGAGGATCCGAAACACAGGCTGAATGCTCCCAAGTGTGCCTGGAACTAGTTGGGTGGTTCTGTAGGTCCTGGCCAAGAATAACAATAACTAGGCTGACCAGGTGGCTCGGGATTTCCCGGTCCTAACCGGGAATCCAGGGGCAAACCGGCCCAACCGGGGGCGGGGGGGCAAACCAGCGTGGCGGGGGGTCACGAGGCGGTGGCAGCAAGCAAGGAGCGGCGGTAGACCCGGCGGCGGAGGAGCCTGGGAAGCGGCCACCCCAGCAGGTAAGCACGAAGGGGGGCACTTACCTGCTGGGGCGGCCGCTTCCCGGGCTCCTCCGCCGCCTTTGCCGCCGCTGCCGGGCTCGTAAGGCCAGAGGCCGCGCGGAAGAGGCAGGAGAGGGCCGGATCCGGAAGTGACGTAACCGGCCCTCTCCCGCCTCTTCCGCGCGGCCTCTGGCCTCCTTGGGGCTCATCGCGATGGCAATGAGCCCTGAGGAGCCTGGACGCCCATGCCTGCCTCTTCCACGCGGGCGTCCGGGCTCCTCGGGGCTCGTCGCCATCGCGACGAGCCCCAGAAAAGCCAGAGGCCGCGCAGAAGAGACGGGAGAGGGCCGGTTACATCACTTCCGGATCCAGCCCTCTCCCGCCTCTTCCGCGCGGGCGGCGGAGGACCCGGCGGTAGGTCCAGGCTGGTTTTTTTTGGGGGGGTGGCTTGGTGGGGGGGTTGTTTTGGGTAGGGGGGCGCGGGGGGGGCGGAATTTTGATTTTTAAAATCTGGTCACCCTACAATAACCCTTTACTTTTCAAAAAAAAATAAACCACGAAGGTGGTTGAAAGAAAAATCTACTTCTCTCACTTCCAGGGAAAAGTATGGAGAGCTGGGCCAGAGAATGACAGCAGCTGAACTTTCTGAGTAATGATCATTTCAAGATTGCAGTCAACTTCTCTTTGAAGGAATCTGTAAACAATGATGGCCTGCTATAAACAAAATGCTGACATTTCAAGAACCTTTGCTAAATCAGAAATTTTCTATGAGGTCGGTTCCACGCACACACAAAATTCCTTCTGTGCTTATCATCATGTCTTACATGGCTGTCAATTAACTTCCATTACAAGAGTTCACAGCAGCTGAGTTTCCTCTTATCAAGTGTAATTTGTGTTATTTGGGAGCTATCAAATAACCACCCAGAGAAAGACCGGTGACGGGGACGCTGTAAACAGACCGGCGTCAGCACCTGTATTGGCATGGGCATCCGAGCCTCCCCACAGCATCCTTTTCTTCCCTCTTATTTTTAAAACATCTTATAGTCAGAGGAATATAACATGGCCACAGGTGTTTGTTTTCTTCACTCTTCTTTTCACTTTGAAAAATGTGTTCTCCTTTTCTACCACAAAATGCTGCTTGTTCCCAAGGAAACTTGCTTAGCATCAGGACAGCAGAAGCAAACTCCGTTTTGTGGTCATGAGGGTGCAGTGATTTCAGCGACTTTGAAAAGCAAAACTGCACACACTCAAAGAATTGCTTTCTTTTTATCAGGGTTGCCAGGCCAATTCCCCTCCCCCCTCTAACATATCAGGAATGTAGAAGCATTTGTAAAGCATTGAATGGGAGTGGGAAGTATGGAGAAGAGAAATGTGGGTTGTGGATTTCACAATGTAAGTAGTACAACTCAGCAGTCTAAATGGGCACGGGGTGGGGGTGGGGGGCATGGAGCTGGCTGGCTGAAATACCATTAAGTCCAGGGTCTAAAATTAGCTAGCTGCACCACTGACTGTTAGTCTCAGTAGAATGGACAGCAATGGAAATGGATATACAGGTGGCTCAAAACATCTCACCTCATTCGTTTGGATAGAGGCACATTGGCAGAGGAATACAGGGGAGTTTTTACTTTACCTACTCTGTGAATAAACAGAACTTCAATCTCATGGGCTGTCAATTCGACATGCTTCGCAAGCTTTCAATTCACATAACATTTTTTTTTAAAATTACATCCAGGATGAGTGGAAAGAGGTTTGCAACTACAGAGATGTAAAGTGCATCCTCTATAATGTTGGTTTGGGGTGTTTTATTTTTTTTCATTTTTTTTTAACTTGATTTCTTTTTCTGCATTTGGAAAACTTGCAGTCCCTTAGTGACTGCAATTTCAATTGAAGCTTTCACCCAGCCAGCACTTTCCACTGCCAGCTCTCCCTAGTTCATCCTGAAAACTGGTATGCCCATCCTGCTTGGAAAACTGCAGAAGACGGATCTTGTCACAGCATTTCATACCTCCAGAATGAGGCATTTTAAAAGGTTCAAGGAGCCAGAGGGAATGCAAGAAGGCAGCCCCTTCTGAATTCATATTAAGTGTAATAAATAAATGGCCCGGTTTTATGAGCCTCTGCACCTAGAAATTGAGGTGCTCATGTTAGGAGAGCGATTGACAACTGTTGCTGCAACAGGGTGGCCATGGGAAAAGGAGGACAGGGCTCCTGTATTTATAACATTTGTGTAGAAAAGGGAATTTCAGCAGGTGTCATTTGTATGCATGTAGCACCTGGTGGAATTCCCACTTCATCACAGCAGTTAAAGCTGCAGGGGCCCTGCCCTATTTTGTTTTTGTATTTGGTTGCTCTAGTATAGCTCCTGCAGCTTTAACTGTTGTGATGAAGAGGGAATTCCATCAGGTGCTGCATGATGCAAATGACACCTGCTGAAATTCCCTTTTCAATACAACTGTTAAAGATACAGGAGCCCTGTCCTCCTTTTCATATGGTCACTCTACATGTTGCACCAATGGAAAATCACAACCTATGACCTGTATGAAGTCAATCAGATTGCACCACACCACCTCAGAGGTCTAAGCACATAATCCCCAAGGCTGGTCAAGTTTTCTTGGCATCTGAGGCAGAAAACTCCACAAGCATCTTTCCCTAACAGAAGATGTACAATAACAATAAATAAAGATCACAATTAGTTGCCTGTGGTACCTGTTGCATCCATGTGGCGACATGGAGTGGCATAGTAGCTCAGAAATGTGTACCATCATAGTCAAATGTTGTGTAGCAGCTGCGGGCTGGGGGGGTATGAAGAATTAATTTCAATTCATTTTTGACCAGAATTTACCCTGTTTGCACCTCCCTAACCTAAATGCCAACTGTGGTCGAAGTCCTTATATTTCTGCACTTGCAATGTGATTCGTGGAATCAAAAAAATGTGTTCCAAAAATGCATACTATGAAAAATTGTATTTTTTAAAAATGTGCACAACCACGTTTCAATCAATCAGAGGAAAATGCATACATTTCAAAAATATGCACAACTGATCCATACATTTGGGGAAATTTGCACAAAATACAAATTTTCATGTGCAAAAAAACCCAAATGCTCACAATCTGATATGGACATTAGTGAGAACAAGCTGTGCGATGTATTTCACAGAACCTTAAAGAGCTTGGATTTTGGTGATTGACACACCCATACTTTGGGCAAACACCCATGCTGTGGACCCAGGTAAAGAGATTGTGCCTATCCACATTGCCCTTAAAACGACTTATATTCTGTTTAAAAACATGGTTTCTAAGTCGTTTCATTACGTGATAGGACACACTGAGCAGTACTTACGTTTCATAGTGACTGCTTCCTCCGTGTTCAGTGGTATCACACAGGGTTAAATCTGGGTCTCTTCTACTTTCGTTTTTGTTTTGCAGGCTGCTTGACCCACCCACTTCTGTCTCCCTAACTCAAGCAGCCTGCAAAACACAGAAATAACCCTGTGTGACACCAGTGAACGCTTTGAGAACGGAGGAAGCAGTTGCTATGAAACGTAAGTACTGCTCAGTGTGTCCTACCACATAATGAAATGACTTGAAAAACCACATTTTTAAACAGAATATAAGTCGTTTTAAGGGCAATGTGGATAGGCTCAAGACCTGGGAGACTTAAAACTGGACAGCAGCATAATAACATTTTCCACACCATAGCACCAGCTACCATAGTCCAAAATATTAGGTATCTGTTAGGCCCTTTACTCTGGTCTCTTGGCACTAGGAATTCAGGGCAGTGGGTGTGAGAGATGAGGTCTTTCTGAGTTACACCACCTCAGTTATAAAGCCAAAGTAGAGCTTGCTGTCCTCTTCACCACCACTGGGGAGCTGCTGTTCTATGGCCCTCTGTATTGAAAAGGAAACCTGTACAGCAGGAGTGCAGAACTCCAATGCCTGCGATTCAAATCTGGCCCTCCAGGATTCTCCAGATGGCCATACCACCTTCACCCAGATGGCCATACCCCTTCTCCCCAACCACAATCTTCGATTGTTTCCTGGCTTCTTCCCCATTCTAAAATGTTGAAACATCTCTCTTAAAGCTTAGCTACTGGCAGTAAGCCCCCCTCTACAAGATTTCGGTTTGACGCCTGGTTCCCCGATTATGCGCATCTTCACTCAATTGCTTTTACGCCTAATCCCTATACATGGGAGGCGTTGAAGTGCATTACGGGCTGTATGAAAGGCATTTTGAAGTTTTTGACATGCTGAGAATCGCAGGCAAATGTTGCTGAAAGTATGCGCTTTGTCCCAGAGAAACTCCCCAAACCGGTTCCCTCCTTTTATTCTCCCCGCCCACCAGAATCTCCCGCCTTTGGTTTCCTAGGTTACCTGAAAGGAATGAGCTGATTAACATGTTCTGCTACCTGACTTCCCCCCTCCTTTGCCCGATTGCCATGACCTCCTCACGAGTAAATGGGAATGTGTCTCGCACACACACACACCAAAACAGACAGGGAGATGCTGCTTCGTTCCTTCCCCCTCCACTTCCCAGCGAGCTCAACAATTGTACAACATACACACACACATACACACAACTCAGCTAAGGAACCCAGCAAGAAGCGAGGGGAAGTTATGTCTGCTGATGGCTAATTATATGCACATCCGCACATCCTTCCTACCCCCTTTACATCTCATAAAACCACCTCCATCTGGCCCCGTGTCTCCATGTTAAAAATATTTCATCAGGGTACTTCAAAGAAACTTTATTTTTGGTTTACGTTGGGTCACCTCTTCTTGGAGCTTCCATCCAGAGAGACGGAGTACAAGTAGGAAGTTGCCAGGAGGAGAGAGGAAAGGAAACTAAACCAAAAAGTGGGAGGTTTTCTCAGCGAAGGGACAGTTCTATGCATGACATTACGACCACAGTCCAACCCCTGATCATTAATGCGCCTCCTCAGAAAGTTGTTTACACGGACATAAGGCGCTCTTACTCCCGCCGTAAATTTAAACTCGCTAATTAATGCACATTCGAAAATGCGAATAATTGGAGAGAAAACACGCCTGAGCCCCTGATTTGCGCTCCGCTCTTGTAGAGGTAAATTTCCTAATGCGCTTTGAAAGAGCTTTAAATCGCTCTTGTAGAGGCACTAAGAGCTTTAAGCTAAAATATGCTGCTGTTTGGGATATTTTTGGCCTTGCCCCTTTTTACTTAGGCCCTACCCACCACTGGAATATGGACTGCGAGAGCCTCTCCAAAAAGGAATTTGACCCTTGGGTTGGAAGCGGTTCAACATGCCTGATGTCAAGTGTGAAGAGCTACATCCCCAAGACAGCTACAACTTAGCAATGTAGGGAACCAATTCTTGTAGAAAGAGAGTGGGTGGAATCTCTCCTGTGAACAGAAGAGATCCTTCCACTTGCAGAAGGAGCTGAGGTTAGGTGGAAGCTCCTACTGGAAGAAAAAGGAGAGAGGTGATTCCACCAATTCCCCTTTCTCCAGAACAGCCTCCCACATCATCTCCTACACCATTTCATGGGGTCCATCAGCCCCATGCAGCAGCTTGTCAGGAAAGGGGAGAAAGTATCAGTGAAAATTGCCTGCCCCCACTTCCTCCACTGGGAGCAGACTTCCTGTTACAGAAATA
Organism: Anniella stebbinsi; assembly: GCA_029215795.1. Taxonomy (NCBI): domain Eukaryota; kingdom Metazoa; phylum Chordata; class Lepidosauria; order Squamata; family Anniellidae; genus Anniella; species Anniella stebbinsi. The sequence continues at coordinate 209,951,805 of JARDYH010000004.1, forward strand.
CAGAGTTCCACTCATGGGAACCCAGCAAATTGAAAAACTCAAGAAAGGCGGTGTCTGTGTGGAAAGCAACAGATTACTTCCTTGAAGTTTCTTAATTGAGGGAAAGCACTATGTAATTATATAGAGCATGCATTCCAAATTAAAGTGGCAAAATTACAGGAAAGAGTTATTTTAGACTATATACTTCAGATACGTGCAATGAACAAAACACATTTTTACACTGATGAGATTTTAATTAGACACATTTCCCATTAGCTAAGATTAAGAGTTAGATTTCATCTCTGCAATTATTATTATTATTATTTTGAAACATGATAGGGTGATGGAAAAAAATGAGTGAAAAAGGACCATTAGCACAAAAAGTTTGACTGTGTCTAGGGATATGCTAAATAACATCTGAACAAAGAAAAAAAATGACTCCCCCTCCCTTTGGCTAATTTCTTTCGTGCTGATAAACCCAAACAAGAGACGGAGTGAGTGTTTATGTACCGGAGAGAGGTTTCTTTTAAATATTTATCGGGTGCTAACTCCTGAGGAATTTAGAGGAGGCTTTGTGAATTCATCAGGAAGTTTCATATTTTATGGAAATATTTGGTTACCAAGTTGAAGGATTTCCTGACCTACTCAGCTTCAGCGTGACTGGACTGAATGGGGAAAAATGACTTTTGTTGAAGCACACTGGTAATTTTCCCGCTTGGTTTATTATCAATTTTATGTAATAATGCAGCACCTGAGCCAGCATTATTCTTGCTCTTGGTTCAGGTGTGTTACTGTAAGAGGGAATGAAAATGACATTATTAGAGGAGACTTTCTAACATTGAGTGGCAACGTAAAATTTTATAATAAAAAAATATTTTTTCAAAATATTGGGATATTTCACCCAGCATATTTAAAAGGCAGCTAGAGTGAGGGTTGGATAATATATAGATCTATACATTAATTAATTAGACAGATGATAAATCAACAACAACAAAAACTTTTATTGCAGTCAGTAGACCATTCCAACACATCAAAAGTTACATAAAAATGACTTAGCATACATTTAGCTATTAAAGACAATTAATCATGGAGGATCTAATAGAAATGGCCAAGTTAGGGAATTTGGCCACTTGCTCGGTGATTGGCTTGTCTGAGTTCTGGAGTAAAAAAGTCATAAGGAATTCAGTAGGGTGACCAGGAAAAGATTGTAAGATGGGATTCAGAAGATCATTCCTCATCCTTTGATAAAATCTACAGAACTACATGTGATATAGTTTCCACCTCTATATTGTTACAAGGGCAGCATCTGTTGGGCAATGGAATTTTATTATATCTGCCATCTAAGAGTTTGGAGGGAAGTACGTTAAGTCTAGCTAATGAGCTAATGCTCATTAAGTCATTAGTTAAGTCTAGCTAATGCTCTCCTGTATTTGGGAATTGTTAACCAGAGCTGGTAGGGCATCCCATGAGACTGGTAAGCCTAAGGACAGGGAGGAACAAGGGCCCCTAGCTAATGCAGGGAGACAGTAGGACACAAAGCCATTTACATAGATGTGGTCATTGCACCAAGTTTCTTGGAGCATGGACATATCAAAGCTGTTTAAGTAAGTTAAAAAATGAGGGTCTCTACTTTTAGATTTCCAGCCAGCAATATTCCAGGAGAGGATTTTTAGGGGGCTGTTGGCATGCCCCCAACGGCGTCAATCTAGTTTGACAATTGTGTCCATGCCTTGCTTCTGAACTCCCAGAACACAGCAATTCGATGAAAAAACATGGGAGTTGAAGGGTGGTGGAACTTGTCTAGGAGAATTGTTGGACGTAGGTGAACCAGTCTCACATGTATTCAGGGATTCCATTGCAATCCAGTCTGATGTGTTATAGCTGGAGCATATCTGCTTTGTGGGAGGCATTCCTGCTGCAGTAGGACTGCCTTCAGATGGAATGGACATGTGCCCACCACATCATGGTTAAGAGAAACAATGTGTTGGACCAGATTTGGTGGGTGTCTGACCAAAATCTTGGGACTTAGGGCTGGGTCCCCCTTAAAGGTGAGGTTTCTCTGATTATTGTCTGAGGAGCTTCCTACACAACTTGTACACCCCTTCTTAGCCCATGTGTCCTGCTCCTCTTTTTAGGGATCAAAGTTGGGTTGATAGTTGTATGGATTGTGCTCTGAACCCTGTTGGTAGCTGTTCGATAGTAATGCTGTCCAAGCTGAGAGTCTGGATACAATAATGTTCTGGTCCTTTGCAGGGAGGGCTCCAAAACTCTCAATCAGCGATATCTCCTCTGAGAGAAGGGTGTTAGGAGGGGCATTAGTGTTGGTTGTTAGAGGGTCCTCAGCAGCTGGAGATTTATAGGGCATTCCTAGATTTAGAGTAGCTTTGGATGACTGAGTTGTAGGATTGAGAGAAGAATATGTGGGCATGCTGAGGTCAATTAGGAGCCTATCTACACACGCAGGATAAAACACTTTGAAAATGTTTTGAAAACTGTATATGGAGTGTGTCCTGGGCCCCAACTGTTATAAACTGTTTTAAACCATTTTAAAGCAGTAGTGTAGATAAGCTCAGAGTCTCCAACAGGAGGGTCTCTGCTGGGTGCAATGACAGTGCTCGTTCCTCTCCTCGGGCTTCCCAAGCAGAAAGCTGGGGCAGTGTTAACAAAATGTCTGTTTACAATTACACCCTTGTTGAGTAGTACCTCTCTGGCATGTAGGATTTTTGCAGCTGTGTCCCAAGAATCGAGGATTAAAATGGCTCGAGCATTAGTGTAGTTCTAGAAGAGATATTTGATTCTTTGAATGGAACCAGAATTGATCAGAATCTCCGGATGATCGGATATGAACTGTGTGAAGTATTTTATGCATTCTGTCTGTGTCAGTGGGCTCTAAAGCATAGGACAATTACAGAAGACCAAGTTATGCTTCATTAGTTTCATTTGCCAGTTGTTCACTGGAGGAGAAATCACCCTACGATCTTGCACAGGGGGCATCAAGGCTGTAGAGTCCCCCTTAATTGGGAGCTGTGAAAGTGACCAAGGATCCTGAAGATTGACAGCTGCTTTGATGTTAGAGAGTATGCCAGGCCTTTGGCTTGGTTGCTTCCATTTCTTCACCGACCCTTGCATGGTGGGCCAAGCTCGCTTCTTGACTGGAGCTCATGTGGTTTATATGGCTTGTCTTCATGAACGTAATCACAGCCTCCAAATTCTTAGCTAGGGAAATAAGTAGGGGTGTGCACGGACCCCCCGGATCGGATCGGGACCCGGATCGGGACCTCCAATTTTGTCCCGGACCGGTTCGGACAAAATCGGAGGCCCCCCGGACCGGATCGAGTCCGATCCCGACCCAAAAATCGTACATTTTTGGATCGGCCACCATTTTTTTCCCCATAGACTTGCATTGCAATGCAAGTCTATGAGGAAAAAATGGCGGCGGGTGGGTAAGGGGGGGCCTAACTCCCTCCCCCCCCGGGGCCGTCCGCTGTGGACGGCCCCGGCAGGTAAACCCCCTCCCCCGCGCTCCCTACCCCCCCTGGGGCCGCCCGCTTCCATCCGCTGGCGCCCGCGGGCGCCAGCGGATAGAAGCGGACGGCTCCGGGGGGGGGTAAGCCCCCTTCCCCGCCACTGCTTACCTTCTCGGCCCGTCCGGCGCCGGCGGCTACTACCAGCGGGCTCCGCGGCCTACTCTCGAGTAGCGCGCCGGGTGATGACATCACCCGGCGCGCCATCCTAGAGCAGGCCGCGGAGCCTGCTGGGAGTAGTAGGCGCCGGCGCCGGACGGGAGCCGCCGGGCCGGGCAGGTAAGGGCCCCCCTCCCCCCTCCCCCCTCCGTGCGCCCCCTCCTCCCCTCCACGCACCCCCTCCTTACCTTTCCGGCCCGGCGGCTCCCGTCCGGCGCCGGCGCCTACTACTTCCAGCAGGCTCCGCGGCCTGCTCTAGAGTAGCGCGCCGGGTGATGACATCACCCGGCGCGCCATCCTAGAGCAGGCCGCGGAGCCTGCTGGGAGTAGTAGGCGCCGGCGCCGGACGGGAGCCGCCGGGCCGGGCAGGTAAGGGCCCCCCTCCCCCCTCCGCGCGCCCCCTCCTCCCCTCCACGCACCCCCTCCTTGCCTTTCCGGCCCGGCGGCTCCCGTCCGGCGCCGGCGCCTACTACTTCCAGCAGGCTCCGCGGCCTGCTCTAGAGTAGCGCGCCGGGTGATGACATCACCCGGCGCGCCATCCTAGAGCAGGCCGCGGAGCCTGCTGGGAGTAGTAGGCGCCGGCGCCGGACGGGAGCCGCCGGGCCGGAAAGGTAAGGGCCCCCCTCCCCCCTCCGCGCGCCCCCTCCTCCCCTCCACGCACCCCCTCCTTAGCTTTCTGGCCCGGCGGCTCCCGTCCGGCGCCGGCGCCTACTACTTCCAGCAGGCTCCGCGGCCTGCTCTAGAGTAGCGCGCCGGGTGATGACATCACCCGGCGCGCCACCCTAGAGCAGGCCGCGGAGCCTGCTAGTAGTAGTAGGCGCCGGCGCCGGACGGGAGCCACCGGGCCGAGAAGGTAAGTGCCCCCCTCCTCCCCCCCCCGCTGTCCACTTTCATCGGCGGGCGCCCGCTGGCGCCCGCCAATGGAAGCAGCGGTGGGCGCCAGTGGGCGCCCGCCGATCCGCCGATCCGCCGAACCGGTTCGGAGCTTTTTCGGACCGGTTCGGATTGGATCGGCCGATCCAGCTGCGGGATCGGAAATCGGATAATTTATCCGATTTCCCACTGGACCGGACTCGGATCGTGGATCGGGTCCGATCCAGTGCACATCCCTAGAAATAAGTTCTGCTTTAAGTGGTCTCTCAGTGTTTGCTGAGGGTTTTTTGTTATTTTATTTCTTTTTGCATTGAGTTGTGGCCTTAACAGATTTGCCCAACAGTGTAGTGATTTTGTCTTTTTTTGTCCTTATTCCTCCTGCACAGGTTTTTTTCAACCTTCCTGTTTGAGGACACTCGAGTGGGAGATTTGTTTGTGCAGTCAGCATTTGACCTAAGCTTGTTATCAGAGGTCCATGTGTGTTTCTCATTGTGCGAGGATACTCTCCCTCCTCTTCAGTTAGATAGCACATAGTTCACTAAGGTGGACAAAAGCTCCTTACATTCAGTTAGAAATGTCTTTATCTGAGATATGTCATCTGACCAGCAGGTAGAAAGGCTCCTGAGCAAATCTTGTTGGCAGGTAAACAGCTGTTTTTCAAAATGAGAATCTGTGGATGTACCAGTGTTCAAAAGGTGGAGGACAGGTTGCTCTGCTGATGGATCACCATTCATGCCCTCAGAGTTACTTAAGGGAGCTAGGATATTGGTATTTTCACGGCTCAGTCCGGAGCTGTCTGGGCAGTAGGGTGAGATTCCTGGGCCAAAAAGGGTGTCCTCTGCAGAGGCCAGTTCTGCAGCTAGACTGCCCCTACCACCCACCTGTATTCCTGGATCCATAGACATCAGTAGGCATTTTGCATCCAGGGACCAGTCTAGAACACCTGCAGCAGCTGGGTTTGACTTCCAGTCTGGCTCTGCTTGTTCCTCAGCAGATGGACAAAAACAAATCAGTAATTTTAGATTGTTTGTGGGCCTTAACAAAGGACACAACATCTTCAGTCACGGGCTTCAAGCCCAACTGTTTATATCGTCCTCTGGTGGGAACCATAGCACAAGAGAGAAAAGGTGATGATAAAATAGCACCGTGATAAAATGTCGTTTAAAATTTTGTTGAACAAAACAGTCAATTAAGACTAAAGTAATTAATTAATTAAATAAATAAATAACCTAAAATATTTTTTTATCAAAAGCATTCCTGTGATGGCGTTATGAAACAAGGGAAGTAAATGGCAATAGACTGTACCCAAGTGTTTGGGCCCAGATCCCACGTTCAGCCGTAGACAATCAGTGTTGCAGCTGTTCTGGACTTGCTTTTTGCTTCTTGCGTTTGTTTTCCAAACAGCTCCACTGGACCTTGCCAAGTCAGGGCAACACATTGATAACACTGATAATCAGGTAGCACTTCTGCAGAGAAGTTCTTACGTAATTAATTAGAGGTTGCAGTTAGAGGTTCCAATTCTCTGCTCTCTTTGTACTTCGGCAGTGAATATCAGTGAAAAAAAAGAAATAAAACAATTTATCAGGGTAGAGAAGCAGAGCTGAGGTTAAAACTTACTGTTTGATGCTCAGCGTTTTCAGAACTTTAGATAGGTAAGTAGTTAAATCAGTATTTAAAAGCTGGAAATTAAACATTCTTACAGAGCTAAAACAAGCTGCCACTCGTGATACTGGAAGCAGGAAGTACTCCTCGTGTTCCTGATAGAGGAGGCTCTTGGCTGAAAAAGCCAATAATAAATCAAAATTATTTTAACTGCTTGACACATAGCTATCATTGTTCAAATCTTTTCATGCATCTGGCAAAGTAAGCTTTAGCAGAAATGGTGAGTGGAATTCACCAGGAAATGCTCTTGAGCATCTGCATTCATTTCAGTGAGACCTTAGGAAGAAGTGTATTAGCAACAGAGAGCATCATCAGACAAGTGTTTTATAGCACACTCATTTCTGGCCACTTACAGATATCCGCTGCATCTTTTGACACTTACGATCACCTCCCGTGTGTCTCCAAGTCCTTCTGCTCTTTTTTCCGTGACAAAATAAGACCTGGAAAACCCAATTTTTTGATTGAAGCGAAAAGCAGGGTGTGTGCAGGAAAAGCAGCATGTTTAAAAATGCCCACTGATAGGATGACCAGACGCCCGGATTTGTCCGGACATGCCCGGGAAATGGGGAGCAAATCCACATCCGGGCGGAAAACCCGTTTTGGGGGGCCAAATCTGGAAATTTAGCCCCCCAAAAGGGTGACCAGATGGCCCTGGGATGTTGTGTGTAACCCTCATGTTTCTGAGCAGGAGAAGCAGCTGTCAGAAGGGTTAGCACAAGCAGACAGGGATCTTGAGTTTGATCCAGATCCTGTTACTGAAGAGGCAGCACTTCACAGTCCCTCTCTTCCAGCTGATGAGAATCAACGCTCTGAAATGAGTACTGATCTCACTGACTCTCCAGCAGGTGTAACCACGCCCGTATCCTCTGAGGAAGAGGGTGAGAACACTTTAAAAGACGCTAAGGAACGTAGCCGTCTGAGGAGGGGAACAGAGACGAGAGACAGACCACGCCGGTCAGAGAGATTAAAGCACAAGCAGACCTCAGAGACAGAGACTGGACAAAGAAGCTAGTTCGTTAGTTATTGTTAATTTCAACGTTTCGTTTATCCTGCTTCATTTAAGTGTGAGCTGAATTGCACAGCTTTGTTTAGCCTGAATTAAAGGCGTTGTTTAGTTCACCGTTTAAGTATTCTTTCTTTCAACGAAACCAAAAGCCGATGCCTTTCACAACAGGGGCGAGCCGGGCCAACCGGGGGGTGGCGGGGGCAAACCGGGGCAGCGGGGGGTCATGCGGCGGTGGCGGGAGGCTGGCGGCACGAGGCACTTACTGGGGCGTCCGTCCACTTCCCTCCGGTGCTCGGAATCTACTGAGAAACAGGCTTCGTGGCCTGTCCCTCAGTAGCGTGCCGGGTGGTCATCACCCGGCGCGCTACTGAGAGACAGGCCAGGAAGCCTGTTTCTCAGTAGATTCCGAGCACCGGAGGGAAGCGGATGGATGCCCCAGACGGTAAGGAGCGCGGGGGCGGGTGGCGAGGGGGCGGGGCGGTGAGGGGGCGGGGTGGGGCGGGGCGGCATGGGGGGTGGTGCGGGGGGGCACACGGGGGTGGCGCGGGGGGGCGTGCAAGGCATGCGGGCGGGGGGCGGCACGGGGGGGAGGGCGGCCTGCACGGGGCGGGCGGCAGCGCGAGGCACTTACCTGCTGGGGCATCCGTCCGCTTCCCTCCGGTGCTCGTAATCTACTGAGAAACAGGCTTCGCGCCCTGTCCCTCAGTAGCGCACCGGGTGATGACATCATCACCCAGCGCGCTACTGAGGGACAGGCCAGGAAACCTGTTTCTCAGTAGATTACGAGCACCAGAGGGAAGCGGACGGACGCCCCAGCCGGTAAGGAGCGTGGGGGCGGGCGACGAGGGGGCAGTGCGGTGTGGGGGGCACATGGGGGGGCGCATGGGGGGGTGTGGGGGGGCGCATGGGTGGGGGCCGCGTGGGTGGGTGGGGCCGCGCGGGTGGAGGGGCGCACGAGGCATGCGGGTGGGGGGGCCGCGCGGCGCGGGGGGCCACGCAGGGGATGGCCGCGCGAGGCATGCGGACGGGGGGGCGCGCGGGGGGCGGGCGGCCTGCACGGGACGGGCGGCAGCACGAGGGACTTACCTGCTGGGGCATCCGTCCACTTCCCTCGGTGCTCGTAATCTACTGAGAAACAGGCTTCGCGGCCTGTCCCTCAGTAGTGTGCCGGGTGATGACGTCATCACCCGGCGCGCTACTGAGGGACAGGCCAGGATGCCTGTTTCTCAGTAGATTACGAGCACCGGAGGGAAGCGGACGGGCGCCCCAGCCGATAAGGAGCGCGGGGGTGGGCGGCGAGGGGGCGGTGCTGCACGGGGGGGCTGCGCGGGGGGGGCCGTGTGGCAGGGGGGCCGCGCGAGGCATGCGGGCGGGGGGGCGGCGGGGGGCGGGGCAGCACGGGCGTGCGGTGGGGGGGTTGTTTTGGGTGGGGGGGGGCGGGTTTTGGATCTTCAACATCTGGTCACCCTACCCACTGAATGGGCCACGTGGTCGCTGCTTGCTTCATCTTTCTTCCCCATGTGAAGAAAAAGGAAGCTGCTCATCCCCTCCCCCGGTCTGACGATGCTCAAGAGTAATGCCTCATGAACAAGGTGTGAGGTGGACAACAGGGCCAGAGTCAAGTATAGGCACGGCTGCCCATGCAGAAGAGAAGATTCTCAGGTGCCTGGAAAAAATACTTTTTATTATGCACAACGCATTTCAGAAAGGACTTTTCTTCATCAGGAGCCCCTTGTCTTTCCCCAAATATTTCACAGAGAATCTTTCAATGCTTCCTCTAGTTTAAAATGGTTGGACACCTGCCATGGGCCCACACCTTAGCAGGGGCCCATTCAAAGGAGACCCTTGGACTTGTCCCTCCTCTTTGCCAGTGCAGTCTGCTTGTTTACCTGCCTCTCACTCAGGCCCAGATAATGGTGGTAGTGGTGGTGGTGGTGGTTATGAGGAGGAGCAGATGCCACTGTCTATGTACTCACTAGTTCTCTGCCTAGCAAGCAAGCAAATGGTAACAATGATGCGACAGACCATGAGGCGCAATAGCAGCTGGTGACACCTGAGCATGAGGAGAGCAGAGGCTCTGCGCTTAAGCTGCCCTGCATTTCTGCTAGATTTCACCCATCTAGCGGCAGAACTTCAGAGTGGGGAGAATGGAGACTGAGGTGGCTAGTCTGACCATATGAAAAAGAGGACAGGGCTCATGTAACTTTAACAGTTGTAGAGAAAAGGGAATTTCAGCCAGTGTCATTTGTATGCAATTAGTTCCTGGTGAAATTCCCTCTTCATCACAACAGTTAAAGTTGCAGGCACTATACTAGAGTGACCATATACAAAAGAAGGCAGGGCCCCTGCAACTTTAACTGTTGTAATGAAGAGGGAATTTCACCAGGAACTAATTGCATACAAATGATACTGGCTGGAATTCCCTTTTCTGTACAACTGTTAAAGTTACATGAGCCCTGTCCTCCTTTTCATATGGTCAGCCTAGAGGTGGCCATAGGAAATGGAGTAAGGCTGGTTCCCCAGTCTCCTCTCCTCCCCTCCCTGTCCTGAGATTATGCCCCCTTTTCCCTGCCTCCATGCTCCATTTCTGAGCTTGGAGAAGTAGCTGCTGTGGTTCCCTCCATATGCCAGCTATGGGGAGGAGTGAGGCAGGGAGCACAGTTTCATGGCCCCAAACAAAGAAATCTGCATCTGAGCATTAACCTAGGAAACCCAACTATCCTATGTCCACCCCACAGATGCTTGTAGGCATTGCTACAAGGAGTAGCCATGCCTCTGAATCAAATCTATTTCTTTTGTTTGGCATTTATTTATTTATTTATTTATTTATTTATTTTAAAATTCAGTTTTCAGCCTGCTTAATATCAATCCTACCCAACATACAATTAATGCTTAAAAAATCCCATTTAAAGAAATGCACTAAAACAAATGCACACACAAGGGGAAAAGCACCCACAGTTACAACAAAACCATTAAAAAATCAACATATTCAAGTGTATGTTCATATAAGAACATTTTACCCATGTTTCCTACATGGTCTTATCATAGATTTGATTGAGGTTACTTCTGCTGCAACCCTTGGTATGTTCCTTGCATCTGTTCTTAATAAATTGATGAAGTAAACATTCCCACTGACCAAAATGTTCTTAACTCAAACTTAGACTTATATACAAGGAAAGGGAAACAAACCAGATCTTAACTGCTATAGTCACATTTCATTCCCACTCCAAGCACTATATAGAATACCCTCAAAAGCCCATCAAGTCTCAGTAGCTGGCTCTGAAATTGCACCACAATAGATAAACTGGAAGGGAAGAAAAGAAAAGGTATTTGAGCACAGCAGCAGATGGCCTTCTTATAAATAAACCTCCCTTCTGTGTGTGTTTGGAGGACAGTGGGAATATTTCCATGAGAGCACATATCAAATACTGTCCCACAGCAGAAGCATAGACCATTTTACACACTGGTGCTGGAGAACTGTCACACCACCTCTGGAGGTCTCCTCTTTAGAGGATGACCTAGAGACCCCCGAATTGAACATTATAGAGGAGCTGCCTATTCTGGGGAACCTTGGTAGACCAGGTGGATCCTGGACCCACAGAGAAGATGGCTCTTGGCCCTTTTCCTTAAAACACACATAAACCCCACTTGGGCTTGGAGTCAGATACCAAGCAGCCGCGTAGCTCATGGGAGTACAGGTGCCTAAAGGTGCTGGCTTGGCCAGCTACCAGATGCAGAAGTGCCTGCCTAGGGAATAAGGACTTCTCATGAGTAACAGTATACCTGCACATAAGACTTTACTTGCAAGAAGACTATCAACAGCTGGCACTGATGGCCTGCAGCTGTGCTCTGTGTGGGGCTCTGAGGACTCAGGCTTAAAGGCCTTCAGTTCTAAACACATAATGTCAGTACAACATTTGTGCACTGGCTTCTGCCTTGTATATGGCTGCCTCTACAAGAGAGGTTTAAAGCTCTTTCAAGGTGCTTAAAAAAAATTACCTCTACAAGAACGGAGCACAAATCGGGCGTAGAGGCGTGTTATCTCTCCGATTATGCGCATTATCGAATGCACGTTAAATCGCGAGTTTTATTTTGCTCCGGCCATTAAAGCGCATTTTGACTATGTCAACAAGCACTTATGCACATTAACTACTTGTAAAGTGCATTTTGGTCATCCGTTAATGCGCTTCGCCACCTCTCGCCGCCTCTCGTGCAGAGGTATTAGGTGTCAATGCGCTTCAGCGATTATGCGCATAATTGCCTAACCGGACACAAAAGCGAATCCTTGTAGAGGGGACCTATGTGTCTTTTCTGGATCTCCCTGTGCTTGGACCACCTACTGACCTTGCTTTAGGATCTGACCCTGGCTGTGCCACCATAAGCAGGACAAAAAGTGGAGCCATCAATACACTTCCTACCATGCTTGAAATGTGTGACCTATCCCTGCATTCATGGGGTGGGATGAAAGTGTGTTCTGACCCTACCCTACCATCAGGCAGAATATGACAGCTACCTCAGGCAGAAGATGCTGTGGATGGGAAGGATGCAGTGGAAGCTCTCCCTTTCTGTGTACTGCAGCCCCAATTCAGATAGCCCATACTTACTACTGAGTAATAAATAGGCACAGATCTAGCTGCATGCTACATAGTGGTTGTGGTTGTGGTTGTTTTAAAAAGTGCAGTTAGACCCTTACTTTTCTCCATAGAAGTTGTCAGGTGCCAGTTCTATGTCCCCTTTTATTTTCTCCCTTAGAAGTCAATAGTCATATTGCACTGTTTATTTATTGCATTTCTATACCATCCAATAGTGGAAGCTCTCTGGGCGGTTCATGAGAAGCTAAGCATGGCCAAATGACAAGTTAGTGTTTTTGTAGATCAGGGATGGGGAAGATGTGGCCCTCCAGATGTTGGTGGACTGCAGCTCCCATCATCCCTCTTCATTGGCTATGCTGGCTAGGGCTGGTGGGCCTTGCAGTCTACCAACTTCCAGATGACCACAAGTTGCCTACCTAGATGTATATGATGGAAGCCTCCAATTGCCAACTGCTCATAAAGATGAGCACCCTTTCTCCTTCCAATTGAATAACCTGTCATTTAGAAGAAGATAGTTGTGGCTCCCTAGTGATGTAGCAGTGCTTGGAGGTTATGCTTTATGTCTTGGGGAAATACCGAGATAGTACATAAAGAGTGCCTTCAACAATGCTAAAACAGCAAGTGTTACATAGTGGTTAGAGGGTTGGACTGGGACTCAAGAGATCCAGTCTAGTCCTCACTTGGATATGAAGCTCACTGGTTGAGAACCATACATTGGTTCTCAGTCTAACTTACCTCACAGGGTTGTTATGAGAATAAAATGGAGAAGAGGAGGAGGAGGACCATGTAAGCTACTTTGGCTTCCATGGAAGAAGAAAAAAGGCAGGATAGAAATGTAATAATAATAATAAATTCATTAAAAACTTCTACTTCAAACACACCCAGCTTACTAGGGTAGAACTCGACTGAAACAAGTCTAGTTAAATCAAAAAATGGGAACATATTTCTCTGTGTGTGATTCATCTATATTAACATTCCTATTGTGAACAGAAAATAATTTTCACTGATGAGGTTTTAATTAGCTACATTTCGGTGTCAGCACTGAAGCATCAACACCACATGCCTTCAACACACTCTGCCACACCTGTTGACATTTACATTCCAAGAAGTGCTATAAACAAGATGAAAACTGGGGACAAGGAAGCAAATGGTACAAGAAAATTCAAGGTACCAGGAAAACAAGCACACCTTGCAGAAGTAACTGTTTAGATTACAATCCTGTGCATAGTTAAGAGGCAATGAGCTTCACTGAAATCAGAGGGGATCAGGCTATGTGTCTGTTTAAATCAGAGATGCAGACTCTCCAGCACTGAAGCCAAATGTGGCCCTGCAAGATTTCCCAGATGGCTATATCTTTCCCCTGATAGTTTGGTGATTTCCCAGTTTCTGTGCAATTTCCTCATTCTAAAAGGTTGAAATGCCACTCCTATGGCAGTATGAAGCTGATGGCTCCTCTTACTTCTGTGGGGCTGTGAATCCACTCTCGGTTTCAGTCAAAACTGTCCAAGATGCTGAATTCATTTTGGGGATACAGTTCAGCACTTTGGATAGCTCTTCTAGATGGTCTGACTTGTTCTGACTGAAACCCATGCGGCCAGGTCTACACCAAGCAGGATATAGCAGTGTGAAAGTGGTATGAAAGTGGTATATAAAAGGCAGGAGCCACACTACTGCTTTATAGTGGTATTGAAGTGCACTGCCAACTGTTGGGGCCCATTGACACATACCATATACAGCTATTTCCTGCTTGGTGTGGCTCCTGCCTTTTACATACCACTTTCATACTGCTTCATACTGCTATATCCTGCTTGGTGTAGATCTGGCTCCAGATTGGATTCATAGCCCCACTGGAATAGGAGCCACAACCCTCCACAGTTAAGAGTGTTAAGGCATTTTGCTGGTAAATGCTAGTAGTTTGGCCCTGCTCCACTTGCCCCGTGAGGAATGGAATTCAGGCCCTGGGCTGAAAGACATTCAAAATTCCTGATTTAAATTAGAATACAATATATAATTCACAAATTTCAAATGTAGATTCTCAAACTAAGCCAGTGTCACATGCCCTAAGAGAGTAACAGTATAATCCTATAAATATCTACTGAGAAGTACAGCCCATTGAGTTTAATGGGACTTACTTGGGAGTAAGTCACATTGAACTCAGTTGAGATTACTTCTTGGAAAGCAATAATAAGATTGCAATGTGAACCTCCTAAAACCTAAATTATGGATTTTTCAAATAATTGTCTTTTTTGCACAAGACATGCTATGGGCTAGGGCCAAACCAGGTCCATGCATATCTATTAAACACTGGCTGATATGCCCGGTGTTGGTCGGGTCCGTGAATAATGTTTATAACATTTATTTGATAAATAATAAATTTCTCTGCAACTTATTCATCTTTAGGTTGGTTGGGTTTTTTTAGTTTGGTTGAATTAGTAAATTGTCTTGTTAGAATCAATGGAAAATTGTGTTAATAAGTGCTGTATTTTAAATTACAGCTTTGTGTTGAACCAATTTTTTGTTTTACCTGAAATGCCTACACCTCCCATCATGCTTTGGCTGGAGGAGCCATCTAAACTTCAAAAACAATCAGGACACACAACACCCTTTCTACCAGCTAAAAAAGTTGCAAACCTAAAAATATGTTTTCAAAATATACCTAACATTGCCCAGATATCTGAATAACATATAGTAGGGAAGCGGATCTCAGTGGATGTGGGGAACTGTTGTATTCATGTGCTCTGAGTTATTATTATGAAAAAAGGAAAGCAGCCAGAACACAAGCCATTGCTAAGCCTGTGACTTAACTTTTAAACAAATTAAATTCATTTCTTTTTTTCCTCTCTCATCCTCATGATAACCTTGAAAGGTAGGGCAGTCCTAGGCCTGTGAGGTAACTTTAAAACAAATTAAATTAGTTTCTTCCCCCCCCCCTTACAGGGCCACCTTGAAGCTGTCACCATGATTTTCCTTGTCCCCCACAGAAAACAAAAACTAGAACTCCCAGCATGCTTTTTGCTGTGGTGCCTGACTTGTCCTATGGGAGTCCTGCTGCTGAAGTTCATGGGAAATGAAGTCTGGTTGAGCCAGTCCACACTACACTGAGGGAGCTGGCTGGCTGACTCACAGGTAGCTTAGCCGTTGCCATGGGTGACAGGTCCAGAGCTGTAACTTCCTCCCCTTCTGCTCCAGATGGTGCCTAGTAACCAAGGCAGCCAGCCCAGGCACTCTCCCTTCAGGCCCAGGATGGCAAGTTACTTCCAGATGATGGCCGCCAAAGCCCAATAAGTCTTCCCCCTGCCTAAGGCATGCTGGGAGTTGTAGGCGCAAGCCTAGCTCTCTGAATAATGTTAATCTTTGAATACATCTGAGGTGTCATGGGAGAGTGGGCCTTCTTAGTTGTGGCACCCTGCTTAAGGATTTCTTTTTCCCAGGCAGGCTGGCCAGGTGACTGGATTAATAGCTTTTAAGTGCCAAGTAATTATTTTTAAAAAATGTATTTTCCAAGGCCTTTTAACTTGAGATTTTTTTATGCTGCAAGTTTTTTCCTGTTATAACTAAACCACAACATTTCAAGACAGATGCAAAAATTACTGGATAAAGTTTATGATTTTATGTAAAAGCCTGACTTTCCTATTGAAACAGATGAGGGAATGGAGGAATGACTGATAGCTGAGGCTAGAATGGAATGGTGGGGGGGAGATGAGTGACAATTGGGGAAAGTCAGTTAGAAGGAGAACAAAGACAGTTAGTTAGGCTGACCATCTGAAAAGGAGGACAGGGCTCATGTAATTAGTTCCTGGTGATATTCCCTCTTCATTACAACAGTTAAAGGTGCATGCACTATACTAGAGAGACCATATACAAAAGAAGGCAGGGCCCCTGCAACTTTAACAGTTGTGATGAAGAGGGAATTTCACCAGGAACTAACTGCATACAAATGACACTGGCTGAAATTCCCTTTTCTCTACAACTGTTAAAGTTACATGAGCCCTGACCTGGATTTTATCTGGTCACCCTATGGTATGGGCAGGAGGGGGGTCTGCAATTGCCAACCAGGAAGAATGATGGAAACTCAAATTATTATTTTGTATACCAGTTCTCTAAACTAGGGCTATTATCAAACCAATGTATCAAACTAGTCAGAATCCTGTACTCTGTGATGGCCTGGAATTTGATTTCAGGGCTTTTGATGAAAACACCATGCTTATTGTTGTTTTGGTGTCAGCTTCCTTTTTGGTCCAAAGGCATGAAGCTCTCTGAAGGAGAGTGTCTGTTTCTCTATTTGATTGGATCAAATGATTACCTGGTTGGTGTGTTCTACAGTATTGCAGTTTGGATGACCTCCTGTGCATTGTGATGTTTGTTTGGGCTATGTAGGGTGTGTGTGAGTGTGTAGATAGATAGATAGATAGATAGATAGATAGATAGATAGATAGAGATAGACAGATATGGGGTGCAGAGTGGGTCTACTCAGCTCCAAAATTCAAAGTGGGGCACCGATGAGGGACTTCTCCATACCAGTTTTTGGAGTGGTTTCCTTGCTCCGCATCATCGGACTATCCGTTGGAGAACTTCTCTGTTTTCAAATAACTACGCTATTATAGTCAATGGGAATTAACCAAAATCTTACATCTCTGTCACTTTTAAAGATAAAGTGATGAATCTTGGCAGCATTGTAATTCTTAAGTAGGGATTTAACCATGCCAAGTTAGAAGCAGATCTGTTCATCCCTGGATTTTTAGGAATTTATTTTAAGTTTGGCAGCTGATCCTATGTGCTTTTTGCTTCAGACAGCAACACTTGGGCTTGCACAAGTAATAAATCCATATTTCAAGTTGGACCAGATGCTGGTCTTCAAACCAAATCATACAGGTTGTAGAATTAAGAGTTCCGGCCTGGAAGAAGGCCCAAACCTTATGCTAGACTAGTCCTGTGTCTCTGAGCCTATCTACACTACTGCTTTAAAACAGTTTAAATGGTTTAAAACGGTTTATAACAGTAGTGACAACTGTTGGGCCCAAGACACACTCCATATACAGTTTTCAAAACATTTTCAAAGTGTTGTATCCTGCTTGGTGTAGATCGGTCCTTTCTATGGCTTTATCTCAAACTCCTCCAATAATGCAGGAATACATAAATGACATAGATGAGGGAGAACCATGTGGGATGAACTATGCTACATCTGACCCCTGAATCTATCCACGAACACTGCCATGTTTCTTCCCATTAGTTTCTACATCCCTACATTATTAGAGCACCATGAAGCCATAGGTAAGTGGCTTAACACCACTTCTATGGCATAAGGAGCAGACCATTTTTATGTGTTTAGCAAGGGCACAAGGCTGACCTAGATTCCATCAGCCCCCAGTCCATTTTACAGTGAAATCCTGTAGTTGTCTAGTCAGAAGTAAGTTCTACTAAATTCAGTGGTGCTTATTCCCAGGTAAGTGGGTATAGAATTGCAGCCTTCGTGTATTAGTCTCCCATTGCCTCTGTGAGAGCTGTTTGTAGTGAGGACCTTTTTAAATGGAATTTTGGTGAGCCATAGACAAGATCTGTGGCTAGAACAGAATTCTTTTTGCTCTAATAGGCTCAGTCGCTTCAGATAAACAAGAATCACATAAGGACAGTTGAAATGACCACTTGACTCTTCCTTCCCCTCCCCCAGTTGTTCGCCTTCGTGACAAAATCTCATTTACAGCAGAGGACATTTTGGGTCATGAAGGGAAACAGATTCTAAAGTCGAGACGCTCCCAGAATGGGATGGGTTAGCTCAGAAAATAGACCAGCTGCAGTCAGTACACTGAATGTCATGGGGCAAAGATGGACACCGCTATTTCTGAGTTATTGGGCAATTATAAAATGACTTCCAGACATCAGCTGAGATCATCTTCCTGAGCCCGTTGTAACTTTATGATTCACTTATACTGTAAAAACAAACAAACAAATATAATGGACTATACACAGAGAGAGAGAGAGAGAGAGAGAGAGAGAGAGAGAGAGAGAGAGAGATCGTAAAAGGTTCTCTTAATCTCCAAGAATACAGAATGTGTGTTAGGTAGGCTGACCATATGAAAAGGAGGACAGGGTTCATGTAACTTTAACAGTTGTAGAGGAAAGGGAATTTCAGCCGGAGTCATTTGTATGCAATTCGTACCTGGTGAAATTCCCTCTTCATTACAACAGTTAAAGCTGCAGGGGCCCTGCCCTCTTTTGTATCTGGTCACTCTAGTATAGTGCATGCAACTTTAATTGCTTTGATGAAGAGGTGATTTCACCAGGTACGAACTACATACAAATGATGCTGGCTGAAATTCCCTTTTCTCTGCAACTGTTAAAGTTACATGAGCCCTGTCCTCCTTTTCATATGGTCAGCCTAGTGTTAGGATGACAAAGGAATGATGTTGAAGGAACACAGCATATGCGTTTTTGACTCAAACAAATGCAATGCTGTTGAACAAAGAGTTTTTAATTTATGTCATATGCAAAGCGGAAAATATATTGTTGGCATAATCATGGTGATATGGTTGGCATGATTACCCAGAGAGCTGGAATTTTCATTAATCTACAGCTCAGCTTCAAGGGGTTTTTTTTCTCCAAGAGCAAACTGTCATTACTGTTTTGTTAGCTTTAGGGGAGGCTTTAGCTTCATGGAGTTTTGACATGGAGAAGGTCTTTGGGCCTTTATGCAATCAGAGGATAAATAAACTAGGACAAGATCAGATCCAATTCGCTGCTCTGGGCAGCATGCTAAATAATTTACAATCTCAGGGGCAAGCAACCTGGCGTCATCCAGATGTTTTGGACTACAACTCCCATAATCCTGATCATTGACCATGCTGGCTGAGAGTTGTAGTCCAAAGCACCTGGAAGGCACCAGGCTGCCTACCCCTGTCTTAGATTAACCTGTGCAATCCAGACCACTGTTTCCCATAAATAGAAGATGGACATACACCTGAGCATCTGATGTAAGCAGACATTTAGAAACTGGCTCCAGATTTCCAGCCTCTGTATAGGGTGGTCACTTCTACATGACCAAAAAAGAGGAAATGTATCACCAATACAAGAGGATAAGAGAGGACACCAATTTTCATAATATTTCCACATGCAAATTTATATCTATAGGTGTAAATTTAGAAATAATTGCCATAGTTTACACAGAATTACAATATATTTCACCATAGTGGAGAAGACTAACTAGGTCACATTTGTGTTCAGTCTACTGTCCAGATGCTAAATTTTCTAGACCCATTTCAAACAGGCTTCAGGGCAGTTGAGACTGCTGTGGTCGCCTTAGTGGATGATCTACGCTTGAGTATTGACAGGGGAAGTGTGTCCCTGCTGGTACTTCTGGACCTCTCAGCAGCTTTCAATACCATCTGGAATGCCTGAGGGGATTGGGACTCGGGGGCACTGTGCTTCAGTGGTTCTGGTCCTAGCTCTCAGGCAGGTTCCAGATGGTGATGCTTGGGGATAGTTGCTCTCAAAGAAGGAGCTGTGTCCCTTCCTAGAGTTGGAAAACCTAAAGACGGTAGTGCACATGCTGGTAACTTCAAGGCTCGGCTTCTGCAATGTGCTGTACATAGGGCTACTTCTGTGCCTAATCCGGAAACTTCAACTAGTTCAAAATATGGCAGCCAGGTTGGTCACCGGTACACCTAGGGGTGACCATATCACACCAGCTTTAAAATCACTTCACTGGCTACCAATTACTTTCCAGGCGAAGTACAAAGTATTGGTTATTACCTTTAAAGCCCTACATGGTTTGGGTCCAGGTTTCCTGCAGGATCACCTTCTCCCATACAAACCGCCCCGCACACTTAGGTCCTCTGGGACGAATTTGTTACAGTCAGCCAAAACTAGGCTGACAACTGTTACCCAGAGGACCTTCTCTTCTGCCACTTCCAGAATGTGGAATAGCTTGCCAGAGGAGATTCGTCAACTTAATAGACTCTTTGACTTTAAGAAAGCCATAAAGACCGATCTCTTCCGGCAGGCCTACCCAGATGATTTTAAGCATTTTATTGGTATTTTATTGGTATTTTAATAATGTATTAGTTTTATGTGCTTTTAATCAGTTTTATGTATTTTATATTTGATGTTGTTCCCTGCCTTGATCCAGAGGAGAGGCAGGTAAGAAATAAATAAATTATTATTATTATTATTATTATTATTATTATTATTAAAAAATGTTGATGGGCAACTTCAAGGCCTGTGCTTCTTTCCCTCCTCATGGTTCTTTGACTTTAAACCAGATTTGGAATGGGAAGCTCTTCAAATACATTATTATGATTGTGATTATGATTATCTAAACTCCTTTTGCAAAAAAGACTCAATTCCTGTATTGAGCAGGGGTTGGACTCAATGGCCTTATAGGCCCCTTCCAACTCTACTAATCTATAATTCTATGACATACAACAAAATTCAAACATGCCAAAAGTTTTGATAATTATTATCCACTAAACCAGAGGACACTTTCAACTACAGGACTATCCTGTGCCACCTCTCCAAAATAGAGCTCTCTGTAAAGAATGTAGGAAAATCAAAATGGCAGCTTTCCAGATGATGGCAGTATGAGCCCATGGTCAAGGAACCAGATGGGTGGGAGAGCCAAAGAGGAACACAGGTGGGCCGTGCCAGGATGCTTGGGTCTCAGCAACTGCTTGAGGAAACTGGATGCTGCTGCTGGCCCTGTTATCTCTTGTTGCCACTTTTATGGAACCTGAGGTAGTAGAAGTATGTAGATGAAGGGGTGGAACTATGGCAGTAGGAATGGTTGTATTTTTCAGAGTTGCCAAGGACAAATATAAACAGTTGCAATACTTACTGCCTAGGAACTATGGACACCAATGGCAGGGAGCATGTTTAGCCCCCTATTTTATTTATTTATTTATTTATTTATTTATTACATTTTTATACCACCCAATACCCGAAGCTCTCTGGACAGTTCAAAATTAAAACCATAGAATACAACAAGACAGAACATAATATAAAGTGTTAAAAGTTTTTTTAAAATACTATATAAAACCAAAGTAAGTTACAGCCCAGGGAAATCCTGTGTGAAAACATAAGTTTTCAGGAGCCATTTAAAATATGTTACATTTTCCAACTCCCAAACCTCATGAGGGAGGGTTTTCCAGATGGTGGGTGGGTGTCACTACAGAGAAGGCCCTGCCATTGAGGTTCTTCATGACAACATTCCATTTGTTCCAGAATAACCAGCAAAACCTCCTCTGAAGATTGTAAATGTCATATGGGTGTATATTAGGGAAGGCGGTCTGCTAGGAAGCCTGGTCCCAAGTTCTTCAGGACTTTATAGGATAACAACATAACCTTGTGCGTGGCTCGGTAGGTAACAGGCAGCCAATTCACTTCTTTTAACACAGGTTTTATTTGACCACATCTAGGTGTCCCCGTGAGCACCCTAGCTGCTGCATTCTGCCCTAGCTGCAGCTTCTGAACCACACACATAGGTAGACCCACATACAGCATGTTACAGCAGCCTAATTGTGAGGTTACCCGTGCATAGATGACTGTGGCTAGGCTATCCCTAACCAGGAATGGACGTAGTTAACATACCATCCAAAGTTGGCAGTGGGTGCTCCGGGCCCTCAAGGCCACCTGGGCCTCCAGTGACAAAGATGGATCCAGGAGCAACCCCAAACTACAGGCCTGCTCCTTCGTAAGGAGTGCAACCCCATCTAGAACAGGCAAACATCCCAATTCACAGACCTGAGAACTGCCAACCCATATCTAGTCCAATACTAACTGCATAGCTCCTTCCACCCCAAGTTCTGTTAGTCAAGGTAGAATGTGGCATAGAGATAAAATGTTAAACTGATCATTAGATATAGGGGAGGGGAAAGGAGGGCTTAAATATAAAAAGACAGTTCATACATTTCAGAAAACATCTGCTCCCAGCTGTATAACTGGTTGTCTCCTATTCAGGAAAATAAACCATGCATTTGGAGTCAATATTGTGGTAGGAACAAAAATCTCTCCTCCACAAACAGTGGATGGCTCAGTAGACCCCATGGGAAATCACTATTGAAATATACATGTCTTTCCTTATGCTTGTCCAAATCTCTCTAAAACATCTGAATTTAAAATTTTGAAACTCAAACCCAAATTTGCAGTTCAGAAATGTTGAGCAGAATCCAACAGGGTTTTTATGCTCCTGTTGATTCCTTTCCATCTCACTGATTCCCTTCCACAAACAGTGGGTCCCACCTTACACAAGGCAGATTCAGCACTTCCCATGGGAAACCCCCATATGAGCGGAAATGCTCATTTCTGAAAGGAAGCTGTTTAGCAGAGCTCCCTTATGTGAGCTCCACCAACCTACCTCCTTCCTGAAATGAGTGTTTCCACTTATTTCAGGTGACCAGAAGGGCTAAATTTCTATTGTGCATAATAGGATTGGCGGCAGTGTAAGAGCTTCATTGGATTCTGCCCAGAATGTTGAAAACAGAAAATCTGAAGAATTTCTAATGTTTGTAAATATTTGTTTCAGTTCCAATATTTAACATGATCAATTACTTTTCTGCAAGTACCACCGTGTCTCCAACACATTACATTTCACTTTTAAAGTGGGACTTACCTTTATTTGTACAATGGACTCATTTGCATGAATTGGGAGGGGGATTCCTTATGTTGAAAATACAGCATCAGCTCACTTAAGATTTAATTCTACAGACATTACCTTTTTTTAAATTCAGCTAAGGTCCAACAGCTCACAACATTATTACTGTCAAAATGTTAATATCAGAGGTCTGGAAATGTAATAGCACAATGCAGTAAATGTCTCTTTTCTGTATTGATTTTAGAGATGAGCCTGGCTCGAAAAAACTCATGCACCTTACATATATCTCAAGTAGCCAACTTGTCTATGAGGTATTTAAGGCAGCAGAGTAGCTTTGTGGTAGGATTTTATTCCCAAAGGTATAGCAGTGATATAGCTATATGGATTAATCACTATCTTTCAGTGGTGTGATGTCATTGCTAGGAGCTAGACACTCAAAAGCAGTACTTCCAGGAATGATGAAATGCCCAATAATGCCAGCACCCTGACAGTCAAGCAGCCTGGACTCCACTTCCTAGCTCTCGGCTTGGGATGGGTAGGAATTTTGTTTCAGTTCATGTTTGCTCAATTAGTTAAATAAATTACCAAGCTTTGCAAATTTAAGAACTTGAGATTTAAACATTCAAATGCAGGAGAGGCCAAAACTGACAGATTCATCCATCTGGCCAGAGATCTTTGCGTGCTTAGCTCTTAGAAGTATGGGGAAGTGTCTATATGACGCCATTTTGCAGCTGCTTCACCCCATTTTGCAGCTGCTTCACATTGCTGCTGTGGAGTGGGAACTAAGATGGGGTGTGGAGTCTCAAGCAAGGCGGTGCCAATTCTGCCCACTGTGGCGAACCCGGAGCTGCGGCTGAGGGAGCAGGGTGCAATGCTGTGCTAACCACTGCTTGAGGAGCCGCCTTCCCACCAGTCAGAAAGAAAAGAGTAGTCAGCATGTGGCAGATGGGCTGGCAGCGAGGAAGACCCAGCGCAGCTGCTGCATCCCAAACCAGGCACCCATCAGGAAACAGCAAGGGAGCTCCCCAACAGAGCAGCAAACAAAAACAAAAACAAACCCACAATCTTCTACTTCAGCTCCCTTACTCACAACAAGGCCACACACACAGTATTTATTTATTTATTTATTCATTCATTCATTCAGTGAGTGCTGTTTTCAAAGTGAAAGGCATCACTGGTGGCCATTCCACTTGTCAAGCTCGCCCCCTGACCTGCATTCCTGGGCTTATCCTGCACTGGGATCTTCCTCTAGGAACACCCCCAAACTGAAGCCACCACTGACAAACAGAAGAAACAACATGGTAGCTTTTGAGCAATTGGAAAAGTTGCGGTAAAAGGATATTGCAAAAAAGTGCCATTTCAAAGATAAAACCCTGATGTGGATGCAAGTTGGTGGCTGCATCATATAAACAATGTAGCACCACTGGACAGCCACTGCAGGGTTAATGGAGTGTATAGATACCCACCTGGGTTTGACTCCCTATGTATTAAGATACAGTATTTGAGCAGCCATTGGATGAAATGGATCTTCTCCAGGGCCAGAGACAGTAATCCGGCGGTAGAGAACCTTGTATATTGGGTAGTATAGAAATGTAAATAATATATAAATCCCCCGCGGAAGCTCCTCCCAGCCACACCAGGAAGCTCCCCCACCACTCCTTCTCCCAAGACTCCAACGTCTGGAAAGGAGGAAAGGGGAGTGTC
This sequence comes from Anniella stebbinsi, assembly GCA_029215795.1. Taxonomy (NCBI): domain Eukaryota; kingdom Metazoa; phylum Chordata; class Lepidosauria; order Squamata; family Anniellidae; genus Anniella; species Anniella stebbinsi. The sequence continues at coordinate 209,975,886 of JARDYH010000004.1, forward strand.
AAAGGTGGGCCAGGAAGTGAGGATGAGAGAGTTCATAGATCCCCCAGATCCAAAGACTTCTCAGCTCCAGTCTCCACCCTAGCAGAGAAAACACGTTAGATGGCCTCAGAGGCCCATCTAAAGGGAAATGCTGCTGACAATAGATGAGATTGGAGCCCGCCATCATGTGGCCTGGATGCTCATAGAATTGCTCTCTAAACTATGTTAGTGCTGAATCAGGAAAGAATGTGAAATGTAAACAATTAGACTGCAGAAGAAAGCAAAACAGGCAGCTTCATCCGTTCCTACTTACAGGTCAATGTTGACAGCTGTCTTCAGTATCAAATATTGCTCACACTGCTTTAATGCAACCATTTGGGTCTCCACAGAAAACTTTACAATCAATAATTGAATTTCTCCCCTCCTTGATCTGTCATCATTCTGTCTTCCTTCCAAGATGACTTTGTGTGGTCCCTACCTAGATAACTCAGTTCTCCCATGCATTAAAAGATAATGTCCATGGGATAGCCAGATGTCACAAAAGAAACATCACAGGAATATGTTAAGATTTTTTATCAACCTGGAATCTGGTCATAAGGACCGAAGAAGAGCTCTGCAGGATTGCACCAGAAGTATATTATTTAGCACAGGATTCTTTTTCATCACAGTGGCCAACCAGAACCTATAAAAATTCCTCAAGAAAGACATGAAGGAGACAACTCTCTTTCTCACACACACACTGTTGCTCTTCGGCAAGTGGTGGTCAGTCATATTGGCCTGGAGTTAATGAGCCTATCTACACACACAGGATAAAACACTTTGAAAACTTTTTGAAAACTGTATATGGAGTGTGTCCTGGGCCCCAACAGTTCTCAAAACTGTTATAAACCATTTTAAAGCAGTAGTGTAGGTAGGCTCAGGATGTCATGGAGAAGGATCTAGCATAACCTTCTCACTAAGGTAAGAGTATAAGAAGAGCCATATTGGATCAGATCACTGGTCGATCTAATCCAGCATTCTGTTCACAAAGTGACCAACCAGTTGCCTTTGGGAAATCCACAGTTAGGACAAAAGTAAGTACTAATACTGTGTGTGGAGGGAGCTTTTTGTATAAGGGACCATTGACATGTTCATTCCCCTTCCTAGGAGCTGATTGATATCAAAAGGTGTGCCCTCCCAAAGCCCTGCCCCTTCACCAAAGCCACATCCCTAAAGTTATCAGTTTTCCAGCTCTGCACAACAGAACGGCAGCCTGAGGGCTGGAGGTTCATTTAAAATTTCATGCTACCCTATATCCCTGTCCTACCGATTAAAATGATAAAATGGTATGACCCAGGCCTGATCACCTTGGCTGGCAGTTGACACATGAAAGAATGGTAATTACTAGGGGTGTGCACTGGATCGGGTCCAATCCACGATCCGGACCCAATCCGGGGGAAATTGGATACAATTATCTGATTTCCGATCCCCGCATCTGGATCGTCCAATCTGATCCGAACCGGTCCGGAAGGACCCGATTCAATTCGGATAAAATCGGAGGATCAAACCTCCTCCCGCCCCTCCTGCTTCTTACCTGCTGGGGCCCGTCCACTGCCATTGGCAGTGGACGGCCCCAGCAGGAAAGAAGCACGAGGGACTGGAGTGGGCTTACCTGCCAGGGCCATCCTCTGCCATCTGCTGCTGCCCTCAGGCAGCAGCAGACGACAGTGGGCGCCCCGGCAGGTAAGGAGCACGAGTGGAGGGAGGGACAGGGAGGGGGGAGTTAGGCCCCCACTCACCTGCCCCCATGTTTTCGCCATAGGCTTGCACTTGGGGAAAGCTTTCCCCCCAATGAAAGCATATGGCGAAAACAGCAAAAATGTCGTCCGATCTGAAAATCGGACATCCGATTTTCGGATCGGAATCAGGTCCAAACCGAACCGGGAAGCCTCCGATCTGATCTGATCCGATCCGATCCGAGGCCTTGGTTCTGATCCCATTTCTGATCCGATCCAGGGGGGCATGCACATCCCTTGTAATCACCCAGTATATTATCAAGTGATTTAAACTTCAGCTTCAATCACACTTCAAACTCAACACACCTAAAATGGAACTTCTCCAAGATGTCTTCTCAAATGTTGCTCTCTGTCTCCCCCTTATTTGTAGAATTGTCATCTTCAGCCAACCTTCTGCTGAACCCTGTATCATATTTTAATGTTCTTATCAAATCCTGTTGCTTCTCGTTCTACATATTTCCCCAGGTCTGATCTTCTATGCCGGGGCCACAAGGCCATTTTCTCCATTTGCAAGTGAATGGAGTGATTCACTTGTACAGGAGCAAAAAGTCCTCCTTGCTGAGAATTGCCTGGAGGAGGGTCAAATTGCACCCCCACACACACCAAAAATCATTGGGGCTTCCCCTCTTCTATTTGACTTTTGGCAGAGGGGTTGCTCCCTATTCAAGCCAATGGACATTCAAACCAATGAACACTCCCTATTCAAGCCAGGGCACTTTTTCAAAATGTCCAATGTGCCCTGTTTGCTTTTCCAAAATGCCAAACGTGGCCCTGGGCCCCAAAAAGGTTGGAGACCCCTGCACTATTCTACCCAAACTTTTGATCATATCCTGAAATTTTGAAGAACCTATCCATTGATATTATAACCACTGTGCAGGACCGTGTCAAAGCGAACTCAAATATCCAGCTACATTTCTAGATCATTCTTTTTAAAATAGATTTAGAACAGTATCTAGTAATTTTGTGAATAATATTTTTCCCATGACAATCCAGACTGGCTCTTCTCTAATATGCCATGCTTTTCTGTGCTTTTACCAAAATGGTACCCAACTATTACTATATAGTTTCAACTAATTTGCAGCCCTCAAGGTCAGTTCACAGACCCATATTTTCTGTCTTCTCATGTAGACTCCAGTATCAGAACCAGTAAGCGTGTATACATCAGTTGCTGGGGAACATGGGTGGGAGGGTGCTGTTGCACCATGTCCTGCTTGTGGTTCCCAGGTCGGCAGCTGGTTGGCCACTATGGGAACAGAGTGCTGGACTAGATGAACCCTTGGTCTGATACAGCATGGCTCTTCTTATGTTAGAATTCCTATTATATTGGCTTCCTTCTGGCTTCACAGACATCTTGCTTGGACAGGCTTATATATTCTTATAAACACAGCATAATCGCTCTTATCAACAGCAGGAAACTTCATGTTTACTTGGTCTTCAAGCACCTGTCATTTGCCAGAATATAGCAAGAGCAAACATGGGGTTGAATGTTGGCTCTCTAGGAATCCCATCCTTGTTGAAGACAAATACTAGACTGGATTGTCCATCAGCCAGCATGGACAGGAGCATAATGAAATTGAAAATGTGAAGTTCAGCTCGTATATCTAAGTAGGTATTTAAAGATGCAATCCTGTGCGTGTTTAGGCAGCATGCCTAGCTGGGGAATGCTGGAAGTCGTAGGGCTTTTTTTCTGTCTAAACCTGCATAGGATTGCACCCTTAGACACCTGATATCTCAAATATTTAGCTAATGACAACATGACATGCTCATGGCACTTTTTTCTCCTCTTCACCAATAACAAACTTCACCCTAAAGCCATAAACCTTTTTTCACAAGCATTTTCATTTTTAATCATCCTCAGCTTGAAGACAGCTTACTGAATTCCCTGAAACTGACAAGAAAAAGAGATCCAGAGGTCACAAAGATGAACAATTCGAAATCATCAGCATTTTTTTTTAAAAAAAAAAGAAAAAATAATGAGGGGAACGTCTACGTATAGACCATCCGGTTGAGCCTCCATCCCGCTTTCACTGGTTGACTTTGAGTGCAAAGTAGAACAGTGTGTGCCTTGTGTCACTAGTGAAAGTACCTTTACTTTGCAGCAAATACACATTTATTTATTTATTTATTTGTTTGTTTATGCAATGAGACTGCATTTCTTTTCACCCCAGTCTCAGTGAAATCATATGGGAATAGCTTGGAATTCTCATCTGCAATGTTTTTTTCCATAATGCATCACCAGCCTGAAAGGAGGTGTTGCAGCTTTCCTAATAATGCAGTCACTCATTCACAAAGAAAGCATGTGCTATATGCACATGATATTGGCTGGTGCAGCTTTCTTTCTCCCAAAGACACCGTGTGCTAAATATTATTTCATTCACAGCTCTGCATTATACTGACGCATTGCTCATCCCAATCACTTTGCCTCAGGCACACGCCATATGCCATTGGTAGCGCCAGAGGGTTTGTTTGTTTTTTGGTTGGCACTCGCACCTTGGGAAAGGGTGGAGAGATTCCTTTTCCCATAAGTGCCTCACAAATATTTCAGGAGTGGGAATGCATGTGAAGTCAGAATTGCCCGGCTGAATCAGAGCAGAGGGCCTCCTAACACATTGGCCTTCTTCAGAAGACACCTTAAACCACAGTGGTTAAGGCTTTTTTGTTAACGAAAGAGCCTTAACCAGTGGTTTAAGATATCTTCTGAACAGGGCCACTGTGTCCCAAGAGTGGCTAGCTAAATGTCCTTAGAAATATTGGTCTCCTAAATATGAAAGTTTGATTTTGCTATTGTGGCTAATTGTAGCCTTAATGAATTTCTCAAATCCTATCTAAAAAGAGATCAAAGCCAGCAGTCATCACGATAATGTATTTCTTAAGTCAATTATGCGTTGTTCAAAGTAATTCCTTTTGCCTGACTTGAACTTGCTGTCAATCTATTTCCTTGGTTGGTCCTGCATTCTTGCATTAACTGACATATGGTGTGGGGAGATCACTTTCTTTATATGCCTCTATCATGGCCCTGCTTTGTAAATATTGTACTGCACTTGTAGCAATGGCTAGCTGAGCAGTTGTGAATGCTCCCACTTACAGACAATGGATCAAGGAACAAAGATGTCAGAAAGTCAATAAAGACAGAGGCAATGGGGAAGCAAGGAGGGACTCCCATAGTGACCTTAGAATATTAATGTCAGGAGGAGCTGGATGTTTGTGTGTGTGGTGGGGGACAAAATTTGTAGGAAGTCTGACCAAGGGCTCATCTACACCGAAGGGTGAAGAGGGAGGGAGGGGTGAGGACTGCAGACTTACCTGCTTCCGTGATCCTCCCCCAGCATCTAGACAGCTGTGTGACATCCCCCTTCCTTTCCGGGACATCGCGGGCACGAGCTGTGGCCCCGATCCGAACTGGCAAAAAAGGTAAGAAACCTTCCGCCAAACCCTGCGCCCGCCCACCCCGCCATCCTGGGGATGGTGAAATTGCTCTTCCCCCCCACACACACACACACATAGCCATGGCCACGGAGCCACCCTGCACAACTCCATGCATATTTTAGGCCCAGAGAGTGTGCAGCACACCAGGTGCGGTCCTCAGGATGGTCCTGGGACTGTGGAAAAAACAGGATATCCCTGGTTTCCATTATCCCTGGGTCATCCCTAGGTCGTCCCCAGTTGATCCCAGGATCCATTGTGCGGGATAAATGCCTAGTGTAGACATGGTCTATGACACACATGAGCTAATATGGTGGAAAAACAAGGGGCCTAAGGATTCCCAGGGGTGCTTGAGAAATGGAAGGGCTTCTGAAAGCAAAACCAAGGAAAAACTTCACACGGAGTAACAGGAGGAATGCACACTATTGGCAGAAAGGAAGATGGCAGGCAAGGAACCAATGGTGACCTATGGGCATAGGCATAGAGGTGATAGACTACAGTCTAGATTGCTGCTGCATAGAAGAGGTCATTTCAGTTGTAGCTTCTACCAGCACTGCAGCATTTTGATCTGATAACTCTAAAGGAGGCGTAAGGACCAAGAAGCAGGGGAGGAAGTGGAGAATGAGAGCTGACATGCCGATTGTGAACAACTAACAAGCCAGTTCCATCGCTGAAGGCTTCTATTTTTCTTTTTTCCAAAATTGAAAGTTCCAACCTTCTAGAGAAGAAGCTCCAAGTTTCATTGAACAAACGTGGTAGTGCTTTGTTCTCCTGCTTCATGAAGGAGTCGCTTTCTCGCACTAGCACTTCTTCCGTCACTAGCACAAGACTGTTACTTCTCTTCTATTTGTGGCTCTTTGCATCCTTGCACTTGAATACAGACTTGGAGTAGGGAGGAGGTCAAAAGTATGTGAACTTCAGCTAGATACTTACATTACACTGAATGTAGCTGAATTTTGATAGAGCTCTACTCTATAACATACATATAGCATTCTGATTCATCCAGCCCTGCCTATCAGGCAGGCTTAAAGAAACTTTGAAACACCACAACAATGTGATCCTTTATTTATATTTTTTTAAAACCATTTGTTATACTGTGTAATCAGGATAATAAAGGATATTAGAGCTGTGGAACTTCGCTAGTATATTTTAATATTAGATGCTACTTTCAGAGAAAGCAAAGAAATCTTTTTTCAAACTACTATAAAAGCGAAGATTCTAATCTGCCTGACATCTCATCAGCATCTTAAAGACCCTAAGAATAGTTTTATTTTTGAAAATGTGAATATCTTTATGGAGGATAATGTGGAATATTAAGTTTTTATTAACAGATTACCATCAACTAATTTATGACTGCATACGGTATGAAATGAACTAAGAAATTCAGTGTAAGCTACTTAATAATCCTTGAACATAGATTGTCTGAGACTTCTAATAATGGGAGACATTGTGTGCTATCAAAACCAAGGAACCATCCATTATACAGTCATTTATTTTATATTAGATTCTCGCACGTTTCTGAAAACTGAAACAATATAAAGCAAAATATAAACCTCGAATTAAAGACATAACGGTCTAGACAGACGCTGATAACCTTCAGTTCCCTAGAGCAAGAAATGAAAGATTCAAGACTGTTATGCTTACAGCGGATATCGTGTTGTTCATTTCCACCAAAATTTTGCAATACTTTTCATGAATGAATAACTTACGTGTGCTGTAAAGGATGAGAGCAAACTGCACTCCTAATGCACACTTACCTGGGAGTTAGCTGCATTGATTGTAGTGGGGTTTATTTCTGAGTAAACACGCATAGAATCAATTTGAACATAGCCTACCATCCTATGCACACTTCCTTTCAAGCAACTCTCACTACATTCAGTCTTCCAAGCCAATTGGGCAGAAAAAGATCTACATTTCTGTAAACCCAGATTTCCTGAGTCCCAGTCCAACACTCTAACCACTATACCACAAAACATCTCAAGGACACTAGTCTGGGGAAGGCTGCTATACATACCTACCTGGAAGTAAGCCCCATTGAACTTCATAAGACTTAAGTTCCAGTAGCCATGCATAGGATAGCTGTGTTAGAGACTTTCCAAACTCTGGTTATGCCCATCCATTCTCCTGTAAGACATCATTTTGACAAGTGAGACAAAGCTGGAGTGTTCTGCCTCCCTTGAGAGTACAGATTTACAATGGGATTTAAACCACTCTTCAGGCTGCTTAGCTATGAGTCCTTCTATGTTTGAATAGAACCAATGCTGGTTTCATTAACGGACATGTTACAATGACAGCAGGAGCGAGCAAAATGGATAGGAAAAGGAAAATTTCATTACCGTGTACTGAAAAGATTTGCAAGGCTGATACAGGGCATCTGTACTGATGGTCGAAATATACTGTCAAAATTTCTCAAAAGATCTCATGATGAGAACTCAAACATGTTGGCCTGTTCAGATGGTTTGGCCTCATATATCATCTATTCAGGTGAAGAAGTCTGGAATGGCCTTACCACTTAGCAACATCAGGTACAGCTTAATTTATGCACCCTCCTGGATAATGCTTCTAACCTGCCTTCTTCTTGGCTGGTTACCTTTCTATCTGCAGAGAGATTAATGTGGGACAAACAAGGTATATTCTGGACAGAGGACTGTAACATGTACCCACTCTGAATGTTTCCATAAGAGGAAGAGAAAAATCACTTCATATGTTCATAATCTCTGCAAATTAGCAAATTCTGTAGGGGGTGGGGATTGAACTCTGGATATGCACATTTCATAGTGCGCATAAACACATTGGAAGGGTTAGTGCATAAGAATGGCATTAATGCATAAAATGGCATTAACTTCCATTTTATATATATATTTTTTTCAAGGATTTTCAAAAGGGGGAAACCTTGGCACATCATTATACCCTTCCCATCATGTACATATAATTCTACTGGTGTGGTGATTGCAAAGGATGGAAGATTAGGATGGCATATATAAACAAATTAGTCTGCATCCTCTGCTGTATTTGGTTCATAAACATATTAATAGTATGGCTTGGATTACAAAATAGATTGGATTGTCGTTACTGATAATATCACTTATTTCAGAAAGAAAGAATTTTCTTTGGAGAATATTGTTATATACTAATTCATGTAAATGAGAAATGGAACTCTGATAGCCAAACATTCCATTTGTGTAATATTCATGGTATCATGGGCTATGCAGGACCAGCCCTACCATTAGGCAAAGTGAGGTGGCCACCACAAGCAGCAGGTGCTGAGGGGAGAAGGACAGAGCTATGTCTTCTATTATGTCCTGTCCTCCACTCCCTAAGCTAGAGTGCTGCCCTCAGAGGCTTTGGTAGATACTGTACCATTGTGAGTGTTCTTGTCATTGTTTTTTTTTTTTTTTTTTTTTTTAGTATAATTTTTATTCATTTTTCAACAAAACAAACAAACATACACATGATGATATATAAACAAACTAACTCCCTCGACTACCCCCGTGCACCCCCCCCCCGAGACCTACTCCCATTCATTCATCTTCCTTCCAGAATTTTAATGATTCTTTTGAAGGCGAATGTCCCTTTCCCGATCTTAAAACATATTCCAAAAAGGGATTCCATATATCTCCAAAATCACTCTTACTGGACATTCCCCTCATTATTTTCATTTTACATGTCAACATATCATTCAATGCTATATCCCAAATTTCTTTATACCAATCTTCTATTTTATAACTTCGTTGCCCTTTCCAATTTTTAGCAATCATTATTCTGACGGGCGCCAGGAGGTTGTTTACCAATTCTCTATTAATTATATGCTTATTACTGCTATCCCATATTGCTAGTAGAGCTAGCTTCGGGTTTAATTCCAATTTACTTCCAATTATATCACTTATTTCTTTAAAAACCTTTTCCCAGAATTTTTGTATTTGTTCACAGCTCCACCACATATGAAAATAGGTCCCAACCTCCTGACATCCCCTCCAACAATTCTTAGACACTTTTTTATTAATCTGATGAAATCTTACAGGTGTTAGATACCATCTCCAAACTGTCTTATAATAATTCTCCTTAATTCTAATCGACAATAATTTCAACATTCTTACATTCCACATCCTCCCCCAATTATCTTCATTAATTTTTTCCCTAATATCTACTTCCCATACCTCTTTTATAACGTTAAGTGAGTCCTGAAATTCCCCCTCTATTAAAATTTTATATATCTCGCTAGTGAGTCCTTTTTTAGCTCTGGCTTCATCTTTTTTTTCTATTTGTTCAATTAAATCTTCAAATCTGGTATTATTTCTACATTTCTTATTTTTTTTCCTCCATTCCTCTGTCCATTTTACCAGTTGCAGTGACTTAAACCACGCTATCTTCTGTCCTTTAAACAACTCTTTAATGTGCTCACTATCTTTCATCTTTCCCATCCAATTCCTTAGCTTAAGAATATCTTGTTCTTTCAGTCTCACTTCCATCTCTGATTTTAATGCTCTTGGGAAGTTTCCCACTACCACAACTGGGGCTAGCGGAGAATCTTCTGGTATCAACTTCCCCCTATACTTCTTCCATATCGATATTATATTTTCCAATAATGGGTTGTCCAGTACCTTCCATTCTTTCTTCTGCATTTTGGTAAAAAATATATTTCGCAATTTACATTCTATCTCTACTGTTTGCGATTCCAGCCAATCCATATCTTGCTCCCCTAAAATAGCATGAATAACATATCTTAACTGATTAGCAATATAATAATTCTTAATATTAGGAAGTCCTAAACCTCCTTTCTTTTGAGTCTTATACCATAACCCCTTATTTATCCTAGCTCTTTTATCCCCATTACAATATGCATTAATCATATTTTGCCAATTTTTAAGCTCAGCTGCTGAAATTCTAATAGGTAGCATTCTAAACAAAAAATTAACCTTAGGTAATATCTTCATTTTAATAACCGCTATTCTACCAAACCAAGAATGTTTTAATTTTCTATAAATCTGTAATTTCTCCCCTACCTCTTTTCTTAAGCTTACAAAATTAAGTTCCTCTATTCTTTCTAATTCTTTATCTATATTAACTCCTAAATATCGTATTATATTTTTATATCTTAATCCTAACTTAGCTTTACATTTCTCCATCTCTTCCTTGTTATAATTATACAACATCATTTCAGACTTCCCCCAGTTAACTTGTAATCCTGTAATTTCCCCAAATTCCCTCACATGTTTCTGAATCATCTCCCCACTTTCTAGGGGATCTTCTATTGTCAATAACGTATCATCCGCAAACATATTTACTTTAATCTTATTTTTTCCCCCTATCCCCTTTAATATTTCATCTTCCCTAATTACATTTGCTAAAATTTCTATAACTATTGCAAATAAAATCGGTGAAAGTGGACATCCTTGCCTAGTTCCTCGGGCTAGTATTATTTGTTGCGTTAACCCATCATTAACCATTATTTCCGCTTTATTATTTTTATACATCTGATTTATCACTCCCATAAATTTATGTCCAAACCCAAATGTTTTTAATATTATTTTTAACGCTGGCCATTCCACGCAATCAAAGGCTTTGAAAATATCTAAAGCTAATAATCCTGCTTTTAAGTTTCTTTTTTTTTATAATATTTATTATATTTATAACTCTCCCAATTAAATTCGGCATTTTCCTACCTAAAATAAATCCGCATTGATCATTTTTAATATATTTAAATATAAATGTACCCATTCTTTTAGCCATAATTGCTGAAAATATTTTTGCATCCTGATTTATTAAAGATATTGGTCTATATGACGCTGGATCTGTCAAGTCCTTACCTGGCTTCTGTATTAATACTACCAGGGACTGGTCCCACGATGGCGGGGTCATTCCTCCTTCTATTATATTATTGAATAATTTTTTTAATCTTGGTATTAAAATATCTTTAAATATTTTATAAAATTCCGGCCCCAGACCATCAATCCCCGGAGACTTACCTCCTTTTAGTTTTCCAATAATTCCCTCAATTTCTTTGTCAGTAACCAAGGCTTCCATACACTCCCTATCTTGATCATCCAGTCTTATTTTCCAATTCCTTTCTACATATTCCCGAATCTTCTCTTGTGAAAGCACCTCTGAAGTATATAAATCTTTATAAAATTCCTGAAAAATCCTTAATTTATCTTTCATTACATTACATCTATTCCCTAACTTATCTCTTATTGTCCCTATCATATTCTTAGCCTTCTCTGACTGCGTGGATCTAGCCAGCAATCTGGAATTTCTATTACTAAATTCAAAAAAATCTCTCTTTAAATATAATAAATTCTTTTGGACCTGTTCTATTTCTTCTTTCTCCAATTCCTTTTTTTTAGCCTGAATTAGGGCATATAATCGCTTATCTTTTGACTGTCTCAGTCTCTCCTCTAGACTCCTTATCTCTTCTTCAACCTTTTTATTAAGTACTTCCTGTTGCTTTTTAAGTGTGGACATTTCCCTAATACAGATCCCTCTTATTACTGCTTTCATCGTATCCCATAATAATCCTTGCGAATTAACTCCTTTTTCATTTATCTGCCATATTTCCTGCAATTCCTTTTTTAATTTATCAACTATGTTTTTATTTTTAAAAAATTTTCCGTCCATTCTCCATCTCTTTGCTTGTTTATAATCCTTCTTTAACTTAATATCCATCATCATTAAAGCATGGTCTGTGATCTTTATTACTCCAATATCACAATCTATTAATTTAGGTACCATATTCTTTGATATAAAAATATAATCAATCCTTGAATAGCTCTTAAATCTAGGTGAGTAAAATGTATATTTTCTTTCTTGCCCTTTTACAACTCTCCATACATCCATTAATTCTTTCCTCTCCATTAATTTAGCTAATTCTGTCTTACCCTCTCCTCTACTATCTCTTATTATATTATCTCTATCTTTCCCTTTATCTAGTACCATATTAAAATCTCCAGCCATCACAATATTCTTTTTCCCTAAATCTCCCACCATATTAAATACTTCTTTAATAAAATCAATTTGTTTCCCATTTGGAGCATAGACATTTATCAGCACAAATTCTTCCTCTTCCAACGTACAGTGAATTATAAGGATCCTTCCATTCTTATCTTTCTTTATATTTTGAATATTAACACCACATTTCTTCGATATTATTATTGCCACACCTCTTGCTTTAGAAGTACCAAATGACTTTTCATAAACTCCAACTTCCCTCATTCTTAACTCATTAGCCCCCTCCTTTATCTGATGGGTTTCCTGTAAAAAGATTATATCTATTTTTTTTTCAACAATGTTTCAATTCGTCGTCTTTTAACCACCGTTCCTAGCCCCTTAACATTTAGAGTTGCACATCTCAATCTATTCTCCATTTCTTACTTCCAGCCACATCATTAAATTGGTCTCGGTCAGTGATACACATACCCCCCCTTCCCCCCCACACACACACCCATTTTTACCCCCCTCCTCACCAGTCATCTGGGCTCTGGTCCCAATTATTTTAGAACTCTTCAGGGGGGGGAACACGGCCCAACCCACAGAGCAAAGTCCGATCCTCCCCTCCTTTTTTTTTTTTTTTTTTTCTTTCCCCTCTAATCCCTTTCATTGACTGGAACCTCCAACCGCTCCTTCTAGTTGATCTCTGGAACCTCCAACTGCTCCTTCCACTTGGACTATTTCTCCCAGATCCTTGGCATCAATTATGCCCAGCTTCTCCAACAACTCGATTCCCTGCTCGCACGATGTTATTCTTTCTTGCTTCCCTTGCCAGAGGAATCTCAAAAATACTGGGTATCCCCAGTTGTAGGTTATCGATTTCTTCCTCAATGCTGCTGTACAAATTTTGACACTCTTCCTCCACTGGACAGTGTGCGCCGATAAATCCTGATAAATTTCTATTGCTGTTGCTTGAATCTTTGGTTGAGCTTGTCGTCTGATTGCCTGCATAAATTTTTCTTTTTTATAATAATTTGCAAATTTAACAATTATGTCCCTTGGAAGCACTCCTTTACGCTTAGAACCAACTCTATGCGCCCGTTCAAGATCAGCTTCCTCCCAGGCCTCATCTGGAAGTTGTTCTCTTATCCATGTCAAAATAGTATCTCTTAAATCTTTTAAAGTCTCTCCTTCTTGTTCTGGGTATTTTCTAATGCGAATATTAGCCCGTTTGTCTCGATCCTCCATAGCGATAAGGCGTAGTTCATGTTGAGAGAGCTGGACTTCCTGTTTCTTACAAACTCCCGCCAGAGCTTTAGTATCTGCCTGGAGCACTCCAACATCCATCACCACTTGCTTTAAACCCTCCATGAGTTCGGTCTGCGTATCTGAAATGCGCTTCGCCAAACGTTGTTCCAATCCAATAAGCATGTTTTTTATGTCATCCTTTAATTCATCCATTGGGTCTGGCTGCCCTCCTCTGGGTATCTTCGGAATTGCAGCTGGCTCTGAAGAAACAGAGCCCTTAACGGGAGATTTTTTCCCAGTCTGCTTGTCCGGCATTTCCACTCGGGTCAGCCTATGCCACAATCGATCTGATCCTCTCTCTCTTACAGGTCTTACCCAGGCGGGGGTGGGAATAGAGGGCTTCTGCCGTCTCTGCTTCTTCATAAAATTCCCTCCTCCCTCTTCTGCCTGGAGGCCTCTCACTTATATCTCTACGTTGCAGCCAATACTTCAGTTCACTGGGAGTTAACTTAACTTCTTCTCAAACTCCCTCCAAGTGTGCCATAAACAGGCTATCTGCCGATTATAGTCCATAAATCAATCCACTAATGGCGTCTCGCTCCTTAGACCCCTTTTGCATCCAGCCGGAACAAAGGGAACAGCCGGAACAGCCAACAATCAGCAATTTCTTGCTACTCTCAAATCCCCCTTCAAAGATTGTTCACTTCCAGTCTATATATAATGCCTGTTAATCCTTTAAGTCAAGCAAGCTGTGTTATTATAAGTCCATAAATTACCTCATTAATGGCGACTCTCCTTCTCCGTAATCACGTAGTCACTTTCACTTTTACTGCAGCAATCAGTAAACAACCTCCGGCCAGCTCTCGCTCGTTTCCAGATCGCCTTCAGCAATTATTCAGTTCCAGACAATATTTCATGCCTTTTATTAGTCTTTACGATAAGGAATTAGTGCTTAATTCATAGCTTTTTTTAAGGAGGACAGAAGATCTGCGACTTTACCCTGACTCGATCATAGCCACGCCCCTTTCTTGTCATTGTTGTTCATTACATTTCAATACTACACTATAGCCAAAGCTCTCTGGGAAGTTTACAAGGATTCAAAACTATTGAAAATATGGTATACAAGGTGTAAAACCATTTACATAAAAACATATAAACAGACAGCACACATGAAGACCAGATATATCTAAAAAGGCCTCCTACCCCACCCTGCTTGCATGGGTGGGGGGGGAGGAGGTTGCAAGTGGGGATGGGGACGAGGCTTACCTTTGAGGCCAACCCTTCTCGCCTACTCGGAGCCCTGCGGCACGAGGGGAGGCAACACCGGAAGACCTCCCACTTCAGATTGAGGAAGCTGGGGGGGGGCGAATGAGCAGGCGCCACTTCCTGGGCTGTGAATGCCTCGCCCGATCCCCGCTATGGCCAATGCTCGCCATGTCAAAATGCCCGCATAGGTATTCACCTCCCCCTTTTCTTTCTGCTGAATAAATAAAAGTGGCCCATGTTTAATCCCATCTTCTGTGTGTTGACTCGTCATTTCTCATCCATCTCTTCGTAAAGGCCTCCTACCCCACCCTGCGTGCATGGGGGGGGAGGAGGTTGCGAGTGGGGACAGGGACGAGGCGTGGAGGCCAGTGATTGGCTGGCCTCTGGCATGGTGCCACTGAAGAGGGGAGGGGTGATGGGCTATTTAAAGCAGGAACGCCTCCCAGCTTCTCTTCTTGCCGCATTGCTCCCTCCCTCCCTCCCTCCCTCCCTGTGGACAGTGTGGGTTTGCTGGTCGTCTTTTTGAGGCTGAGTAGGAATTTTTTGCTCACAATCTAATTTGGTTGTAAGTTTTTTCGCCTACTCCACACTGTAAAACAGGCTGGGTGTTTAAATAGGTTAATTGGCTAATTGGTCACTTTAATTGTGGTAGGTGCGGGCATTTTAAGCTTTGTTAATGGTGAGCATTCACAGGCACTGTTTGGGTGATTGGTAACGCCTGAGGCCAACCACTGAGAGCCCTGCGGCATCAGTTGGGGGGATAAGGCTTACCTTTGAGGCCCACCCTTCTCGCCTACTCGGAGCCCTGCGGCACGAGGGGAGGTGACACCGGAAGACCTCCCACCTCAGATTGCGGAAACTCGGGGGTGGTGAATGAGCAGGCGCCACTTCCTGGGCTGTGAATGCCTCGCCCGATCCCCGCTATGGCCAACGCTGGCCATGTCAAAATGCCCGCATAGGTATTCACCTCCCCCTTTTCTTTCTGCTGAATAAATAAAAGTGGCCCATGTTTAATCCCATCTTCTGTGTGTTGACTCGTTTCTCACCATCTCTTCGCAAACAATTTTAAACAATCAACTGTAGGACTAAGCCAGGACCTGACTAAAACTCACCGTATGCTGCCAAGTGCCTAAGAGAAAAGAAAGGTCTTAACCTGGCACTGAAAAGTGAATGACGTTGGTGCCAGGCAGGCTTTGTTGGGGAGATCATTCAATAATTGGGGAGCCACTACTGAGAAAGCCCCCCCTCTCCCTTGTTACTGCTTTCCAAGCCTCTCGGAAATAAGTGTTGAAGTAAGATACAACTACCAGTCCACTTGGCTTCTGTGAAATGAGGGATGGGGAACACTATTTTGTCCTTTGCCTGAAGAAACACAAAATGTCTCGGGCTGGCCCTGGGGCTATATATTATATACGAACTATATATGTTCAAAAAGACTTTCTGGAAGTATCTTAACAATTTGTGGGCATATGTTGAGGGAGCGAAAGTGAAAGAGATACACATGCTGAATTTTCACATTTTTCTAATAATCCATGTGTACCCAGAAACAAATGTGTGCACCAAATTTCAGCTTTCTAGCTAGCTAAATTTGGAGTGTCTTAACCATTTTGGAGAACACTTCACATCTCCCATATTTTCACATTTTTTTCTAGTAAATGGGCTATGCACAAATTTCACCATTCTCAAATGAGAGGCTCAAATGTCTGCTTTTCACTTTTTAAAAATAAATAATGGTATGTTTGATTTAGTATATGTTAAATTGATATTTTCTAGCCTATGTTAAAGTATAATTTTGATACCCCTGTAACTGAGTTAGTCAGTCCCATGCATATTTATGTCTACAATTGTCTGTGTGTGTGTGTGTGTGTGTTCATTTTAGACATGCAAAGAGTGAAATGTTTGTCCTATAGTCAGCCTCAACATCAAGCAATGGAGTACATATGTGAATAAGCCATCAGAGATTTAAAACACATACAGACAAATAGGGTTGTCAAATTATCCAACATCTCCTTAGAGACACATTTTTTAATGGAAGCAGTTTGCACATTTAGCGGGACATCACGGGATGATTAGATATCATGCCATCCTTCAGTGGAAATGTCACTCCAAGCCATATATGCTCAGCTCATATCTTCCACCTTTTACATGTAAACAAGATGGGGATATGTCCATTATATGATCCTACGGAGAAAGTGAGAGAACAAGCTGTGCTATTTGTATAGCTCATTCAGATATAATTACATTTTCAAGCTGGAGTTTTAGAAGTAGGGATTTAGATTGAGATATTTAACTAGAGATGCCTTCCCCAATCTGGGGCCCTCTGAAGGTGTTGTAGTCCATGCTGAGTGGGGATGATGGGAGTTGAAGTCCAACCCCTCTAGACAACACCAGATTAGAGAAGGCTAAACTTTAGCAAATTTGATATTCATCAAAAGTCAAAATGCTTAGCTGTTGACAATGAAGACTGGTGGATCCGATGTCTGTGGGGCAGTGAATCAGTCAGAACTCTAAAGGAGCTATCCAAGATGCTGAACTTCCTTGGGTTGCTCCTTCAGACTTCGGCTGGTTCTGAGTGCAACCCAGAGCGGATTCACTGCTCCGCAAACATTGGAACCACCAGCCTCCACTGGCTATAGAGAATCCAAGGACATTATCACAGTAGGGCTGTAGGCTTGGGATAGGGGGGTCAGTGGCAAGCTAGGGCTAGACCTTGGGCCAAAGTCCAGATCTCCACGGCCTAGGGTGGGCCAAATGACCATCCAGAGAGTGGCAGGAGTTGAGCGCATCAAACCAGCAGAAGCAAATTCTGTTTTGTGCCTTTAGTCATGATAGTTTAAAATGCAAAACTACACATTCTCAGAGTATTTTCTTCTATTGGGTTGTCATTTTCACTATTAAAATATAACATATCAGGAATGCAAGATAATTTTTAAAGCATGAAATGGACACTGGGGGGGGGAGAGGAAGAGAAATGTTGCTTATGTGCAGCTTCACCACTGAAGAAATACACATGACTACCTAATAGGGTTAGCCATAAGATCATAAAGTCCAGGGTCTATTTGTCTGGAACTCCCATCTCTGGTGCCACCTATACCTCACAAAGAAGATTCCAAAGTCTTGAGGGGGGTCACTACCACAAAGGTCCTGCTTCTAATGGATTCTGCCCTTACTTGTTACAAGCACAGAGCAGGAAGCCATGAGAGCTGCCCAGATGGACAGCCCTCAGTTGATGCATGGGCTCAGGTTGATAGAGTCTGTCCTTCACGTGTGTTGCCATTCAGATCTACACCAAGCAGGATATAGCACTATGAAAGTAGCTTGAAAGTGGTATATAAAAGGCAGGAGCCACACCAAGCAGGATATAGCTCTGTGAAAGTGGTATGAAAGCGGTGTATGTTTTAATGTTTAATCTTTTAATTTTTGTAAACCGCCCAGAGAGCTTCGGCTATGGGGCAGTATATAAATGTAAATAATAATAGTAATAATAATAATAACAATAATAATAATAATATAATATGTGTCAATGGGCCCCAACAGTTGTCAGTGCGCTTCAATACTGCTATAAAGCAGTAGTGTGACTCTTGCCTTTTATATACCACTTTCATACCACTTTCATAGTGCTATATCCTGCTTGGTAGAGATCTGACCTAAGGCTCTAATCGCACACATACTTATCTAGAAAGAACCTCATTGACCAGTGGGACTTACTTCTGCATAGCCATGCATAGGACTGAGCTACAAGTATCCTATTCCACACACTTTGCTTGGCAAATGGGATTTTCTTAGGGGTAGAATTTTCCAATTCACCATATAAGTGAGTCCTCATAGACAAAACTAAAAAAAAAAAAGTTGTATAATTTTATGTCTGCTTTGGTTGAATATCTTTTTTTCTTTTTTAGCAGATTTAAAACCAAATGGAATGGCTTATTCCAACTGAGCAAAAGCACTGCAGCATGGAATAGCATGTGGCACACCTGCTGAAGAACCGCAAGGCATGTTCCACACCTGTCTTTTTCCCCACTATGTCACAACCCCAAGGCTCTACATAAACTGCAGGTGGTGTAACAGAACCCTGTCCCACTGCAGGTGCACTGTTGCAAACATATTCTTTGCTTATGCAAAATAATTCTCTCATTTGAGTTTTTGGGTGACTTGATATTGGCAAGGGGTTTATTTATGGCTTTTGTAGGGTGGCCGCTTAGGCCTCCCCCTAAAAGAGGAATTGCATCACCAAACAAGGTGAACGAAAGAGGACAGAGATTTGCAGAGCAATTGCATGTGCTCATTTATGGGGGGGGGGGGGGAATTGCTATAATTTCAATCAGCTGTGCAGAACCTCTTTCTGCCTGAGAGCCAAATTCTATTTTGGAGAAGCATTCAGGGGCCACATTCCAGTGGTGAGTGGGACTAAAGGTTAAATGGAGGAGACCAAAAATAGCAGCATAGATTAGCTTAAACCTCTTACTGACAGTAAGTAAGCCTTAGGAGAGGCATTCAAACTTTTAGAATGGGGAAAAAATGGCACAACAGTTAGAAAAACACCAAATGTTGTCATCTTGGAAACCTCAGGGGGAGATTGGGAGCCCAAGAGGGTCAAATATGGCCCTTGGGCCTGAGACTCTGCAGCCCTGATTTAAATTGCTGGGGAATGTGGGTGGGAGGGTGCTATTGCACCCATGTCCTGCTTGTGGATTCCTGGTCAACAGCTGGCCAGCCACTGTGGGAACAGAGCGCTGGACTGGATGGACCCTTAGTCTGATCCAACATGGCTCTTCTTATGTTCTTAAATGATAATGCAATACATCTCACCATAGAGGGAAGACTATGGCCAGGTAAGCTGCGTACCTGCTCAGTGTCACGTCCAGCTGTTAAATATTGATGGGCAACTTCAAGACCCTTGCTATCCCTACTTAAGCTTCTTCATCGTTAAACTGGACTTGGTCTGGACAGTTCTTTAAACAGAGCACCCATTCAAAATAGAGGACTGTACATTGAATGTCATCTGCATCCTTGGGTGACATCCTTCAGTACAGTGCCAGCTCCAGGTTTTTGAGGGCCCTTGGGCAAGACACCCTCAATGCCCCCCTCCCTCAGTGAATCTACCTTTCCCACCACCGTTGTCACTAGCTGCTATTGTTCCGCATCCTCGTCCTCGTCATTGCCATCATTTGCGTGCTCAACAGGCAGAGCAAAAATTGCTAGCGGCATCTCCTGCTCCTCCTTCTCACCTCTACTGTTGCCTGGGCCAGGGCAAGCAAACAAAACAAGCACATCTCAATGATGGAGAGAAAGAGCAACTCCAAGGGTCTCTTGTCAGCAGGCTCTGGTTGCGGTGTGGGCCCTCAGCAGGGGCCCAACCGTGCCTATCCTTGATGTCTGCCTGCCTCAGTATTAACATTTACCTAAAAGTTTGCCTCACGCTTAACAGGAATGCACCGCATGCCCAAGTCCACAGTTAACTTCTAATGAAAAACAATGAATCAGAAACATTAAATGGGCCAAGCAAACGCTGTCCAATTCCAGCCTGCCATATGCCGTATGTTTCAGAACCATCTTGCCAAGCTGCTGAGCCAGGAGCTTTACTTATCAGTAGGCTTGAAAGCCAAAAGCAACGGAAGGTTCCTAGTCAAAGACAGCTGTATGTTCCCTGTCTATCTGTGCGTGTAACTCTTCTGCCATTCGATGTTATAGGCAGCACGCACATAAAAAAAGATCTGGGCTCATATGCAGAGTATCTGAAGGGAGCCCCTGGATTAACCTTGGCATAAATCCACAGCCTAGTGATTCTCAATCCAAGTTTTAGCAGCTTTTCCCATTTTTTAATGCCTCATGTAGAGTTAGTGGCGATCATAGTAGCAAGTGGGAAGCAGGCAATGAGATCATGTTTTTTTGATCAGCCTTATCTCTGTTGAAAAGCTAACCAAATCCTGTGAAGCTATTTCAAATGTCCCACTACACAAAGGAAGCCATGTAGTTATGTTAGGATTGCATTTACAGTTGGCTCCATTTCCCTCATATTATATTGTTAGGGGGTAAAGCACAAAGGTCTCCTCCTCTCTAGTTTATTGTTTGCTTTTGTATTCCTTTGCTTTCATCTTTGTCTGCAAAATTAATTGGGATTTTGCCATTTTCTCTGACAAGAGCAGAATTGTGCCCTTTTTAAAATATTTGTGCTCCCCCTTATGCTCTATTGTGTTGCTAATTTTCTTTTCCTTTCTGAGATTCTCTCTCCCCCCCCCCCCATGACATCTTTTACAAGGCAGGGCTTTTGCCTTGTTTCCCTGTCCCCTCTTGCTGCAAAATGCATTATGAGTTTTATTAAATTCTAGAATAACTAATTATGAAGAGTAAACCACATGCCACTAGGCTGTTTGGAAATAGTGCAGAAGTATTGTTCTACAGCTAAAAAAGAAAAAGAAAAAGCCAAGATTGAGAAGAATTTCCCTTCCTCTTGAGGTGGAGCAGCAAGTGACACCCTGTCCTAAGTTAAAGTGCATAGTATCAAAGGTTGGTCAAGTTATTTTGGCTCCTGGGAGAGAAAATCTCACTTTTCCCATTCTCTGTATGGGCTGCTCCTATGGACCCCTAAAATGCTACATAGAAGGTTGGCGGACCATGCTGAATGAAGTGCAGTGCAAAATGAGAAGAGGATGAATTCCTGGCAATCAGCAAAGCATCTTCCATGATGAACATCCATTGTTTTTAAGACTATGTGAACATAAGAAGAACCCTGCTGAATCAGACCAAGGGTCCATCTAAGTCCAGCATTCTGTTCACACAGTGGCCAACCTGCTGCCCATGGGAAACCCACAAGCAGGACATGAGGGCAACAACACCCTTCCTTTTTAGGCAACCCCTCTTCCTTTCCCCCTCTGCCACAGTCTAACTCATTCAGCAAGACCTCCAACCTCAGTGTCACATTTCCAGAAGGCCGTAGAGGCTACCATGGGGAGGAGGGGGTGAGGAAGTCTGCTTCCATCAGCCCAGTTGAACTCCCATAAATCTGGATCTAACCCAATAACAACATATTAAATAACCAGCCATTTGCTGCCCTTTCATGACACCCAAAATCAGCTGCCTGAAACAGCTGCTTGCTAACCCTGTCTCTGACAAAAGGATTTACCTGTAGCTTAGGAAAAACCAGTTAATAATAACATGTACATGTTTTTCATCCTTGAGTTTCCAGTTCCTGAGATTATTTTGTTTTGTTGTTTAACAATGTGAGATGAAGCTAGTAAAAAAAAACTGTTCCAAGTCCAAAAGGATGGAGGTAAGGTGCCCTCCTCCCCTCCTTGTGGGGAGTCACTTGGGATAGCTTTCCAAAGAGATGAAATCAGTAAATCATGCCTGTCATGTAGGTCAGGGATGGGGAATGTGAGGTCCTCCAGATGTTGTTGCACTGCAGTTCCTATCCCCTCCCCCCCACACACACACAATTGGCTATCCTGGCTAGGGGTGGTTGGAGTTCCAATCCAACAACAATGGGATAGCCACACTTTCCCCACCCTGGTGTAGGTCAACATATGAGGAATATCTCCACTCTCTCCCTGCTGTTTTCCCTAGGGAAGATCAGTAATATTCCCCAAAGTACTAAAGATGTCTTCCTCCCACATTTCAAAGTGAAGATCCTATATAAACAACAGAAGTTATATTCGAAGCTTGCGATCAGTGCTCAAACTCTCTGGTATAAACAAAACAAACACTTGTACATTCCCTTAAATAATTCACGTCATGTTTCTCCCACGAAGGTAAGCTCTTTGGTCAGCCCTTCCTGTTATCATGCTTAGCACCAAGCACAGCAATGATGACTTCATATCCCACTATCCATTACTCAGGCCTTGCTCATCCTCTGCCTAGTACCAATTATCACACACACACTTCAAAGATGGAAAGTGGTTTACCAAAGCCCTAAGGAAATACCCTTTGTCAGTTTGAGTCAAATTCTGCCTGGAGCCAACTGACCCATCTGGCCCATGCTCTTTGTGTCATTGTAGTTGAATTTATGCATATTAATTCGTTTGAGGTCCTGAAGCAGGAAAAGCTCACAAAACCTTCCAGACCTGATCGAGACAGACAGTTTCCAGGAAACTGGACTTGGAGTCTCTACTGCAAGGTATTCATTGTAGACCTCTGAGAGCTTCTTCAGACATAACATTTTCTTTACACTTGAGTGTAGAGTTGGAGGGGAACTATACACTTGTGTATCCCACCATGTAAACCAGGGGTTCCAAACCCTTTTGACCCCAAGGTCCACACGTGACGTTGGCTCAGCGGTCAAGAACACACAGATCTCGGCAATCCTGATACTGATTGCTCTTTCCTTGGTAATGCTAGCAGTAGGTATGAGATCTGAATGAGGATCTTTGGTGTGGTGGTGGACTGAAGAGCATAGGTAATGTGGAAATCAGCAGGGAGAGAATTAGGAGCAGGCAGGGCACCCATGGAGGTCACGGATTGTGCATCCTGATGTAAACAATCATGTACACATGAAAACTCACATCCATTTAGTTTTGTGTACATGTGGTTGGAAATGTACATTTTCCCTACAGCCATGTAGGAAAAAGTTACATGTGGAATCGCCCTGGAATTCCACAACAGGTGCCTTAGAGGACATGTAGAGATGTCAGGAGATGTTGTCACACATATCTTCTGTGTTCTGACCACAAGTGATTATTCCTCATGGAGCATCTATACTTTGGGGCAAGTCAGTGATTATTCATGCTGCTGAGAATACATATGCACATTGGACACGAGGTGCACATGCCAGTGACGTAACTCTTTTGACAAAAGGGAGGGGAGTTCTTATTTTTATCATTATGATGAGGCATAAAAAAAGAATATGACCACAACAGATGCTCTTAATATACACCTTTTGAGCAGTATCCAATTTGGGCCTTCCACATGTGGCCAGCCGTACCACTTCCAGTGCGCACGTGGCCAGCTCTGATGGCCCTGGTCTGCAAGTGGCAGAAGCATGTAACTCTTCTGGGAGCAAGCCCTGAAATGAGGAGAAATGCCCATTTCTGGAAGGAGGGAGGTTGCTGGAGCCCTGCCCCTTCCAGAAATGAGTGTTTTCACTAGTTTCGGAGCTTGGCCCAGATGCACCAAATTGTGTTGCACAAGTGGTAGGAGCTGCTTGCAGAGTGGGCCAACGGGGCTGGTCACACACAGAAGGGCCTAATTGGATACTGCCCTTTGTTTTCTGAACACTAAATTATTATTTTGAGGTATTCCATTAATACATAACTAGTGCAAAACCTGTGTCTCCACATGGGCTAGTAGTCTGGGAATTATTAGATAAAAATGTTTGCCCATTTCCCTTGCAACTGGAACAACTTCACACTTTTGAAATAAATGTACTACACATAAACCAGCAAAATATTCTTTTAAAAAAGATCATTTACCATTACTTGAAGTTTGAGTTCAAAAACATGTGATGTAAGATTTTTCTCTCTTTTCTCCCTCTAACGTCCATTCAATTCTTTCTTCTCAGCTTTTCTTCCTCCTATTCTATCACCAACTGATTTTTCTTCAGCCACTTTCGCAATATTCTATGCCCGTCCTTTCATTGGCCCAGCACTTTAAGACCTCACAGGAGTAAGCATTACATATGCATACATTCACAATGGCTCAGTTCGGACGACACAATAAACAACTGGTGTGGGGAAAACAATCGTCAGTTGTTTTGACTATTGTGTCATCCGAATGCTGCCATAGTCAACACAGCGCTGATCCTCATCCACACCACAGTTGATTATTTATTACCATGTTGTGTGGGGAGTGCCCCCTAGGGTTAGGGTTAGGGTTAGTCAACCCACCATTGACTATCGTGTCGTCCGAATTGAGCCAGTGTGTCACATGTTACATTACACACACAGTACGGGGCATATGTATTAACTTCCCATTTGCCTCATGTCTTCCCATAGCTTGAACTTTGAACTATATTGAAGTTTCAAAATTTTCTGTATGTCTACATTGCTCAAGCATCAGGTTGTTGTTTTTTTTAAAAAAAGAGTAAAATCAGTCTAGGAGATCTCTAATAATGAGCCTTACACTACTGTATTCGTATATAAGATAATTGAGTATGGAATAATATTCCATGTACTACATAATAATACATCTGGGATTATTTAGCTTAGAAAAAAAAAGTTTAGAAAGGGTAGACATGATAGAAGTGTACAAAATAATGCATGAGGTGAAAAATGTGGATACGGAGACATTTTTCTCCTTCTCTCATAATGCTAGAACCCGGGATCATCCCATGAAGCTGACTGTTTGGAGATTCAGGACAGATAAAAGGAAGTACTTCTTCACTCAGTGCATAGCTAAACTATGGAATTCACTTCCACAAAATATAGGGGTTCTTTAGATTAAGGGGAAATCGTGTTGCCTTACTTGGGCTTTGCTTCCTGCTTCTATTGTGCAATTGTAATGGGCTACATTGCACAGGCAGAGGGGGTTGACCACATTATCTATAACTGAAAACTTTCCCTCCTTTCTGTACATTCATACCCTTGAATGGGACTGCGCCTTCTTATGGGTGCTTTGTAGCACAACTTTGGCTGCACATGGTAAGAAATCCTGGGATATTTCAGAGGAATCGAAATAACCTGGGGGTGGTCAGAATGCAATAACCAGGGGATGGCATGGGAGATTTGCAAGAGGTTGACACCATTGTCAAAAGGACCTACAAACTTCCATGAGTGGCCAGTCACAAGTGTGTCTTATTTCACTTGTGTGAAGAGCCCCATAGTGATGGCCACCAACTTGGATGGCTTTAAAAGGAAGTGGAAAATTCATGGAGGGTAAGACTATCAATGGCTACTAGCCCTGATGGCCACGTGCTGCCTCCAGTATCGGGGGTGGTATGCCTATGTACACCAGGTGCTGGAGTATATGGATGGCAGTGTCCTCATTTCCTGCTTGTGGGTTTCCCATGGGCAGATGGTTAGCTACTGTGTGAACAGAATGCTGTACTAGATGGATGCTTAGTTTGATCCAGTACATCTTTTCTTATATTGTTATGTAAGGAGAGGTGAATGACATAGTTGTAACATCTTTCCCTGAATCTGCTCTTCCTTTATGTCATTATACTCATCGTTACCAGTACTCCAGCTCAAAGAGATGAACTGTGTGTCCCGGTAGAAATCCATATTAATATTGTACACAGGCTAATGTGAAGTCATCTGTCTTTGTCTTCCTGCAGGTTTTTGTTTTGTTTTGCATGTACATCTCTTCCTTTGAGATTCTGTTGCAAGGATATCACATATTCTGCCCAATCAAAGCACAAGGTATTATACCTTGGAAAATGTGATACTTGGAACATGTGATATAGATAGCTATTGTGTGATCATTACAAAGAATGTGATTGTTCATGTTTCATGGTTGCTGGATATTTGACCATGCCTACATATGAAAATGGAGTTGTACAGTCCTGAGAGAGAAGTGTAATTTTAATAAATAAATGTTTTAATCAGCCCTAACTTACCCCATACAGCCTGGTCCTGTGCAGAAGAATGAGATGTACAACCCCTCAGCTTGTGCTCATTTTTCTTCCCCAAGAAAGACTTATATTATAAGACAATATAATAAAAATAGAAATGGATGCAGCAGATAAAACAAGTATCAGATAATAAAAAATACTTCCCCAAACAGGAAGGGTTTTGCTATCCAATGAACATAAGAGAGGCTGCTTTTAATTATTGTTAGCTGCCCCAAATGGGTGTATAGCACCAGAAATGCAGGATATACATTTTCATAAAAAAATAATAATGTTTTGGTAGGGGGAAAAAGGAATGTGTAAAGCAGCCATTAGGTTGTGCTTACACAATAACCTCTGCTCCGGTGACAACAGGATTGTGTCATGAAGTTTCAGAGACTGATAAGAATTCATAAAACACTTTTCTTACATTCGCAAAGTAGTTCACATGCATTGGGTTGTATCCAATATTAGTCCTACTTAAAGAAGACCCATTGAAATGAAAGGGACTTAAGTTAGACTAAACATTTGATCCCACCCAATATATCAGTAAACCAAACAATTGTTATGCCTGCCTTGGGGCATCTAGTGACTCTGTGGCTGCACTGAGGCTTAAAATTCCAGTGAAATATTCCACCACACCAGGCCTCCTTTCTTCCACCAGGGCCAGATCTACACCAAGCAGTTTTATAACACTTTGAAAATGTTTTGAAAACTGTCTATGTAATGTGTCCTGAGCCCGAACAGTTGCCAAAAGCATTATAAACCATTATAAAGTAGTAGTGTAGATCCTGCCCAGGGCACCTATTCCATACCTACCAACACCTTCAAATAGCTGTATGAAATGTAACAGGAGAAGACACTTTTCCATGCTGTGGAAGGAAACACCACACGTTGGATTTCTGGTTGTAAAGGCTCTCTTGAAGTCACAGAAGCCCTTCCAGGAACAAGGAGGAGGACTCTTTAAAGCCTCTTCTTTCTGCTCTTCGGGTACGCATCTTCCCAGGAGCCTCTTTCCCTGCAAATGCACGGTTCTCCTCCTCCTTCCCCATTCTAGTCACAATTTATGATCCCTGCATTCTACTGTCATCACTTGACATGCACCACAGACAGCTCATCACTCCGTCAACTGAGCCAAGCCAAACCTCCTTCCTCCTGTGCACATGGCAAAGCCGTTCCTTTCAAAGAATCCAATCCGGGTTTTGCGGGTATCCTGCGTAAAGCAAAACTCTGTTGGATTGGGGATGGACAACGTGCCTTTGCCAGGGCAATCTCTCTGCTCCTGTATTCGGTCCAGGCTGGGACAGTGGAGGCTGGCGGCTCTGATGTCAGAGAGGCTGTGCATCCGCTCTGGGTTTCTGTCAGAACCAGCCAGAACTCTAAAGGGGCTATCCAATGTGCTGGACCCATTTGGAGATTATGGTTCAGCACCTTGGATAGCAGCTGGGAGTTCTGACTGGTTCTGACTGAAACTCAGAGTGGATTCACAGCCCCACTGAAATCGGAGCCACCAGCCTCCACTGGGCTGTGAGTGGCGTGGTGGGAAACACACACACATGACCTCAGGTTCCGCTCTCTTTTTCGCTCCGCACCCCCTGGCTGATGTGCCTGTGTGCACACACCTCCCGGCAAAGGAGCGATCTACACGGAATGGTCCGGGGCTTCGGATCGCAGAGTCCGAGGAAGAGGAGGAGGAGGCGGCGCCGGCGGCGGCGTCTTTCGTGCCTGGCACGGACCCCGAAGCTCTGGATTTCACATTGCCGGATCGTGCTGGGCGAAAAAGGGCTGAATGTTGCAGAGCAAATCCACTTCCCTTGGCCTGGTGGGATGGAGAAGAGGAGAATTTTGAAGTGCTCGATGCTGCTTCTTTTACCTGTATCCATATGCAGTTCAAAACAAACCTGATTCATAGGCTTGGGGCTTTGCCATAAAGAGCGTTCAGCCCAGAACCCAGAATTCCGCCCTCCCTAAATCCCCCGCTCCCTCTTCATTCTCCTAGTAGTCCATGGACAAAATAGGTTGCTGATAAATATAGGCATATAGATAGATAGTAACGCACTCCTTTTAAATTCAGTTCAGTGGAAGGGAACTGGTCCCTCTAGGAAGAAAAAGAAAAGACACCAGGCAAGTAAAAACAGACTGCTGAACCATTTTGGAGTGCAGGACAAACACGCATGTTTTTGTTTTATTTTTTGAACTTCAGGCCACCAGGCGGAATATCACTATCAGCTGACCACTTCATATTGCATTTTATTTTTCTGCTATGAAAAGGGGAAGTTCAAATGATTTCTTGCTGTTTGTTCTCCGGGACATTCTTGCCTACAACGATTTCCTTCGTTGCTTGCACTAGGGTCTAGTTCAGTGGAGGCTGGTGGCTTTAATTTCAATGGGGCTGTGAATCCATTCTGGGTTGCAGTCAGTACCAGCCAGAATTCTAAAGGACCTATCCAAGGCACTGAATCTGTTTTTGGGGCAGGGCTCAGTACCTTTAAGGTTCTGGTTGGTTCTGATTGAAACCCAGGATGGATTCACAGTGCCACCGAAATCCGTGCCACCAGCCTCCACTTGCTTAGTTTGATTGCAAGATTGTCGATTTTTAAAAAAATATATTTTGACTTGGTGCCTTTAGTAGTCATATGAGAACTAATCAATATATACATAGTCACATCAAATGGGTTTCTTTCCTTTTCCTCCCAATTTAATTTCCACCCACTATAACTTCCAGTTGGCTGGATTCTAGAAAGAGAGGCTGCCTCTACAAGAGAGGTTTAAAGCTCTTTCAAGGCGCTTAATTTTTTTTACCTCTACAAGAACGGAGCACAAATCAGGCATTGAGGCGCGTTATCTCTCCGATTATGCGCAATATCGAATGCACATTAAATCGCGAGTTTTATTTTGCTCCGGCCGTTAAAGCGCATTTTGCCTATGTGAACAAGCGCTTATGCGCATTAACTACTTGGAAAGCGCATTTTGGACATCCGTTAATGCGCTTCGCTGCCTCTCGCCGCCTTTCATGCAGAGGTATTAGGTGTAAATGCGCTTCAGCGATGATGCGCATAATCGCCTAACCGGGCGCAAAAGCGAATCCTTGTGGAGGGGACCAGAGATTCCCTTTGGGATCTCATATTTATCCATGAACCTGTCATATCAAGAGAACTGTTTTGCCTTTATCTATTAACAGTACAATCCTTACATGTCTACTCAGAAAGAAGCCCCACTGACTTCAATTGGACACTCTCTGGGGTAAGTGCACAGAGACTTTATGCTCTGAAGGTACATCCCCTCCAAATACTAGGGAACACTATCCTATTTGTCTTCTGTTGACTTTAAAAAAATCTAGCACACCATCTAAAATTATATTCTCGACTGTGGCCTCCTCCACACGGGGCGTTTAATGAGCCTTGAAGGCTCATTATAAATTTTACCTACACACGAGCGGAGCGCAAAACGGGCGT
The DNA here is from genome assembly GCA_029215795.1 of Anniella stebbinsi. Classification (NCBI taxonomy): domain Eukaryota; kingdom Metazoa; phylum Chordata; class Lepidosauria; order Squamata; family Anniellidae; genus Anniella; species Anniella stebbinsi. The sequence continues at coordinate 210,005,435 of JARDYH010000004.1, forward strand.
ACAGGCGCGTTATCTCCCCGATAATGCGCATTTTCGAACGCGCGTTAAATAGCGACTTTTATTTTGCTCCGGCCGTTAAAGCGCATTTTCGCTGTGTGAACAAGCGATTATGCGCATTAACTACCTGGAAAGCGCTTTTTGGGCATCTTTTAATGCGCTTCGCCGCTTCCCGCCGCCTCCCGTGCAGAGGGATTGTGAGTAAATGCGCCTCCGCGATAATGCGCATAATCGCGGAACCAGGCGCAAAGGCGCATTCTTGTGGAGGGGGCCTGTGGCACCCCAGCTGTGGAATGAGGTCCCTAGAGAGGTTTGCCTGGCACCTACGTTATACACTTTTTGACAACAGACGAAGATCTTTTTATTTTTCCAGTATTTTAACAGTTTACCATCCTAGTCTTTTAACTTTGCTGTTTCAAATCTGTTTTTGTAAGTGATCAAAAACAGAAAACTGAGGTGTGCTGCAAAAAGAGACAAAGAGCAACAAAAATGTACACAGCAAACATCTTTCCCAACATATGTGGCTTATAAGAGCCCACCTAGATATTATGGGGATGCATACCTGCAATCAACCCATATCATTCTCCATGCATCGCTCTGGCAATGTCTTGTGAAACAAACACATGGTGTGAGATATCATTGCATTCAGCCTTTCACCATCCTCCACTCCAGCTTACCTGCTGCCATTTGCAGGGGGGAAGGAAATGCTGGACTCTTGGCACAACCTGGCACCCTACAACTCCCACCAGACCCAGACAGCATAATCAATTATCAGGGCTGAATGGAGTTGTAGTCTAACAGATCTGGAGTGCACCAGGTTAACTAGCTCTATTCTATACTAATAAATGCTACCACAAATCCAAACCCACTTCGCTTATATGTTTATTTTATAGTGGGCAACTTATAGCCCTCCAGATGTTTTAGCCTACAGCTCCCTTTACTCCTAGCTGGCATAGCCAATAGTGAGCCATGATGGGAGTTATAGGCTGAAACATCTGGAAGTTGCCCATCCCTATTTTACATTGAAAGGTTGTGAAACTACAAACCCTTTATGATTTTTAACTGCCCTTCCGGGCTATGAACTTCAGTAGAAAGTCTTTTGCTATACACACTTAGTTGGGGGCAAGTCTCATTGAACTCAAGCCTTTCTTTCTTTCTTTCTTTCTTTCTTTTTGATAAGGTATTCATAGGATGTGGCTGCACTAGTTCTAAATCACAGCCAGAAGCACACTCCCAAATGCCAACCTCTCCGTACTTCAATAGGTTATTATTATTTGCTTATCTTTAAATGGCAGTGATGAGGAAAATGGAGAACAAGCTGGTCTCACCATATTTGGAGGTGAGGGGAGACTTGCTCATATACAAAACCATTATTTACAGAATTATTAATGTTTTACACATGGTAAAAAGAAACATGGAGCATTGTATTCAAAAAAAGAAAAGAAAAGGGTAACAGCCATGTACCCAATGAAGAGGGGAAGCCCCTAATGGCTAAATAATGTCAAGTTTTCAGTGTCTTTTCTTCATACGCTTCATAGTCTTCATTTGTTTAGTAAATCATCTTCAAACTCTGTTGGAATACTTTCTCCTCCCTTTCCAGCAAAAATTCACCCATCCATTCTGGACTCATTTCTTATCCTGCAGTTTATTCAAATGTGAATTTTGTGGTGAAGATACTCCTGGTTGGTCTCCATTTAGCTAGAATTACAGGGCAGCTAAAATCACAAAAGACATTACCTCTAAGAAATAGTAATTGTAGCAGTGGGAAGTTCATACAGATATTGGGGAGGAGCTATTTGGCAGGAATAGTGCAAAATTGAGGGGGCTATCCTGCTCTTCATACCTGACTTGGGGGCAAGTTTTTAAGCAGCCTAGACTTAACAAAATCATACAAATGCCATCTGCCTGCTCCCAGACTACTAAGGGGATAAGAAGAGGAACACCACAAGGTGTCGACTTTCTGTCTTACACATAGTGTGCCTATTTTATGGGCTCCCGTAGCCCAAAATATACTAAAAAAAAATCAAGTATCCTTGTCCAACATTTTGGTTCCTATTTGGATAAAGCCAAATAACATCCATGGGCACAGAATTAAAAGTACTACATTACAATGATCTGCATAACAAGCGTTTGAAGATTGTGAACAATTGTCCGATAGACAATTGTTAGAACCTCTCTTTGCTCTACCTGGACAGTAAACAAAAGAAGCAACACAAAGAGTAATTGACCAGTTTAGACCTTTGCTGAGGTAATTTATTGTTATATTAGTTAGCCAGGAAGTAATCCTAAGGATCAAAAACCGTTATTTTTGGCCAAATAATTATAGGGCCACAGTTATGGGTGAGTTGGACAAATCCAGTGGAGGCTGGCAGTTCTGATTTTGGTGGTGGGGCTGTAAATCCATTCTGGGTTTTAGTCAGAACTACCCAGAACTTGAAAGGAGCTATTCAAGGTGCTGGATCCATTTTGGTGATAGGGATAGCTCATCTAGAGTTCTGGCTGGTTCTGACTAAAACCCAGAATGGATTCACAGCCCCACTGAAATCTGAGCCATCAGCCTCCACTGGATAAATCACATTCTGCCATTATAACCAGAAATCATTGAGCAGAAGGTTCTACAGTTTTACTCAAAAAACCAGCTCAATAGATTGCTCTAAAACTTGTCAGTGTAGGAAAGCAGTTTGAGGATGATCCATGCCAATTTTGAAGTAGAAAAGACAGGAAACTGCATCGTCAAAATTTTTATGAGTGACCTCCAGCAGTTTCACAAGTATTGTATGTTTTCTTTGCCATACAAATTATTGGGGTTAAATTGCATTGATTATATTGGCTTTCTCAGCACCTTTCAGGAAATCATTTATTGTGTCAAATCAGGGGGAAAGTCTAGAACTTGCTGTGCCCTAGTAGTACCATAACATGGTTGTAGCTTTTAGTTAAAATGTGACACATACACTCAGCCAGCCCATTTTATCCCATGTGAATTCATAAGGTCCTTCGCTGGTCATGCCTAGAATCATCCTGCAAGAGGGATGGGTACAATGCAAGTTAGGTGTGGCTGCTTACCAGGGAAATGGAAAAGAAGGGAAAGAAGCTAAGCAGATGAAGAGGGAGTTATTATGTCAGTTAAGATTTTAGGCAGTTGGGACACAGTGAGATTTTGTCAGAGAGAAAATAGGAACTGCATTGTTAATTCTACTTTAATAAAGTATTTGTGTTGTTATTTTATTATACTGCAGGGGCAGGGAACCAATATAACTTAAAAGTTAACACATTCTGAAGTCTGGCTTTCTCAGAGTTTCCCCTAACACAGCCACTCTCTAGGAAGCTATATTTCTTTACTGAAACTCTAGGACTTCTGTTTGAGAGGCAGAAAGTAGTGTGCCTTCCTATGAGAAATAGTCTCTTAAGAACTACACATTCCAGAGTTCCTTAGCTCATGCGTGCATTTTCTATGCATTCACACGGAGCCATTTCTGGTGCTAAATTTACTGGCCCCAAAAGAAGAAAAATCTTCTTTTTGGCCCAGAAACTATGTGAATAAATAAACTATCATTAATTTAAAAGTTTATAAGCCTATCAGAGATTTATGCCACTGGGATTTTGTGATAACTCCCCATCCTAAATTTCCTGAAATAACTATCAGCAGCTCATATTAAATACATGCATAACAACATTTCTTTGTTAAAACAAATGTGTTTTATAAAACATATGTTAAAGTGCCTCTATATGAAGTCTTACCCTTCTAAATGGTGTGTGAAAACCAAAACATATTAATTTAAAGATTTACCTAGTAGCTGCATCCCCACATCTCTCACTGGCTGAATTCAGACAACACGTTGAACAACTGTGGGTTGTTGCTTCAACAACCCACTGCGTTGTTAACTGTGTCGTCCAAATTCAGCCACACAACCCACAGTTGTTAAAGTAACAACTGAGATGAACAACTCATTTGCGAGTTGTTGGGGGATTTTACAACTGACAAACGTGTTGTCCGAATTGGGGTGTTGTTGAAGCAACAACCGTGAGTTGTTGAGCAAGAAAAATCAGAGAGCGGAGCGGCAAGAGAGGCAGAAAGCGGGGGGTTGGGGGCTGGGGCATGGGTGCCAACGTTGGAATTGCAGCACTGGGCGTGGCGTGCGACTGTTGTATTGGTGCTGCCGTTCCTCCTGGCTGCCTCTTTGCCTGAGGCTGCTGAGTTCCGCCCACTGACTGAGGTGGCCAATGGGGTTTGGGAGGCGTGTCCTGCATCGGCCTCAATGGCGGCATCCATGGTTTTCGGCCGCAGTGCCTTCTGGGACACCTGCTGGAGGACTAACAGGGTTTGGGAGGCGGGGAAAATAGCGGCCAAGCTGTCAGTCAGAGCCGAGTAGGCAATCTGCAACTAGGGTGGTAGCCGATTCCTTGCAGCCCCTGCTGCAGCATGTTGTCTGTAGATTGCCACCTTTTTCAACAACCGTCAGTAGGTGAGTCAACAACCGAGGCTCAGCGTGTTGTCCGAATTGAGCCACTCTCTTTCTCTCTCTCTCTCTGCCCATTTTTACTGTACAGTAGTTGCCAAGGGCCTCATCTGGATTGGTGCCCTAGTATTGGGGGTATGGGGGCCTTTAAACCTCCCTCACTATGGGCTTAATTCAGATGGGGGCGTGTCTGTATTTTATGTTGCAAATAGTGATCCATAAAGCAATCAGGCACAGGATTGGGCCCATAGCAGGAGGGGTTAAGGGATAAATCTGAATTGGAGGCCCTGTACCTATTCCACAGTTTTTTTTAAAAAAAGAGGGGGAATGTAATGATTGTGGATCCAGATTTCTTCTTATATTTCTTTCTTTCTTTTTCTATTAATTTTCTCGTTTTCTATTTCAAGTATTGCCTGATCCGAGAGCTTTAAGCTTAGGCTCCTCAAAATATGAAATACAATTAAAAGAACCCTTTTAGCTTAAGATGTTTTGTTAAGAACTCTCCATGTTTGCTCAAGCTCCAAAATGCTGGGAAAGTACAGCTGTTAAGAGCCATGCCCTTAACAGACGCATTATTTAGGCAATATGCATGTGGTATCCTGTGCTGTGGCTAGTTGCAGCTTCACCACCGCCTTGGAGCTGGATGGCTGTCCATGGCAAAATGCTGGATCTAATTCCCAGATCCACTGAAATAGACATGTGGAGTTTATGTATCTGAAGCTATCATTAACAGCTGTAATTTCCCAGTATTTTAGAGCTTGAGTGAACATGGAAAGCCCTTAACAAAACATGTTGTACACAAAGGGTTTTTGTTAACTGAATAGTATATACCGAGCAAGTCAAGAAATTAATGCTTTGTTCTTCCTGGCTCAGTAAGCAAAGCCAATTGTTGTGCTAAGCAAGATTGTTGAGAGAATGAATGGGAACCAAGGTGTACATGAGTTAAACCCACCCCTCCCACGTTTTGAAACTGAAGCATGATCTCAGTGTCTGGCATGTTTTCTGATGCCCACTTACCCATGATGATCACCTTAGGAACAGATTTGTGGCAATGTCTGGAATCCATCTGCAAAAATGGTGGTGGGGGGTGTCTTGGCCTCACTTTTGGTCTCAAAAAGCTAGTTACTGCTTTTCTTCATGATGATACAACTGGAAATTATTAGCCTTCTCTCTGGACCACTTGCTCTGAGGGCCTACAGCATGGATGCAAAACCTGAGACCTAGGAGCCAAATCCAACCCTCCTGGGGCCCCAATCTGATCCTTTGGAGTTGCCATGATGGCCAGGCCTTTCCCCTCAGTCCCACCCCCTTTCCTCCAACCGCTGATATTTGGTGGTTTCCAAGGTTTTATGCTGTTATTCCCCATTCTAAAAGGTTGAAATGCTTCTTCCAAGGCTTAATTACTGGCAGTAAATGCTTTAACCTAAAATATGCTGGTATTTTTGTTATTTCTGGCCTTGACCCCTTTGTCATTGGGTCTATCCCTTTAGCCTTCAGCCCCACCCATCACTGGAATGTGGTCCATGAAAGGTTCTCTGCATTGGAAAGTCTGGTGTGACTTATAGCAGAGTTGCTTTATACAGAGAAAGTGCGGCAACACAGCATTTAGTATTGGAGGCAATAAACACATTAGAGTCAGTTTAAAAGAAGTATAAATCTGTATAAATATCTGCATTACTGCTTGGTTTTATCCTGGTCATGCTTTTATATTGTACTTTTATATTGTGCTTTTTATACTGTGGTTTGTTTTATACTGTGAATTGTATTTGATGGTTTTTTGTTTTTGTGAACCGCCCAGAGAGCTTCAGCTATTCGGTAGTATAGAAATGCAATAAATAAATAAATAAATAAAGTCAATTTAAAAGACGTTCCAAGCAACTTACTTTACACATCATCAGAAAAGTCTTTATTTTCTGGATATTAGTCTATCAAGAGACTAGTTCAACAGCAGGACAATGGGTTCATCCATCCCCTCATCTGGCTTTGCATATATATATATATATATATATATGGTTTAGCTATCAACCTGCTAAGTAAAGAATTAGTGAGCCATCTATTGATAGCAGCAAGATGGTTGATAGCCAAGTATTGGAAAGACAGTAAAGAGCTTAGTATCGAAAATTGGTATCAGAGAGTTTGGCAGATCACTCTCTTGGATAAATTGTTTCAAAAGTTAAGGCTTGCTTGAGGACAATTAGATGCCAACATGTTTGAAGGGGTATGGAGGAGGTTCATTGAATATGTAAATAAAACAGAACATGGGAGAATGCCTCCATCGGCATGTACAGCGCTATGGAGAGCATAGAACTAAGGAAAGGAAGTTCCCTTCTGAACCTGGTTGAAAGAAAACACGGCCTGTAAATGAGTGATCCAGGGTTTAAGAGTGGGGAATGATGAAAAAGTGTATTATGAAAGTTAATGGATATCATTATTAAAACCAGATGAAAATTGAAACTGTAATGGATTGTAAATATAAGATTTATTATGTGACTTATGTACCAGAACGAAAGAACAATAAAAAAAATTTAAAAAGAAAAGGCTATCTAACCTTCTCTGGTTAAATCCAAAAGCATTTAACTGCAAGCACCGCTCTAAAGCTGTATGTATAAGTGTAAGTGAGCTAAGGCATCAGATATGGTTACTTGCTTCCTCTCTGGAGAGAGCACATGGCACTTGCTGCAGATACAGAGGAAGAAGGAAGAGGAAAGGGAGGGAGCAGGAAATAGGAACTGATCAAGCTACAGGACATTTTCTATCACCCCCTAGAGTCTGCAAGCATGTGGAGTTGTTCCTATTATCTAACAATCGGAAATGGAATTTGACCCTTCTGCATCCCTTATCTACAGCCTAAAACAACCTTCCCCAACCTGCTCCCCTCCAGATGTTTTGGACTAAAAATCCAATCAGCTCCAGCCAGCAAGATGGAATTTGTTTTACAAAACATCTGGAGGGCACCAATCTGAGGGAGGCTGGTCTTCAGGCAGTCTGGCCATGCATTTTGCAACATTCTTGATCTCTGGCAAGATGTCAGGTCCTCACAATACTTTCCCCCCCTGCACCTATCCACATTGCTGGGTCCTTATACGAATATTCTTTTCCCCTGAAGGCATTCCTACTCCAAGCAAAAGTCGCCAAAGAACACCAACTACCACCACCACCAAACCCACAATGGTCAAGCCCCTTTCCCCCAGTCCCCTCTTTCTTCCAATTTGCGCTGCTATTCTCCCTTCTGAAAGGTTGAAATGCCTCTCCTAAGGCTTAGTTATTGCCAGCAAGATCTTTAACCTGAGATATGCCGGTATTTCTGCTATTTCTATCCCTGCCCCCTTTGCCACATAAACCAAGGAATTGCTCTGCTAATTTCTTGAAATATCAATCCAGTCATGTGACCAGCTGCATGGCAGGCAGTGGCTGAGATGGAAAAGGATAGAGGCAAGGACAAAAGTCCTGTTCCGCCTTTTTGTAGCAGGACAGTGGGTTTTTGGATTTTTTTGTAAAGTTGAAAGGTGATGTATAAAAAGTCTAAATAAAATAAGGACTCAAAAGCTGGGGGAAACCAACAGGGAGATTGTGCCTCCCTAGCAACCAGTTATCTCTGGGTGCTTCCAGATGGCTCCATCGCTTCACCTCACCCTTGGACTTTTACAGATAGTCCAGATGGCAGTGTCTTCTACTCATAAGCCTCCTGTGTTTTCCTACCACTTCTTCAACCCTTTCTCTTACCTTAGAAAATCTATTAAGAAATAAAAGATGGAATAGCTTGCACACAATGCCTTCTGGTTGGCAACAGTGGGGGGGGGGCCTTCTGTCTGGAAGCAACTTCTGTGGGATTCGCAGGCTGTCGTCTTGAGAACCATGGGTCTAAAACAGTTGGGCAGCCAAGCTCTCAAATACATTTTGAGAACTGCCAGGAGACAGTATGAATCCCTGTTATCTCATGGAACACTGGAGTGTTGTGATGTGCATTTCCTCCTGCCTTAGCTGCAAGCAACCATGTCAGGAGCCATGATATTGGTCTCACTGCAATTTGTGTCCCAGAGAGGGCTAGAGTGATTTCATTTTAAACAAGCCTCACCCAGTGGTATGGGAAACATAGCTTTGGGTCACAGTCTCGCTGGGTTTTGCAGCTACTGACACTACACACACAAGATCACAACCCCGTGTTGGTGAATCCAGCCCAATTTTGTACTCACATAGCACAACCCAAGTATATGGACTCAGAAACAAGTCCCTCTTACATTCAATGGGGCTCAAATCTGTTTCGGATTGGGAGTACTAATGCAGAATACTCCCGGGGTTTGTCCTGATGAGGACCGCTGCCCCACAAGCGACTCCTCGTCTAAGAGCTTGAAGCGGCAAGAGCAGGGAGGAGCCAGTCCCGTCCGTGAGTCCAGCTCGGGTTTTGCAGGTGTTCCTGAGAAAGCAGAGCTCCATTGGCTACAGCGATGCGCCTTAGCCGGGGCTTCGCTCCGCAGCTCGTGTACAACATTTGAGGGGGAAAGGCAGCGGGGCTCAAGCGCCCCGGCTCTCGCGCTCTCGCTTCGCTTTGACGCACGCAAGCAGGCAGGCAGCGCCGCGCTAAGGGGCGTGTGCCTCTGCGGGACTCCCTCGCCTTCCAGTTGAGTCCCTCGGGCCGGAGTTCGGAAGGATGCTGCTGGAGCCGGTGGCGCTTGCCCACCCTCCCCCGCCTCTGCAATCTCCAGCTCCCTCAGACTTCTTGGCCAGACTATGAAATGACCATTCCTGTTCACTTCGCAGCAGCCGCCGCCGCCACCTGGACGCCTTTCCTCTCCCTCCCGCCGCCGCGCGCAATTTGGGCGAAAGGGCGCGCAGCCTGCCAGAGGAGGAGCCCCAGCTGGGTTTATCGGCCAAGTCAAGGGGGCTGAAGCAGGAGAGTCGGCGGGGGAAGCCCGCCTTTCGCAGGGGCTCCTTCCACACGCCGCTTTGCCCAAGTGTACCGAACTGCTGCCTGAGGCCGGCCGGCAGCCTCCTCTCCTGAGAGGCGGCGCAACGCAGCGCGTCTCTCTGAGGCGACTTCTCCTCCTCCTTCCCTTTCGCCCTCCAGAAAAGTCAAGAGGGACCGGCAGCCGGGCGAGAGCGCGGGACGCGGCTGCATCCAGAACGGCCCCTCGCAGCCGCCGCCGCCGCCGCCGCGAAGAAGGTGGGGCTGCCGCTGCTGGACTTCGGGGTGTCTTTGGCTTTGGGCTTCCCGGCGCCCGCGAGCTCTCGCTTGCCCAGCAGCCATGGGGAAAGGGCTGGAAGCCGCCGCTGCCCGCTACGGACTGGGACTGGGATACTTACTGCAAATGGTCGTGCTGCCCGCCTTGGCTATTCTGAGTGCCAGCAGCCCCGGCTCGGCTGCGCAAGGTAAGGCTGCCCTTCCTTTGCAGGCGTCGCCGCTCTCTCCCTCTCTCTGCGCCTTGGAGCTCTTCAGGCACCTGGACGGACGTTTTCCCTGGCCGGCCAGGCAAGACAAGGCTGCAGCGAGTGGCCTCTTTCTCACTCATTCACACACACATGGTCCATCCGTCCGTCTTCCCTTAGACCCTTGCAAAGGCAGCTGATCTCCCTTTGCCTCCACAGGTTAATTGCAAGAAGCAAAGAGAGAGATTTTTGGGGAGGGGCAGGGAAGGGAGGAGAAGCATCTTTTGTGAGAAGGAAGGAAAGAAGGAGGACCGTGGCTTCGGTGGGGCCACTTCCAGCCTCTTGCTCTGCCCATGTCGCCTCTTGCGTGTTTACTCGGCAGTAAGTCCCACCGCCGAGTTCAACGGCACTCACCTCCCGAGCGTGGAGGGTGCCCCCCTGGAATGGCATCGCGTGTGGTCCCTGCACGAAAATGCGGCGTCTGCATGTGTTTCTTCGGGCGTTTTCTTTGCTTCCACGCAGCTTGAGCTGTGGAAAAACCTAAAAGCACGCGCACACACGCGCAACCAAGGGGTTTCCCCTCTCCAGCAAAAGGGAGAGTAGGGAACACACACACACACACTTTACTCCCAATCCGTTTTAAGGGAACACGAGGAGGTCCGACCCAGCAGGCTTCTCGTGCTGCTGCTGAAACCTTGGAAATGGGAACAGAGAAGGGGCTGTGAGCTTCCAGGAGCCAAGAGGTCCAGGGGAAAGACATAACTGGGTAGGATGGTTGCACTACTACAGGCTCAGCACTTTAGGATTAACAGGGTTTAGCAGTGATGCCCAGTTGCGTCCGGTAGATACCTGGGAAAGAAGGGCCCATGGCCTTCTGCTTACCAGCTGGAGTTTGTTCACCTCTCCCTCTATCCCAGAAGGTGCCTGTGTATGTGTGTGTGTTGCTATACAGCTGTTTGCACTTGGTGTGTGGCTGAAGTGATAATATCAGCCTGGTTTTTTTAAATTATTATTTCTTCAGGCATTCCCCCCGCAACTGTTAAAATTTCAAATCTTGTCTTCCTAACCAGGACACACTCACTCACACACATTCCCTCAACTGATTTGATCACATCCATGCACATCCTTCATGTGAGGTTCAGCTCATTTACTCTCCCCCAAATAGTTTGGTGGCACCTTAATATTCATGATAGGGTTATTGTTGCCACAATACTCTGTGTGTATGTGTGTGTGTGTGTGTGTGTGCTTTGTGCGATCTGCTGTAAAAGACTACCGCTCTGGAATTTGTCTTTCAACAGGAAGACTTCAAGGAGAGTGAGTTGTTGGCATGTTTGAGGCAGCTCTAAGCATGAGCCAAAGAGAGGCAGCCACTTCAAGTAGCATGTTTTGGCAACCAAAAAAGGGTAGCAGAGCAGGAGAGAGAGAGAAAGAGAGAGAGAGCTGACCCACAGGGAACAATCCAGTGGGGAAGTTGTTGTGTGCAAGTCTTATGGAAAAGGACATGGGCTGGGTAACGGTAGTTCTTTCACAAATCCTGTTCATTTTAGTGGGGTTTGCAAAGGAGAACTTATCCATGGATAGTGTATTAAATAATGGGGAGATGTACCATTTGGATTTTCCACATCAAACACTAAAACGTATTGGGGAGACCCTGGAACAAATGTACACTCCCTACTTGCTGAATATTTGCTTTTCCCAGGTATTCATATGTGGACAGTGCAATTTTTTAAAAAAACATTTGAGTCAAAGCATTATGCCTCACTGAAAGTGTTTTGTGGATCTCACTTGTTAGTCAATCCATATCCTGAGCATTTGTAAAGATACCAGGAGGTAAAGTACCTCTGGGCATTCCTGCATTGATATCCCTATGAAAAATAACTCTACTAAATATGCAGCCTCTGAACATTCTCTAAAGTTGCAGTCCTAGTTTCCTGGGAATAAGCCCCGTTGAACTCAATGGGGCATACTTTTAAATAGGCATGTATAGGATTGAGTGGTAACTGTTTGTTGCATTGATGGTTCTAGGCATTTTGAGCATAGCACTTCAAAAACATCAGGAGATGCAGACATTAAAATCCTGTTGTAGTTTGTAGACAAAAGCCTGTTTCAGTGTGAAGGATTAATACCACCACATGCACCATTTGCTGACTTGCCCGTTATTTGTTGGTTTGTCTAACTACATAAAACCCTGACTTGCCTGATATTTGGTTGATTGGGGGAGCTGGAAAAAGATTTTTTGTATATCTGCTGAATGAATTCCTGCAGGAAGTTGATAAGGTTCTCTAGCTCATATTGACACTCTGGCAATCTGGTGAACTCCCAGTCTTTTCACATAACATAAGAAATAAATAAACAAAATGGTTAATCAGGGAACAAAGCAAGCTCAAGAAAGACAGCCCAATGGGAAGATAATCTGATTAGTACTGGAAAGTTGGGGAGAGTGGGCAGAAGCATTATGAATAGGACAATTAGTCCGATTGCTAGTGTTCCTTTGTATATTGGCCCATTTCCGACAGGCAGAAGTGCCTGAGAGTTGATCCTTTTTCTTCCTCTTCTTCCTTTTTGCTTTGCTCAGCATGAAAAGAGCTTCCTGAGCTGTTCTATACACACGCACACCACCGCTACCTCTTGCTGCCTACCTAAATGAAAATCTGCCCCACCCAAAATTATCTTTGTATATAGAGAGAGAGTAATGTTCTGCATATAAATATTGCTATCTCATTTTTTAAACTGAGAATAAATCTGTATTATTATGATTATCATAGTCTGAAGATAGTGGTAAAATACCGCTCTCTCAATTACTTCTGTAAATGGCCATATTTCTGTGTTTCTCTGTGAATGTTTTGCTACATTCTAATTAATCTTCCATACAGCATTGAGTCTCTATATTATATTCACCTTGGCTAGTACATTACAATGCATTTGCTTTTCAAGACTCAGTAACTGCCTCCTTGAACTTTCTTTGCCATACACCAGTTGGCTCAATAATAAGTGGTGGAAAGAAGTCCCATTCATGTGTTGATCTATATACCATACAGAACAAAGATGAGCAGCTTCATTAAACTAGCTGAGAAACCTGTTTTTATTGTTACCATGGAAAAAAGAGAGGGGGGAGAAATACATATTTATTCCAAGCATAGCTGAGAAACATTGTGTGTGGTGGTGTGGTGGCGGTGGTGGGGAAAAACAGCTCTAGCAAAGTGGCAAGGTTGTTGGCTATTTTCCTGGGCCCCTAAAGGGACCATTGTCCCCATAGGATGCAATTCTCAGTTTTCACAAAGCATCCAAGACAGAAGCATCATGAGATAATTGTTGGTATGTAAGTCATTCCTTTTTCAGGCTCAGGGCACCCATAGCTCTGTTCTCCCCATCCCCAATCTTGGACCCAGTCTAGGGCAAATAGTGTATACAGCATGCCTAAAAAAATCCTATATGTATCAACACTATCTTCATTGAAGACTGTAATAGAATCAGCTATACAGCATGTGACTTTGGGGAATTTTTTTTTGATGGCGTTTGAAAACTGCTATGGGTTTCCAATGAACTTTGTAGGTCTTTGTCGACTACCAGGAGTCTGACAGGAGGAACAGAATTGCTAGCATGTATGTAGATTTCCTAAATCATTTTGCTTCTTGTACTGAGAAGCTCTTTTCTCTTATTCAGACTTATCTAATATATTGGCCATGTGAATGAGGCTGGCCTTAGATATTTTTGTACATGGAGCAAAAAAACCAAAATTACTTCACTCCTTCTCTGGATTGGACCGACTTTTGTTAAATTAGAGAGACTGAAGATAGCAAAATGGCGCCCTCTCTGGAATCTGCTCTCTGATGCAACTGCTTCATATTATTTCAGTACAATAGTCTGGGTAAGAGTCCTGCACCTGGAATTGATGTGTAGCTCTGATAGTAAATGGCACTTTCCGCCCAACAGCAGAACTTCAGTGTTGAAGTCAACCAAACTGTTATGCTAACTATGGATGCTGCAGAGTCATGAAATGCATGGAAGTTCTCTTCTCAATCCAGTGGTGGTTTAGTTCCCCCAATAAACAAAACCTTCTGCACACAGCAGTTAGTCGCATTCATCAGCTGCTTGAGAAGATTCTGTGTGTTCATGTACTGAAAAGGTAGCTGCCCAGGGGTTTTGTAATTCAGATTTCCAAACCTTTGAGAAACTCTGCATTACTCATAGTAAAGCTGTCTCTTAATGTCACCCTAATAAGAAATTGGTGTTCTTTCATGTGTGTTAGCATTTCACATGAAACTAATAGTGATATTAATGTTCTTCTGTGTAAATCTGAATACCTTTTGCTTTTCACATTCAGCGGTAACTGCTGCATTTAGGATTGGCACAAGGGTTATCTGGGATGCAACTAGATGAGCAGGATAGGGCTGTAGGCAGAGATAATCACCTCGTTAGGTTGTCTGGGTAAGGAAGAGTTTCTGCTGTCTTCATATGGGGAAACACCTTTTCAGCATTAGGCTGATGTTAATATTTTTGTACTTTTATTCCTAACTCAATTATGCATTCAATTTCCTGTGTTCAGTTTTCATAATAATATGATGATGCTTAACTGCACACTAGTATTCTGATCTTAATTAGCACTGTGTAATGAATGAGAGAGGAATCATACTCACTATACCTAGAGGAACTATATCATGTCCTGGAACTAGGACAGTTAATGTAGTAAATAAATGTCTAGGTATGAACACCATGGCATAAAAAAAAAGTTCAACCATTGGAACTTTTACCAAATGTGGCAATGAAGATACGTTATTAATTTCCTGGACTTTCCTTTATTCTGTCATTTAACTAAATGTTACAGCAAACCAAAAATATTTGAGAACAGATACCAATCTGTTTTTGTTTGGTAAGTAAGATACGAAGTAGGGATTTTTGGTTACACATTAGGACTAGACATGGTAGGTGCTGTCCCTTGTAGATGTTCACTGAATGTATGGAAGGGGGATTGTGATCATGGTGGCAGAGCCCATTCCATCAATATGCCTATATCCATTCCATCAATATGCCTGTATCCACATGGTTTTTAAAAATATCTGTGCTGGGACCTTTGCATGATTTGACCCAATGAACACTATTACCAATGCATAGATATTGGGTATGTGGGGGGGGGGATGACTTTCATCACAATCTCCCTCCACACTTCCATTGAATTGTGCATTCAGGGTGCAATCCTATGCATGTTTAGATTGAAAAAAGTTCTACAACTGTCAGCATTCCTCAGTCAGCATGGTTGGCTGGGAAAAACTGGAAGTTGTAGGATTGCCCCTTAAACTTCTTTTTGTCTTGGTTTAAAAACCTCTTTAAAGCTCATGGGTTGACACATCCTTGATTCCATAATGCTTTGTACTATTTGTGTGTGAAGAAAGTCCTAGGCATGTCTGTAAGCAGATATTCTTCATTGAGAATTAGACAACCAGTCTCTTGAGAACACTTAATTTTCAAAATTGGTGGTTTTGCTTTTGCAGAGTCCAAATACAATTAAATACACCTACTGAATGAAAACCATCCAGTTTCTCTACTTTTAGTAATTAAAGTAGGTCTTGCTTTTGCTTTAAAAACATGCATACGTGCATGCACACACACATAAACTTCATTCGGACAACACAATAGTCAACGGTGGGGTAATAATCAACTGTTGTTTATCTAGGGGGTACTCCCCACACAACATGATGATAATAAACCATTGTGTGGAATAATAATAATAATAATAATAATAAATTTATTTATTTATTACCCGCCTCTCCCAACGGATCGAGGCGGGGAACAGCATTAAACATAAAATACAAAACAGATTAAAAGCACATAAAACCAATACATCATTAAAATACCAATAAAACACCAATAAAACATTAGGATCAGCACTGAGTTGACTGTTAGTCCACACTGAGTTGACTCACTCATCCTCCTTTCTCTCCCTCAGCGCAGTCCTGCTAGTATCCCATCAGCCATTGCTGCTGGAAATCTATCCTGCTGGCTGGACTAGAGCAGCAGCCTCTGCTTTGACCACTCTTGCCTTGTGACTCTGTGGCTGATGAAATAACCAATGGTGGCCGAGGAAATAACCCATGGTGCCACACAACATGATAACCAATGGAGGTTCAGATAACCAACTCTGCACAGCTTTGGTTTTAGCCAAATAACCAACCATTTGTTAAAAAAACTCCTACCACACAACACAATAACCCATGATGGGTTAGATAACCAATCGTCAACTATTTAAACTACCATTGGTTATTGTATTGTATGAACCCAGTCACACACTACATGGAATGGTTTTAATTTTATTTGCTTCTAGTATCATGATTTCAAGCATTTTGTTCCATTTTTTTTCTCTTGATCTCTTGAAGTAGGGCATGGATGCCTTGGGCATTTCTGGAGCCCTCTCTCCTTCTTTTTCCTTCCACTACATCTTGGAAAATAAATGCACTAATTGAGTAATTGATGGATTTTTTTTAGTCTTTTCCCTAGAGAGATGTTCTTGCTGAGCATAAGAATAAACCATTCAGGATAAAGCATTAGGAAGAAATACATTTATAATTAACCAAGAGGAGAATTATAATTTTCTGTTGTATTACTAATCTTTATTTTAATATCTCAAACTGTGTGCATATTTGATTTTCTGCAGTTGTCACAATTTTCTATAACATTTGTTAGAGAAGTTGCTAGATGCAAGCTATATCTTAGGGAATTTGGAGTATTAGCTTTCATAGGGCCTAACTAATGAGTCATGCAAATGAACAACAAAAGAAAACCCAAATCTTCTGATGTTTATGTTTGTAATATTTATACAATTTTATGTAATATTATAATATTTATAATTCATAAAATCAGAGTGACTTCCAGTGATTTAAAACAATATGTATAAAAAGAAAAAGCAACAGTACATAATAAAACAAAACCATAACGTCACATTTTTTAAAAGAACAACTGTTAAGGCATTCTTAATGGCTTAGGCTGCAATGCTACACACAAAAAGCTAATACTCCAAGGTCCCTAAGACACAGCATGCATCTAGCAACTTCTCTCTCAGAAATATTATTGGAAATTGTGATAATGGTATTCCTAGACAGTCAGACAGCCCAGTTTGCCTGATCACAGAGGGGAAATAAGCCATTGTGGCTTCTTCTATCCTACCCACTCCCAGTGCATAGAAGAACCCATGGGTTCTGGGCAGCTTGCTACCCACAGCAACAAGCCATTCTGGCTGGCTTCACACTACATGACAACATGCATTGCCAAGGGTGATTACGCAAATACCCCCCAGCATACAACCAGTATGTGTCTGTGGGTGGGTGGGAATACATCACTGTTGCTTAATTCCTCCTCTATGATCATGTGACCCTGGTATGGGCATGGAAGAAGTGTCCAGACAACCAGAGCAGCAATTTTGAATGTTTTTACTAGAGTCCATAATCTATCAGAATAGGCAAGCTGCTTTTCAGTGGTGCTTTTTTTTTATTGCACGCATGTTGCCTTGATCACTCACTGAGTAGAGGAGCAATCCGAAAGTATCCTAAATAAATACTTCATAAGAGGTTAGATTAGAGCAGGGCCATGATGACCATGGTGGATTGGATAGGATCTCCCTGATCAGCAGTGCTTTACATGTTGTATGAGCTCTTCTGTAGTATAGTCTTGGGCCCAGGTAACTGTGTTGAGTTTTCAGGGTTGCACTGGAATGAATACTCTGCTAATGGTGGAAATAAAAGGGGTGGAAAGAAGCAGAGTAAGGTCTTGTACTGTACTGAAGCTGTGTGTGTAAAAATTTGTTGGGTTGGGTTGTATCCAGACTAAGGTTAGTCGCATCGAACTCAATGAGACTTAAGATATTCATAATTAACTTTTCCCAGGGACTTAAAGCATGATTAACTTAGGCTGGACCCAACTTATTAGATGGTATTTGGGAATGGATGGTCAATGACATACTACATCAATGGACTATACTAAAAGTTCTCTCTTGTCTGTTTTCCTATTGTGTGGCCCTTGTAAAATGCCTGCATCTACCACCTATCCAAGTCTGTTGCAGGGAAACTTATGCTAGCTAGTCCACATGCTGGACCTGGCAACCGCTTTCTTTAGTGAACCCATAAAATACCAACTGTCCAGAACTCCGATAATGATTACAATACACCAGCATGAAATAAACAACATACCCATATTGCCTTAGAACTTCCTTTACTTTGATATATCATCCACATAGCTAGCTTGCTTGGAAATAATTATTGAACTTTTCTGTGTTATGCCTTTCATTATACAGTCAGAAACTTTCCACTAATGTTGGGTACAGCAGCCATTCTTGTGATGAAGCATGCAGGTCACTGGTGACACACACAGTACTGACAGATTTATATGCTTAGGATGATGGTGAAAAAAAATGGGGGCCAAAGGTTATGCATATTACATAGATTTTGTTTCATTCGTTCCATGTGTGTGTGCAGGCGAACTGTATTGTTCACCTTTTTTTTAAAAAAAGTCTATAATTAAATTAAAGTGATAATTCTGAAAGGGGAGAATAAAAGGAGCCATATGTGCAGATATTTACCCTAGCGCACTATATTAGCAACAGCAGCAGTTTGAAAATGCTTGGTGTGGAAAAAGTGAAATATAATATGTGAATATGCTACCCTTTTGGGGATATGCTTTTTAATTAAGCACCTAAATGCATCCTGTTGCAAAAAAAGAAAGAAAGAAAAGAGAGGGAGCGAGAGAGATGGAGGTTGCAGAAAAAAAGGACTTAATTATCTTGATGCATCAGTGAGTCGGTTCTATCTGATATGTTGGATGTAACTATTTGTATTTGTAAAAGAAGTGCTGAGTAGGGTTTGCCTGTAAACCAGTTTGCAACTTTCAAAATTATTATTTTGAGCTCATGAGAACTTGATGGATTCAATAGCCTTAATAATTTGGGGCCAGGCTACCACCCTTAAGTTCATCTTATTACACTGGTAGCCACATCATCTAATAATTTGGGGGCAGTATAATAACATCATCAAAGCTGTCCATTGGGGGCTCCTTATAAAGTAAAATGCGAACTTAAGCAAGACCGCATGAAACTGAGAGGCAGCATATAGAATAAAATGCTGCTGCTTTTTGTATATGTGTTTAGGGAGCACTCCACCTCATAAGTATGCAAAATGTATATACTAATGCTATATTTCAACAGTAAAAAAAAGTGAAAGTTTTAAAGTACAGTAGTTTTTTTGTACTTTTTCACACTGGTGGTGTTCATACTTATTCTCAAATGCACATAACCTGCATTCCACTTCTGACATAATGGGAAACCATGATTCCCTACTATGCAGATAAGGCACAGGAAGTCTTGGGCTCCCAGAGTCCTATTCCCAATTCCTCATCTTGCATGCTGGAGGAGGAGATCATAAGTTCCAATATTAAATTGCACAGTTTTCCATGATGCCCTCATTTGGAGCTGTGGTTTATTTAACTTACGTTTAGTGAGAACAAGCCAAGATCAAACAATGGCTTTAGATGGATTGTTTTCAGACTAATTTTTAGAGAAATACAGTGCAGTTTCCATTTACACAATTGACAAAGCACTAGAGCAAGCAATCTCTTGTTATGCCAATAACATGAGCTGGCTTGATGGCTTTTCTGGGAGAACCCATTGGCCACAGGTTATGCTATTAACCTAGCGTTATACTTATGCTAGTGCTACATCAATTGCATAAGCAGAATGGCAGCACTGGATACTGTCCATAGTTTCCTGAGTTCAGACATCATTATAAGCTATACTTAGTTTAAAACTGGAATCGGATGCTTTCTGTCTCCTCCTCCGGCACACGAAAATGGAAAAATGGGGAGAAGAGTGTGCACAGGCCCAAGACTTGCCATGGCTCATTTGCATAGCAGGTAATCATAGTTTCCCATTACTTCTTAACTGGACCAGTCAAGCTTTCACAGTTCTTGACTTCCTCTCACCTACTTCACACTTTATCGGATAGCAATCTCAGTTTGATGCGTACTTTAGAATTTGATGGTAAACCACTACAGTGAGAAATAGTGTTAACATAATGACTCAATTCGGACGACACGATAGTCAATGGTGAGTTGACTAACCCTAACCCTAGGGGGCACTCCCCACACAACATGGTAATAAATAATCAACTGTGGTGTGGATGAGGATCAGCGCTGAGTTGACTATGGCAGCATTCGGATGACACAATAGTCAACACAACTGACGATTGTTTCCCCCACACCAGTTGTTTATTGTGTCGTCCGAATTGAGCCATTGAAACATTTCCTTAATTTTCAGAGCAAAAATGTAAATGAAAGCAAATTTAAAACTATATTCCAGATGGAAGCACATCAATTACATGGTGACCTATCTAGAAAATAGAAATTTGTACTATAATCATGAAAATTTCAGGAGTTTTCAAGTTAATGGACCACGTTTGGAATAATTTGAATGCATATATCATAATTGGAATGTTCTGTATTTAGATGGTATTTCCAGGCAAGGCTTTTATATGCAATCAAAATGCCTCATTCACAGAATTTTAATGGTGACCCAGATGCTTTGTCAAATGGGCCACAGTTTATATACATTTGGGTTATTAAGTAAGTGTTTTCCCACCATTTCTTCCATCTTTTTTATTTCTTTCTATAAAAAAATCTGTTAAGGAAGAAAAGACTGAATAGCTCCACAATGTTTGGTAGTGCTAGGAACTGTCCATCTGGAAGCAACCTGGGATTACTTTTGAACTGATTTTAGGTATGTTGTCTCTCATATCCTGAGCCTTAAGGTTATTGTGGGGCAGAAGTTAGTAGCCTAATAGTAAGCATATTCTCAGAAGAAAAGCCCCATTGAGTTCAGTGGATCTTATTTCCACATTAGTGTGCTTAGTGCTGTGTTAGAGAGAGAGAGAGAGAGAGAGAGAAGAGAGAAATTTAGCTGGGAATAAAATTTAATGAGACTTCTTTACTTTGGAAATATGCTTAGGGATGACAACTGAATATATTAAATGGGCTCTGCTCATCTTTCAATTTTTACACTCATCTCAGTCCTATTAATTCACTGAAAATTCAACCAAATAAGGAGCCTCAGTTTAAGTCTATATATAGGCTGGTGGCAAATGTTCCATTTCTGGGCAAGGTCTTTGAGTGAGTGGTTGCGGGCCAGCTCTAGACACTCTTTCTTGGATGAGACTGATTATCTGGATCCATTTCAGTCCAGTTTCAGGCCTGGCGTTGGTACGGAAACAGCCTTGGTCATCTTGTATGATGACCTATATTGGGAGAAAGACAGGGGGAGTGTGACTGTTGATTCTCCTTGATCTCTCAGCGGCTTTCGATACCATTGACCATGGTATTCGTCTGGGACAACTGGCTGAGTTAGGAGTGGGAGGTGCTACACTGCAGTGGTTCCGTTCCTACTTGGTGGGGTGGCTCCAGAAGGTGGTGCTTGGGGAACATTGCTCGGCCCCGTGGATTCTCCAGTATGGGGTCCCACAGGGGTCAGTCTTGTCCCCTATGCTGTTTAACATTTACATGAAACTGTTGGGTGCAGTCATCCAGAGTTTTGGAGTGTGTTGTCATCAATACGCTGATAACACACAACTCTATTTCTCCTTTTCATCTTCATCAGGTGAGGCTGAGGATGCGCTGAACTGGTGCCTGGCTGCGACAATGGACTGGATGAGGGCTAATAAACTGTAACTCAATCCAGACAAGACTGAGACACTGTTAGTGGGTGGTTCTGCTGACCGGATGGAGGGTCTTCAACCTGTTCTGGATGGGGTTGCACTCCCCTTGAAGGAGCAGGTTCGTAGCTTGGGGGTTCTCCTAGAACCATCTCTGTTACTTGAGGCTCAGGTGGCCTTGGTGGCACGGAGTGCCTTCTACTAACTTCGGTTGGTGGCCCAGCTACGCCCCTATCTGGACAGGGATAACCTGGCTTCAGTTGTCCATGCTCTGGTAAGCTCCAAGTTATATTGCTGCAATGCTCTCAACGTGGGGCTGCCTTTGAAGGCGGTTAGGAAGCTGCAGCTTGTGCAAAACGCAGTGGCCAGATTGATAACTGGGACCAGAAGGTTCTAGCATATAAGACCTACTCTGGCCCGCTTGCATTTGCTGCCTGTATGTTTCCAAGCCCGATTCAAGGTGCTGGTTTAATCTATGAAGCCTTACACGGTTTGGGACCACAATACCTGATGGAACGCCTTTCCCGACATGAACCTACCCGTACACTACACTCAACATCTAAGGCCCTCCTCCGGGTGCCTACTCCGAGGGAAGCTCAGAGGATGGCAACAAGGGAGAGGGCCTTCTCAGTGGTGGCCCCCAATTATTGGGTGATCTCCCTGACGAGGCTCACCTGGCACCAACATTGTTATCTTTTCGCGCCAGGTCAAGACTTTTCTCTTCTCCCAGGCATTTAACAGCGTATGTTGAGGGTTTTGTTGTTGTTGTTTGGCCCAGAATAGTTGTTTTAAATGGATATTGTATTGATAATCCATTTATATGCTTTTTATGGTTTTTAAATTTTGTATATCGATTTTTCAAATGTTCAATGTTTTTAAATTTTGTAAACTACCCAGAGCTCTTCAGCTATGGGGCAGTATATAAATGCAATTAATAATAATAATAAGTCACCTTGAATTGCTGAGGGCTGTAGATGTGTTTTGCACACACACACACACACACACACACACACTCACACACTATTGATTTAATTAGTGGCATTAATGCACATGGCACTGTACAAAACAAGAATAAAACAGCACACATGATTATTCTGATGCATATGTGAGTGATGTTCCTTGTGGATAAGGTCCAAGTCAGAAGTAAAATATTCCACTTACGAGTATAGTATCAAATACTTTCAAAATACTGTAGACGAGAATTTTAACCAGTTTCAATACATCAATACATTGTTATTGAGCATCAGTTTTCAAAGTAAAACATAGCCTTGGGTGCTATGCCTCTTGAAAAAATCAGTTTGGTAAGTAAACTTTAGTTTATCTATACAAACGCTTCCCGAGGGAGAGATACAAATGCTTTACTTTTTAAGTATGCAGTTCTTAGCCACCCAGTGGAGATGTTCAGATTTAGCAGGCAGCAATCTTGACATCAGAACTGATAAAACAGTTGCATTGCCTGTCATTTTTTTTTTTTTATCTTTAAACTCTACTTTCTGTTTTGAAATAGTAGGAGCTTTTAAAGGCCAAGTCAGCGATCACATGTGAGGAATAAAAGAGTCAGGTGGGCCCTTTTTCCTTGTACTCTCAGTGAATTCTTGTACTCTTGTATGGAATCATAGTTCAGAACGAACTGCTTTCAAGGACTCAACAACACCCGCACATGCAGTAAGTTATTTATTGCAAGTACTCCACAAAGTCCCCCGTCTCAAGTTCAAACTTCTCTTGAGCTCATTCTATCATAATATTGTTGAACAGGCAATCTTAAGGAAATGCTAGTAAGCCTTTAGGCTGCAAATTCTACCCAAGCAGTGATTTAATTTGCCAAATTTTGCAATTAATGTCTTGAAAGTGTAGGGAAAAATATAAAAAAATGTAACCAAATATAAGTAAGGATGTGTCAAATTCATAGTAAACTAGATCTTCGATGACAGCTCAGTTTTGCAGATGCTTCATTTCAACATTACAGTTTTGATGCCAGATGCTTATAGGCAGTGTGTTTACATATGACATTACATAGGATTAGAACATTTTAGATAACTATTACAAGCAAGAGTAGCAACGAAACCTTTTCTAAAGTTTGATTTGTGACAAGGCAGGGTAAATTTCGGCATTCATAGAAGCTCCATGGAACATTTTGCTTCTTGGATGATTCACCCAAGCAGGAACCTCCAAACTGACCCCCAAGAAAATCACTTTGACCCTGTAGTGGTTAAGCATTTTGAGTTAAACATTATGGCTTTGTGTGTCACGTGAACCATGACTTAGTATGTCATGTGACCCATTCCTAACCATGGCTTAAACATGCTCTCTAACCATTTCCATTTTAAAAAAAGATTGGGGAGAGATAGGTAGGTATATTATATTATAATTCATTAAACTAAAAATCTACAGTTTACAAAAACAACATTATGGCTCTACGGTTTCCAACCAAGCACCAAAACGCAGGGAAATTGGGAGTTAAGGCTCACAAGCCTTAACGCCACATCCTCCCTAAGGAGACAGAAAGTGCAAGTGAAATTCTTATTCTCCCAAAGCAGATAAACCATGAGGACAGGATGGTGAATATGATATACAGAGGTGACTGTGGGGTTGTGGAAAACTGATAACAAACAACTTAGGGCCACCTACTTCTTTTTTTTTGTTTAGAGCAGCCCTTCCCCAACCTGGTGCCCTCCAAAGGTGTTGGACTACAACTCCCATCATTGCCAGTCAGTATGTCCCATGGTCAGGAATGCTCAGTATTATCTACACTGGCTAGCAGCAGTTTTCCAGAGTTTCAAGTAGAAATCTTTCTAAGCGCGGAAGATCCCAAGATTTTAGTTGGGACCTCTTGCATGCAAAGTTTAGGGACAGGATATCCAAAGGAGCCTCTTCCTCCCCTGTGAATCTACCCATAATTTACTATAATAGTCAGAGGCCCTGTTACTGTATGTACCACCACTGGGGACTCAAACTGGGGTCTTTTCCATAGCAGCATCCCAATTATGGAATCCCCTTCCCAGGAATTCCCTGCCAGATCATGCTTGAGATAGGCAGCTAAGATGGTTTTGTTCTTTGCAACTTTTAATGCTTTTTAAAGTCACTTTTAAGCATTAATGTTGCATTAATGTTGCTTTCTATTTTTTGCTGTTGTGATTTTATGATGTTTTGAGTTTTATTCTATTTTATTTGTACGTTGTCTGAAGTGTCTGTTAGGCAAAGGGGTGATTCATAAATATATTACATATGTGTCCTCTACCACTGAGTAAAGTAGGCCATGCAATAAGAAGTTGATACAGGCTGTGTGCTTTGGGCAATTGACTGCAATCTTGTAGTGTATAGATCAAGACCTCATACTTCAGTTGGATTCCTTATCATTCCTGCTTGTTTTGTTTCACCTATGTATCAACACGGGGCTGATCCAAGTTATTTTTCTTCCTGAGGCATAGGACAAGATCCTCCCCCTCCATCCCCATTCTGCATACAGTGTCCTCCATTGCACCTGAGGGCAGCAGGGCACTTTAGGGGATGCTCTGTCTCCAACAACTTGCTGCTCCACCCTCCAATCTGCTGCCTGAGGCAACCATTTCACTCTACCTATTGATCGGGTTAGCCCTGTATCATCAGGCTTTTAGAATCCTGTGATCTGCAGGGTTTATTTGTAAAGTAAGTTTCTAGTCAGACAGCATCCTTTTATTTTATTGATAGGTTAATCTACTAAAGATTTTATTGCAAATTAAAATTTGTCCTGTAACTAATCAGTGGAGTCAAGACTGAAGGGTATACTATAATCCATGCTACATAGATGCTGTGGATACCTCTTCATCACGCCAGCTTTTATGAAGAAGAAATGTAAAGATAGCTATTTCTTCTAAGTTGTATCCAAAGCTAGTATATATTCTGGGTTTTCAGGTGAAACTATTGTAGGGTTTCTTCTAGCAATAACAACTTCAGTTACAGTGCGTGGCTACTCAGAACCAAGTCCCATTGAGTATGTATAGAATTGCAGCCTTAGTTGTGTATCCATCTTTAAATCTGTGTCTTCAACCGATGAGGTTTAAACTTGTTTACTATTTGTTTACTTAACATACTCTAGTATGTTAAGATAGAAGGGGATGTTCTAAAGACAGGTTCTCAAACAGATGGAAAAATATTAACTATGGCTTCTTCTGGTAGCTTTTGTTTGTTCAGTTATAATTAATTTCTTAAGTATATTCAGAAAGACATTCTTTTGAAGTTTTTAGCAGTATGAAATATGTTTAATAAATGAAAAGCTAAAATATTACTCAACTAAAATCTTTAATTAGTTGGAAATCCTAGTTTCTGGTTCTCATGTTTCAAAATGGTTGATTCAACCAGGAAAAATTAGGAAGCCTACATTTGTCTGCACATCAATGCATGTCACTTGCTGACTCATTTTTCATATTTTTGAGGGAAGCTTTGAGAATACTAGGATTATAGTTTAAAATGATACACAGATTATGTAAATAATATTCACCTGAAATAGGCAGATTGCTGCAACTCAAAGCACATGATATCATTTCTAATGTGTCTGTTACTGCTGAATAGAGACCAAACTATATGTTAAATGCATCTTAGCACTTTAACTGCATGGTTTTGTAAACATGCAAACAGTGATTGCTTCAGGGGCTGATAATTTAGGGTGACCAGATAAAATCCAGGTCAGGGCTCATGTAACTTTAACAGTTGTAGAGAAAAGGGAATTTTAGCCAGTGCCATTTGTATGAAATTAGTTCCTTGTGAAATTCCCTCTTCATCACGACAGTTAAAGTTGCAGGGGACCTGCCTTCTTTTGTATATGGTCACTCTAGTATAGTGCCTGCACCTTTAACTGTTGTGATGAAGAGGGAATATCACCAGGAACTAATTGCATACAAATTACACTGGCTGAAATTCCCTTTTCTCTACAACTGTTAAAGTTACATGAGCCCTGACCTGGATTTTATCTGGTCTGCCTATGATAACTATTAGGATTGCAGCAGACA
Source organism: Anniella stebbinsi (assembly GCA_029215795.1). NCBI lineage: Eukaryota > Metazoa > Chordata > Lepidosauria > Squamata > Anniellidae > Anniella > Anniella stebbinsi. The sequence goes on from JARDYH010000004.1 coordinate 210,031,919, forward strand.
GCAAGGGGAACTTAACCCTTTATTCCCCCACCTCACTTCTGACAAAAAAAATGTCATTTGAAGCTGCTATTTAATGTTGGGAGGAAATCTTCATTGGATAATTTAAAGTCATTTGGCCCTAAATAGCTCTTTTTTGTCTTAAAGCACAATCATATATATGCATGTTTACTCAGAAGCAAGTGCAACTGGGTTTAATGGGATTTACTGTCTGGCAAGTGTGCTTAGAACTGCAGTAACAAAGAGAGAAGGAGGTCCAAGAATGGTTGTAAACCATGTAGGGAATGAGTAAGTAACCTTGTGCCCTCCAGAGATTCTGGACTACAACTCCCATAGTCCCTGACTATTGACTGTGGTAGCTGGGACTTATGGGAGTTGTAGTTCAAAATATATGGAAGGCACCAGGTTCTCTACCCTGATGTAGGTCATGCAACAGTCTCATATACTGGGCTTCATGCAACACCGCCATGAAATATGTCATGGAGTTGATATTTGTAGGACAGGTACAGGGTGCAGAGTAGTGTAAGTCACTTTATCTGTAATGCACATTAAGTTCTAGAGGAATCTAAAGGTTTTTGTGATGGAAATCACAAAACAAATGTTTCTCTTCACCTCTACACTTTTTAAGCACAAGCAGTATGAAAGCATAGAATTCCAACTTTCTTTCTTGGAAGGTTTTGTTCTCTTTGACAGATTTGTTGTATAAATTGGTACAAAAATGAATCTACTTTAAAAAAAAACAGTCTATTTTATGAAGTTCAACATTTTTAGTACTCATTCATGCTGTATCTGTCACCATAGATGTCTGGGGGAACAATCTAATTAAAGCCTGAGGACAAAGCAGTATTTCATTATTCTGAAAGAGGGGTCTGTCTAATAAAACCAATTTGCTAAAATTGTGTCTGGAACATTAGCCCAGTTTCTAATCTCAGCATATAACTTATCTTTATGTTGAATCTTTTATACAATCCCCATTATGACAAATCCCCGTCAACATTATTTGTCAATCTTGCTTTTATCAGCACCATTTCTATACATTATCTCTTCTTATCTCTTCTTTTTTACCTTTTAGTCTGTAAAAGATTCGGCTTATTCATGCCTCCCCCACCCAGCGCCTGTGAATATGGTGGTAGAAATGCCTATCATGTACTTTTATGTAACCTATTTTATCTGCATATTTTATATATATTAAATGGTATATAGAAAAAATCCAGAGGAAAAATGTATGGAAGAGAGATATTCTATAAAGGTACCCTTTATCTGATTTTGACATTGGTCATTTAGGTTTGGGTTGCTTGTTTCATCATGCAAATCATGGGCTGAGCAAGTCAAATTAAAAATGTAGTAGGATCCTTATTTTCCAAATATAATTCAGTTAAAACTACTGGCTACCATAATGCTTTATCCTTCAGACTCATGTGTGCAGCCAGCCATATGGGTGGCCACTTCAGGTAAAATCCATCATATGCCTTACTTAGAGAAGGCTGAGTTCAGACAACTCGATAGTCAACAGTGGGGTAATAATCACCCTAACAGTTGCTTATGCAGGGGGTACTCCCCACACAACATGATAATAAACAACCATGGTGTAGAGTATGATCAGTGTTGAGTTGACTATTAGTCCATGCTGAGTTGACTCACTCATCCCCCACCCTCTCTTCCCCCTTAGTTCTCCCACTAGTATCCAATCAGCTGTTGCTGCTGAAAATCTATCTTGTCAGCTGGATTAGAGCAGCAGCCACCGCTTTGACCGCTCTTGCCTTGCAACTTTGTGGCTGATGAAATAACCAATGGTGGCCACGGAAATAACCAATGGTACCCTCAACACTAGGCTGACCATATGAAAAGGAGGACAGGGCTCATGTAACTTTAACAGTTGTAGAGAAAAGGGAATTTCAGCCGGTATGCACAATTTGTATGCAATTAGTTCCCGGTGAAATTCCCTCTTCATCACAACAGTTAAAGTTGCAGGGGCCCTGCCTTCTTTTGTATATGGTCACTCTAGTATAGTGCCTGCAACTTTAACTGTTGTGATGAAGAGGGAATTTCACCAGGAACTAATTGCATACAAATGACACTGGCTGAAATTCTCTTTTCTCTACAACTGTTAAAGTTACATGAGCCCTGTCCTCCTTTTCATATGGTCAGCCTACTCAACACATAAGATATTTGCATTGGATATTTTGGCCACAAAACCAACTATTGGTTAAAAAACTCCCTCCGCACAACATGATAACCCATGGTGGATAAAATATCTAACCGTTGATTATTTAAACCACCATTAGTTATCATGTTGTTTGAACCCAGTCACATTGAAAGAACTGGTACTTAAGTTAGTCATGAATAACTGAAGTCCCACTCTAAGTAAGATTTATGTTGGATTTTACTCTTACAATGCACCTATACAGGTGGAGCTCTACTTGAGTTAGCTGCTCTTGATATGCTTTTGATGTTTTAACTCTGTCAGTGCAGCTCTTCTCTTTCCAGAATGTGCACAGACTCTAAATGATGTGGAGAGCTTTTTGTGCAAACAGCTCTCCACATGGAAGTTTCACCCAGGTGCCTGAGCCACCCACATGGCTGCTTGAATGTAGGGAGTGGCTTTATATTGTCAGGCTGCATTAGAACATCTCTTGCTCTTGTTTAACAAGTGTGATGCTAAAGGATTCAGTAGGGTTCTCCTGGCAGCTGCTGATTACTCCTTTCAGTCAGTTTTCACAAAGCAAAGAGGTTTTATTGCTGAGAGGTTGAAATGTTAAGCCATTTGGATTACTGGAAAATCCTGCGAGAACAGATCAAGTTTGGATTTACCTTGGTTTCTCTCCTGGGTACAGACTGTAATAGTCTGAGAAAACTAATTGTACTTCTTATACCTAAGTAAATGTTCTCCTCTATCTTTAGTGTTCTTCCAAAGGGGAACTGAATTTATTTTGGATAAAAGTTGACCTGTTCTTGTACTCCTTATATTTTGCATGCAGTGTTTAATCTGGAAGCATATTTGGAAGAAGATGCTTCTAGGGCCAGGAATTTACTAACAGAAACTTTATGAGAAACTTACTAACAAAAAATGTTTCTCCCTATAAATTTGTTGGGGCTGGAATTAAATCACGTAGGCCATGTCTAAACCAGGCCTTTATCTTGGGGTTGAACCCTACGTCGTCCCTGTGTGTCCATATGACACACAGGGGATCCCAGGATCAACCAGGGATGCCCCTGGGATAACGGAAACCAGGGATATCCTGGTTTTTCCGTGCTCCTAGGACCATCCCGATGACCACAGCTGGTGTGTTGCGCACTCCTGGTTCCTAAAATGGGCATGGAGCCATGCGGGATGGCTCCGTGCCCATGGGGGTGCCCCCCAGCAATTTCGCCATCCCTGAGATGGCGGGGTGGGTGGGTGCACTTGTTGTTTTTTAAAATCTACCCTTCCCCAGATTGGGGCTGCGTGGCTCCTCTTCAGTTAAAAGAATTATGCCCGTGACGTCCCTCTTCCCTTCCGGGATGTCTTGCGGTGGTCTAGACGCTGGGGGTGGATTGCGGAAGCAGGTAAGCCCACTATCCTCCCCCCTCCTTTCCTCAACTCCCTTAAGTGTAGATGAGCCCTTAGATTCCCCTCATGCAATAGGACTTTGTCCTCCTCCCTGCAGCCTCCCTGCCCCTTAAAAATCTGCTCCAATCTTCCATACCAGATTCTGAGGGTGGGTGAGGGCTGAAGAAGGGAGGGAGAATTGTCTCCTCCCAGTTCTGCTGACAGAAGTAATTCTGTTAGTAAAATGGCTTAATTGGATTCTACTATATAAACATACACATACCTATCAAAATCAATGGGTCTTTAGTTAGTCATGATTACGGTACCATTGATTTCTGGATATAACCCAAGGGTCAATTTACATAATCAAATAAACCACCATGGTGCATGCAGGTGTGTGTGTGTGTGGGGGGGGGGGGTCACCATTTTGAATATTCAAGCTGCAGCTGGTTGTGTCATCCAGACCTAGGTGGCTAGGGTTGTGTGAGGGTTAAGCAACCCTTGCATAACCCATGACCTGTTCTTTGGCAATGCAAAAGTTGTTTAACTCTTGCACACACCTTGTCACCTAGATTCGGACTACATGACAAGCCATGGCTGTGACTGGAATATTAAAATAACCCACCTGGCATACAGCATGACTCATCAAGGCTTTAAAAAACCACTGTGGGCCTCCATCATCATGAGAACTGTATCAGTGCCTCTAGGAGAGGTCAGTGTTTTCTTTTTGTGGTTGCCAGTAACACTTTCTTTAAGACTCTGTGGTTTGGGGCTGCTGCACATATTTCTAGAGAACACCATTGTTATTTACTGTTTTTCATATAAAGAATTTATCTCCTATGCTTGTGTACACATACCTGAAAACTTAATTTGCCACATACAACACTGGTGCATTTGCAATAATGTTTGCTGAGTAATGTGTGTAGCTACCTTTAATTATGAAGTAACACTGCCATTTTTGTAATATATATATATTTATATATATACACACACACACACACACACACACACATACAAATAGGCATATCTGCTTTTGCTTTTTGTCTCTTTGTCCTTCAATGTTATGAAGGCCTTTATTTTTTCAGAACAAAATGTAATAAATCCTGACATATTTCTTTGTCATGGATACTATATCAATGAAATCTTTCAAATGTTTTTTTCCCATTTACCTCCTTTATAAGCATTAGTGCAGTATGAAGTTTCTTGTGGAGGAAAGTCTTATATTTGTATTTATAAGAAATCACAGGATAAACTGATTTCAAATGGCTGAGTGATGCACCACAAACTCCTCATCTGGTATATCTCATAAATGAGTTTAGTCTAAGTAATTTGCTGTAATTGCAGACATTTTCTGTACAGACAACTTTTAAACATTAGTTGGAGCACATCTTGATCTTGTCTTAGAAAGCGTTAGACCACTGCTTTTCTCAGCAAAGGAACCCTATGATGTAGATCTTGTAACAGTGTTTTTGGAGAGCATATGTGAAGTCTGTTGGCCCTTTGCCTTTTATAAATTTGCTAAACCTCTGGCCCCCCAATGCAATGTGCATTTTGACGATTTTAAGGTTGGATTGAGGTTAATGAGTTGGTTGTAGAGATAACAGCAGATTCCAGAGCCTTCAAGTTTGTTTTGCGTTCAGTGACAGTCATTAAATCAAAGGAAGGAATCTTTTTTTAAAAAAAAAACACTTGGAAAAAGGGAGCTTTTTTCTCTCCTTTTTTAAAAAAAGCAGAAATAGAAATGGCCTATTCCAGCTAATAGCCACTCACTGAATATAACCCCATTGACATTTAAAGTCCATTAGCTAAGCCCAGTTTAAACAGCAGCTGATGCTATGTCAGCTAAATGTACATTGGAATTTTTCATGTAATGCACAAATGGGACATCTGTTATTTTTCTAAAACAATATACATTATAGGAAATCAAATATCATTTGATAAAAGTAGATATATAAAAGGAAATACCTGTAATAAGACCAAACTAATCAGGAAGCAGAGGGAAGTATAGACGGAACAGCAAAGATCTTCAAGTTGAAATTAAAGTAAATCCAGTGCCTGGAGGCTATAATATATTATCTGTGTATATTTATTGTTTTATATGGTTTGTATAATTTTATCTGTATGCTGCCCTGAGATCCTAGTGATAAAGGGCAGGATACAAATGTTTTAATGAATAAAATAAATAAATAATTATTTGGAATAACTTAAGTTTCCAAAATGTTTCCCCAAAACACGTAAAGGCATCGTCAATGTATTATGCTTTGCATCATAAGTAGGCTGACCATATGAAAAGGAGGACAGGGCTCATGTAACTTTAACAGTTGTAGAGAAAAGGGAATTTCAGCCATTGTCATTTGTATGCAATTAGCTCCTGGTGAAATTCCCTCTTCATCACAACAGTTAAAGTTGCAGGCACTATACTAGAGTGACCATATACACAAGAAGGCAGGGCCCCTGCAACTTTAACTGTTGTGATGAAGAGGGAATTTCACCAGGAACTAATTGCATACAAATGACACTGGCTGAACTTCCCTTTTCTCTACAACTGTTAAAGTTACATGAGCCCTGTCCTCCTTTTCATATGGTCAGCCTAATCATAACTTGTAATTTGGGATAAGAGGTGGAATGAGTGTTAATGCTTTAAGGACTGTGGCTGATCATGTAGTAATGATTATATATTTATACAATTTCATCTATGTAGGTGGCATTTATTTGACAGTACAAGCTCTAAGGCCTGTGCAAATCTAAAGTTTTACAATGGGGGAAAGCAGAGGGAGAAGAGAGATGGGCAAAACTAGGGATCAATGTGAGCAAAAGTAATTACAAATAGTTAGATTTAAATATGGTTAGGAAATAAGATTGGGACAGGTTGTAACAAGGCCTTTGTGGAAAAGATGGGTTTTGAATTAATGCATTGGTGTTCTAAGAAAGGATTTTTGTCTGTTTGTTTTATTTTAAACAGCCATAGCCTGCCTTTCCTTTTAAAAGTTAAAGGTAGCTTACAGCAATATTTAAAACAAATTAAACTCTGAATGCCAGGGTTCCTGGAATAAGGGGCAGCAAAGGGGAGTGGCTGGAGTCATTTAAAAGAGCAGTAAAGTTTTATGACAGATGAGAGTAGAAGATTTTGAGGAGTGAATATCATGGCCAGAGATGTGCTAGAAAATAAAAGAAGAAAGATGGGGTATGGCTGGCCGTGGAGAGCTTTAAAGGTAAAGAAGAGATTGTGTCGGCTAGGAAACATGTTTCCTGTGTGCTTTATTCCTTGACTTAATAATGCATATGCAAGCCTTGACCTCAGTGAGTCTCAGTATGCGATTTGACTCACTGCATTGTTTGGATGCTACATTAAGCTATGGTTTAGCATCACGTGAATGAATGAGCCTCAGGCTCCTCAGCTCCCCCCCCCCCCCTTTCTTTGTCTGGTGTGGCTGCTTGGAGGAGATTGGAAGCTTCTGGGTCCATTTTAAACTGCATTTTGTCATTATGTCCAAACTGAAACAAACTGTGGTTAATTCCAACTATGATTTAGGGAAACAAGGCTACTTCAAACCATAGTTTATGAAGTGGGCTTATTTCCCTAAACCATAGTTAAGATTAACCTCATTTTGGATGTAACTGGTTTTGAAAATGGAAGCAAAAGCATCCAATCTTTTCCTCACAGCAGGTGGAATCAGCCCTGTAGCCAGTCTTTCTTGTTAGGTGATGCAGCCACATTTCTATGTGGAGTGTTTCTGGAGAGGAAGCATGTAGTGTCAGCCAGTCCCCCCTATCCCCACTCACTGGTGAAATGTTTTTAGCTTATGAATACAGTTTATTTATTTGGGGGGGGGGGGTTTTGAGAGAGAGAGAGATCCCCAGGAATACCAGACTTTGCCTATAGCAACAGTCTATAGGCTATATCTGAAATTCCCACTCTTGACTTTGCCTATAGGTACAGCCTTCTCCAAATTAGTCCATGTGTCACAATTTTGTATTATTTCAAGGGTTGTGTACCGTACTCCCATTACATGTGCCACTTCTTGCACCAATGGGGAAATTGTTCACACAAGGGGAGACAAATTGCATTGCAAAGCACAACATTTTTAGAAAGTTCTTAAATGGATGCACACTTAAAAAAAAGTACAGTAGTTAGTAAGAATCTGAAATCCTTCATACCTCATGCTGTGCACATGTGGGCCTCTGTTAAAGCCAGTTTAAATTGCAGCACCCTTCATGCACTTAAATATTCAAGCGTGCTGAAACAGATGTTCATATAAAAATGTATTTCGAAACATTTGTCACATAATTGAAATGCAGAAAATGCAAATCATAAATGACAGTAGAGTGAAAAGAAATGTATTCTTTACAAGCACTCCAATTCATCTTGAAAACCAGACAGTGAACTACAAGCTCTTAACCCAGAGATCAGAGGCGTCAAAAGTACAAACAGCTTAATGCCCCAATACTATTGGTTTCCAACCCCATTTTGATAAGTTGTTATTTTAAAGTGTCTTGTGAAAATAGTTATTGTGCTGTTACTGTAATGTCACTGTGGAGACAGAGGTTTGTTTGGTAAGCTAATAAATGAGCTGGGATTGGAGTAGAGCAATAATTAATCACTTTACTGTCACACCCGTAACTGTTACGAAGTATTAATGTGACCTCTGTCTTCCACCCCCTTCTATTATTAGTCCATTAGCGAAACCCTGTGCAAGTATCAACAAGTGTAAAGCTTTCCTAAGTATATAATCAGTGGGGGTATTATCTTGACAAAAGACCATCTCCATGCAGTTTGTGGTTATTTAAATTCTTAACTTGGCTCTTTGTAGACACAGACAAATACCACCAGCAGCCCCTCTCAATTTAATATGACCTCATTCTTTCCAAGCTTTTTTCCAGAGTGTTCTTAGAAAGAGCCTGGGCTTACTAAGGCTCCAGGCACCCTGTAAAATTAGAGTTGCTAGGAATGTTTGCATTGGGCACTTCCTGTTGGCAAAGCTTTGGGGCTCAATGAAGGCCTGAGGAACTGCCAGTGTCAGCTCCACGATTTTGAGGACCTTAGGGCAAGACTCCCTTGGTGGACCTCCTCCTTTAGTGAGTGTACCTTCTCTCCATCATTGTCACTAGCTGCTATTGCTCATCATCCTCTTTCTCACCATTGCTACCAATTGTTTGGTTGACAGGCAGCCATGCTGTGGCATCTACTGCCTCCTCTTTCTCACCACCACTGTTGTCTTGGCCAGAAGAAGAGGCAGGTGAACAAGCAGGTTGCAGTAGTGAAGAGGAGGAGCAAATCCAAGGGTCCTTGTCAGTGGTGTGGGCCTTCAGTTGGTGTCCTTAATGATGGCCCAGGAACAGCCCTTACCCTTGTTCCATTCCCACTCCATCACTCTTTCTGCAAGTTCTATTTTGGGGGAAGGAACAATGGGGGAGCTCAGAACAGCCAATCGTATTTATGAGCCTATCCAAAATTCAGATAGGCTGGAAAAGGTCTCTCTCTGGCTCCCCACCCCAAATCGTTCAAAACCCAGCAACTTTATAGGTTTGTTGTTATGCGAGCCCAATAACTGGTTCAAAATGGCAGCAGCATGCAACCCGTGGGTTAAATAACTCATGGTGGCCTTTTGTGTCATGAGAACAGCCCCATAGATTGAGATATAGGAGGTGAGCAAGATATGAAATATCGCCTCACTATAGGATGCAGAAATACCAAAGTCCAAAATTCATTTATATATTTTCTGTAGAAGAATGAACATTCTCATCACATAAGTTGATAATAAATGTTATACGTTTATCTTTTCAGACTGTATATAAGCCTTTTCTTGGATATTATACATAGCGCTTTCTGTAGTGTGCTTTTTTCCTTGAAAGTTCCAAATCAAACTTTACCTTGTGTATTCACAAGATTGTTTGATCTATTTCAGTGGAATTTGATCATGAGTGAGTGTTTTCAGAGTGCTTCAGATCTGTATATACTGTTTTACTGATTCATAACATATGCTTTGTGGGAGTGATCTTGATTTGTTTGTAGAAAGATTGCAGTTCAATATTAAAAGTGGAATTCTATTACGCTGCTTATTTCCAAAAGCCGTAAGTAACACTGTAAGGATGTTTGTTGCTGAATAAAATCTGAAAATATTGATTAATAAGTAATATAGGCCCTGATCCAGAGAAGTGCTGGCTCAGCAGAAATTGGAGTATACACTGCAGCATCCATGGATGAATAGTGCAAAATCTTGTAGCCTTGGGGAAAACATCAGAGGTAAGACATAGGGTTATATATGCACTAGTCTACATCCACATTGTATGTGGATGTAGTTTCCAGATACAGTGCAGCTATTTTTGCACACTTGGCACAATAGATCTGGATATAGAAACCTGACTGCACACAACCACCCTCACTGGATGACTGCAATATTGACATTTCACTGTCTTTCGTAACCCACAGTAAAATGTAATGATTTTAGTACCATTAAACCTCCGGTTTCATTACATGTCTGTCAACTTATATCAGGGATTGGGAATGTATGACCCTCCAGATGTTATTGGACTGCAATTCCCATTATCTTTCACCATTGGCTATGCTGGCTAGGATTCATAGGAGTTGCACACGCCAGCACGATGTCCTGGAAGTCAAGAGGGGCGCTCCGGCATGGCGTTTTTAAAAAATTATTATTATTTTTAAATGCAGGAGCCGGTTGCGCAACTGTGCAGCCCCAATCCTGAGCAAAAGTAAGTAAAAAAAACAAAAACAGACACCCCCCCCCCCCAATTCTGTGCCGAAAAGCACCAGCAGCCATCTTGGGGATGGCAAAGCTGCTGCACCCCATGGGCATGGACCCCCCCCCCCCGGAGCTCCATGCCCATTTGTAAAGCCCTGCTACACATGGGGAGGAGGAAGACCCGGGAGCCTGCGCCACACTACTGCTTTATAGCTATATTGAAGTGCACTGACAACTGTTGAGGCCCATTGATACATTCCATATACCGCTATATCCTGCTTGGTGTGACTCTTGTCTTTTATATACCGTTCATACTGCTTTCAAACTGCTATATCCTGCTTGGTGTACATCTCGCCTTATATTGTAAAGGGAATTTCACCAGGTGTCCTTTGTATGCATGCAGCACATGGTTCCCTCTTCATCACAACAGTTAAAGCTGCAGGAGCTATGCTAGAGTTACCAGATACAAAAGAGGGCAGGATTCCTGCAGCTTTAATTGTGATGTAAAGGGAATTTCACCAGGTGCTGCATGCATACAAAGGACACCTGTTGACATTCCCTTTTCTATGCAACTGTCCTCCTTTCCATAGGGTCACCCTAAGTAGTACTGCCTGTCATCACAAAGCATTCTGGTTATATACAGACAACTGCTTATCATATGGTATCTTAACACCATGAGGTTTTAACTAGTGCTGGGCCGAATCTTGCCCCCTATTTTCATGAACTTTCTCCCTGTGAAAGTGGCATTATTTTTTCTGCCTCTTTCGTAGTGAGGGAGGGGGACTTTGGAGAATTTTCTCCTTGGGGCCAGGGTTTCTACATACCTTTTTTGAAGTATAGCTGGTTGCTGAGGGGCTTCTTCCTATTTTTAGCTTTTCCAAAAAACAAAAATAACCCCCCCTTCCCTCAGCATTTGGATGAGCCTAGCAGTGAATGCCTATTGGAGACCATGTGACCTCACACTCTTCAATAAGCATTCAGTAAATACTCCTGGGCTCCCAAAATGCTGGGGGTGTTTTGAAAAAATATAAAAAGAAAGAAGACCCCTCAACAATTGGCTACATTTTAAAAAGTATGTGGAAAACCTGTTTCCCCTCCCCAAGGAGAAACTTTTCTGAAATTCTCACCTCTCCCAGTCTCACCCATATTTTTGTCCCCCCCCCCCAAATACAAAATGCCAAAAGTGGAATGGTCTAAATTTTTGGCCCAGCACTAGTCTCAACCAAAGATTGGATGGATCTAGATAGCGTCAGCCCATGTGGCGATGGAAGATAACTTTATCACTTTTTTCCCCTGATCACAAAAATGGGGAAGTAGTAAATAGGTTTCTAGCAGATTTTAATATGGTTAAATGAGAACTATGTGCTCAGATTTGGAAGTGGAAGGGGGAGGGAAAATTGCTTCCTAAGTATCCCCTCTCCACCCAACAACTTCATGGCAATGCTTCTGCTGCTAGTGGAGATGAAAACTGCTAGAACTGGATCAAGCGAGCTGCCTGAAATTTTGGACTCACCTTCGGGTGTGTGGCTCTGGTGACCAACTGCACTTCAAAATTTAACATTACACTATGGTTTGTCACTGCAAATAAGACCAAATTCCAGTTTTTTATTTGAGTTAGAATGATAATTTCCAGTTAACAACTTTTGAAAGAATGTCTATCAACTTCAGTATACAACAGGGTAATTGCTTCTCCACTTAAGATACTTGTATCAAAATGGAAATGAAGGTTTCAATAGAGCTAAATAATTAGAATGTATACATGTTGGTTTCAGTGCAATTGACCGAAAGCCTTTTTTTTTTGCACCAACTGACCTATATTTTAATTTGGGGGAGAAAGGGTTGGGTGGAGGGCTCTTCACAGAAGACCTATGTCATACATTAATAGACCTTAGAAATATAACTATTACCGTAGGAATACAGTTTCAAAGAAAAGCAAAACCAAGAAGCAAACGCAGCAGCAAGTTGCATTAGCTAGAAATTCTAGTATTAACAAGGAGATTTTTGAGTGCCACTGAACAGTCATGAAAATAATCCGCCTGTATCTTTACAAGATCTCATCCCATTTAAAAGGACCAAAATAAAAGACATGCACCCAGAACAGCAATTACTGGGCAATATGCCTTTAATGGCAAATATGGCAGGGTTTTAAAAAGATTTTAAAGGGAGCTCAGTTTGCAAAGTTTTTCTTTGAAAGCTTTTAGTAAACCACTGCTAGATCTGTGCCATAACTCAGAGAGCATTTTGAACAATTTATAATAAAGCATATAAAGCTTTGTTACCTCTTACTAGACTGGAAGCATTTCTTGAGATGACACTTGGTGATAAAAAAAAACCAACCCTTTCCACACACATCTCCAGCGTCATTGTTGCTGGTTGTAGAAAGAGGCAAGTTTGATAATTTTGTAAATTTGCCCAATTTTCATTTGTAATCAATTTTAGAGTAAAATTAAAAACACAAACTGCATTAGTTTTTCAATTTAGTATTAAATACACTTCCAAGTAAATAAGTTCCACTGGTTTGAGTGGAACATTGCTTCTTATTTAGGATTGCAGCCTTCCCTTTATTTAGGATTTCAGCCTTATATCACAGTCCTAGGTCAGTTAATGCTGAGCCAACATATTGCCTAGTAGAAGTTCAATGGGTGAAATCCCTCCCCCAATCATCTCCAGTTTATTTTTTTCTGAGCATGTTCACAGTACAGCGAACTATCAATGCCATTTTACCTGAAGATTAGAAAAGATGACCATTGCATAGACAATGTAGAGAATGCCTTCCTCTTTTCTTGTATTTTCATTTCATTTATTTATTGCATTTCTATATTGCCCAATAACCAAAGCTTGTACTGTGATCTGCAGCAGAGGGTGTGAACCCCTCAGAACGATGGTTCCCCAGTTGTCCAGAACTCAAGGAAATAAACTGAATTTCCCAGTACTGATCTGTTCCACAGCATGGGAAGACCAAAATTAGTCTGAACAGGTACATAGCAAATGAATTTGAAGAGAAAAGGAGGAGATCGGAGAGATAGCACAATTGGCAATTCTTTGTCTCTTGAAGCTTTGATGAAAAGTTGGTTGCTATTTTGCATGCAGTTCTAATGGATGTTTAGTGAGAAATGAATCTGATAAAATTAAATACATAGGATTAAAGGCATAAGAGGAGCCATACTGAATCAGACCAAAGATCCATCTAATCCAGTATTTTGTTCACACAGTGGCCAACCCGCTGTTGACCAGGAACCCACAAGCAGGACCTGAGTACAATAGCATCCTCCCTCCCATGTTCCACGGCAACTAGGCTACATAGGCATACTGTCTCTGATACTCAAAGTAGCACATAGCTACCAGGACTAGTAGCAATTGATAGCCTTCTCTAAACCCCCTTTAAAGCCATCCAAATTAATAGTCATTACTGCATCTTGTGGTAGCGAATTCCATAGTTTCATTATGTGCTGTGTGAAGAAGTACTTTCTTTTATCTGTCCTTTTTCCAAGCTAAACGATCCCAGCTGTTGTAATCTTACCATAGGAGAGATACTCCAGCCCCTTGATCATTTTAGTTGCCCCTTTCTGCACTTTTTCGTGCTCCCCAATATCTGTGCTCCCCAAGATATTGGGGAGCACAGTATTGCATTACTGGACACAGTATTGCAAGCGTGCTCGTGCTATAGATTTGCGTAGAGGCAATATGATATTGGTAGTTTTATTCTCAATTCCTAACATGGAGTTTGCTTCTTTTTTTTTTTTTTTAACAGCAGCCATGCACTGGATTGACATTTCCATCGAGCTGTCCACCCCAATCCCAAAATCTCTTGCTTGGTTGTTCAACACTAGGTTAGAACTCATCTGGTTATACTTGAAGTTGGGATTTTTTTTTGGCCCCAACCTTTGTCACTTTATACTTGCTTACAGTAAACTGCATTTGCCATTTGGATGCCCGCTCTCCCACTTTGGTAAGATCCTTTTGGAGCTCCTCCAATCCCTTTTTGTTTTAACCATCCTAAATAGGTTGGTGTCATCAGCAGACTTGGCTACTTCACTGCTCTTTTCTAGTTCTAGGTCATTTATGGACAACTTGAAAAGTATTGGTCCCAGTACAGATCCCTGTGGGACCCTATTGAAGCCTTAAACAGGACCAATCTTTTACACTCTTTTGATACTTCTCAAGAAAATTCTATTTCTAAGTGCAAATTATATGGTAAAACACATAGTTCTTTTGATTCAGTTTAACTACTGCCTAGAATGTTTAGGAAGGAATGAACCTATTTATTGGATTTGGTTTAAGGGCATTTTGAATATCTGAGTATAGGAAGTATTAACTTTAGGGAAATAGTGTACTGTATATTTAATAGTTCCACATAGTCAGGGAAACTATTTTTAAAAGATCAGCACAAAATGTTAGTTTATACTATTTTGGGCAAAGAGAGAGCAAAGGAAGATTATTTCAACTGTTCCTTTTGGTTAAGACCGCAGTAAACACAAAGCTGGATAATTACCACAGGGGCTTGTATGCAATGGTTTCTTTACTGGTAGTTGTTTGTTATCAAGTGATGGAATCTTTCTTGTCTTGACATAAAGCAGAGGAAGTGGTTAGGAGACAGGCCTGTAATTATCAGCAGCAGGTGCCCATAATTGAATGCCAGAAAGAGGTTTTAAGAGACAAATATTGCTTTAGGAAAAACTTCAAGACTGTCAAAGAAAACTAGAAGACAGCAAAGTGAAAACAGTGTAGGGAGGGCAGAAGGAAAGAAGAGGGGGAGAGAGACAGAGCGGTTTGTGGGAAGAAGTCAAATATGTTCAGGCAGGCTTTGGGAACAAAAAGAATGTGCAAAACTTCCTTAACTTCTACTATCTTTAAGCATTATTCACTAGGAATAAAAAAAGTTCTTGAAATAAAAAGTATAATTTGAATATATATTCCTGTTATTACTGTTAATAAATAACATAATATTGAAATAGTGCATTTAAGATAATTCAAAACGACAACAACAAAACACTCACTAGGCTGTAGCTTTAGCAAAGATCTATGCAATGAGAGAGATTTAATCCAAAAAAAAGCACGGTTATCTCCTGAGCAATAGTCTAAACAATGCAAAACGTTTAATCCAAGGTGTGGGGTGGGGAAATTGAAAAAAGTTAACTTTTTGTATATATTGTTGGTTTATTAAAAGTTGAATATTAAGCATATCAAAACCATTATTTAAAATGGGTGAGCAGCTTCTGGGCTTCAGATGTTTCAGTCTGTAACTTGCCTGATTATTTACCACTGGTTATGCTGTCTAGATAGAGGCCAAAACTTCTGGAGGAGTACAAGATGCCCTTCTCTGATTTAAAAGAAGCTCAAAAGGACAATGTTCACCTTAAGTTTATCACCCGAATTTTGTGAGCTTGTTTCCCAAAGCAACTCTCTGGCTGCATTCAGACAACACATTAGTCAATGGTGGGTTGAGTAGACAACTCGCAGTTGGTTATTTTGTGGGTATTCCCCACACAACATATTCCTACACAACTGTGGCTGGTTGGGGCTGGCGTTGAGTGGACTAATAGTCAACCCAGCATTTGACTGACACAGCCCTCACCCCTCTCCCCACCCTCCCTCCTACCTCAGTCCTTCCAGTTCTATCCCATCAGCCTCTGCAAGTTGCACCAGTTGTAGCAGAGTGGCAGCCACTGCTTTGGTCGCTCTTTCTGTCTGCCTCTATGGGCTTGTGTTTTAACGCACTCACCACGCGCCATTAATACACTCACCCCTCCACACAACACTTTAAACAACTGGCTTTGAGCTCAGCAACTTGCAAGCCAGTTGTTTCTCTCAGTTGCTTATTTGGGCGGAATAGCATACCATCAGTAGTTTGTGAGCGGCGTGTTACCCTCCACACAACACAACTGACGATTGTTCCCCCCCGCCCTCTGTTGCGTAATGTGTTGTCCGAATGCAGCCTATGTGTACTCACAGATTTGTTAGATCTTGTTTCCAAATGAGTCAGGGAGACAAACATGTGTCACTTGAAATACTGTTGGCAAGTTAATAAATAAATAACTGCTGGTAGGTTAATACATAAATACCTCAACTAGTTAATTCCTGGAAAGTTCATATCAATTCACTCTGAAATCACAAATGTACATATTATTCTGTATGCCATACTATATCTAGTTTCGCTTGTGTTTCACCAAGCTGAATGTAGCCTGCCAAACATGTATTGTGCGACTCACCACAGTCTTGATAGGGATACACTTCTTCATTTTGCAGAGATTTATTGAACCCCATGTAGTTGCTGAGCTGCATCACACTGAGGCTATGTCTACACCAGCCTTTTTTCGCAGGGTCATCTTGAGTTCGTCCCTGTGCATCTAAATAATGTACAGGGGATCCCGGGGTCAACTGGGGATAATCTAGAGACGATCTCAGGATAACTGAAACCGAGGATGTCCTGGTTTTTCCATGGTCTCAGGACAACCTCAAGGACCACGGCTGGTGTGGTGCAGCCTCCTGAGTCTTCAAACAGGCACAGAGTTGCTTGGAGTGGCTCTGTGCCCATGGGGGTGGGGGCAGCAATTTCGCCATCCCTGGGATTGCGGGGGGGGGGTTGGCTGCAGAGTTTGGTGGGGGGTTTCCTTACTGTTTTGCTGTACGACGGGGCTCCTCTTTTAAAAAATGGTGCCCGCGACGTCCCTCTTCCCTTCCGGGATGTCACACAGCCGTATAGGCGCTGGGGGAAGATCGCAGAAGCAGATAAGTCCGCAATCCCCCCTCCCTTATGTGTAGATGAGCCCTGAGTCAGGCCTTTCAGGATAGACAATATAGCTTCCTAGCAGGGCTGATCCACAGCAGCTCTTCTGTCTTCTTGTCATTTAGGCTTGTGGAATCTCAGTTAAATTGGATCAGATACTAAAGTGTGGCTCTTACTGAGACATTCACAGTTCTATTCATCAAGCAGAATAAGAACATAAGAAGAACAATGGTGGATCAGACCTAAGGTCATCTGGTCCAGCATTCTGATCACACAGTGGCCAACCAGTTGCCCATGGGTAAACCATAAGCAGGATATGAGTGAAACAGTCCATGTTACCCAGCAACTGGTGTACTGCCTCTGATACTGGAGGTAGCATATGGCCTCCAGCGTCAGGACTAGTAGCCATTGATAACCTTATTTTCCAGGAATTTATCCAACATCCTTTTAAAGCCTCCCAAATTGGTGCTCATCGCCACACCTTGTGGTGGTGAATTCCACAGTTTAATTATGCTCTATGTGAAGTATTTTCTTTTATCTGTTCTGAAGCTCCCAGAATCAGCTTCTAAGGTCTTTCTCCAGGTGGCTACTATGAGGGAGCACCAGAAGACTGCAACAAGGGAGAGGCCTTTTCTGTGGTGGCCCCCCAATTACGGAACAATCTCCCCAACGAAGCCCGCCTGGCACCAACATTGCTATTTTTTCGGCGCCAGGTTAAAACTTTTTCCCCAGGCATTTAGCAATATGTGATGAACTTCATTGATCCTGGATCTGTTTTTATAGTTGTTTATAAAGTTGTTTATAGTTGTTTTTAGGGGTCTATTTATGTGTATGTTACATGTTTTGTGGTTTTAAATTTTGTATATTGTGTTTAATCATTTTAATCTTATGTAAACCGCCCAGAAAGCATCAGCTATGGGGCGGTGTAGAAATGTAAATTATTATTATTATTATTATTATTATTATTATTCATGGGATGATCCCAGGTTTTTGTATTATGAGAGAGGGATCATAGCCTACTATTCAGGTGTGTTGAACCTCTTTCAGCCTCAGGGCTAAATTCTCTTTCAAGATGATACCCAGGACAGCATTCCAGTGGTTGAAGGCAAAAGGATTGGGTCCAAAAATATTTTTGCTAGGGCTGTGCACAGATCCAGATCCTGCATCCGAAGCGGATTGGGTTGATCTGGATCTCCCAGATCAGAACCGGATCGGGGAAGGTCCGGATCATTCCAGACCAGATCGGATCAATCTTGAGATCCGGGGCCCATTGCTGTTCCAGGTCCTTGGGTGCCAGCTGCGCAGCCGGCACCAACAAACACAAGGCCGGCAGTGAGTCGGACTCACCTCCCTCCCCGCACTCTCCCTGCTTACCTGCTGCCTTCTAGTCACTGCCGTCGTCCACCGCTGCCATCCGCCGTTTCTGCTGCTTCCTCTCTACTGAGAACCAGGCCTCGCGGCCTGATGCTCAGTAGAGCGATGTTGCGCTGGGTGACTTCACCCAGTGTGACGTTAATCTACTGAGAATCAGGCCATGAGGCCAGGTTTTCAGTAGAGAGGAAGCAGCAGTGGATGGCGGAATGAGGAGGCAGCAGGTAAGCAGGGAGAGTGGGGGGAGGGCGGTAAGTCCTTTTCCCCATAGACTTGCAAGTCTATGGGGAAAAGGGGGTTCTCCGAATCTGGAGACCTGAATCCGGATCTTGAATCTGGTCCTGGACTGGATCGGGGAGGACCTATCCGGTCTGGATCGGATCGAGCCTGATCTGGATTGTCTGGATCCTGATCGGGACCGGATCTGGGAGGAGCCCTAATTTTTGCTTAAATCACTTACTGACAGTAAACGAGCCTTAGGAGAGGCAATTTAACCTTTTACAATAGGGAAAACACTGCACAAAAGCCAGGAAATTACCAAATGATTACTGGTCAGTTGGGGGATGTGGAAGGGCCAGAGCAGCGGGGATGTGGTCATCTGGGAACCCCAGAGGGATAGAGTTGGACTCTGAAAGGACTGCATTTGGCTTCTGCCCCTGTGCGTCTGTATCTCTGATATAATTGGATAAGTAATATTTCTACAAGTAAAGACTTTTAGATCTGTACCTACCTGTTCTCAATATTTATTACAGCTAAATTCTTTCATAGAGGAATACCCAGAAGAAATATTGCTGATATCTATTCATATGAAAATTATTTTTCTCTATCTGGGACAGCAAATAGAAAAATTATATATATATATATATATATATATATATTGTTATGCATGGATTTTTTTTACTTTGTTTATGAGTCATTGATAAGATTTATAAAGTCCTAACACAATTCTGTAATTTACCCTGACAGCTGTACTAGCTCTTTTCACATGTGCAGAAAAAGAAAATGTAAGAATGCATTTGGTTATTCGACTTCTGTGGGAGTAGGTTAATTTTATGGAATTTGACACTCCTCACAGAAGGTGGGAGTAGGGCATTCTAAACCTATAGTCCTATTAATGTGTTTAGCAGTGATTTGTTTTCTTCATCTTTCATTTCCTTGCTTTAACAATTCTATATATTGATCACTATGAAGACAATAGGAATGCCAGTCATTTGATGCATATTACCTGATTTATTTTTTAAAAAAATACCCACAGTGGTATGGTTACTGAAAAATCTTGAATGTAAAAAAAAAAAAAAAGAAAGAAAATGACAAGTTTACTCTGGATTTGTAACAAAATGATACGACCTTCCTGAAATCTGTTAATCAAAGATCAAGTTTACATGCTTAAAATAAGCTATAGTTACTGTTAATTGTCATATGTTTTTATGCAGTAACTCTGATGGAATTTACTCCCTTTAAGCTGTCTGTTATTCCTTTCCACATCAATTAATTTAACAAATGGAATCTTAAGACTGCAATGGGTTCTAGAAACCCAATAGTCAGGTAAATAAAACTACAGTGGAACTTGCCTGCTATAGGCATGTGTATGTGAGCTAGTCATGTGAATTTACAGGATGTCAAAGTTTCATATCTACCTCTACGGTCATGAGGTCTTTTGCAGAAATGAAAGTTGCAGTTTCCAGGGTACTGGCAATTCCTTATGGACCACATAGGAGCACATCATGGACTACGTATTGTTTATCCCTGTCTTAAAGTTTTATTGCTCCAAAACCAAGTCTAGACATTACTGCATATTTCATTAACAGAATTAACATTATACAGTATAAAGTATACAGGTTCATTCTTTTTCTTTTAAAATAAAGAAAAGCATGTTTTAGTGCTTGTTTGGATTTTTAGTAATGGTCATCTTGATACTGTTCTGATTATAAAATGATGTCAGTACACAGGTCTGCAATATATTGCAAACCTTTTTTCCTCTTCATTTTTTTATCTTTGAAAAAAAAATGGTCTGACTCTCCCTGGGTGGGAGATGTCAATTAATCCTGCTGAAGAAACCTTCTAGGCTATTGTAAGTAAACACTGAAGGTACCTACAAACTAACCCCCACCCCTTGTAAGGCTGAAATGAATCAAGTGATGACAGGTTCAAGCATTTGACTGCACCCTTAAGTCCCTCAGATTGCAATCCTACATACCTGGGAGTAAGTCCCTTTAAACTTTATGTAACTCAACATGTATGGGATTGTGCTGCAACTTTTTGAAATTTAAATAGGCCAATTTTGAAAGGAACCTTAATAGGTTGTTGAGATTTTCTTGCATCTTTGACACATGTATAGGTTTATTTCACTAAAGAGTAAAGGAATTTTGATTGTTACTAATACTTAACAGAAAGGATTAACCCTTGGCTTCTGCTTTAGCTGAGCTACTGAAATCACTTCCTTTATTGACCAAAGCAGCATTCCCCCCCCCCCCCTTTTGAAGGTTAGTGCCCAGAAGACTGTGGTAAGATTAACAAACCAGTATTTCAATGTCATAGATTTTGAAGAGTAAGCAAAATATATACAGATTGTAAGGTGTTTTGATGCACATTTACAATGAACCAGTTTAACCCTCCATTTCTTTCCCTGAAAAGAAAACCTCCCATAAATCTAAGCCTTGCAAGCTGATAAATTTTGCATAATGTGTCTGCATGCTTTTCTCAGTACAGGAAGTTTAGTAGACAGAATGCATATACACACTTGTGCGATATGGGTATTCTGATCCGAAGTGCATTACATATGTGTAATGACTTCCCATTGATTTCAGTAGAATTTGTATCCAATAATCAGCCTTACATTTGCAACCTGTATATTACAACAGCTGTTGTTGAGGTTGACTCATATAAATGACTGCGGTGTAATTGACATTCTAGCTTCTGCTCACAAATTCTACTTTCTGGCTTGAACATCAGTAATTTCTTTTTAAGGCACTCCCTTGCAGCTATGTAGATTAATTAGCCCAGGATGTCTGCAGTGAGGGAACCTGAAATGGTTGCTTAGCATTCCATGTAAGATGCTTGAAGTTACTAATTCATTATTGTCATTCTGAATGATCACATCTTTAAATAGGTAGAAGTGGTGCCACATTTTTTTTATTTGTTTGTTTATTTGTTACTTTTATGCCAGTCCTTTTCCTCATGGAAGACCAAAGCAGCAAACATAATCCGCTTGTTCCTCTCCACTTTATCCTCATAGCAATTCTGTGATATAGGTTAGGCTGGCCCAAAGTCACTCAGTGAGTTTCATGGCTGAGTGGGAACTGAACCTACACAGTCTCAGTTCAACTCTTTAACCGCTACACCAAATTTCAGCTAGGTTCATAAATAAACTTGAGCCATTCTAAGTGGTACCGTCCTCAAAACGTGCCTTCCATGAGGAGCAATTGGAAAGGGGCATAAAGGAGAGAGCTGCTCCTTGGCGTTTCATTTGGCCTGAAAGCTTTACCACCAGGACATTCCGAGTGCAAAAATCCCTATAAACTGTACTTTGCAGGGATTTTTGTGCTCTTAGCTCCTGGAAGTCCTAGTAAAGCACAAATTCCAGGGATCTTTTGCACTAGGAACTTCTTGTTGGTAAGGCTTTCATGAAGGCCTTGAGTACCAGCCATCCCCTTTGTCCTCTGTATTTACTGCTAACGGAAAGTTTGTTTTAGGGAAAGGTGGGCTCACAAGAGGTGGGTGAGGGAAATTGGCTGCAGGAAAGGCTGGGGATGGTGAAAGGCTGGCAAGGAAGCATTTGGAATATGTTAGGTCTTTCCGAGATTCAGTAAGCTTTGGGAAAAAGCTTGGAAAGACATTCTGAATTAAGATGGGCAAATTCCCCATATCACTAAACCAGCTATTAATGAATATGAGTTCTCTATTGTTTATATAGACAGTTAATATGAAATGAAGAAGAGAGAAGTCCATAGCCCCTAATTATCTGAGGGTACCTTTCCATTACTTTGGTTTACTTCAGCTTCTAATTGATACCCAGGATGTTTAAAAAACAGCAACTTGTAATTTGTGGAAACAACTGACTGTGTAGAAAAGCTCATACTTTTACAAATAGACAAGATTATAGAAACAAAGACATATGTAAAATCAGGAAACTATGCAAAATAATTTGAAGAAACAAAGGTTCATGTCAAGAATAGCTACCAAGAGACGTCCTTCCTAGTGTTGGGATATGAATTCCTTTTTCTTGGTTTAGCTAGCAGCCATGTTTTATTCAATTTTTACTATTTTGCTGTTTTCTGCTGCTTGTTAATACTTAGAAAGCAATCATATGGTCCTTGGGACCCAGGGGCCATAGTATATTTCAGATCCCCCCTCTGAAGGCTGTGGACACTCCTATGACTTCAGGAGGGGGAATCTGATATTGGATCACTCCCCTCCTTCCCTCACTCCCTTACAACTATCATAGAAAGAACCATGTCAAGGCCACCACAGAGACCTTGGACAACCTCATAGAGGTTTCAAAGTTTGCTTACTGGTGGGCAGGATGAGGGAGGGAGGGGAGAGAGAAGGCCAGGATTCACAGAATCCTATGGCCTCTCTGTTGTTCATCCCTGCCCACTACCAGTAAGTAAGCTAGATGGGTTCAGAGTCTCATCTAGCTGGAAGGGTTTTCTTGTTTTTGAGGAGAAAAGAGAAGTGAAATCACCCCCTCCCTCCCCCCGCTTTGCTAGCAACAGCCCAACAGGGCATAGGATTTTTGGAAGCCCCCAAGCATGGAGGTTTCCATCTTATCTGGCAGCATCCCGTAGGATTACTCTTAGTGTTTACAGTTAATTTACAGCCCAATCCAATACATGTCTACTTGGATGTTAGTCTTATTGAGTTTAATGGACTCAGTGCCAGGTAGTGAATGAAGAAATTGCAGGGCGCATTCACCAAATGCTGCCCAGCCAGCCCTTTTCCAGGATCCAACCGAGCCGAGCACTCGTCAATGCAAACTTTTCAGAGGCCCCAGAAAGTGCGTTTTCCCTTTCCCCGCCAGGCCAATCGTGGCCTTAAAGGTCCTCATAATCCAAGAGGGCCTTAAGGCCATAATTGAGGGGGGAGGGGGGAGGGAAGGAAATGTGATTTCCCCAAGGCTGGGGAAATTACGTATTTTCCTCCTTCACTCTAATGGTGGCCGCTAAATAGCATTTCTTCTAAGAAAGAATATGGGATTATATATGTGGTTGGTGGAAAACCAACTGAACATGAGGCAAATCTAATTTTTAGCTTGTATTGCTAGAATATTTATCATTGCAGTGATATATAGTAATAATAAGTTCTGCTTGACTCTGCAAGACATCTTTTAGAATAGCGTTATATTCTTGGAATCAAGTAAGGATATCATAAATGGACTAAGTAAGCATTATCATGTCAGCTCTTGGTTTCAAAGCAATAACAAGCAAAACTTTTAAGTTGATATAGGGGCCCGTTTTTCATGACCCACAAGAGACTGCTATGAGAGTGATAAATTAAAGAAAATTCTAGCCCCTGTGGTTGTAGAGAGATAATTGAAAATGTGATGACATGTAAATTGACTTGGGAGAACATGCATAATTATCACCAAGCATAATTACCATCAAGGTCAGTATAGTTTTTGGATCATACTTTTTAGACCCCCTTTCTTCATATACTTTTTTCCTAAATCCGTTTTATTAACCTTCAGTATGTACTTGTTCACCATTATATCTATCCAGACAGAACTCTGTATACTTTTCATGCAGAGTTTTGGCATATACTTTGTATGCCAGGAACCTTAATGAGGTTCTGTGAAGACCGTCCTGCAGACTATCATAAGGGAATGGGACGGATCTGGCCGCTTTTCACAGTACCTTCTGTAACTTGTCTAGTGATACTGGCTTCCTCCAACCTCAAAATCACTCTCCATGGTTTTTCATGGGTTTCAGTTTTCAGATCTATAAACCTTAAATGGCGTTGCTTTTAATGACTAGTTCTCTTAAAACATAATGACCAACTACAACTTCCAGCCATAGAGAAATATCTTTTTAACTCATATGGCACACATCTGTGGAACGAAAGGGTGTGGGTCCTAGACAACTTTTTGTAATTGTATGTTGCTGCCTCAAAATTATAGGTTTGCTACAACATATTTCTGCTGCATTCTGGGCCTTTCTTCCATTGTTAGTGCTGAAAACATAGTGCTGCTATTCAGTTTAGGTTTCCTAAGCTACTCCTTCCACTCTGTCATCCCTTTAGGATAGGGCAGGCCACAAATCAAGTGGAATAAGGTTTTCAATGGTGCTGGGAGACTGACTCTGGGACTTCTATGTGCTAATCTCTCTATAATTCTGCAGGACCTGCAACTTGCGGCCGCAGGGTGGGTGCGTGATAAAGTGGGCTGCTTGAAGCCTGCAGGGTAGAAGTCATTCATCCCCTATAAAAGTCAGTGTTTGGGTAGAGAACTTGAAGTCACATTTATAATATTGATGACCTTTTCAGTGACCTGAATGTGAAGGAGTTAAGCATGACAGCTGAGTCACTTTCATTCAATAAGATATTGGAAAACGCTGGATTAGGCAGCCAATTGAATATTAATAATATATTAAAATACAGTTGCAGCTACATGGTTCCCAGAGTTAAAAGAAAAGGAAGTACCATCTCCCAGTTTTGATATTGCACACAATGAATGAATGACATACATTTGTTTGATGAACATGTAAAGTGTGATGTTCTCCTGCAATGTACTTAGCTCATTTATATGAGTGTTATGGAAAGTATGCAAAGACAGACAGTATCTGTGTGAGCAGTGGTCTTAGAAGATGTGTGTGTGTGTGTGTGTGTGTGTGTATATATATATATATATATATATCTATATCTATCTGTATGAATAATGGCTGCAGTTACAGTAAATGTACTTCCTTTGAGAACATTTACCATGCCCAAAGCATTGCTTCAGGATATAAGTTTTACCAAAATGGGTAAGGCTTAACTGCATGGAGCTTTTTAGAAAGTGTGTGTAGTAAATGTTTTTCTTAATAGCTAAGCATAAATTGGTGGGGAAAAAAAGAATTAATAACATTCTATGTCCACTAAGCATCTCTCTGTCTCTATTCAGCTGGGAGTTTTTTAAAGCCTAATTCCTGCAGAGATGTGAGAGAGCTGCCAGAGCTTGTGCCGTAAAACAGCGGAGGAACTGACAAAAACACAGATCGAATTTGTGTTGTGGGGTGTTATACACGATAGTACAGGCTAATTTGAAATCCTTAGAAGTGTGTTTTCGGCATGACAGCAATACAGGCAAAGCAAGACTTGGAGGGGAAATGATTTCCCTAGTCCAAGCAAGGATTTGCCAAAGGAGCAATTTTGGAAACAGGGTGCAGAGCAAGCATTGCAGTGTGTTGGGGGTGGGGGTGGGACTGAATTTAACTCTCAGGTTTTTAAAATAAATTCACTTAGAACCAATTTCAGGAGAACAACATGTCCAATTATTGAATACAATTAAGTAAATATCCATAGTGTGACATATTGTCCCTTGAGTCCTTTTTTCCTGGTTTCTTGCATGTCCTTTCCCCTTCCTCCAAGGATTATATACTTATTTTATATTCACATCATCCCTGTGAAGTGGGTTAGATTGAGAGAGACTAAGCCCCATACATGGCCATCAAATGAGCTTTATGGCTAAGGATTGCTTTGTGGCCAAGAATTCCACAGCGGAATCATAGAATAGTAGAGTTGGAAGGGGCCTATAAGGCGATTGAGTCCAACCACCTGCTCAATGCAGGAATCCACCTTAAAGCACCCAACAGTCTATTTCCTGTGTCACAACTTTCTATTCAGAATTCAGTGAACAGAACTCTGGGAAAAGATTTGACTTTAAACAACAGTATTTATTTATTTATTTATTTATTACATTTGTATACCGCCCCATAGCCGAAGCTCTCTGGGTGGTTTACATAGGATTAAAAACAATTAAAAACAATATACAAAAATTAAAACAGCAAAAACATACAACATACACACAATCTATACATTTAAAAACCACATCAACACTTCAAAAACTACAAAAACAAAACAAACCCAGGCTCCTCAGTTATTGCCAAATGCCTGAGAGAAGAGGAAAGTCTTGACCTGGCGCTGAAAAGATAACAATGTTGGCGCCAGGCGGGCCTCGTCGAGGAGATCATTCCACAATTGGGGAGCCACCACAGAGAAGACCCTCTCTCTTGTTGCCGACCCCCAGCTTCCCTCGGAGGAGGCACTCGGAGGAGGGCCTTAGATGTTGAACGTAGTGTTCGGGTAGGTTCATGTCAGGACAGGCGTTCCATCAGGTATTGTGGTCCCAAGCCATGTAAGGCTTTATAGATTAAAACCAGCACCTTGAACCGGGCTCGGAAACATACAGGCAGCCAATGTAAGCGGGAGATAAGATCATTTTTAAAAAGATTTAAGAACTATAAATACATGTATTTAAGGTGAATTAAGTGCCCCCATTTTATCCTTGTGCAACCCTGCGACATAAAGCAGGCTGAGGAAGAGTGGTTGATCAACTTTTACCCATATGTTTTGTGGTTACATGGGGTTTGAAATTTGGGTTTCTCTGGTCTTAGCCTGACACTTCAACCATTACACCACAGTGGCTCTATGGGCAAGAGTGTTGTTCCTAACTGAACTACTGCTTTCTTTAGAGACTTGATGAAAGAGCTCTCATTCTAGGCATTGGAAGTCCTAAGACCTGAAGCTGAAAACTGTTGTGTTTTAATCATGCTCCCTAATCCCATTTGTCTGTGGATGTCCTGTAGGTACGCCGAAGTTAATGTAAAACATTCCTTGCATGTTCAGGATACACTGTTTGCTACTATTTTCCATACTTCCTGGCAAAAAGTTGAAATGTCCATCATTCAATAGTTATTGCTCCACTGAGGATTTGTTACATATTACTCATTCAGATATAGTACTATTTCAAAGACTTGTAATGAGCTACTTACTTGGTCACTTGAAGCAAGTAAGAATTGATTCAAGATGCCAGTAAACCTCTGTAAATTGCAAAAGAGTTGTTGCTTCTCCTTTTTTCTGGCTTGTTATGTGTTACTAATCAGTAACATTAGCAAGTGTGACAGGATGATTATTTTCTTTGTATGCTGGAAACTTTTATGAACTTTAATTGCCATACAGGCACTGACCAGACCCAGACCTGCTAAACTTTAGCAAGTTTGCTGCCATTAGACAATGCCTTGGAACCTTTTTAATGGTAGAAGGAAGAAAGGAGGAGGAAAGGATGCTGATATCATATCCCAAGAGCTAAACTATACACTACGTTAAATACATAACGTACAGCTTATCCTCACCAGTTTGTTTTCCTTAGCATAAACATGCAGGGGCCCAATCTGGATTGGAACCACCATTTGTGAGTTGGAGAGGTTTAACGTTTCCCACCCAGCCACTTCCCCCCCCCCCAATTCCTGCTCCCCCTGCATACACAACCTACGAAGACTAAAAAACAAACTAACTCCATTGGCTGTATCTGTCTGTGTGCGTGAATTTGGGGGTGGGGGAGTAGGTGGGCATGAGATTTAACTTCCTTCATGTATTGGTTTCAATCTGGATAGGGGTCCTGTGCATTTACACTAAGGTAAATAAAATTATGAGGAACAACTGTATGCTATGTACTTGATATAGTTTATAGTAGTCCAGAGATGAATAATGGGGAAGGTGAAGGCAGGGAGGTGAAGACATGGGACCTCATGCAACAAATACTGTACCCTTTATGGTACTTTATGGTACCATAAAGGGCAGCAAACTGTCCAAGAGTTAGTTTATTATTAATGTTCAGGATTTTCAGTCTGGGTGAAGAGAGGAGGCCAAATTGAGATGCAGAAGTTAGGTACATTCTTCGGATAGGATGGTACATTCTTCGGATTGGATTAGTATACTGTTCATGAATAACTTTTGTACATGATTAAAATTTTCTTACTAAAACATCTTGACTCCCATACTACGACGTTGGGTGAATAGGTATTAATTAGATAAAATCACTGCAGCTATGTTTGCTTTGGAGTACAAAGGCTTTTTTAGACACAACATTTATTTCTCATTCACTCGGGCTTAAAGACATGGCTTTTAGATCAGTCAATGAATGGTAATTATTTTTATTTCTTAGGATTTAATATCTTTTGAGCACATTTCTTAGACAAGAGTTAGGTCCAAAATACATTTGGGGGACATATTCTGAGATGGGGAACATCTCTTCACAGTATCCTTATGCTACAGTTAATAAGAATTGCAATGAAAGTTCGCTTGTATAGGTTCATTGGGCTACCATTTAACATCATAGCGATGTTAAGGGTATTGGGCTTTATTTTATTTTTTAAGAAGAAACACTGTACTTTTATGTGCATGTTTATTTTCCATCAGAGGGTTTTGTAGTGGAAGATGTATTAGGAGAGAGGATGTCCGGCTTATGTCTCAAAACACCCCTTAAGCAATTTCCATCCTCAAAATCTGCCATGATGTGAGTCTCTCTGGTGTTTTATCAGTGCTTGAATAGGGAGTGCAGGGTTAACTTGGATAACACATTCATATCTCTGTTGATTTTTCCACTTTTAAATAAATCAGCTATCAGTGTATAGACAATGGCCCCTGAGATTGGCACTAAATGCTGTTGCTAACGTCTTCCAGATGTTGGAAAGTCTTGGATGTCGCTAACAACAAAAGTTCTTTATTTTTCATTTTTATGTGAGCTAAACAGTACTACACTTCAGAATTGGCAGCATAATCAGTTATTTGTTGGGTGAATTCAGTTTGTAACTGAACCAGATTACCACCTTTTTTGTTTTGCTTTAGAAAACCCTTCGTAGTGCTTGCTTTGACTTCTGTTCTGTTTTAGTGGGAATATAGCTATTGCCCCTCATACAGCTCTAGTTGCAGGCAACTGGTATGTAATAACAGGTAGATCTGGATGGGAATTCCCACCCAAATCTGAAGATGGAACCAGCCAGTTGTGGGGCTCATGTGTATAGAGATGTGCTTCCGCATCAGTTACATGTATGAAAGGTTCTTCCATATGCAGATCTATCTTGCTGAATCAAAGTAATCAACTTAGGTAGAAACAAGTAAAGTGTTTAATAACTATGTGGTTACAGGCATATTTGTATGGAGGAATGCTAAGGAGAAATGATCAGTTTGAAAACAGGCATTTATCACTGAGGATATGAGAGTATCAAGTAATCATTTTGATTTGTCACTGTCACATTTAAAAGGGAAAGATATAGGTATAAGGGTATGTGGAATGAGGATTGGAAGAATGAACATAGTAGTAAGGGCCAAAACAAATCTATATGTAACAGCTATGTCTTTTTTTCATTTTTACGTTAGAGTAGGTGCAAGAGGCTTGATGTGGATTGGGACCCTTGCATGGGGGTAGGGGAGCTTTTAATATCCAGATTGTGGGGCTTGTATGTATCTAGAGAGAAAAAAAATATGAAGGATTTAAAATATGTCTGTTTTGGCCCAAAGTAGGACTGCAATGTCAGTAAGAACCTATGCTTTTTATGAGTAGATGCATAGAAGGAACTAGGTCTAAAGAACCTGAACAGACAACTGAAACTTACAGCTTTTGTTGCATATATCGAAAGGTTCCTGTTGCATATGCTTACAAAACATTGACAACTGCCCAACAGAACTATGCACAAATAGAAAGAGAAATGTTGTCTGTGGTGTTATTCACACTATTCTACAGAAGAAAAGTTACTGTGGAAATGGACCACAAAACTTTGGATGCAATTTTCATAAAAATGTATAATGCTTCAATAATCCTAATGGCTATATAGATGACAAGACAAAGGGATAACTATTGCTGTTCTCTCTAGGAATTGTATAGAAGCAGGAGAAGGAGTAAGTTCTGAGAAGGTTGATGTTACTATATACATTATGTTGCCTTATTTGCAAATTTCAGAAACAAAATTAAAGGAATTTCCAACAGCTACTGCAAATGAATAATCTTAAATAGTATTTTGCAGGGCTGGCCAGATAGAATGAAAACTCCTGAAGATATTTGAGCTTATCAGAACTATAGAGAGAAATTAAATGTATGTGATGGAATATTTTTTTCTTAAAAAGAAATAAGTATGGGAGGGAAAGAAAAGCCAGAATCTTCATACCACAAGACCAAAAGAATGAGAAACTGAAAACCACAGAAGACTCATCAGGGAAATGAGCTATGTAAAAGAAGGGCTTGAGAAAATATTTGTTGGCCAGGCATGAGTACTCAAATTGAAGAGTTGGTACTGTCCTCTACCAGAAGTTAATACTTCATAACCACCACCATTGGAATTGGTTCCTTAATGTAATTCGATGATGGCCTTGGCAGAAATGGCAAATAGACTCACTGGAATCTTAAAAAAAGGAAAAAAAAGTGGAATTATATTTTCTTGGTGACAGTTCAAGCAAATCAATAATCAACCCTGCAAATCTGTGTTTGCATGGAATAGTATACAGCACCAGAGAAGAAACTGTTATTGACAACACTATTCAGTTTTGAGGATGTTTTGGAAGCTGAAATGCCTGTACTCTACATCAAGGGGTAGAATGAGAAGAAAACCTGTTAGCTATAGAGAGTAATCGTTTCTTTAAATGTGATATTTAATGATAGTATAGACCAAAGTGTTATATGAATAGATATATGGAGACAAATAGGTTCTGGTGAAAAACAGCAGAGAATTGAAACTAGGGCAGCCGCCATTTTGAAATCCTTTGTTATTAAAGTTTCATCATATTAAATCAGTCTTTTGTTCCACAATTTGGTCTCCTGTCTGTATGGCTGCCTTCCACAGCTTCCCTTCATTCTGTAATTAAAACGTCGCCACTTCCAATCAGATGGTTAACTGAACGCCGTCTTCTAGCAGGATGTAGTGGTCATATGTTTCCAGTTACATCCACAACTGACCATCCTCCATATCCAGCTATTTTGGGGCCCAAGGGATGCCATTTTGTTGTAGACTTAGGCACAGATGTTATCTGAGATGTCATAACAAGTAGTACTTATATAGTTACTTTCCTAAGTGAACAATGAATTCAATTTACTATATTTCAGCAATTTATTTAAGGTTCGGTAAGGGCACTTTCTTCATAAAACAACATCATTTGGAAAACAGCAATAATCCTCATGATAAACCAGTGCCAAAATGGCACACTTGGAATATAGGGATGTATGTCATGACTGCAGAAATGTTTCAGTATTGCAAGGAATATGGCGATGTCTACACCAGCCTTTTTTTCCAGGGCTGTGTGTCTAAATGTCACACAGGGGATCCTGGGATCAACCGGGGATGACCAGAGACTTTCCCTGAGATAACTGAAACCAGGGATGTCCCGGTTTTTCCACGGTCCCAGGACAATCCCAAGGACTGCGGCTGGTGTGGCGTGGGCTCCCAGGTCCTCAAACGGGAATGGAGCTGCATGGGGTGGCTCTGTGCCCATGGGGTGGGGTGGGGGCAGCAATTTCATCATCCTTGGGATAGTGGGGGGAGGTGGTGTCAGAGCTGGTGGTGGGGTTCCTAACTGTTTCGCCGTGTGACCGGGCTCCTCTTTAACAAAAAATGGCGCCCGCGAAGTCCCTCTTCCCTTCTGGGATGTCGTGCAGCCATATAGACGTTGGGGGAAGATTGCGGAAGCAGATAAGTCTGCGATTCTCCCCTTTCCCCACGCTACACCCTTAGGCTTAGATGAGCCCTATGAGTTAGGTAGGATCCTAAAAACTACAGAGTAATGCTTTTAATACTCTCTCACCACTCTGAGTTTCATGTGCTGCTTGGTTTATTATTTTTTGTAGATTCTTGTTCTTTTCTTTTCAGAGTGTTTCTGTCATCGGTTTATGCCGTCACTGACTTGGTGTCAAGAGTACATGACATGAAAAAATCTTCTTTTGTATTACTATCAGTTAAGCAAAAAACACCAGTCACAGTTCATTTTCGATTTCATGTAGACACAAAGATCTAGCTAATCCAGCAATCAGTTTCCCACAGTGGTCAACCAGATATTACTTGGGAAGCCCACAAGCAGGATATGAGAGCAATAGCCCTCTGTTGTTGCTCTTCCACAGATATTCTTTTGAAATGCCTCATATGACCATTCTAAGAAACTAACAGAATATACAGGAAAATGGCAATAGCCCAGTGATGTGGAATCATTTTTATGGTTCCTTCCTTCCCTGGCTTTTAGTTGTTTTGCTTGTTGGTTTTCTTTCTTTTGGGGACAGACACATGGGAAGTGTTACTAACTTGCTGCATCGCTCTGGCCACCTTCGATTAAAGAATAGTGGCAGGTTGAATTCATCCTTATTCAAGCTGCTAGTGCAAATTTTGCTAGAGGGGATGCAGTGCATACTGCTACCAAAATAATGAGAAGAAGCAGATATTTTTAAATGTACATTCAAGAGTACAATAAAGAGTACAATAAAGCAGGAGAGTAAAAGAGCTCAGAAAATCTGAGGACACTGGATAAGGCTGAAATTTGTAAGATACAGTTGATCAAAAACGATGAGCTAATTTTGACAACATTTCTTAAACATTACCTTTATATTACTGAATTATTACAACAGTAAAAACAAATTGCAAAGTACACCCTAAAGTGCATGTTCAGAATTGGAAAAGACTTTAAAGATTCCTCTTCTGAATGAGCAAATAGGTTCTCTTTATGTTTGTCTTGTACAATTTTCCTTCCCTCACAAGAAGGAAATTCCTCTTGAATCCCTCTTGAGGAGGGACTATAGCTGTGATGAAGCAAATGCTTTGCATGCCTAAGGTTCAGTCTTTGGTGTCATCAAGTAGCACATGATGGGACCGAGCTTTGCTGAGACTCTGAAGAGGCACTGCTTATCAAAATAGACAATACTGAGCTGGATGGACACTTTGACCTGGTATAAAGCAGCTCTCTGAGTCAAAATCTTACAGCAGCCAGCAATTGCTATTGCAGGTCTTTGGAAATGGAAAAGGACATATCCATTAAACCTTAGTTAATATAGCCCAATGATCTTCAAGTCGTCCAAACCCAAGACTCACCTCAGACTCCCAACCTGCAACTTGGAGCCCTTGCCCAACATTTCTTCATGCCCAAAATGGCCGCAGCCCATTTAGACTGATCTCACAACCCACTTTTGGGTCACGACCCACTGGTTGACTACTGATAGAGCCCGTCTGTGCTGTGAATACTCATAGACAGTTTATACAATCTGTAAAATCAAGCAGTGAAGTCTTTCCCAGACTTTCAGGCTGCAGAATTTAGAATTCTTTCACATGAAACAAGCTCCCTATGTGTAGAAAACTACCATATTAGGGAAAAGGGTTCAGTGAACTTTCTTCCTACATGCAAGGAGCTCCCCCTCCTGCTTTTGGTACAGGAGCATTCATACAAACTATCTTCTGTACTTGTAATCTGAAATGGTGCAAGCGAGGGAAAACTTTAATTCTTGATTTGGTTTATTGTAGAAACCTGGTGCTGGTTGCTGTGTCTATAAGCAGCTACAAGGTCTTCATCACTCATGTGGCTGAAAATCGGTGGAAAACAAAAACAAACCATTTGGTTGCAATTCTCCCCTTTATCAACAATCCTTGGCTTCCCACCAGGCTTCTGGTGAAGACTGTGGCTGTTGCTTACATGCCATTGTGAAGATTAGTTATTGCTTTACAAGAGCTATGAAATTGTCAGATGAGAAGTGTAGCTTAAGTGCAAACATTATTCTGGTTAATAAAACAGCCATGCAATTTGCTATTAAAACAGCGATATCACACAGTTTGTACGAGTTTATGCAAAACAATGTTCATTATTAAGAACTTTGTAAGGCTTTGTTTCCTCTGCCTTTTTATTTATAAGAAAATAAAGCTAAGTGTATGTAATGAGACAGCACAGAGGGAGCAAAAAATGTTAGTGCTACATCTCCAGCTAATTCAATATGATAGTAATGTGTATGGCTTCTACAGCTATTACTGTTGTATAACACAATGAGTGACAAACACTATTTAGCATACCAAATGGGGGCAGCGTCTCTGGCTTTAATCTAACTAATGCCCCCACTGCAAGATATAAATAGATTAAGTGAGGAAATCCAATATTTTCTCCATTCTCCCACTAGAGTGATACACATTAGCTGTTTCTTGCCATCTAATTGTATTACATGGCAGGGATGCGATAAAGGTTTAATGGCAGTAACAGTCATCTGTCACTTCCCTTTAGATGTATGCTGCTCAATATGATTAACATGCTTTATGCTCCAGGAACACATTCCTTCTGCATCTATCGTAGTTGCTAATAGACTAGTAAACTTTTTAAAAATATTTTATTTTATTACATTTATATACCAACTTTTTTCTCCTGCAAGGCACCCTAGGTGGGTAACATGGTCCTTCTCCTCTCCATTTTATTACCAGAGCAACCCTATGAAGTAGGATAGGTGTTGAGGGAATATTTCAGGTGTGATCATACCAATAGCTAAAATGAATTATTCATGATTGATTGATTGTAACCTTATTTTATAGCTTAGGATTTCATTCCTCTTTCTCATGTAAGACAAACCTGTCTTTTGAAGTGAAACTAACAGATGTTTAAAATAGAGAAGTTAAAGAGTTATATTTGCCTTCAGGCCAAAACCGCGGCCGGCGTCCTGTCCATAAGAAGTTTCACTTCTTCATGTGTTACTTGCATCTTTCTTGCTTTATGTTTATTCTATCGATCAGCCATTTTAATCGTGTAATCGACAGAAAATATATCTTGTCAGCCTTTGATTGTGCTTGGAAGTAACCTTTGATTAGGCCTGCCCTAATGTCCACCCCCCTTAGAAATGCGAAGTGTGCATATTCTGGACATGTATAAAATCATGTCCCGTGTTTCTGTACGGCAGTCAGAGTTCTCTTCTCTGGCTACATCAGCTGATGAATTCCTATTAAAGCTTCTTCTGTAGACTGAATCGTATGTGAGTATTCTTTGGTCTCCACTGCAAACTGAGTTAAGTTGCTTGCTTGAATCTAACTCCTTTGAGTTAGTGGGTGGGTAGTCACCAGTCCAGGGGAGGTATCCCCCCTTCCTAGGGTTATACCTAGACTACATATAGGCTAATTAATGTATCAACACATAGAAGAAAATTAGAGAGAAGATCTTTCTTATAAGAGATCTAGCTCTTTAACAATTAAGTGACCCCTTTCTCATAAGAGGGAGTCACTAGACCACCCAAGAGAGCTCAAATTCCCACAACAATTGGCTGAGTCAGTGACTGACCCAAAGTCATCCAAAGTGGGCTGAGTAGGGACTAGAATGGCTCTCCTGACACAGCCCATGACAAAAGAGGCCTGGTGCAGACACCTGCTATTGGCTTCTTCCAAACCATGTTTTGCTAATCAGGAACTGCTTAAGGATTGTGTGCTGCCTATTCCACACTTCCTAATTCTCTGGAGCAGTGTTCTCCCTTTCATGCATTAACCAGGTTGGGGTTGCTCAGAAAGGTGGTTATTTGGACCCATTTCAAATAGAGCTAACTCCACCCCTCCCAAAGTCTAGGTAGACTTCAAATAGTTTTGTTTTTGTACTGGAAGCTGCATCATCCTCTTTCACCTTTACTTAGCTGGGGTATGGAGGGAGTTGTGAAGGTTTCAGATACTGACAAAAATACCAGTGTCCCTATCTTCAAAAAGGGCAAAAAGGAGGAACTTGGGAACTACAGACCAGTCAGTCTGACAGCCATCCCTGGGAAAATTTGGAGCAGATTATAAAGAAGTCAATCTGTAAACATCTTGAAAAAATGCAGTGATTACTAGAAGCCAGCATGGATTTGTCAAGAACAAATCCTGTCAGACTAATCTGATCTCATTTTTACATCAGGTAACCTCCCTTGTGGACTGTGGGAATACTGTGGATATAGTATATCTTGACTTCAGCAAAGCTTTTGACAAAGTGCCCCATGACATTCTGATTCACAAACTAGTGAAAAGTGGGCTAGGTGGAACAACTATTAGGTGGATCCACAGCTGGCTACAGAATCGGACTCAAAGAGTGCTTATCAATGATACCTTTTCACACTGGGGGGAGGTAACGAGCGGGATACCGCAGGGCTCAGTTCTGGGCCCAGTGCTCTTCAACATTTTTGTTAATGATTTGGATGAGGAGGTGCAGAGAATGCTTATCAAATTTGCATATGACACAAAATTGGGTGGGATCTCTAATACCCTGGAAGACAGAAACAAACTCCAGAGTGATCTTGATAGACTGGAACTCTGGGCTGAAAACAACAGAATGAAATTTAATAGGGATAGATGCCAAGTTCTACACCTAGGAAAAAGAAACCAAATGCACAGTTACAAGATGGAATATACTTTGCTAATCAATATGACAAGTGAGAAGGATCTTGGAATTGTTGTAGATCACAAGCGGAATATGAGCCAACAGTGTGATGTGGCTGCAAAAAAAGCAAATGCTATTTTGGGCTGCATTAATAGAAGTATAGCTTCCAAATCGCGCGAGGTACTGGTTCCCCTCTATTCGGCACTGGTTAGGCCCCATCTTGAGTATTGAGTCCAGTTCTGGGCATCACACTTCAAGAAGGATGCAGACAAGCTGGAGCATGTTCAGAGGAGGGCAACGAGGATGATTAGGGGTCTGGAAACAAAGCCCTGTGAGGAGAGATTGAAAGAACTAGGCTTGTTTAGCCTTGAGAAGAGAAGATTGAGGGTAGACATGATAGCACTCTTCAAATACTTGAAAGGTTGTCACACAGAGGAGGGCCAGGATCTCTTCTCAATCAACCCAGAATGCAGGACACGGAATAATGGGCTCAAGTTACAGGAAGCCAGATTCTGGCTGGACATCAGGAAAAACTTCCTAACTGTTAGAGCAATATGACAATGGAACCAATTACCTAGGGAGATGGTGGGCTCTCCCAAATTAGAGCCATTCAGAAGGCAGCTGGACAACCATCTGTCAGGGATGCTTTAAGGTAAATTCCTGCATTGAGCAGGGGCTTGGGCTCGATGGCCTTATAAGCCCCTTCCAGCTCTACTATTCTGTGATTCTGTATTACACCCAACTGCGTCCTTTGGAGCCAGGAAGGATAGTAAATATGGTATTTGTGCTTTCTGGTGTTAGATGCTGTCACATATATCATATCCAGGCCTTGGGTTGCTCTGGTCCTGTGCTTGGGAAAGTTAAATTTGGAAAGTGAGGAGAACATATGGAGAGGCTTCTGAACTCGCTATGCTCGTCTTCATTGTGTCAGTGGAAGCATGATGGGGACTGATTCAGATTGGGCCTAGAACAAAATAAACAAGTGGGGCCTTTAACAAAATGCTGTGCTGGGTTCCTGGGTATGTCTTACCCCTAGCAGTGTTGTATGCACACATAGCACTTCTGCCTCCCTTTTTTCTTCTGTCCTCAGGGCAGCAGAGTCCATCTTATTCCTTCTTCTCATGCGGGCAGCTGAAATTCTTAATCAGGCATAGGCAATCTTGGGAGGTCCCAGGGCCATTTTTGCCTCCCTCCGGCCACCCCAGTACATACATGTGTTTAAAGTGGGGGGGGGGGGGGGAGAGATAATAACAATTTCAAAATGGCATCCAGGGCTGCTATAGAGCATCAAAAATGTCAATATGAAGTTATCTAAGAGGACAATCCTATGCATGTTTAGTCAGAAAAACATCCTGCATGGCTGGCTGGGGAATGCTAGGAGTTTTAGGACTTTCCCATCTAATTAGGGCATAGGATGTGCACTAAGTGATCATGGAAACAAGCCCAAAGAATTCTACACTTAAGAAGAATTAAATCAACATACGCGGAAACCAATCCAGATAATAATAAAAAAATCTAAACTATAATAAATATGAAATGTATTGAAAACACATACACGTACATAGCAGCCTCAAGGCAACAGCCTCTGTAGCCCATTAACAACCCCTTGAGGCTTATTATCTTCCAACTAGGCCTATTTTGAGATTTCAAAATAGAGATTTCATTTCACTTCTGTACATATCACTTTGCTGTACTTTATGCTTAGCAGTGGGGGGG
Organism: Anniella stebbinsi; assembly: GCA_029215795.1. Taxonomy (NCBI): domain Eukaryota; kingdom Metazoa; phylum Chordata; class Lepidosauria; order Squamata; family Anniellidae; genus Anniella; species Anniella stebbinsi. The sequence continues at coordinate 210,070,266 of JARDYH010000004.1, forward strand.
GAGGCTTAAGATGGCTCAAGGTGTTAGTGCTCACTCAGTAGTTTTCTATAATTCTTTACTGACCCAATGACTTCTATCAGTTCTAACAAAGTGCAACCCCAGCAGTTCAGCTTGTTCGGTGGTGGGGAACAACAGCGGAAGAAGTGTTGTTGTTATTATTATTGTTAATAATAATAATAATAATAATAATAATAATGTAACGTGTACCAGACGACAGCAAGGTGAGCAGAAATGCTGTACTCTGTCTGCCCTGGAATTTAACTGCTCATGTTCAAAAGGGTTGGGAATGCTTTTTACATGACAAGAGGCAATTCATTTATGGGTGTGTAGTATGTGTGTGTCCTCTCCCAGTTTGCTAGCAAAGTAGCTGCAGCTATGACATTATTATAGTCTTCTGCTAATTTGACAAGGTCAGATCATGTGGCACTGTCTGCATTGCAAACAATTACTAAAGGTTGTTGAGGCAGCTTCTGTGCGATGAATCACTAAATCATTAACTTCTTTGTCACTGAAAAAGTGTCCTAGCTACTAGCCTTGTCTCAATCAATATCCCCAGACACAGAGTATCTGTGTCCTTTTTCTTTAATCTCCCAAGGGGATGACTCAACCACTGCACCACTTCCAAATCACTCAGCTAATGGGCACAGGAGTGGGGACCCTGATTGTCCCTGACACCAGTGCAACTATTTTTCTTCTTTGCATATCAATGCTATACATCTCTGTCGCAGAGGAAATAAATTGAGTTATGGAAATGCTAAGTCTGCTTCTGAGACTACATTAGATCGAATTTGGGGCCTGCAGACTTGATTCTGTTTAACATACCTGAGAATTTTAATATCCTCCTGAAAGTGGTTATTTGTCATTCATCATTGAGGCTGTCTAAATTAACTCTAGTACAGGGTCATGTGATAAAAATTTCAGAAGACATATGCCACCTCTCTTTCCTTCCTTTCAATTCAACTTTTTATCTACCCCCAGATAAGCGTTCTCAAGTATGCTCAGTCCTGGATAAATTCATTTAAAGCAGCAGGGAAAAGAAATTAAAAGAAAAGGGAGACGGAAATTGATAATGGATTCTACAAATGTTTGAGGAACAGTGATGGCATATGATTTGATTGCCAAAATTCTGTCTCTTGCATGCATAAATGAGGAAGCAAAAGAATATGGCACTGTACAGTGTTAGATTGCAGTAACAACACCCTCTAGTGGCACTTGATAATGATTAAAGTATGATGAGCTTCAGAATTCTTGGTGAAGCTGTATGGTTACTTTCTTTTACATAGAATTGATAATTTGTGAGTTAATTGTGTGATTTTACATCAGCCATGTATGCATTTCTAAATATTTCAAAATGTTTTACTTTTAAATATAACTTTGATCATTTTTAATTTCTTGCTTGTGTACATTTTTAAAGACTTTTAAGCTTACTGAAATCCTGTTGTAAATATATACTGCTGATTTATTATTTACAACCTTCTAATTTAATTATATATTAAAAAGAAGGATTTAAATTATAGACTCGGGTTCCTGGAAATGCTTAGTCTTTGGGAGAACGTCTTTGGTGGATAATTTTCTTATGCTATCAAAAGTGTTACATTTTCAAAGAAGAGGTTTATAGTTGGTGCAGTTTCTATTATTTATTTTGCAAGTATCAAGTACTGAAATGTCAAACATATCAGTCTGGAACATTAAAATGTAGCCACAAGTAGGATAAGTAAAAAACCCAGTTTTTGTTATATTTGCCTCGGAGATAGAGTCCTTTATGGTTCCAATAACATATTCAATTACCTAGTATTACAAATTAGTGGCTTGCTTGTGAATTCATTTCTGTGTAGTCCTTTGTTGTTTTTTAAATGGATAGTTCTGACTTAGGCACATGTACTTCCGTATGTACTCACCTAGGAATTTGTAATCTGACAAATTAGGGAATTTCAACTAATGCCTTTGAAGAGAATCTTCAGATGCATCAGCACAGGAATTCTGGCGTATATATGTTTGGCATGTAGTCCTGGAAGTGAGAAACTTCCTCAATCATATTCAGTGCAAAACAAAATCCTATTTGAAAGTGATCTGGATGAATCCAGTGACCACACATACTTGTTCCATGTTGTTTACTTAGGCATACCTTCCTTCGATTCCCTCCTCTGTCCTTGGTTTAGTAGAAAACCTGCTGCATGTATGATGATGTTGTAAGATTTAATGTATTGTATTAGTTGTACCCTGGTTTGGAATTATTTTATAATGAAAAGCAGGTAATACATTTCATAAATAAATAGTTACGGACAGTAGTGTGATACCTGAGTCAGTAGTTAAGATTCAGTGAAGAACACTTTCCCTATATCGGGCACTGGAATCATAATAAACAGTTTTAGCTCTAGATTTTTAAAAAACTTGTACTCTGTCTTTGTTGGCACATAATTACAGGGACTCACTCTGTGTTTAAACAACAGAAATAGAAGGTTTGTTGAAGAAAGTTCAGCGATATAAGGACTTTTTAGTAGTTATGAGTAACAGCTGTATTGGTCCCAAGAAAGACAAATACATCCAAAATGGTTCATATGATACCTCTTATTGCATTATGGGGAACCTTGGAGTTTGCTACAAGCTCACTGGATATTTTATCACTGAAAATGTAAGTAATGACTGATCAGCTTATCTTCCACTACTGATCTTCATTGCCAGTCTAAACATATAGTAGAATATTCTGTGTGTTCTTTGGCTCTCAGGGCACATCTGTACTATAGAAAGATGTCTGCAGGGCAAGCAACTCTGGTAAGCAGACCAAGGCACAGATTTTAAAGCAGGGGTGGACAACTTGTGGCCCTCCAGATGTTTTATCCTACAGGTTGCCTACTCCTGCTTTAAAAGAAGGCAGAACTCTCAGTCTCTAGCCATTTTGAGCTGTGTGTGGTGGTGGGAAATGTCTCCGTCCACACCATAGCACCACCTGCCATCAGGAATATGCAGTATACTGGAGGGGTCAACTTTATGTGGTCCAGGAGCCAGATTGCCCTGCAGAGCAAGCCTAGCAGGCTGGATGGTGTCACAGGGGTGCCCCACCCTTCCTGTGATTTTATTGGCGCTGAAGCACCCTTTTTCCATACAGAGAAAGGGACAGGTCTCTGCCTCTCTCTGCATGGAAAGCAACTCATTCAGCACTAATAGGCATTGGCTGAGTGCCTCCTTTGCATCTCACTCACATCCCAATTGGGGTGCAAGTCTGGCAGGAAGGAACTCCGCTGGCGTTTGCAGTGGCCAGCTCCTGTGCTGGCTGAATCGAGTAGCTTCTTCTCACTTGCTACCATCACAATTGGAGCAAAAAGAAGGACTCCAATTCTGCCATGGATTGCAGGAGCTCCTGCAAGTCCAGACTAAGTGGTATGGGGGAATCCCCAACATATCTCTGATTAGAGCTCAAATTTCCATGGGCTGGATTAGACCCATAGGCTGGAGGTTGCTCTCCCCTGTTGAGTCATGCAGTAAACCCAGTACAGATGCACTGCTATGCAGAAGCATTTTTCAGTGACCTCATGAGATAAGTAACATTTTAACTGTTCCCAAGTGTGTTTAGCATTGTGATGCCAAATAGATGGGCCAATTAGACTACGTAAGGGACTCCGAAGGAGGTGATCAAGTAATGTCAGTCTCCCCTGTTTCAGCAGGAGGGGCATGATGATATCCTTACCTGCTCTCCCCTAACTCCTATTATTTTGACAAGCCCACGGATGTAGAGGGATGGGTCTGTATCTTCTGATGCAAAACCAGATATAATGGCAGTGAAAATCAAATGCAGAATGCCCCCTATCACATAGCAAGTAAGTACTGAAATCTAAAAAGTGTTGCCAGAGCCACCATGTCTTACAGCAACAGTGTTCAGTCACTGATCTATCATTACCTATTCATAGGAAGTTGCAGGAGTCCTCTGTGTATTCTTCCATTTCTTTAATGTGCCTCCAAAGTACTTAGAAGTTTGTTTGCAGTTGCCCTGTCCTTGCTCTTTTCTGTTTTTGCCCACACATTTGTAAAATTATACTTTAGTGGTCATTGGAGTTTGAAATCAATGGAAGCTTTTCTCACTTTATCACACTGCTGCTACTGAAAGACTGCTTTCTCTTTCTCTCTCTCTCTCTCTCTCTCTCTCACACACACACACACACACACACACTTTAAAAAAGTCAATCCTGGCTTAATGAAATTAAAGTTTCATCAAGGCAGTCTTTTCACTGGTAGTTTTATAATCATCACTCACTTAAGGTGACTGAGACCGTTGGACAAAATGTAATTAGTATAACTAACTATTGATCGGTGCAAGATAAACAAGAATTTTAATACATTCACAAAAACTGCCTAAGGGCTCTTGATTGTTGAAGTGCCCAAAAACAGTGTTTTAAGTGTGCTTACATAAAATATATTGTTGATAATTGCAGTGAAATTTGGGGATGGTTTAAGTTTTTGCTCCCAGTAGGAGCAAATTGTAAATTGTTTTGTGTAATGTATCAGATATGTTTAAAAATCGATTTCTCATTTAATAAGCAAAACTTGGCCTGATTTTTTGGTCAATAATATTCATCATTTACAGAACAGAATCATCCCATAATACAACAGCTCACAAAGTACTTATGATTCAAATGAAATTGTGATAGGAGAGAGAAGAAATGTGGTTGAAATTCTTTTTTACTGCCAGGTCTGCTTATAACATTCTAAGGAAATCTAATGGAAGCTAGAGATGCAACATGCCAAAAAGATACTTTTTGACTAGTCAGCTTTTGTAATGTTGTGGCCTAGTTTGGGCATCTTGTACTGTCAGTTTCTGTGTTAGATCTGGGTTCTGGTTCTGCCAGGTCCGAGTCTGGAATGAGATTGTTTTGGTTACCAAGATGAAACAAGCCACTCGTGTAAAAAGATGACAGTTAATTGTTAGAAAATGAATGCAAAATATATACATGCAAAGAAGTTCACACCACCTTCCAACTAATCAAGGTCTCATAGCTGGGTGTCAATCAGGAGCTCCATAGTAGACAGAAGCTGTCCCTTGAGCCACAAAAGTTCTTCAGGCTAACTGTGCACATGAACCCCTGAAACAAGACTGAAGCATGAAGCCTGTGGATTGGATCTTATAGCTTCCTCTGCTAGATGCCTCCCTCCCTCTCAGGAGCTGACAGGCTACATCCCTCTCCCCTCTCAGAAGAAGAAGTGGGGCTCCCACTCGCAGGTTCCCAAAGCATCTCAGCTTGGGAAACTAGCTGCCTGTCTAGTGCCTGGTTAGAAGTGAAAACCTCCCACCTTCTCCAGGCTAAGACTCTGGCCCTTTCCACACCAGGCAAACCGCCTGGGATGGACCCCGGCTGCTCCTTGTGAGCCCGAATGGTGTACAGGGAGTCCCCTGGGGTGGGGTGGGGGGCATGCACGGGATTTTTCCTGGTTCTCAGGAACCAGAAAAATCCTGATTTTTCTGCAGTTCCGGGAGTAAGTATGTCTGCAAAAATGGACACGGAGCTGCACTGTGCAGCTCCCTGTCCATCAGGGGAAGGAGTGGCAGCAGTTTCGCCACCCCCAGGAGGGGGGTGGGGGACCGCACGCACGTTTTTTTTTAAAAAAAGGACTCACCTCTTGCGCACGAGCGCTCGTGCAGTCTTCTTAATTTTTAAAAAAATTAAAAATGGCGGGCCCGACTTGCAATGGCCCGGGAGAAGCCCATGATGAAGATTGAAAGGGACGATCCCGGAAGTGGCTACTTCAAGGATCTCCCACCCTGAGCCCTCTACACCCCTATGGTGTAGAAAGGGCCTCTGTAAGCAAAAGGTGAGACAACTATGAGAGGCCCATCCAGAGAATGATTTTTAGCTAAAGACTGCTAAAAACCTGCTCACTGTGTTAGGTTACACAAGGGTCTATGTGGCTACCCACCACACTGTGAAGTCCATATTTCTGCTCACTAACAAACTCACTACAGGTTCTTTTTATAGTTCACATCCCAAAACATGGGGAATGGTCTGGATGAAAAGACCAATGACTAAAAAGAGGAGTTACTGCCATTTGTGGCTTTTTGCCAATTAAAAAATATTTCTTCTTCAACTAATTCAGATCATAAAGTGTAGAGAAAGGTATTTCCCTCCCTGCAGCTCTAATTAGTAAGTGAGATAGACTTGACATGAAACATTGGAGAGGTGTGGATATTTAGGGGCAGGGAGGAACCTGTATCATCTTCCTTTCAGACAGCTGCTGTTTACCATTACAGCCATGACCATTTCTGTGTTTTAGAGAGATTATCTGACCTAGCTGAATGAAGTATTGCTCTGGCATATAGGAAACACCATATGCTCACCTGTAGAACAAATAGTAGGTGCTGTCTTTTGAGAGCCAAAAAAATAGAGCATATTAAGTGAGGATAGGGGTCAGAGTTCAAGAAGGGTGCATTTGACACACCATATGCATGCAAAACATGGCAATAAAGATCTGAATTACCTTCATATTGTCCTTTCTTGGGAAGAGCCTTTGAGCACTGTGGTGTATGAATGTACATCAATGATCATTCCAAATAAATGAATATTAAACTTATTTTGAAGATATTTTGTTGCTGTTGTTGCTCTCTTCCATGATAAAAGGGGGTGGGGGAATACAAGAATGCAAAGATGATTAAAAACTCCAATTCACTTCCCAGAAATACAGATATGGATTTTTAAAATATAATTTTGGCATATACTAAATAGCTTTCTTTCTCTTCATTTTACTTGCTTGAAATATTAGGAGAGAGAGAAATGTTTGTGATGCACAGCATATAATTAGGAAGTAAATTCCTAAACTGTTGTTCTAACTGTGCAGTCGGCACAGCTTTTGAGCCTGAATTGGGATCTTTGATGACCAGAGCAGGCTACTACAATGTGCTCTTTGAAAAGCCTTGCTACGCTGGAGTTTAGTTGCTGAAATGTTTCCACCGTTTATTTTTCTAGGATCTCTTCCATGGCTGCTTGCTCATAAAGACAAGGCTGTGGAAGGAAATTGGGCTTTTTATTTTATTTTTTTGCCTGGCTCTATTGACCTGCACAATGGGCTATTGCACATTTAGGGTTTCAAGTTGTTCGTGTGCAACTGCATAATTGATAAATGACCTAATCGTTTTAAAACAAAATCAAAGAGGCCACGAAGAGGCTACTCTGCTCAAGTAATGGGGATCCCATCCACCCAGACATACATTGGGCTAGAAGATAGAAAGAGGGAATTATGCCTCTTCTTCTTACAACTGAATCTTGATACTTACCCTATCAGCAGGGATATTTTTATGGCAAGTAAAATATGTTGTTTCTTAAAGTAAATATAATGAGATAACAATTAAGCTAAGCTTAGTTTGTAATTGCAAGCATTTAAGGTTAATGTTGGTGCAAATTACGGTATATTTGTGTTCTAAATTTTCTGCTTAAATTTCTGCACACAGAGAAAGTGTGTGTCATATGAAAAGTATGATAAGACATGTTCAGCTTCTTAAAGTATGCATGTGTGTATATACTGAAGTATGGTTTTGATGAACGTTGATTTCACATTACATTTGAATGACCACCAGAATGTCTCTCTTTCTGCACTTTTTGGAAATGGCCAAGGTAGTGCTTACTTATAAGACATGTACAGAAGTATATAGGAAACAGTATATGCAGTGCACTTAAAGCACACCCGCCATGTTCTTGACACAGTATTGCCTTCTAGGACTGAGCACAGGCAAACAGGTTCTGTGGATTTTTTTATTATTATTATTATTTTTAGGAAAACTGGCTGTGCAGAATACTGACAGGCTGAAGTTGTAATTCCTCCTTCCCCTCCTTGGTGCAGATTTTTAAACACTTCCCCCCTAATGGATTGTGCTTTTAAAAACAATTATAAAAATGAGGTGCCAAATGAACAATTCAAAGCCTCCACATTTATTTGATGCTTAAAATAAAAAGCACAAGCCATTTTTAAAACTACTCAGAGAAACAGAGAGAGAGAGAGAGAGAGAGAGAGAGCATGGCTTCTAACCAATCAGCAGTCTGTACAGTTGACTCTGTTGCAAAATCTACGGAACTCAACCTTTCACTGCTGGGAGAAAATACTGCACTAGCTTCTTTTTGGAGGTACGTTTCTGCACATCCTTGTCAATATTCACTGTAGTATTTCTGGATTTTAAGATGATAGTAAAAACTGTCTGAGGTTTTCAATGCCCACTAAGTTTCAGACATCCAGATTACAATCCTATACTCAATTACTTCCTTCTGACCAGACAGGGATAGGATTGTGCTGTCCCTGTAATGTACGTATAATTGTTTTAATCCCTGAGAACGGCCACTGATGAATTACATTCATTTTTATTAAAGATTACCCTGATTTAGTGAAAAGGGCATTTGACTTAAATATGGAGTGAGAGGCCATGTTTTTGTTGCTGCTCCGAAGGCTGCTTTAAGAGGTCGTGTTTACCTTGTGGCAAAACATGGGAAATCAGTCTGTGTAGGACCATTGACATTAATAGTTTATTCACGGTAGTTATTTAGACAGATGTCCCTATAATGTGATGGTAATATCTTGATGGTTTGTCGCTCAGGATATTTTTGTTAGAGGAATCAAAATGAGGACAGGACCAGAAATGGATGACTTTGATATCTTCTATAGGGTTAAAAGAGAGAGCAAACAACCTACTAATGTAGGGTGGTAGATTGGGGACACGCCAGTAAGGGGCACCTAATGGGCATCCAACTTTTCCACTCCACGTAAGGCCCATTGGGATGGGCTCTCTCCAAGTTCCTTTTCAGCAAGAAAATGATTTTACTGAGTTCCCCATCACCACCATTAGTGATGGGAACTAGTAAAAATAAAATTGCCACTCAGTTTGCAAGAAGAACACACTGTTTGGTTTTCCATGGCATAAGAAGTCAAAAAGCTGGCTTCCCTTCCTATCTAGATTGTGTTGTGTTGTGACACTAGCAGAAATATAAATAAGAGGCAAGATGATTAAAAAAATGAATAACTCATTCATGGTCTTCACATCACAACAATATTGGAAATGACAATCAAGTCTTTTAAGATGTATCCAATAGTGCAGACAAGTGCAATACATATTTTGAAGGTCAATTCAGGTATTGACTGCCATGTACTCCTCATAGTGGCCTTCTGCATCAAACATTGATCAGTAGAGGCACAATAATCTCTGAAGCAGAAAGGACATGATGCTAACACAATCACATAGCAGTTTCTTTTTACCTAGGCAAAATGACAATGACAACTCATCCCCTATTCACGAGTACTTTAATTTTTGATAGAGATGGCAACATAATTTGTAAATAATGCATTTGTAATACAAATTATGCTGTTGTTTTTTTAAAAAAATTGGGAGTTGGGTACTTTAGGAACCTGCCTTATACTAAATCAGACCATTGGTCCATCTAGCACTGACTGGCAGTGGCTCTCGAGGGTTTCAGGCAAGATTCTTTACCTCGCCCTACCTGGAGAATCTGGGGATTGAACCTGGGATCTTCTGCATGCAAAGCATGCGCTCCATCACACTGAGCTATGGCCCACCACCTTAAAACTGAAATCAATCCATAATTAATAAGATGAATTTTGGCATGATGATGTTACACATTTGCACCTGAAGAGTTGGCATTCATTAAATTAGGCTGGGAAGGCTGGTATTTGCTTTTGCCACATGAACAAAATTTGATTACTTTGACTCTTGATTTTGTCTTGATGAGAAACTGTTCTTTTTTTCTCCTAGCTACATAACTCATTGCAGTAAACCTATATACATCAGTTACTGGGGAACATGGGCGGGAGGGTGGTGTTGCACCCATGTCCTGCTTGTGGGTTCCTGGTCAATAGCTGCTTGGCCACTGTGTGAAAAGAGTGCTGAAGTAGATGGATCCTTGATCAAAACAAACATGGCTCTTCTTATGTTCTTATTGTTGATGTTGCATGTCTTCCTAATTTTCAAATTGCTAACACCTGCCTCATTAGTCCCTGCTTTTACCAGGAGCTCACACTCTCGCTTACTGGCATCAGCTCAACTTCCGCATTGAGAGGAGTAGGTGGGGAGTGAAAGATGTGCACCACTGGAACAGGCACCTGCTCTAGGGCAGAAACACCCACCACCTGGCAGGCAAGGCTTCCAACAACAGAGCTTCTGATGCCTTCTCCTCATTCCAGCGGCCAATCAGGGATCACATCCTTGGGACCTCTGGTGCACCATGAACAAGAGCAGCTTTCCCCAAGCTGTTGTTGTTTGGGATGTCAACTCCCATCAGCCCTAGTGAGCATGGCCAGTGGTCAGGAATGCTGGGAGTTATAGTCTAAAACATATGGAGGGCACCTGGTTAGAGGACAATGCTCTTGTACTTATGCATCAGGAGCAGTGCTCTAAAGTTTTGCGGGCCTTTGGGCAAGGCACCCTCAATGAGTCCCCTCTCTCATTGAGTCTACCTTCTCACCACCATTGTCACCAGGAGTTGTTGCTCCTCCTCTTTCTCATCATTGCTATTACTTTCTTGCTGGACAAGCAGAGAGCATGTAGGCAGTGGCATCTACTGCCCCCCCTTCTCACCACTCTCTCAGCCAGCGTGAAAAACAGGTGAACAAGGAGGTTGCAATAGTGAAGAGGAGGAGGAACTCCAGAGGGCCCTTGTTAGTCAGCTCCTGCTGGGGATAGGCCCTCATCAGTTGTCTGACCATGCCAACCTTTGTCGCTGGCCCTGCCCATGCGTGAATAAGCATGAACAAGGGTGTCACTCAGGTGCTTATTAGGCTGCTGACCACTGGCCTTTGCCTTAGACCTCCATCACACCTATTTTCCCCCTGGTTTGCCCCTGCATTTTTTTTACCTCTGAGGCAGAAGCGCATCAAGCTTATGATCCCTTTCACCTGAATAGCTGCTCTTTCGCTCCTTCACTCTTTAGCTCTCCCACTCCACTCCACCCCTCCCCTTCTCTTTCTCCCTCCAGTCAGGTCCTGTCAGATGAGAACTTCAACCAGACTGCCTTTTTGCTGGGCAAAAATGGAATGCCCCTTTAGTCTGGCTCTTTGGGGGCATTGAGGGAGTACAATCCTTTCTCTGCAGATTCAGGTGTTGTATGATTAAAAAAAAATCACTTTGGAGCCTGGGATGCAAGGTTTGGGTTTTATATTGAGGCTTGGAGCTGGCTGCTTGGACAGATCGCTTTTCCCTGCCAGGACCTGATGCAATCCATTCAAGCCCCCAGTTCCCTTAAAACTACACAGAGGCTTAGGGCACATTAAATGTGCTTAGGGAAAATAATCCAGACTTTCAGTGTTCTAGGAAAGGCTGGGTAAGAGGTGTGGTGTCAGCAGGACAGGCACAGCGTCATGTGAGTACCGTGCTGCAAATCCGCACACCAGGCATGGTGAGAGCGCACTAAATTGCTGGTGTGGTGGAGCTCTTACAGTTCCCAAGCAGAATAGTGAGATCGTGCATGTGCCAAACCATTACAACTTACTTTTCTTTTCAAGAGTTTTAATCATTTGTTTTTCAAATGCTTGTTTAGGGAGGAAGTTCATTTAACAGCCCAAATACAATTTCACATTCTGGCAACTCAGGCACTGGACTGGGACAAGGAAGAATGCTGCAGACAAGAGGCACTGATTATTAAGTGCCTCATACTGCAGCATTGGAAGCATTTTTTTTCCTCCACAGAAGAACCGTAAACCAAATATGTGCCCGCAGGTCACTATTTGCAACCAGGGAAAGGGTAATCTATAGAAGCAAAGTTGAGTGGTACTTATCTCTCCAAATGGCCATCTTTTGCTGAGTTGTTTGAATGTGAAGAAGGAAAATGCTTTCATTCCATGCCCCCAAGAGCCATTAGCAATCTAGCTCTATAAATGTTGTCCAGATTGCGACATGGTTTTGTTTTGTTTTTCATTTTGTATGCGGTTTACTGCAGTTTACCTTCAGATAATTGTAGAACAAAGCAGATTGGAAAATAATTGGCACTATGCTGTTTGAGTACTAATTTCTACACCTTTTTTCCCCCTTTGCCCCCACTCTGCTTTGGTCCCAACATTTTCCCCTTTTCCACCTCCTCCACCTCCTCGGTAAGTGCTTAAAAGCAGCATTTGTTAGATTTGCACAGCTATTAAATAACATGTTTTTAAAGGAAAAAGTCAACTTGTGTAGATTCCAAACAACAATTTTCTTATCTGAGTTGCCAGCAAGGGCTTTGGCTTTCCACATTAGGAAGCTTTTTGTCTCTGTTTTTAGCTTGTCTATTTTATATTTGATAGTGCTGCTTCAAGAAGAAGAACTAGACCATTATACTATAATCACTGGCTTGAGAGGAGTTTTCTCAATCTATTTGTTCACTTTTGCTGTTGACCTTTAAGTATTAAAAAATTCAGTGTGTTGAAAGATGACCTGAATATAAACCCAAAGCCCCAATGATGCTTAAAATTCATCCCAGGTCTTTTTGGAATGCTGCTGTTATGAAGTGAACTCTATAAAGAAGCTCTTAAATGAACAGTGTGTGTGTTTGGTTTCCCCCCTAAAGGTAAAGTTAAAGCTTACATATTAGCAGCCGACACAGAAAGCAAAAGAAGAAACTAATCTACTAAATTCCAAAGACTGGGGAAATGGCAGGTTTAGTACAGAGTGATTCATAAACTTTTTTTATAGTGAACATCAGTGTATATGACCAGCTGTCGTGAGACGTGACATCATTTTCTAGGAAAGTATTGAAGGGGAAGAGGGGGGGAAATCATTGAAGAAGAGGGTCCTTCTGAAAACACTAGCAGTATCTGACTCCTAGGGATTACTACCCAAACTAGCAAGACAATATTTCTGCGAGGAACCTAGGATATAAAGGGAAATATTAGCAAAATAATATATTACTGGGATAGAATGTTGTCGCCATCAACATGTTTTCTTCATAGAAGAACAATTACTGGGACATTCAGTTGGTATATTAGCAGCTCCTGGTGAATTGGTGAATGTATTTCCCTACTGCAATTTTGTTAATTCTTTAGGGGAAAAAAATCTTTAATACTTGGTTAGTATTAAAGGACAACATAAGCCTGAAGAGTTGGAAAATGTGCTTTATTTGCATAATAACATTCACATAGTTTGTCCTTTTTGATTGCTTAATAAAATTATTATTGTTATTATCATTATTATTATTATTATTATTGATTTTATGTTGTTGAATTATCCTAGTAATATGAGTAAAGACTTACATGCAGCTTGCACATGAAAACTGTTGGGAAACTTTGATTGGTCTAGAGAATATTTGCAAGGCAACAACACCTAGAACTGAACTTATCTGGCCAGTACTTAACTTCACTGCTGTTGATTTGTTTCTAGGCATAATTCAGAGTGCTGGTCACAAACTTAAAGTCTTGAATGGCCTATGACCCCAGATTATTTGAAGGACTGCCTAATATGAGCCTACACAGTTACTGAGATCATAGTTAGAAGCCTTAGAGCTTTCCCTTGCTAAGTATGTGCTACCAGGGATAGGGCCTCTTGATGGTGGCACCTCTGTGGTGGAGCTCTCTCCTCTCATCGTTTCACCTGATAATATCCCCCCCCCCCCCGTTTAGGCACCAGGTAAATTTTCCAGGGCTTTCGATAGTTTTAAATTGGCTTGTAGTGGCCAATCGTGATTTGACGGTGTTTCAGTGGCTCTTGAGGAGTCTGAGACATGCTCTTGTTTTATTTGCTTTATTGCTGTTTGTTGTTTTTAATTTTGCATTATCAGCTGAAATGAAAATAGCTGATTGAATGGTGAGTAAATTATTTTCAATAAATACATACATGTAACCTTTGAAGGAGGGTTTTTTAATGTAGGAAGTGTCCTTGAGTTCATGGTGACCCTATGGAAAGGAGGACAGGGCTCCTGTATCTTTAACAGTTGTATAGAAAAGGGAATTTCAGCAGGTGTCCTTTGTATGCACGCAGGAGCTATACTAGAGTGACCAGATTCAAAAGAGGGCAGGGCTCCTGCAGCTTTAACTGTTGTGATGAAGAGGGAATTTCACCAGGTGCTGCATGTGTACAAATGACACCTGCTGAAATAACCTTTTCTATACAACTCGTATAGACCCAAAATGTTCTGAATCTAGTAAGATAATAATAAATCTGAGCCTCGAATATATGTAAAAGTCATATACCTGAAAGAAGAAGTACTGTTTTATAACAATGGTATAAATATAATCATAAGTCAGAGAAAAATAGCTTGACTGTTTTAAGTTAATTTCTTCTAACTATCCTTGGCTTTTCAAACTGTACTCCTTATTAGATCAGAATCCCTTTTTTTTCCATAAACGTGTTTAGCTCTTCATTTGTTTGTCCTATTTGTTTTGACATAGATTCCAAATAAATTATATTCCATATTTTCTGACCCTGGAGTAAAATAGTAAACCGCCCAGAGAGCTTAGACTATTGGGCGGTATAGAAATGCAAATAAATAAATAAATAGTTCTGCCTGATTTTCTCTCCTTTACTCTTAGACTACACCTTTACCTAGTTTCCTGGGAGCACGCCCAATTTGGACTTACTTATGTGTAAACATGCATATGATTGCCCTGTTAATTTTCTAATTACTAGAAAATATGTCTCTTCCTGGATTGTTTGCCTTCTTTAAACGCCTGCAACTGCCGACAGATTTCTACTGCCATATCTGTTCTGCCTTAAAGAAAATCCAGGTTAGGTATTCTGAAATTGGTTTCTCTGATGAATGATAAACTTTTCTTCCTTAGCTGTGTCCCCTTAAAACACACACACACAAAACATTTTGCTGTGCGCTACAATTGCTCCAAGCCAGAAATAGTGCATATCTGAATAGCTGAGCAAACCTGAAGCCTGTCTTCTAGATAAAGTCTAACCCCTCAGTGCCTTGAATAACAACATAATTTCTGAGTATTTGTATTCCTTGCTTCTGCTAATGAACCTATAATCATATTTGCCTTTTGTCCTGCTGCCACATTAGGTCAGTGCCTTTAGAGACAGTTTCCCCGCCCCCTCTGACATAAAATATGACATTTCTGTATGCAACTGTTTTCTACTATTCTATTATTGTTGTTGTTGTTGTTGTTGTTATTATTATTATTATTAATAATAATAATAACAATATATTTATTTATTTCTTACTCGCCTCTCCCTCCGGATCGAGGCGGGGAACAACATCAATACAAACAATATAAAATACATTAAGGAATACTCCTCTTCATCTATAGCCATTTTAGACACTCAAACCCATAACCCCTCTGTTTTGCTGAAGAAACTTGAGCCAGTGACCAGATACAAAAGAGGGCAGGGTTCCTGCAGCTTTAATTGTTGTGATGGAAAGGGAATTTTACCAGGTGCTGCATGCATACAAATGACTCCTGCTGAAGTTCCCTTTTCTGTACAGCTGTTAAAGATACCAGAGCCCTGTCCTCCTTTTCATATGGTCCTCCCATTGTTATTTACATCCTTCCTTGTCCTTTGATGAAACAGAAATAAGAGGCCCAGATCCAACCAGTGTTGCTAAATCTGTTTCTGCTCGTACCAACTCTGATTTGCCCTGTGTTGGTGGGCTTGATATCTTGAGCTGGTTGACTTTGTTAAAAGGCATAGTATAATACAGTTAGGGAGCAGAGAAATCAAGGTGGCAATGGTGCCTTTAATGCAAGGAATGCCTTTATTGAAAGAGGCATGGAGATAGGTTTGAATAAGGTGTAGCTTGATAACCTTTTTGCATATCTGGATTTAGTATGGTTTCTGCCAACATAGCCTTTGTTGCCTAATAATCAATACTGATTGATATTGAGCCATATTAGAAGGATGTGGATGCCAGCAGCATACACACTTTTCACCTTGGCAGGTTTTGGACCAGGTCTGCATTATTAAATGTATCAAGCAGGCACAGTAAGGCAGTGATGCCTGTCCCAGATATGTCAGCAACAATGCAATGTACATAATACAAATTCTGTTCTTTTCAAAGTGCTCTGCTGATGCTGAGCTTCATCCTCGGTGCATTAAATATGCGAAAGGAAGCCACTAATTTTAGTCTGCCTTCTTAGATAAGGGCTTGATCTATCTAAAAATGGTCATGTTGAGACTGGAAATTGCAATCAGACTGACTTTGCAAGGGAAAAATACCACATTGTTTGTGAGCCTTTGGGATGATTCTTATGCAGCTTTCTCCCTTGCAAAAATAGATGTGAAAGTACACAAATAACAAGTGTTTATCTCAGATGCAGAATCTACATGGGTTCTGCCTTCTGTCATAATCTGAATTCCTCTGTAGACATTCTTGAAATGTTACATTAGACTTGGAGGTGTGAGACTAGAAAACAATCATAGCAATTTTTTCTTAACAATTTTGGAACTATAAACCATGGTTTACTGGAATAATAAATAAGTGCTGAACAATTTTGGAACTATAAACCATGGTTTATTGGAATAATAAATTAAGTGCTGTGCCCACCCACATGCTCTATCCTTACAATATCTGGGACTTTTTAGTTTGCAAAAAGTGTGAGTAAGGGAGAATATGATGGAAGATTAGAAAATTATGTGCGTTGTGGAGAAAGTGAATAGAGAGAGAGGTTTTTCTTCCTCTCACAGTACTAGAACTGAGAATCATGGAATCAAGCTGAATGGTGTAAGGAAGTACTTCTTTACATAATGGATAGTTAAACTATGGCTTTCACTTTTTCAAGGTGCAATGACTGCAAACAACACAGATATCTTTAAAGGTGGATTGACCCATTCATAGACGATAGGACTACCAATGGCTACTGGTCATGATGACTAGAGGCAGCATGCCTCTGAATGTTAGTGGCTGGGGAATAACAGTGGGAGAGGCCCTCGTGTCCTGCTTGTGGGCTTCCTATAGACTTTTGGTTGACCATTGTGGGTCACAGGAGACTGGTCTGATTCAGTAGGACTCTCCTTGTGTTCTCTTCCACTTTCCTCATCCCTTCTCTGATGTATCATCATGCAATATTTCTGGAGTTTGTTTCCTGCCTGAACCAGGGAACTATGCTTTAAATTCTAACTATAAACCAGGATTATAAACCACTATTTTATTCTGCTTGCAACCGAGGATAGTTATATCTGAACTGGGCCAGTGTGATATTATGGATTGAATGTAGGAACGTGGACAAGAAGGATCTGGGTTCAAATCCCTGATATTTATGAGCCATGAGATAAATAAGGTAGCTGTAGGGAGGTCACAATCTCTAATCCTTTTCTACCACACATAGCATTTCTGAAGATAAAATGGGATACAATCTTGGCCTCCTTTCAGGAAGGATAGGTTGTGAAAATGATAAGTAAATAAATTGTCGTTTTACTTGACTTTAAAAAGGGAACAGAGCTAGATGGATTGTATGATTCAGGTCCCAAAACATAGAATAACAGACTTTGGTGATACAGCCTTGTCAGTATGGGTCTGGATGCTGGTCAGCAGTTGACAGTTGTATAACAGACATTTCTATCAGCAGCAGAAGGCCTTCCGAGAATATGTTACAAAATAATAAGAATAATGACAAAGAAGAGGTAAGAGGATATTCATCACTCCAAGAGACTTTTCAAAGGCAATGTCAGCCTTGTAATTCAAGACGGCTTCAAAGCTGGATACCTGAAAGAAGAATTATGAGTAGAGGAACACAGTCAATGTGTCTGGTGTTCTCTGGTTAGCTTTCTTCCCATCACTCAAATGGCTTGTATCCAACTGTGTCTGCCCACCAGCAGAACAGACATTGATGGCAGAACATATTCCCCCTCCCTCCTGCAGCTCCCATTCATCTTCTAAACCTGCTCTGGAGGGTTGGTAACCTTCTTGGGGGGGGGGGGGGAGAGGAAGGGAATGTCCCATTGCAATGTTGGATGAAACCTTATATGTCTATATTGCATACAAAGTAACATGTATTTGGTCAATGCAAAGGATTTGATTTTTGATCATGGTGATTTAAAAATCACCAAGAAGAACTGAACCAATGCTCTGTTATTTAAAATTGTTATTCCCATTTGTACTTAAGATACTCTCTAAAAAACACACTATCTGTTTGATAGCCTCTATAGCAACATATTTATAACTAAAGTTCTTTATGCTCTATTTTGATCCATCATAATTCGGGTTCAGGTCTGGTTCTGGATCAGGAATGGCTTTGGTCATTTTGGTGGATTGCTTAACACAGGGGAATGAACAGGGTGAGTGCAGCCCTGTTAGTACTCCTGGATCTTCTCAGTGGTTTTCGATACCACTGACCATGGTATCTTTCTGAAAGATGGTGCTTCAGGACTTCTTCTCTGCCCTGTGGCCTTTGGGTTATTGCAAGGTTCCATCTTGTTCCCTGTGCTATTTAAGATGTACATGAAACCACTGGAGAAAGTTATCTATTGGTTTGGACTGCAGTGTCACCAATATGCAGATGACCTGCAACTGTCTCCCATCAATTTCATCTCAGGGTGGTGGTGGAATACCAGAATAGGTACTTGGAGGCAGTTTTGTGCTGAGGAATCTGGAGCTTAATCCAGACAAGACAGAAGTACTTTTAGCGGGGAAATCTGTTGATCTGGATAGAGGAATTCAACTGGTATTGAATGACATTGCACACCCGCTAAAGAACCATGTATGTAGCATGGTATTCTTTGGGACTAATCACTGTCTGTGGAAGCACAAGTGATGGCAGTAGCCAGGAGTACCTTTTA
This sequence comes from Anniella stebbinsi, assembly GCA_029215795.1. Taxonomy (NCBI): domain Eukaryota; kingdom Metazoa; phylum Chordata; class Lepidosauria; order Squamata; family Anniellidae; genus Anniella; species Anniella stebbinsi. Next base: position 210,088,933 of record JARDYH010000004.1, read on the forward strand.
TTAATTTTGATTGGTATGTCAGCTGTGACCCTATATAGAGAAAGTGGACCTGGCCTTGGCTATACATGCTATAGTTACATCCAGACTTTACTCCTGTGATGTGTTCTACATTGGGGCTGCCTTTGAAAGTGCCTTGGGAACTTCAGCTGGTACAGAAGCCCGATCCTCTCCCAGCCGGAACAGCTTGGAGGGGGTTGGCTGTTGCAAGGGGGAAGGAGAAAGAAAAGAGACTTGTATGCGTGCACGGCACGTGTACAGCCTCGTGCATGGGCAAAGCCAAGCCTATAAAGGCTCGCCCCGCACAGCCCCTCGGCCTCTTTCGTTCTGGCCCTGCCCTCCCTATCAACTAATATGGGAATAGCCAGTCCTCTTTGTGGAGGAGGCTGAGTAGAAATGTTCCATGCCATTAGTATGCAAAGTTTCGCCTACTCCATACTGGATTTTAATCTTTAAAGTGGAGGATATATAGGTGGATTTAATTGATAAGATGGTGCGGGAATTTGGGGGGATGAGAATAGAGACAGTGAGCACTCTGGCACCCTTATGGTGATTGGCAAGTCAGAGGTCCTGCTCCTCAGGGGCTGTGCAGCTTCCGTGTCAGGATATGGCTTGCCTTTGGGGACCAGCTTGTCTCATCAACCCAGAGCTGTGCAGCCCTGGATGGCGATGACACAGGTATGTCTCACCAAACACTCAAGTGTAGTTGGAAAAGGGGGCCGGGTCACCCGACCCCTGTGTTCAGCTGAGTGGCTCACCCTGATTGGCAGGCTAGTTGCCTGAGATAAATGAGCTAGGTTCCCACACATTCACGCTTAGATCCATGGTGGGGAGAATCTTTATGGTTTTTATGGTTTTAAATTTGTATATCGGTGTTTTTTAAAATGTTCAATGTTTTTAATTTTTGTAAACCGCCCAGAGAGCTTTGGCTATGGGGCGGTATATATATGGAATAAATAATAATAAATAATAAAGAGGCCCTAGTTTATCCCAAGCTCTGGTGTCTGTGTGATTATTTCTTGTGCTTTCTTCTCCACATGCAATGTTCAAGTCCTTTTGAGGCTAGAAAGTGAGATCATATTATACAAACCCTGAACCAACTGTACCAGTTGCCAATGCATTTCCAAGCACAATTCAAAGTGTTACTTTTGACATATAAAGCCACAAATGGTTTGTGTCTAGGTTATCTGCCGTAGGGACATGCCCATGTTTTAACATCATTTTCAGAGATCCTGTGCATTGGCCCACCACAAAGATTAGTAAGGCTGTTGGCACTAGAGATAGGGCCTTCTTGGTGGTGGCCCCTTCCCCTTCCACTGAGATATACAGCTGGACCCACCTGTGGCTGCTTTTAAGAGGGGTTTTGAAACTTATCTGTTCTCCCTGTCTTTTTAAATTTATTTTTAATGACATTTACTGCTGCTGATAAATATTTTGAAACTATATTTTATCTTAACTAGTTTTATTTTTTAAAAAACTTTATATTTAAAATTACTAGTAATAGGTTCATTCTGTTGTTTATACTGTAAGTCACTTTAGGAAGATTATGGTCTTGAAAGATAGCTAAGAAATGGATGGTGATGGTGATGATTAAACAACTATGCTCCCTAAGATTAGTCACAACTAAAACTATAGCTGTATAAGAAGGTGATATGGTGCAAGACTGTTTGAAGACAGAGTGCCTAGCACTGTTCAGAAGCACTTGCTTGGCAGATCAGTGTCTTTCAGTGACACAGGCTGTAGATGTCCTTGTTTGTTTGAGTCCTAAACTGATCTCTACATTAGCAAACTGGTTATGCTCTGTAGATGGATGAGGAGCCTAAGTGACAGGGAAGAAACCCACCTAGCCTTCAGAAGATTGGAATGACCACCTCCCTCCTGCAAACCTCTCCACAAAATAGCAAAGACCAAGATTGCACATAGGTGCCACCTTCAGGTTGCCAGGAAACACAGGCAACAGAGAACAGCATGTAGTTCTGAGCCCACATCTGGCTGGGACTGGGAATTATACTGACTAGGCTGACCATATGAAAAGGAGGACAGGGCTCATGTAACTTTAACTGTTGTAGAGAAAAGGGAATTTCAGCCAGTGTCATTTGTATGCAATTAGTTCCTGGTGAAATTTCCTCTTCATCACACCAGTTAAAGTTGCAGGCACTATACTAGAGTAACCATATACAAAAGAAGGCAGGGCCCCTGCAACTTTAACTGGTGTGATGAAGAGGGGATTTCACCAGGAACTAATTGCATACAAATGACACTGGCTGAAATTCCCTTTGCTCTACAACTGTTAAAGTTACATGAACCCTGTCCTCTTTTTCATATGGTCAGCCTAATACTGACTGAAGGGTCATTTGTTGCCCTGCAGCCTAAGGCATGGCATCCTCCAAGGCCAATTCTCCCCCCACCTTTCACCTATGGAATTCACAGACCCCATCTTCTGTTAAGCATCTGAGAACTAATTGCAGAACACAGTAGGTGAGCATGAAATAGAGTACAAGAATGTTCTGGTGGGATTGGTGGATGGTCATAGGATGGCATCTTCTGGAGTCAGGAATTTGTTCCCCAAATCCAGATGTTATCTGCATTGGAGTGGCAGATGTAGGGATGTGCCTAGAAATTGTTTGAAACGCATACCCTTAATATAAAAATTGTGGATCTAATAAAAGACAAGCAGACTATGTTCCTTCAGGGTAGGATTAAGATCAAACAACTGTTGTGTCCTGGTATTATGTTTTGATGTAAAGAAATAGCTAGTAAATAAGCAGATTCCCATCTGGATAAACAACAACAGTCTTATTTTGATTAAAGAGAGCTATTCCATGTTCTTCCTCAAGCTATTACTTTGCTAGGAGTATGCTACTAATTTACAAGCAGCAGCAACAAAACCCCCTCAATGAAAGGGCTTGATCATATCATGTATTTTAGCTACATCAGTACAAATAGTATCTTCTATTGCTTTAACTAAAATAGTATCCAAATTCTCGAAAGCGAGACAGAAAATCATGCTCTACCGCCTATCAAGGAAAATCCATGGAGTAGGATGAACCCAGCACACAGCAGTAAGATAAATGTTCAGACAATATGATAAGCCATGATTAGGCTGCTAACTCTTGTGCAGCAAATGGTTAGTGAAAATGTTTAAATCATGGTTATGTACCCAGTATGGTTAGGAACGGTTGACACGACATGCTAAGTCATGGTTCACACAACATGCTAAGCTATAATGTTTAGCTCAAAATGCTTAACCACTGTGGCTTAGCATGTCGTCTGAACAGGGTCAAAAGGTATTAACCTGTGCAATAGATATAGCTTTAGGCATGCACTAGCAGATCATCTTGAGAAGCAAATTTTTCCTCTCTAAAGCAACAAAGTTGATGAAATTTCCTGTTTTGTCCTGCAAGTTCATATTCTATTAAACACGTTTTGATCCTCTAATAACAAAATCATCTGCCTCTGATCTCACTTGATTAGCCACTAGCAATTCTAGAACTTCTGTTGTCAGTGGTTGGTCACTGTCAAGCCCATCTTGCAGCCCTGGATACCTATATAAGGTAGGGCAGGACTTGCTACCAAGGTTGATGCTACATAGCTATTATTTGTGAGCACACTCTAAAGAAGAAACATCTTTTGTATTTTGCATTTTATGTTTAGCCTTGTAATGTCTATATTGTGCATTATGTTCCTGTATTAAATGTGGCGATGTTGTGTGTATGTGTGTGGTGTGCAAATTTGTCAAGATAATGTGGGAGAGAAAATAGCATTTCCCAGTAGCCTTTTTTATTGTACATGGCAGAATGTGAATGTGTTCTTCACCAGATTGCATTATCCATCTGTTACCCAAGAAAGCTTAGTGCTTCCTGGACTTCTTTGAGTTATTTACTTTAATAGTCTTCCTTTTATAGAAAAGATTATCTCACAAACTGGATTCTCCATACTAGATAGACTTTATGATTTAATCCTGTCGTTGATATATAATTCTAATTATGTTTCTCCCCCCACCCTTTAAAAATGTAATATCACTTCTCCTGAAACAGTTACGTAAACATATACAGGATTTTATTTCTTATGTTTGTGATATTACCTTGAGTACAGTTTCTTTCCTTGCTGCACTTTGAGAAATAGCCCATGTGGGAATCTCTGGATGATCTAAGCCCATCTATCTGGGGATGTTTCTCCCTCCCTTCAGGGTAGTCTGGACCATTTAAATGGTCATATATTATTCTCCTTTGGGGAAGGGTAGGGGCAGCTCAATGATACCCTTTCCTTGCCTTAAATGGATTTGGATCAAACCTATTAATTAGAAGGGGATGCAGGGGGTTTCTTCAATAGAGGTGGTCTTCCCACATTGTGGCCTGTAGAACAAAAAGCACCTGCATTTTCAGGATTCCTGATAGGATGAAGTTGAACGTACATAGTTCAGAGGTGAGAAGACAACACATTCCCTCCTTTATATATGTTCAATGATAGTGTGAAAAGAGCTGCAGTCTGAACTCATATTGTGGTGCATGTGGAAAAAATTCTTGGTTTTCCTTCTTGAATATGCTGTATTAGATTTTTAGCTTATTTGAAATGTTAAAAAGTGTGTGGTTGTCTGTGTAGGGATGGATGGATATACCTACATTCATTATGTCTCTTGGATGTCTGGGTTACACATTCAGAGAGGTAGATAAGCAACAACAACGTGTTAAATGTCTATAATGATTTTATGGTACAGTCCCAGAAAATGTTTTCTCTTTGTCGACATAACATTATAGCCCCACTTTACTTTTGGAAAAGAGGGGAAATCTGTAGAGCAGGGGTGGGCAAACTGTGGCTAGCTCAGGACTGGCCTAACACATTTTGCTGCCTGAAGTAAAGGACGATTCCTCTCCCATTCCATGTACGTAACCTGACTGGGCTGGCAGTTAAATCTTTCTGGAACAACTGACAATGGGAAAGCATCCTTCACCACACCTGAAGGGAGCAGGGCAGCCTAGGGATGTAAGACTTACTGCATGGCCTACAACTCTCCCCCGAAACCCCCTTGCTGCTGCCTGAGGTGACCGCCTCGCTTTGCCTAACTGTAGGGCTGGCCTAACCAAAAACGCTCTCTGGTAGACCTCTAGCAAGAGCGACCTGTCCCTCTCCAGGCAGCCCATGGGGGAAGAGGGAACAGAAGGGGATGGCAGAGAGAGTGAAAGGGAGGAGGTAGCAGAAAAATAGAAAAAATAGGGTAGTCCCACCAATGTTCAGCTCTCTACCCACTTCTGACACGTTGCCCTAAGAGTTTATACCCTCCACAGAAGGGGAAAAAGTTTCCCTAGCCCTGCTGTAGAGTATAATTCCTAGTGTGTGCTGGAACCATTGATATGCTTCTAAAGAACCACTACAATTTAAATAATAGTGCCATCTTATGCATCTTTAGACAGAAAAAAGTCCTACAACCTCCAGCATTCCCCAGCCAACAGTGCTGACTAGGACATGCTGGGAGTTGTAGGACTTTTTTGTCTAGATATGTATAGAATTGCACCCTAAAGCAGCCTTTCCCAACCTGGTGCCTTCCAGATGAGTTGACTGCAATTCCCATAATTCCTAGTCATCATGCACTGGCCATGCTGTCTGGTAATTATGGGAGTTGCAATCAGACACAATTAAAGGATCCTGTGTGGTCAAAGTACTTGCCCATAGAAGAGACTACTTGTTGCCTCTCTTCATGATTCACTGATCTAGACTTGGTTTCTTCCAACCCATTTCCAGTGGATTCTGCCCTGTCTCCTCACATGGGTTTGGATCCTTCAATCACCCCGAGGCAGCAGAATGATCTGATCCAGAAAGAATTTGTACAGAAATACTGGAAGCATGTTCCTCTGTCGACAGTTAGTTCTCACTTTAACACTCTCTGAAAACCAATTGTAAGGTACACATGCCTCTAAATTAATTTTCAGGGGGGGCATGAAGATTGGAAGTTTCCCGTCTAGAAGTTCTTGTCTTGTCTTTTATTTATCTCTCTTATCTGTGTCTTTGTATTCATTTGTCTCTACTCAGTCATTGATGAAAAAGCAACTAAATACCTTCGACTCATAGCAAATCACTTAATGATTAAGAGTAAAATACTTGTGGGAGTGTGTGTTTAAGAGCCTATCCACACTACTGCTTTAAAATGGTTTATAACAGTTTTAAACCGGTTAATAATGGTTATTAACTGGTTTAAAACTGTTATAAACTGTTTTAAAGCGGTAGTATAGATAGGCTCTTTATCTTGTTTCTAAGCTGAAAAGGATTTAGATATCCACTGACTGACCAACAAACCCTCCTTTCCTGCCTTCTCTTTCTATCCTCCCCTTGCCTTTCCCCTCCCCAACAACTCTACTTCTCTGGCCAGATCAATGTCAGTAGTTAAATGGATCAGTTATTTGAAAGATGTCTGTTGACCTTTCCGCCGTGATTGATTGCATGAGAGTGCACAGAAGTGAGGATTCCAGGCAAGGAGAGGAGTCACTGCTGCCTACTTTCTCTCACCACTCCCAATAGGCTGCTACAGTTTCCCACAGAGGAATAAGCTGCCTGCACAGATGCGGGGCCAGAGAGTGCTCTCAAGTAACCATAATGAAGCCGAGAGCCGCATCTAGCCTTCCTCAGTGGCCTGGAGGAATTATTTATGAAGAGGAGTCAAGAGCTGAGTGGTTTACTGGCCTTCAACACACTTCCTGGCCTGAGGTTTGGAATCAGAAAGTCACAGGAGCCCTGTGTGACAGCTGCCCCAGGGTGTTGGTCTGCACACTACCAAAATAGAAGACCAAGTGACAGCAGGCGGAACCGCAGAGACATTTTTGTCTCTCTCTCCCCCATCACTCAGAGTAGCAATTTGCTTTTAATTTATCATTCCCTTCTTTGTGGCATTGTTAAAGCCCAGGAATAAAACCCCCAAAATGTGTGGAATCTCTTCCTTCAAGAACTCTGTTCCCTGTTGTGTTTTCTTTCTGAAAATAATTTTGACAGGGCCTTTAATTTGATTTAAAACTCCTGTAACCAGTTCTATGGAGGAAAGGGATTTTGACCTTTTAGGAACCTGTTTTATTTAGTTCTTGGGGATTTGTTTTCGTATTATGAATAAGATATACAGTTCGATAACACAGTGAGCACCATCCTCTTTGCACATAGCCAGAGAATACAAATTACCTTGAGAGGGCAGAAAACATGAAGCAAGTTGTGCATTATTATTTTGTTTTTCATCTTTTTAAAGTCTCTTCTGTTGATTCTGTAATTCACTACATGTTCGCAATTTTCAGTCGCTTACTTAATAAGCATGTAACAACACTACAGTATTCTTGGGCACGTTGTGATAATGTTCTTGTGCTGAATCCATATTTTACAATCCAGCAATACAAAACAAGTAATGAAAAAGTTCATGGGGTTGTTTCTTGATTTCAGATTATCAGAGAAGAACATAGTTCAGGTGTTTATATACAGTTGACAGAAGTAGCGAGGAAATATAGACTAGTGCAGGGGTGGACAACTTGTTGTAAGCCAGATGTTTTGGCTTACAACACCCATCAGCCCTAGATAACATAGCCAATGGTGAGGGATGATAGGAGTTGTAGGCCAAAACATCTGGAGGGCCACAAGTTGTCCACTCCTGGACTAGATGGTTACATGATGTTCAAATGCATAAAGCTACATAAAATGAATAGGTGATGTGGAAGATGAGGCTATCAATGGCTACTAGTCATGGTGGCTATATATTACCTCTAGTATCAGATGTACTATGCCACTGTATACCTGTTGCTGAGAAATACCAGTGGGATGGAACTGTTGCACTCGTTCTACCTGTGGGCTTCCCACAGGTAGTTGGTTGGCCACTATGTGAATACAATGCTGGATTAAAAAGTTATTATCCTACTAAATATGCAATATTATACGGTCCCACAACTGGAAATCATTGGATGAAAATGAGCTATTTGTGTAGCAATGGTTTTTTGTGTTTAAAAAATACTATACAGTTGTAGTGCTAACCACGCTTACTAGAAACTAAGCTCTATTGAACTCAGTGGGACTTACTTTGGTGCGAACATGTATAGGATTGTGCTATAAGAGTATTAAATATTGTTCCTTGAATGTAGGCAGGGTTCCAACAAAATAGAGACTCAATATAGACTGGATTCCAAAGAATTTACTATAAGTTCCATTCATCCGGCATCCACTTGGCAAACCGTTTTTGAATTTAAGGTGATTTTCAAAAGTAGTTCCTGGACAGCGAAAGCCTGATCTCAGTGATCCATCCTCTGCTAACCACCATCTTAGACTACTGTAATGTGTCCTATGTAAGGCTGTCTTTGAAGGCAATTAGGAAACTGCATTTTGCTCAGAATGTCATAGCTAGATCACAGCCTGGGACTAGGGCATTATGAGAATACTGCATTTGGTGCTTTGCCAATTGCACTGGCTTCCAGTTTATTTTTATGCCCAATTAAAAGTGCTGATCTTGAACTTTAAAGCCTTTCATGGCTTAGGAACAGAGTACTATCTGTACATGTGCGTATCGGCCTGTTCTGTATGTGCTTATCCATTCATTAAGATCTCCTGAAGAGGACCTTTTGCCAGCTGTCACTTCTATCAGAGGTGAGGTGAATAGTTACCAGGGAGAGGGCCTTTTCAGTGGTGGCTCATCACTGTGCAATGCCTTCCATGGAGAGGTCTGCCTAGCATCTACTTTGATGTCCTTTCAGAACCAGTCAAAGATCTTTCTGTGTTTTCAGGCCTTTTAGATATAATTTTAGTTCTGCTAGTTCTTTATAGCTGGATTGTAAGATCTTGCTGCTTTTTAGTTCTTGTGTTTTTATGACTGTTTGGATCTGTTTTCTGTGTATTTTAATAGTTTTTGTATTTTTCAAAAATATAAGCCACCCTGGTCATTTTTATTTAAGGATGACATAAAATATCTGAAATAATAAACAAATGTTCATATATACTGATTCCATGGAAAATTGTCTTCAGAAAAATGGGATCATATCATTCATAACTGGAGCTAGAAAGCAATATTTTACCAGCCTTAAAGGGTCGATATGGAATATTTGTTTTTGGCCACTATAAGGCTGCAATCCTGTACATACTTTCCTGGAAGTAGGTCTCACAAAACTCAGTGGGACTTACTTCTCAATCACTGTGTATAGAATTGCAGGGTAAGTATTGTACTTTGTTAAATTGGTTGCTGATTTTATTGATACATTACATCTGCCCTATTTTATGTTTTTGATTGATTGTTAATATATATTTTACTTTATATTTTGTTGTATTACTGTTAGCTGCCTTGAGCATCATCATTTGGTGGAAAGGCAGGAAACAAATGTAACCTATAAATAAACAACCCTGGGAACAATTGGTAGTGGAAAAATTGATATATGCACATCAATTGAGAATTGCAGTAGGACAGGAGAAACCAGTAGAGTTTAATAAAAGTGGATTCCTTTTGAAAACATAAATTTGGGGAAGATGCATTTCAACAAAGACCATATAAATGTTTGTTTGTGTTGAATTATTAAATCGGTTTCTTTGAGCAGTGGCATTTTAAATATAGTTTTAAGATGTTTTATTTAGTAGTTGTAGCTAAGGACTATTAATGTTATTTGATATTTGATTAGGTTATGGGTTTTTCTGTTTCTCTTTTTGTGATCTTGTATTACAGTAAAAGCTGGGATTCTCAGGGCATTGCTTAGGGATGCAGCTATAAGCATTTAAAAGAACCCTTTGCTTTGAATCTTTAATGAAAAGTACAAAGCAATAATTTATTATTTTGTATTTTTCATTAAAGATTTAAAATAAAAGTTAGTTGATTTTTTTTAAAAAAAACACAATGTTCTTAAGTCACATATATCTGCAAAGTCCTACAAAATCTGCTTCTCCCTCTCATACTTTTCAGATCAAATTTCAAGCTAATCATTTTGAGGGGGAAAAACTCTTGAGTAATTTGGGACAGGGTTTTCTATAAGCTCAGAAATTAGATTTTTTTTTTTTGGCTGCATTTTCAGAAAGCCCCCAACTCCTCCACCAACCCTTTGTGTGTTTAGAGGAACTAATACAGAGACCTGGTTCACATATAACACTAACCCCGTGGTTAACTCATGGTTTGTTGCCCTACCCAGAGTTTGTAATTGAAATCACCTCTGATTTCACTGAAATTCGTGAAGATAGGTTAAACCCTCACTAATCACTTGTCCCTGTTTACAAACATTGAAAAGAAGAAACAGTTTGGTTCCTTTGTTTCTTCCAGTTAAAATTGGTAATACAAAATACAGGTTCATTTTTTTAGAAAACTACATCACTAAAATTCTTTTTACATTTTTAACACAGTAGAAAGTGGCACAATGACAAAGTTGAAAGGGAATAGCTAAAACAACACCATCTGTTCTAGTCCCATTGGCTCAATGGCACTTACTACCAATTGAAGTAGAGTTGAACATGTAATGTTTTACATATGTTAGTGGCATAACTGACCCCCCCCCCCAAAAAAAAACCTCATCATAGCATGAATCTTTAGAATATACCACGGGAACATCCAATTCAAGAAATAATATGTCCTTGGGATTCAAAAGAATGTTCCTTTGTGAATAAAGGGGGTGAGATGACACAACTGTATGGATTGTAAATTGGGCCACATTTATTAAATCTGATCTGCCAAGGGGGATCCCTGGATAGCTGCTCCACTGTGCTGGCCCTAGCCAGTTAATGTAATTCTGTCATTACAGAATCGGCACCCCCTGGATTTCTCCATCCTAGGCTGACCATATGAAAAGGAGGACAGGGCTCATGTAACTTTAACAGTTGTAGAGAAAAGGGAATTCCAGCCAGTGTCATTTGTATGCAATTAGTTCCTGGTGATATTCCCTCTTCATCACAACAGTTAAAGTTGCAGGCACTATACTAGAGTGACCATATACAAAGAAGGCAGGGCCCCTGCAACTTTAACTGGTGTGATGAAGAGGGGATTTCACCAGGAACTAATTGCATACAAATGACACTGGCTGAAATTCCCTTTTTTCTACAACTGTTAAAGTTACATGAGCCCTGACCTCCTTTTCATAGGGTCAGCCTACTCCATCCCCTGTCACATCCCCCCTCTGGTTGCAAAACACTAGGTGTGCGAGGCGAGATAGCCTCACAGACAATCCTTATCCCTTCTTTGGGGCTGTGAAACCCTCAGCGGGAGGCCTCAGCCATCACCTGTAATTGCCAGCGATGCCTCAGAATGAGTACCATCCCTATCCAGACAAACATAGCCCACCCAAAACAGCCTATCTATGTGACCAATTGAACCAAAAGAAAACCTGCCAAATCAATCTAAGATGATACCACCCTACTTACAGTTTGAAACGGGCAAAATGATACACAACAAGCCAATGGGACTGTGTGCCAAAAATTTGTGCTCAAAGGAGAGACCAATTAAACCCCCACACTGCATACAGGGAGGGAGCCCCATCTTGAGTATTGTGTGCAGTTCTGGGCATCACACTTCAAGAAGGATGCAGACAAGCTGGAGCGTGTTCAGAGGAAGGCAACAAGGATGATCAGGGGTCTGGAAACAAAGCCCTATGAGGAGAGACTGAAAGAACTGGGCATGTTTAGCATGGAGAAGAGAAGATTGAGGGGAGATATGATAGCACTCTTCAAATATTTGAAAGGTTGTTACGTGGAGGAGGGCCAGGATCTCTTCTCAATCATCCTAGAGTGCAGGACACAAAATAATGGGCTCAAGTTACAGGAAGCCAGATTCCGGCTGGACATCAGGAAAAACTGATGGACGTCAGGACAGTTAGAGCAATACGACAATGGAACCAATTACCTAGGGAGGTCGTGGGCTCTCCCACACTAGAGGCCTTCAAGAGGCAGCTGGACAACCATCTGTCAGGTATGCTTTAAGGTGGATTCCTGCACTGAGCAGAGGGTTGGACTCGATGGTCTTATAGGCCCCTTCCAACTCTACTATTCTATGATTCTATGACACTTCAAAGAGGCTGGGTGGAAGGCCCTGCTCCACACGCTAATATTGCCTGGTAAGCCCATCCTCCAGCCAGCTGCACCACGGAGTCCTGCCAATGCTGAGGCTTGCCAGTGCATTCCTTCATTCCCTCTCCACACTTGCAATGCCCCCAACCTCCCATGGTCAGGTAAGCCAAACGCTGGGTAGGCATTTCTTCACAATATGAAAAGAAAGACATTCTACATCTTAATGGGTTGGAAACCATGAAAAATAAGTGATTGCTATTTTGTGTTGCTAACTAGTCGATCTTTAATCAAGTGGTGACTGTGGTCCTGTTACAGCCGTAAGAACCTGCCTAGCTCTTTCCAGTGGATCCAAAGGTTTTGTTCTGTGAATGAGCATCAGTTCATGCATGGAAAGTTATCTCCCCTTGGCTTATTTACCAATTATTAGTTTGTTCGCTGGGTGAAGCGGCTGCAGCCACCATCTTATTTTCCCCAGAATGCCTCTGGACCTTTTGTCGAGGCCTAGAAGCAATCTGGAGAAGTCAAGATGGTGGCAGCTGAAGCTGCTTCATGCAGCACTTACTGTTAGAATGACGGGCTGCTTGTTCTTGCGTCTGTCCACTGCTCCAACCCTGGTGAACTTACAAGGAGAGCCCATCAAGGCAGTGTTTGCACAGAGCCCCATTAAACCTGTCATAAGCTTCGGGCTCTGGCTTTAAATGAAGAAATGTTTGGCTTCGAAAGTTTTCCCTATGAGGAAAGGCTACATATGAGCTTTTTAGTTTAGAAAAATGCAGCTAAGAGGAAAACCGACAGTGGTTCATAAAAGTATGCATTGTGTGGAGAAAATGGATAGAGAGAAATATTTCTGTTTCAAAACACTAGAACTTAGAGCCAATCCACACATAAGCTTGTAACGTTTTAAAATGTTGACTGTAACGCTGTAAATTTTAACGCTTTAAAACGTAACAGGCCACATTAAGTATTCCTTACCGTTGTAATCTTTCATTTCTTCCTTCTTCAATGCGTTTAATAAGGTCACACATTGGCTTTTCTTCGTTTCTTCCTGTAACGGAGCCTCCTCTCCCAGTACTTTCCCCACCCACTTCCTCCTTTGCCCCCTTCCTTTCACTTCCTTTCTTTGTGGTTTTAACCATGTAAGCGCCTGCGTTGAATTTTAAACAACAGCAACAGCAGTAGCAAGCATTTGGGCACCAGAAAAGCAGGCAATGCCCCCACGACCCTGATAGGATACCGTACTTTCAATTTCAGCGGCTATGACACGGTAAGAAAGGACACATCATTCTTTAAAAATCATGTCATTTTAATAATATAACGTTATCACTCTAACACTTTCGTTCCAAAAAACAACTGGTATAAAACGCTTCAGTAAGTGCGTTGTGTGTCCCAAAGCATTGTCAAAACCCATTCTTAAAGTTTTAAAGCTTATGTGTAGATTGGCTCTGAGAGTCATCCGATGAAGTTGAATGGTGAGAGATTCAGGGCAGACAAGGGCTGTGAAAGATGTGGTGAAGGCCTCCAACTTAGATGGCTTTTTACTCATTTGATTTATATCCTGCCCTTCCTCACCAGGGTGGCCAATAACCCATATAAAATGGCACAACATTTAAACACCATTAAAATCATAACTCTGAAATTTTAAATACATGGTAAAATACAATAAAAACATCACAAAGACAACAGAAAGCAAATGAACCACTTACCTGTAGAAAACCTGTAGAAATAAATACGTTTTAAGCTGGCATCTGAATTACAACAGAGCTGGGGTGCCACCATGATGAACGCTCTGCCATGCATCATAGCCCTATGGGCCACATTCCTCAAAGCCATCACAAGCAGAGCCTTCCTGGTTGATCTCAAACTGGATAGTACTGGGGAAGGCGGTCCTTCAAGGTCCTTTAAGAGAGGATTAGACAAATTCATAGATGAAAAGGGTAGAAACAAATCTTGTGGGAGAGCAACCTGAAGGATTGTCAGACTTTCTTCAAGAAAGAGCTCTGCAGGCGGGATGGGGAGTGTGAACAATCACTGTGCACTGCTGCTGCCTCCAATACCTTGCTCTGAAGGGTTCATTTTTAGATCAAGGCACTAATGGGGAGGTGGCCCTAGAGATTGCCTGTGCTCGCTCTGAAAAAGGACCCTTCAGAGTGAAGCATTTGGCTGGGTGGGGAAAGCTCTGTGGACAGCCATGGTGGGCACTCTCTTGCTGCAGCCACCCAGTGTAGCTCTGCAGAGCAGCCACCCACCTATGTGTTAGAATGAGGCATACGGTGAGCAGTGGTGGCAGCAGTACCCATTGTTCTGGAGAGCTGCAGTGGCTGCTTTCCTGCTGCATCATTTGCCACAGCAGGATTGAGGCCAGTTGGGCTCTCCGGAGCATCCACCCCCCTCCACACATGCCTCATTTTTAGAGGCACAGGGCAGTGGCAGGACATGGATTCCCAGGAGTGGGCAGGATCCACCATCCTTTCTGGTCTGCCACCTGTTATTTTATTTATTATTTATTTATTTATTACATTTGTATACCGCCCCATAGCCGAAGCTCTCTGGGCGGTTTACATAGGATTAAAAACAATTAAAAACAATATACAAAAATTAAAACAGCAAAAACATACAACATACACACAATCTGTACATTTAAAAACCACTTCAACACTTCAAAAAACTACAAAAACAGAACAAACCCAGGCTCCTCAGATATTACCAAATGCCTGAGAGAAGAGGAAAGTCTTGACCTGGCGCCAAAAAGATAACAATGTTGGCGCCAGGCGGGCCTCGTCGGGGAGATCGTTCCACAATTGGGGAGCCACCACAGAGAAGGCCCTCTCTCTTGTTGCCGACCCCCGAGCTTCCCTCAGAGGAGGCACTCAGAGGAGGGCCTTAGATGTTGAACATAGTGTTCGGGTAGGTTCATGTCGGGAAAGGCGTTCCATCAGGTATTGTGGTCCCAAGCCGTGTAAGGCTTTATAGGTTAAAACCAGCACCTTGAACTGGGCTTGGAAACATACAGGCAGCCAATGCAAGTGGGCCAGAGTAGGTCTTATATGCTCGAACCTACTGGTTCCAGTTATCAATCTGGCCGCTGCATTTTGCACAAGCTGCAGCTTCCGAACCACCTTCAAAGGCAGCCCCACGTAGAGTGCATTGCAGTAATCTAACTTGGAGGTTACCAGAGCATGGACAACTGAAGCCAGGTTATCCCTGTCCAGATAGGGACGTAGCTGGGCCACCAACCGAAGTTGGTAGAAGGCACTCCGTGCCACTGAGGCCACCTGCGCCTCAAGTGACAGGGATGGTTCTAGGAGAACCCCCAAGCTACGAACCCGCTCCTTCAAGGGGAGTGCAACCCCATCCAGAACAGGTTGAACACCCTCCATCCGGTCAGCGGAACCACCCACTAACAGCGTCTCAGTCTTGTCTGGATTGAGTTTCAGTTTATTAGCCCTCATCCAGTCCATTGTCACAGCCAGGCACTGGTTCAGCACATCCACAGCCTCACCTGATGAAGATGAAAAGGAGAAATAGAGCTGTGTGTCATCAGCGTACTGATGACAACGCACTCCAAAACTCCGGATGACTGCACTCAATGGTTTCATGTAGATGTTGAACAGCATGGGGGACAAAACTGACCCCTGCGGAACCCCATACTGGAGAATCCACGGGGCCGAGCAATGTTCCCCAAGCACCACCTTCTGGAGCCGACCCACCAAGTAGGAGCGGAACCACTGCAATGCAGTGCCTCCCACTCCCAACTCGGCCAGTCGTCCCAGAAGGATGCCATGGTCGATGGTATCGAAAGCCCCCAAACCTCATGGGAGGGATGGCCCTGATGCTGGCTGCTGATGCTTCATCTGATACCATTACACGGCATTAATTAATTCTATCCATTTGCCCTGCTCTCTTAATATTGGCCCTGTTCAGGCATTCGCCTGAATGCCTGAGAGCTTAATGTGTGTAGACGGATGGATCCATACATGCTGGTCCCTCCCCTAAATTTCTGGGTGTTTTGCCCCCACCCCATGTTGAATTGGCAAGGTCTGAACTGGAGCTCTGATCAAGGTTCCTTATCATGGGAAGGTTTAACTGTGGTGGGCGGGGCAATATCTGAACTGAGGTATCACAGCTTGCATGTCTGCAGACTTAGGGGGCAGTGGCAGCATGCAAGGCCACAATTCTTTATACACTTTAAGCCCTGATGCGTTTGCCTGAACGGTGATATCATTACACTCAAAAGCTTTCATTGTAATTAAAAGGGTAGCAACAAAAAAAGTTCCTGTCCTGAGAAGTTTATAATGTATACAAGATGGGACAACATATCAGAGATAAGCCACAGTATCAAGAGAGAGCTGTTGTTTCCATGATTCTTAAAGAGGGGTTCACTGCGCTTGAATGTTGTCCTATAAATGTTCCTCTGAAAGGGATGCCCAGTTGTAGCTACATATGTTATTAGCCCTTGGACTGAGACTGTTCTGTTCCAAAATATTTTATAGGTGATCACGAATGTCACTGTTTGCTTATCTGAGTAAATTGTGCTGGTAAATGGTGTTTCGGAGATACTTCTCTAGTTTGTGTAGTAGACTAATTTGTCCAATAAAATCTCCAGGAAAAAGCACTATTGAGTTAATAAAAAAAAGGACCAAAGGGCTCATTATCTCATCCGTTTCCAAAGCTGTCTTTGTTTAATGGTAAGGGATCAATTAATGATGTACACTGGTAGATTAAAATTTGATTGGATAGGGATTTGGGAAAACTGAACCAATGGCCAAATTATTTCTGTTCTTTTGTCTTGCTATAGAAGAACTTTCTCTGTTTCAACCTTTGCCCCAAACACAACAGCCCACTGTATGTTATTTAAGATTTCAGAGAATAACTTGGTGACTATTCTTCCGCCCCTTGGTAATTGAGCTATTGGGTTCTGCAGGGTGCCGTCTTTTCCCCAATACACTGTTTTTAAAATAACTATTTATATGGTGTTTTATTCATTTTATATATTATTATGAAGCTGCTAGGAGGGGTCATTAGGGGATTTGGAGGAAGGTTCCTTCAGTATTCTGATGACACACAGCTCTGTCATCCTGTATCAGGCAAGTTTGTGCAAGTGCCGGATGAGAGCCAGGTTCATAGAAAGATCAAGTTCATACTCTGGGGATACTCCTAGATCCATCACTGTTGCTGGAGACCCACGTGGCCGTGGCAGCTTTGAGTGCCTTTTATCCACTTCAACCGATATGCCAGCTATGGTGTTTCCTGGACAAATGGATAACTTGTCCACAGTGGTACAGCTGTGGGCAAGATTGGATTACTGCACTGTGCTCTGCTTGGGACTGCCCTTAAGGCTGCTCTGGAAGCTGCAGCTAGTGCAGAATGCAGCGTCTCAGTTGTTGTGAGGAACTGCTCCTTTTCAGCATCTAACTCCTTTACTGAGGGAACTGCATTGGCTGCCTATTCGCTATGTTGTAAATAATAACAGTAGTAATTAAACCACAGTCAATCTGCAGTGCATGTGTTGTGTGCGTGGCCACCATTTTGCATATCCAACCCCTAATCAGGGGTTATCATTTCATGCAAACTTGGTGAGCATGGGTTATGTGAAGGTTAAGAAACTCTCCCATAACCCTAGAACATACAATGGGTTATGCAAGGGTTATTTAACCCTTGCTCAGTGGGTTCTCACAATTGAACAACCTCCGAGCTGAGTTGGATATGCAAAGTGGGTGCTGTGGTTCATCATGACAAGTTTCACCTTGTCATGCAAACCATGTCACTATCAGTGCAGTCTGGAAATGCCATTTGAATTACAATCAGTGATCTAAGAGGACTAAAAGCATTCCAAAATAGATTTTTGTATTCTTTAGGGATTGACTGATGAACACAAAAGAAACATTCAGTTCCAGAATTCAATTAAGGAATGTTATAGCTAATGCAATTATCAAGGGAGGTTTGCATTTAATAGGTGATGGCCTGACTTCTGCCACAGAAAGTTGGGAGTGACACAAAATACCTCAGACACTATGCTGCTGTTACCCTACTGAGGAAATTAATGCAAGGTAATTTCATATGATAATGCAAACTAAATAAAAATGGCTAAAGAATAATAAAAATAGACGTTAGCAGTCCACCCACACTACTGCGAAGCTGTTGGATTATGTGTGATTAACAGAACCATATCTGTAAAATGCATTACATTTTATACTTGATTAACCAGACACTTCTGCCACTATATTCTGTTCTTCCTACTCATTGGATTCCTCTTCCTTACTTTTCTTGTTAAAGCGACATATAATGATCCTATAGTTGAAGAAGAGGCATGTGCAAGTGAAGAAATGAAATGTGAGAGCAACATTTTTGTCACAGAACTGATAGCTAATCAGGGATCACATCACCAGGATGACATCATAACACTTTGGGCTTATGCAGCAGGGTTGTGTCTATAGTCAGTATATGCTGTGAAGAAATCTAGTTTCTTTGGGAGATTTAGCTGCTGGTAGCAAGCTCCATTTCATTAGGAGGGATTGACACACATTAATTAAAACCACCTGCGAGTGTTATCGTAAGGTTTTTAGTCTCCAGGCTTTCAAGGTCAGAGCTGAAGTTCTGCCAAAATTCAACAAACTGATTCCAGCTGGGTTAGAGTGAGAAACTTTCTGAGTATCCCCTGGCTCAGGCTGGGTTGGACGTTAAGGGGTGGTGGCAGTCTATCGGGTAAGTTGTTTGCTCACTGTCCACAGAGCAGTGGGGAGTTGGGCATTTTGGGGTAGCCCCTCTTAACCCTCCTACCCTCTCTCCCTCTGTTTCTTCACACATGCAGTCATCAGGACTAAATGCTTTTCTACAAAATATGTGTAATCTTAAAGGTATTATCTGTACTAGTTCTCTTGGTAGTATATTTTGGTTCTGGTCCATCGCCTGATCTTTCTGTGCCTTATAGTGCCTCATGATTTTTGGCATAAGGCTCTCAGCATATGGGGTCAACTTGCCCCTTTGGGCCAGCCAAGGTTATAGCTCAACCCTCTAGCACCAGCAGAACAGCTGCTGTTGGTAATACCATGTTAGAACTTTCCAGGCTATTCAATAACGTAGTGATGTCACTATGCTATCCTGCTATATTGAGCTGTATAAGATGACTTCTATAGCTCAAGGGGAAAGTACTTAGGATAACCTGTAGTCCCTATAGAAAAAATGTATGTTAAGCATAGGTGATTCAAGATAGTGTGTGTGTGTGTATGTGTGCGCACACATACGTATTTATCAAAATGGTGTTCACTCCATAGATAACTAGTGTAGTGTAGCATTATGGCATGGTGGGAAAGAAGAAAATGGTGGGCAATTATATTTGTCTCTTTTCACCATGCGAAAATGCTCAAAACATTGTGCTTAAATATGTATCTGTACACTGTGCTGTCCTTTCTTTAATGAAAAAAGAAACTGGGGCAAACTAGAGGGAATTAATGTTTTAATTTAGTTTCTTTCACACTGTCTAGGTGCCATACCTGTTTTAGAACATTTTAAGATAAATGCAGGTCACAGACTCCTGGATTAAAGTTTCCTAGTGAATGTGGAGTACATAATTTATGTTTTATCATATTGAAATGTGGCTCCTGCCGTGAGTTATTTCTTTGCAAATGCCAAATCAAATGTTTAAAAGAAGACTGAAGATGAAATGTAAATGAAGGTAGAAGACAATATATGTCATTAGTCTGGAGATTGTTTATGAGTAGGAGAGCTGACCTGCAGGTCTAAATGACATTGATTTGCATAGCTTAAGTTGGAGATAATGGATTAATGACTTGCAAAGCTCTGTGCAGCTAAAACAAAGAAGTGTCTGGGAGCCTTGTTATAACAGGGATTCCTAAAATATGAACATGTCTGATTATGCTCCTGATTATGCTCCTGATTACCTTTGCTTCCTAGAACAAATTAATAGTAGCATCCTGCGTTTATTTCCTATCACAAGCAGTATAATTAGGGATGTACCAGTTCTCCAGTTTCCATTTTCAAGTCAGAATAGTGACAACCCACCCCCCAATTTTTTTAAAAAAATATTTTGGTGAAAATTCACTTTTAAAAATCCTTTGTGGTGTCATTCGTTCCCCTAGATATTTCTGCTGCAATGTCATTTTATTCTCTAAATGCTGTTTTTTAAAATATTTCCTTTATAAGTCACATGGGTGATCTCATCTAATCATGGATCATGTAGTAGTATGATGACATAGCACTACATAGCCTATTGTATTTGGTTATGTGATAATATCACAAAGGGCAGATGAAGTTGAGTATAAATGAGGCCAGAACTTCATGGTTTTGTTAAATAGGTGATCCAGCTAATTAGGGTGTCACAGAATGAATATTATGACATTACGTTATGATATCTTGTGATAATAAGTGAAATAATGTAAATAACTTATGAGTATTGTGTAAAGAAGATAATAAGATTGTTGGGAAAAGATGGAGGGGATGAATTTGACACTACTGAAAATGTTCCTGTACAACAGTGAGAAATTCTGGCCTAGGCATATATATAACTTTCTGTTTTGTGTTGTGAGTTTGACAAGTAAGCACCTCTTCCCCCACATCTTGAATTGCCTGGTGAGCCCCCAACTCCACATGACTCTCCTATCACTGCTGTCCCCTTCTTTTCCATGAAACTCAGGAGCATACAAATGTTTTAAATAAATAAATGTTTATATGATTGTTTTGATTTTATAGCAACAAAACAACTGGTTTAGGCTTACTGGTGATAATAGATATGTATAAAGCAAAATCTAATAGTAATTTCTATCATCTGTATATTTTAAAAATATAAAACAAAACAATAAAAGAGAAGATACTGTTATTGTCCTATTAAACTATACACCAAAACAATTATAGAGACACTACAATGTTGTTGTATTGAAAACTCTTTACCAAAGATAACCAATACCAAATTAACCAAACGTGTTTCGACATATAATCTTCCTCAGTGGTCTGGAATAAAAGACATGGTCTAGTATATAAAAGGTATGTCCCCAAACAAACAAATGTATGTATACAGACATATTGTATATTGCACATTCAGCAACACTACCAGCATAGGACACAGCAGTATTTAGACCTGTGAATGTACAAACAATATTATGTTTAAACATATTTTAATTATGATTAAAAACTGCTACTAAAATGTATTAAAATAAACTAAAAAAATATTAAAAGGTAAATACTCACCAATTTATAAATCTTGCCAAACTTTCCTCTAGTACATGTACCAGCAAAGAAAGGTACATGTTATGATAATGAATAAGCTGCAAGGGGGCAGCATGTCTGGTGGTCAGGAATACTGGACACTGTTGTCCAAAATATCCAGAGGGCACCAGGTTGGGGAGGGCTTCTTTAGGAACATAAAACAGCCTTTCAGGGCTTCTTTAGATTAAAAGGAAATTGTGTTTGCTGTAATTGAAAACTTCAGTGCTCATAGTATTGAATAGGACAGTGCTCTCTAGTGGGTGTTTTGTGGCGCAACTTCCCCTACACACAGAAGGAAATCCCCAGATATTTCAGAAGAATCGGGCTATCCAAGGGTTTCTTTAAACGGAATAACTGGGGGAAGGAGCAGGAGATGTGCAGGAGGTTGACGATGTTGTCAAAAGGACGATGTTGTCAAAAGTCACAAATGTGCCTTATTCCACTCAGGTGAAGAAGCCCTCAGTTCCTAATGTTATTTTATGTATAACTTCGTTTGCTCATAAAATCATCATTATATTTAAAACTTTTAAAAGTAAACTCAGTAGATTTGTAATTGTCATCGGAATAAATTAGAATTACAACAAATGATTGCTAGAGCATCAGAAACAGGACTCTGTAGAACAAACCCCAAAGTGTCAAGAATACACAGTGGCTCAGTTCGGACGACACGATAGTCAATGGTGGGTTGACTAACCCTAACCCTAGGGGGTACTCCCCACACAACATGGTAATAAATAATAGACTGTGGTGTGGCTGAGGCTTAACGCTGAGTTGACTATGGCAGCATTCGGATGACACAATAGTCAAAACAACTGGCAATTGTTTCCCCCACACCAGTTGTTTATTGTGTCATCCGAATTGAGACACTGACTCTCTGGAATGTACGATGGTGACTCTACTCTACAATTATGACTCTACTGACAATAAGTAAAATATACTTCAGTTCAATAATTTTAATAAGGAATTAAAGAAATAACTATGTCTGAAATCTTACAGAGAGGATTTTTTAAAAAATCACCCCCATAGTTTCATTATTTCCAGACAATTTACATCTCTAGTCTTCTTTAAAAAGTATTCTTATTCCATAGCTTTTAGAAATCATTTTTGGGGAAGTAAAAGCTGGGTAAGAATATATAAATATTTTGTCTTAAATGCTAAAAAAAAGATATTTCCTAATTCAAAGCTGTTCGTTTTTTCCAACTTTTCAGAAAAAAACAAAAATGATCCTTGGAAAAAAACAGAAACTACCCCCCCCCCCCAATTTTTCTAGTTTTTTCCAGACCTTCACATTTTGAGGCATAGCTTATTGCATCACTCAAACATGGGTGGCATGGCTTGTTTGAGGGGGAAACAACTCTCAAATATCCCAACAACAGTCCATAGATTATTTGAGGGTTGTTTTACTGTCGAGTAAGCTATGCCACAAAGGCTCAAGTTACACAACAAGCTGTGCCTGGGTGAGTAATTTGGCACACTGTGCCCCACATGCACTGACTATTAAACAGGCCAAGGTGGCTGTTTAACCCTCTGTGATTGTGCAAACCAGGGCTGAAACATGGGAAGGCATTTGGTCCCTCCTTGTAATGGGCTTGGCAGTTTATGACACCTCCCGATTTGTAAAGTTTATCACAATAACACCTTCATGATGACAATAGAAAAATTGCATTACTTCAGCGAAATGTCCTTCCCTATTCAGTCCCCAATCTGTGAACAGAAAATCAAAAGCTGTCAGACACAAGTTAACAGAGAAATGGGTAGTTCAATGGCTTCAGGTTGTATCTAACTGGAGAGGCATTGTATGATTTCTTTGGTGTGTGCCTAGCTGAAAACTCACCCTGCATTTACCACATTACCATAAGAAATCTTTCATTGATAAGCAGGTTGGGTTCTGAGCTGAATGCATAGTGGTTTTAGTACAACTATTTCAATATTGCCAGCTACAATGTAGATCTGTTAAATGACACAGCCCCATACCTCAATTCTGACTGAGCCTTTGTTCTGTGGGTCTCTTTACTATATTCATGGAGGCAGAATTTGGCTCAGACTGTGAAATGCATCAGTGGCTTATAAAAATCACTGCGTGTTTCTTGCTTCCTATTAAGTAAGACATGCCAAAAGTGCATACCTTTTGAGACATGAAATATGACTCAAAGGTCACTGCTTAGAACGCGGATAATACGGTGCATAAGACAACGCTAATCTCTTGGTACTGTGATGAATATGTTGACAAGCATTTGACTTTTAATAATTAATCACACAAAAACAAAGCCGTGTTAATAATTTAAGGTCTACTAATGTAGGGTGCTATGGCTATTTGAATACTGTGCTTCTGCTGAGCGTCGCCTGTGTTAATTTTAATCCAAAGAATTCTGAACACCATCACTTTTGCTGATAGGATTGTATCATTCTACCACTGACACAGGCTAGTCCACCTCTAATAGTTGTAACAGCTCAAGCCGTGGGATCAGAAGTGATAAATTGAAAAAAGCACAAAGCGTCATAATATCAGATTCAAAATAAGTGTCACATACTAGCAATTGTAGAAGCTAGTTGACACCCCATTCTGTTTTATTTAATTGCTTGGCAAAACTTTTTTGTTTTTTTTCTTAATCTGTAACAGCAATACATGTGTAATGTTTTCGTTGTGGTTAAGATTCCTGCCTGGTTCTCCTCTTTTCAGTTTACCCATTTTACATTACGTGAATGGATACAGTCACTTCTGTCTCTGTCTTCATCCTACTGTGTTTCCTAATACTTATGATAGGAAATTCCTTGAGTACTGGAATTACCAAAGCACCTATTTAGTAGTCCAACCTCTTTGGCCTATTAAGTAAGGGTGATGGCCATTTTTGCAATTGCACACTGCTCCTATATAAGCAAAGATTCACATTTTCTATAGAGTCCCACTCTGTTCACTGTGTTGAAGTTGGAGCCAGTAACTGGAAGAAGAAAATACCTCTCATGTTGCATGTCTGGTTACAGAAATGGAATGATTGAGCGATTGAGCGTAATTTTTTCCAATGTTAGCTGCTTAAATATCTGATTTTGTTCTATGTTTGGCTAGCTTTTTCTTTTTTTTTTAAGTCTGCTATTCTTAAATCACACACCGAAAAATAGCACACTCTGCTTTTAAAGTACAGAACTACAGGAAGTGCATGAAGCATCCAATAAGCAATATTTCAGTTTATTTTAGTGTGTGTTGGTCCCATTGAAGAAAAAAAACCAAGAATAAAAAGCCAAACGTAACAGTATGCTGTAGGGGGAAAAGATGGTTCCAAAGCAAAGTCTAAGCAATGGAATGCGAATGTTTCAGATTTCAGTGTGTGTGTGTGTGTGTTGGTAAGAATCTACAGGAATCATATTAAAATCCCCCCACTGCTGCAGATCCTATCACTTGCTGCTTATAGAATTCAGTTTCCACAACAATAATTGCAAAGGGGAACAATAGCTGATATTCCCCCAGCCCACCCCAGTTAAGTTGCTTCTGATGTTCCCGAGCATAGGGCCAAAACAGATATTACTTTAATTTTGTGGATACTGGCTATGTCTTTTCCCCCCTTTACTCTAGAATATGTGCAGGAGAACTGATCAAAGTATTAAAAGTCCCCCCACAATAGGGTCCTGATCCGGATGTTTCTGGGTGGCCCAAAATATGCTGAAATTGTACAAGAAACCCATGAAAGAGGGGGAAACCACAAAGGAGGGTGAAATCTAATTCTTTTTGTAAGTGGCAGATATGTCATGAAAGGATGTTAGTTTTATCATGTTGGTGCGTCTGTATTGATTGAATGAAAGCTTTACAGCTTTGGATCCTTTAAGACAGGAATAGGGTACCACTTTCAGCTCATGGGCCAAATTCCATTTCAGCTCTTGGGTTCCAGTGGTAGGTGGGACCAAAGGTAAAGGGCATAGGACCAAAAATACCAAAAAATACCCCTCCAAAAAACACACCCCAGCATATTGTAGGTTAAAGCTTTTATTGTTAGTAACTAAAGCCTTAGGAGAGTCATTTTAGCCTTTTAGAATCCGGAGAAAACTACCCAAATCCTGGAAATGACCAAGTGATTGGTGGTTGAGGGAAAGGGTGTGTGTTTCATTAGGGGTGGGTGAACTTGCCTTTGCTTGCTTGTTGGGCGCTATCCCTGAGGGTGTTGCCCACCCCTGCTTGCTGGGCCACATGAGCATCTTCAGAGGCTCGGTTTGGCCCGGTGAGCACTTAGCCAGCGGTGGCCTTAAAAGGCCCCATTGACATAAGGGTAAAGGCACGGGTGGAGAAGTGCGCAGCTTCGGCAAGCAGGTGGGCGGCTGCTGAGCGTTTGCCGTGGGTGTGTGCTTGTGTTGGGAGTGCCCAACGGTCCAGGGGGGTGGACGAGGAGGGGTTTGCTGGCTCCCGGACCCAGTCGGGTGCTTGTGGCGTCCCTGAGGAAAGACCTTCATTCTGTTCTCTGTGTGCTCATCCAGTCTGTCCTGGGCATGCTGCAGGCCTCCTACAGGCTTCCTGTCCCCACACTTCCTTTTTCCGTACTAGATCCTGGGTCTCTTCACTTAGTTCCATTACTCATGATACATCCTTCCTCTCTTTTCTCTCTCTTTTTAAATAAAAAACTCTAAGAAAGAATCACAAATATTTACAGCCCTGAGTACCATACAACTCTGTCTCACCAAAGGTCAGAGGTTGCTAGCATGTGACCTTTATGAAGTCACTTTTTAGCATGGACTCAGTTAGTTACATTGTCTTTGATGTATCCTGGTTTCTTTAAAAGATGACGTGAACTGGATATCTTTAAGTTTTGCCCATTGTCACTGTTTTCTAGATCTGATTCTGGGTCTCTTCGAGTCCTGGGGGTTAGTCTCTGAGGGAGTTTCAGATTCCGGCAGTTACTGCAACGTATCATGCTGTAATTCTTCTTTCTGCTTGTAAGAGTGCAGATGTCTGTTGTTCTGATGTAGTACGCTGCCTTCTGGAGTAGTCACCTCATAGGATCTGGGAGCCACTGCTTTTACCACAACTCCAGCTTCCCATCTTTTTCTGTGTCTTTCCACAGACTGTGTCCTCACTGAACAGTCCTTAGCAACTGTAGTACACCTCTTGTCTCTATTGATTATAAGCCTTCTCTTCTCTGCAATTTCCTACTAGTGTCTGGGAGCCACTGCTTTTACCACAACTCCAGCTTCCCACCTTTTTCTGTGTCTTTCCACAGACCGTGTCCTCACTGAACAGTCCTTAGCAACTGTAGTACATCTCTTGTCTCTATTGATTATAAGCCATCTCTTCTCTGCAATTTCCTGCTAGTGTCTGGGAGCTACTGCTTTTACCACAACTCCAGCTTCCCATCTTTTTCTGTGTCTTTCCACAGACTGTGTCCTCACTGAACAGTCCTTAGCAACTGTAGTACATCTCTTGTCTCTATTGATTATAAGCCATCTCTTCTCTGCAATTTCCTGCTAGTGTCTGGGAGCTACTGCTTTTACCACAACTCCAGCTTCCCATCTTTTTCTGTGTCTTTCCACAGACTGTGTCCTCACTGAACAGTCCTTAGCAACTGTAGTACACCTCTTGTCTCTATTGATTATAAGCCATCTCTTCTCTGCAATTACCTACTAGTCTCTGTGCATTGGTAGCTGAGTTTTGGTTCATCTGACATCCTTGTGTAATGTGCCAGGAGAGACAAATAGGAGTCCAGCTCTGCAGTGAAAGCTTTGTGCAGCAGCTTCTTTGCCATTTTAACCAATGACTCTACTTTTCCATTGTTCTGTGGATATTCTGGGGAGGAGGTAAACTGGTCAAATTCCCAAGGGTGATGCCAGGGGAAGGAATATTGCCTTTCTGTAGCTGTGATTATCCCCTTGAGAAGCCTTTGAAGAGGAACTTGGCCTATCTGAGCTTGAGGATTTGTCTTCCCTCGAGAATGATCCAGAGGCAGCATCTCAGGAGGGAGTCGGACGTGCAGCTGAAAGAGGAGGCATGCCCCTCTTTAATGTCACAGAATGGATAAGACTGTGACTTAAAATCAGTTAGTGCGAACACCCAGCCCTTGTGAGTGATGACCTATGAAGCTCAGAGAATAGGCCTGAGCCTCTTAGGAGAAATGTCAGGCTACAGACAAGGAATTTGGCTTAATGAGGCCTTCCTTATATAGCTGGCTTTGCTGGAAAGCTTCGTTAATCAGGCAGCTAGAAGTTGGGCATGTCTAGGCTGGGCTTTCATAAAAGGCTGCAAGGCAGGCAGAGCAGGCATTGGAAACAGTGTTCCTATTGCTCCTGTTATCCATGTGTGTTTGTTGGCCCTAAATTTCTGGCTTTGAATTGGATTTCATGTATGACATCAGATTGATCCTGCCTTTGCCTTTGCTTCACTCTTGTTTGTATATGTATTTGGAATTCTGCTTTGCATAGATTTTCGACTGTCTGACAAACTACTTTTGGTCTTGTATCTGTGAGTACAAGTGGCCCTGAAGTGTCTGTCTTAATTAGCTACTCTGGCTGGCAGAACTCCCAGTTGGAGTAAGCTGCTTGTTTTGAAAACACATGCAGAGACAGATCAGAAAGGCTGAATAGAGACTCCAGGAAGGCCAGATTTGGTCATCAGGCCTGATGTTCCACACCCCTGCTTTAAAAACATGATATATTTGTTATAACAATGTTTAGCATGCTCAGAGCCGTTTACAGAGATTTTCAGTAGTGTCACATACAGGCACTGATCACCATCTTAGCTTCAACAGTGCTACAGCATCGGCCCTAAGTAGCCCTAACCTAATAGTTTGCAATTCTGGAGCAATGATGTGATTCATAGTTAGCCTATAGCACCTCTCATCTTATTTGCTAAGCTAACCTTCACAGGGTGCCATGGGCTTCCATTGGCAGTCTAGTAGTGCCTAACCTTACCACTGAATGGCTGAAGTCTCTGGGATGGAACTATCAAGTATATGTGTATAACACTTTGGAAGTTGGCTTGGAATAGTAAATTCAAAATATTACAACTTTGGGTTTAATAGAAATATGTCAACAGTTAGAAAAGTGGCTCTTGATATTTATGATCCATGCCATCTGGTAACTTTAACTACACTTTGTTGCATGGCTTCACAAAAGTCTATATTATAAAGATTTCTTTGGGTCCTGCTTTAACCAGTCTGTTCACACTACTCAATATAGATCAATCGATCAAGAAATCCATTCAACTCACTGTAGACAACAAATACATAATAATCTGTTCCTGATCACGTAAAAGCCCAGAAACATTACCTATATTTCCTAACCTACAAAAATTTTCACTGTAGCATGGCATAACTATACAAAGAGAAATGAAATGAAATAATGATTGCTCACAGTGTTCCACTACATATGAAGGTGCATTATATCAAGAGCCAATTTGTCCCAATCCCACTTTGTTGAATAGGATCTCTGCAACAGCATATCTGTACTCACTAGGGTTTGCACAGAAGATATTCCTAACAATTTGTGGCTTGTAAGTGGTTATGCTGCAGAGAGTTGCATACAGCAATGTGTTTTGCAGCCCTTGCTATAATCCTGACTTTTAAAATATGTGCAGAGCATATTTATTGGATGTTGAGAAATATAGGTGATCTGAATTAAATTAAATCGCTGTTATCTTCTGGTCAGATCCTGAATAAAAAATACCAGTATACCATTTCTGACTCCCATCTCTCTACAAATCTGTTTTTGTTCTGTTTTTGCAACTATAGACCAGATTATAAATAAGATTACAGATTGGCAAATCAGTCCTATTGCTGGTCTGTGACGCTTTCACATGTGTTCTCCCATAAATTACTTTAACCTACTTTTTAATATCCAAGTGAAAATTTGTATTTAAATATGTATTTAAATGCACATTTTAAAGTGTATTTTCATCCAAAATACAGATTTCTGAATATGTTTTGATAGATCTTTTGAGCTGAGAACCACATTGGAACATTTGGAAAGTGTGAAAGCTGGTGGATAAATATATGTCAATTTGCAGATTAGTCCAGGAGGTATGAATTAGGTTAGTTCATCTCAGAAGACACAAACATCAGATTCTTCAAGCTTCATTGTCTGGCATGTTTTACTTCCCAGGATAGGGTGACCAGATAAAATCCAGGTCAGGGCTCACGTAACTTTAACAGTTGTAGAGAAAAGGGAATTTCAGCCAGTGTCATTTGTATGCAATTAGTTCCTGGTGATATTCCCTCTTCATCACAACTGTTAAAGGTGCATGCACTATACTAGAGTGACCATGTACAAAAGAAGGCAGGGCCCCTGCAACTTTAACAGTTGTGATGAAGAAGGAATTTCACCAGGAACTAATTGCATACAAATGACACTGGCTGAAATTCCCTTTTCTCTACAACTGTTAAAGTTACATGAGCCCTGACCTGGATTTTATCTGGTCAGCCTATCCCAGGACCTCTAGAAGAGAGCTGTCTGGGGATAGTGGGGTTGTAGCCCAATGCATCAGGAGGGCATCAGGTTGGGGAATGCCTGGCTAGACAGTATGTTTCTGGTAGCAGTTGGGTCAGTGTAGTGACCCAGGAAAATATGGAGGCTACTGCAAGCCTGCAACAACTTCTTGTGATGGAACAAAAAGTGGGTACTACTTTGTCATCCATAGGACCCAGGTTGAGCCTTAGACTGAATTAAAGCTAATCTTAACATCAACTCTGCGTGAAGGGTACCTATGGAAGCGTACTTATCTGTACAACCTTTATAACACAGTCATTCAGCACTTTACTGCCAAGGTCTATTTGACTCACATGGGGTCAAATGGAGGGGTTTCATCTGCCCAAAATCACACATGAGTTTACTGAACATATAAGGAATTGCCCTAAACTGAATCTCTCACACAACTGAATCGTTCACCATTCCTGTGCCTAAGTTCTTTTAAAAAAGGTGGTGTGGATCAATGCTGAAGTGCCATATACATTCAATACATAAACTTCACCACTGTGTTAAAATTTCACCAAGCAAAATGGGGTCAGATGGGAGGGATTTGCTCTTGTTAGTGTTTGGTTTTTATGTGTATATGGAGTGCTTTGAAAGTTTATTTCTATGCCTTGTCTTTTAAGGTGCTATAACTGGCTCTGAATCTTAGGAATTGGATGCAATAAAAAAATTAAATAAATAACATTTCAGAATGCTATCTACCAGCTACTATGCAGCATAAATAAAGCCTACATATATTTTATGTGCAATATATGGACAGGAATAAAAATCAACCCAAGTGTATTCAAGATTTATTATAAAAGGGGTAGCTATTATGTTTTGATTTCTGGCCAGCAAAAGGCCTTTATGCCTCAACTCTCTCCCTAATAAATAACATTACAAGTGTGTTCAAGACAGACTACCATTAGGTATATAAAAAAGTAAGTCTCCTCTAGTAACTTTTCTAGTTGCTGAAACTGCCACTTGCATTTCAGTGTTACCGCATTTTGCACCATTAAACAGCTTGGATTCTACTTTTAAAAACAGAAAGCAACTAAATGAATGTGTGCAAGGTTTTGTTTTATCTATTTTTTTGAAGTCAAGC
Source organism: Anniella stebbinsi (assembly GCA_029215795.1). Taxonomy (NCBI): domain Eukaryota; kingdom Metazoa; phylum Chordata; class Lepidosauria; order Squamata; family Anniellidae; genus Anniella; species Anniella stebbinsi. The sequence continues at coordinate 210,119,654 of JARDYH010000004.1, forward strand.
AATCCACTGGTTAGATGTGCTTACTTTGCATTTAAAGGATTTATACGCTTGGAGCATATATGACCCTTTGTCTAGAAGTTTTTTAAAGTTGCAGTGTTCTTTGAGTGTTAGTCAAGTATTCTTAAACCATTTACTCCAGAGTTGTCTTGTAGTAGTCATCCCATTGAGTGAAACCTCTATGAAGTAAGTTTTGAAGCCCACAGTTTGGTACAGTAATAAGATTTAAGCATATCTCACTAATTCAGATCTTTCCTTACTGTTAATATGGATTTCCCCCCATAGTACAACAAAGGACATACTCCAGGGGAAGGCAAAATGTGCAGTATGTGGAAATTTGTAGAAAAATAAGAGTGAGAGTAGACAACACTTAAAATAAATCATCTTCATGCAAGTATAGGGAATATATAGATGTTACTACTGGAGGTAGTTCCTTAATTGGAGGCATGGTGATTAGTTTGGGAGGGGGGATAGCCTCCAGTTTATTTATTTTATTACATTTATATCCTGCCTTTTTTCCTCCTTAAGAAACCCAAGGCAGCATACATAATCCTCCTCCTCTCCTTTAATCCTCACAGCAGCAACCCTGTGAGGTATGCTGGGCTGAGAGTTTGTGACTGGCCCAAAGTCACCCAATGAGCTTCATGGCCAAATGGGGACTGACTCCCAGTCCAACACTCTAACTACTACTACTACTACTACTACTAATAAAGTATTTCTTACCCGCCTCTCTGTTTGGATCGAGGCAGGGAACAACAATATGATAAAATACATAAAACTGATTAAAACATGACACACATTATTAAACTGCATTAAAACATCCTAAAACATCCTGAAAACACACTGGCTCCCCAGTTCACATGCCATAACTATAATCTTCTAGACTTCAGTTGGGTTTCCATGGCCGAGTCTGGACTAGAACCCGGATCTCCTGACTCCCAGTCCAACACTTTAGCCACTACACCACACTGGCTCTAAGTTGATATAAGTACTTTTAACAAAATAAATATCTATGGGGAAATGAAGAATTACTAAATAATTTCTGAAATAATTGACTTTTGAAAGCTGCTATCCTCCATTCTTTACCTGTGATGGTTATGCATATTTTATACACATTTATTCTACACAGAAGGCCCTTTCAAACATTCTGATTAATGTTTATCGTGGAGGAAAGGAACACAGGAGCACCGTTCATTCTGACCTACGTAGGCTCATTAGAATATCTGTAGAGAGACTCATCCATGTGCAGCTCTCTTCATATATTGGGGGATCTTTGAAAATCAGGTTTTTCAATCACATGGAGAGAGCTCTGTGCATATATAGTTGTACAGATGGAGGGGGTGGGTTTTACAGATATTCTCCTGTGCATGTTTAGGTTGGGCAAAGTTTGCCATTGTGATCCTGCTGCTCCCCACCCCGCTTCTTATGGCCCTACAGTACGCATTCAAATGGGACTAATGACTATGCCTGTTTAGGTAGAATGCCACATGTGAACCAGAATGCATGCTTTCGCCGGAGGCAGTTAGTATTAAAGAAAAAAGTATATAGGAAAAGGATTCCCTTTATATTAGCCAGTTCACTTTGTGTGAGCCTATTTATTTATTGCATTTTTATACCGCTCAATAGCCGAAGCTCCTAGAGATCAGCTCCATTAGTTAATCCAGACCTTAAATTTGAGACTCAAAGAAATTAACTATGCTTGTCCAAAAATTATGATGATATAAAGAGGAGAACATAGTGTTTTCAAGGTGGGAATGCAAACCTGTATCAAATATCTACACTACAGGTCTAACCTATTTGGGTAGAGTTATGTTATTCTAGTTTTTAATTATTATTTTTGCTTCGTACTTCATTTCCCTATAACTAAGTAAGATATAGTTGGACCAAACATGCTTATCTCTGGAAATCAATGGCAAGCCACTAAAGATTAAAGAAAATAGTAATGTATCCAACAAAGAAAGATAAATATTTGAATGTTGAAGTCATTGCTAACTCTCTACTTTTGAGTCTTCCCACTAAACACTAACCATACTGTCCTTTTAGCAAGGTGCAAGTAGTACAAATTCTTCTTAGCTCCAGAGATCAATATATATCAAAGGCAAACACAGGTCTTTCCTGTGTAAAGCTGCATTTCCCCTTACTTGCTCTCTTCAAATTCAGGAGCCTGTATTTCATCTCTACACATTGATGCACCACAAGAGAACTATATCTTGTAGGATAAATGTGATACTACATATGGTACATTAGGCAGTTGATGGGCTTAGGAGATGTACTGATACTTATATGTTAAGCAGCCTGGTCCACTTCAAGTCCTCATGAGTCCTTTTAATACATAAACATTATGATTTGAATAATAATGTGGATTAGTATTCTTTTTTAAATGGGATAGAATAGATGTTTAACAAACTGCATTAATATGCAAATTACATTTATATATGAAATCTCACATTGACATAAATATGTTAACGGAATTATACATATATATATATATATATATATATATATATAGTACACAGCTTTTTCAAAGAGATTTTAAACATTAATAGAAATCATTAAATTAATCATGAAAATTCTTTCTTCAGAGCAACTCTAATGTGGGTTAGTGTCTGACAGTTAATGAATTTCTACTTCTTTCTGAGGGAGTTGTCATCAGAGGCACTTCACTGAGGCGTGCTGAATTTAAATTGCAATATAAATTCTACACCATAAAATGCCTGTACTGGTAAGAAGGGAGATAGAATTACAAATGACAGATATTCCAAACAGCGTCTATTTTAAGACTACTGCACTCTGAAATGTTGTCTCAACACAGGAAAATGGTTTAAGGTGGATTGTGATCTAACTGCTGGCATTGAACACCATATTCAAAGATTGGACGAGTAAGTCAAGCACATTGCGCTCTGGTTTTTGTTGTTCAAATGGCTTTCTTAATGTTCCTGTATTGTGTGTGTGTATATACCTTTCCTCATGTACTGCTTTTGAGAAAGATGCTTCAATACCATAGCCCAGGAGTAAGGAACACCTTTCAACCCAAGAGCTGAAAAGAATATTGGAAAAGCTCTGGTGTGTTGCATTCTAGTTGTGGGTGGGATCGAAGGCAAAGGGGACTAGGCTAAAGGCAAGAGTGTGGGGCCAAAATACAAAATATACTAGTGTATTTTAGTTTAAAGCTCTTACTGCCAGTCTTAGGAGAGGCATTTAAACCTTTTAGAATGAGAAAAACTGTACAAAAAATGGTGACCCACCCAATGATTGGTAGTTGGAGCAGTAGAAAGGGATAGGACCATCAAGGGAAACCCAGAGGACCAGATTTGGCCAGAGGCCTAAGGTTGACTACCCTGGCTATAGCCTGACTTTGACTGCTGATGGTTCCATACAGATGAAGGAAATTCTATAGAATGTTTATCAATCTGCAATAAGGAAGCTACAGCAGCATAATTTAACATATAGTGAGTAGAACTGTAACTCAAGGTTGCTATCATGTCTTTCCCAGATGGTCTTACTGTTTAGCTCATACATAGACTGTTTGGGTATGGAAATAGGTGAAAGAGAGTATCAGTTCCCTTCCTTATGGGGAAATCTTTCTGTTACATAGTATAACATGACACTTAAAAGCATGCATAGATAATGGAGGTTTCATGGACTATAGTGATCATGCTGCCGACATATGCTGACTTGTCTATGGGCAAACTGTTTAAGAAGAAAGAAGGGAAATGTGGCCAACAAGATGTACATTGCCTATCTGTGATAAACTACCTCCATCACAGGATAAGACCCTAATATTGAACTTCACCTACAAAAGTAAATAGGCTGTGGAGAGACTATCCTGCAAGCAGTTTCCCATATTGGTAGTAAACTACAGAGGTCAAAATATAGGAACATGTGTGCAAGTAAGTACAATGTGAGAAGGTAAAATTTACTGGCACACCAAGACAATAATACTGCACAAACCAATATGCTAGCCCACAATCTAGGTACCATTACATGAATTGGAGTTTATTGTCACTGGAGAGTTGTTGTTTTGTTTTGTTTTGTTTTGTTTTTTTGTGGAGTAATGGCCTCCTTAGTCCATCTTGTTGGCTCACCTTTCTATTCACCCTTGGGGTAACAACTCTGTGAATTTGACCCCTTTTTATTTTAACTTCTAACAAGTGTAATCCTACTTTGAAATAACGTATTTACAGTATTGCATGCCAAATGAACCTCACAGATACAGATGGTGATAGAACTTTAAGAGGGAATAGACTGAGGGTGTGAACTTGGAACTGCTTAGATAATTGGGTGCAAACTTGAAAAAAGGAGATGAAATTAATTCATTTGCTGTAGTAGGACGAAATTAGCAAATCAGGCAAAATCCTATATTTAGCTGTTTAATTGCTGGACTAAAAGGCTATAGGCAAAGCAAGAAAAGAAATATTTTCTGGAAACTTTGTCGTAACTGTTTCTCTTGGAAATGCTGAACTACACATACTTTTGAGAATAATGTTGCCATAGTCACTATTGTATTATCAGTATTCCAAAAAGAGAGAATTAGGATTTGGCTACAATATCTGTAGAGCAGCTGTCTTTTGAAGCCTATTATAAATCAGTCAGAAACTCCTGTTGTGCTAAATGAACTGAAGTCCGAGAAGACAAAGAGAAACAACCTGGAAAGGCAAAGGCAAAGACACTTAGAGGGAGTTGTTGATTTGATTTTGATAGCCACTGAACAAAATAGGCTGACAAAAACATTAAATGTCCCTTTTTGGGTTACTCAACAGGAGGTCGAAGGACACACAAGAGAGGAAAGAGTCTGCGTGAGTTATTTTCTGGCTGAAAAACTGTAAGACTGATGACTTATAATGCCTGAATGCAGCCAGAATTACTTGCCACCGATTGTCCTAGCATACCAGAGCAGAGGCCTGGACATTGAATCCCAGTAGGAGGTCATGAAAGAAAGGCAGCAAAAGACTGTTGTTTGTACTAGAACAGCAACAGTTGGCATGTGGGAACTGCTACTGCACCCCACTGGTGTGCCAGCAGAGTCTTTTGTGGCCCTATGAAAGTGGACTATTCTTGTCTGAGGTATGGGAGGAGAGCTGTACAGCTGCTCTGTGGTGCATGTCATCAAAGAAATGGCAAAGGGCTGAGTAAGTGTCACTCACATGAAGTCTGTTGAGCAGATAGTTAGCACAACAATGTCTCTCTACCATGACTGCAGTTTTATGATGAGTCCTGCTGGCTCTTGGCATGAGGTGGCAGTGGTGGTAAGGCAGCACTTGTTTTGTTCTTGTTGAGTGTTTGTCATGCTTTGCATACACAATTAAAGTAAAAGATGGCCAACGTATGAGTTTTGTGTCTCATTAGAATGGCCTTAGGAAGGAATGACTGTTCTGATGCAGGGAGTAGGGGAAATGGCTAACAGCTGGTTGATCTGTGCTTGAGTGTATATGCCTTTTGATTGCATTTGTTCTGTGTTACAGTTAACTATAAAGAACGTCTGAGACTGTCCCTGTGTGTCCTATTAATGCCGTGTAGTTCCCATGGACCTCTGTGTTCTTTTAGGCATTGAAAGTGGATTCCCAGTATGGTAGGGTGTAATTACAAGTGAAGAAAGAGGGTGAAGCTTACTTTTTCTTTTTTGAGTTTTTGCTTTCATTGATGGGGGAGGCTGACAACAAAGGCATATCTGGAAGTGATGGGATCAGCTTCATTATGATGTGGTGTTCAGGTACAGGCAAGACCCAGAGAACTCTGAAGGCATATGATACTGGAGATAAGCAAGTCTGGTTCTGAGTACTACTTCAATGAGAGTCTACTGGGAAGCTGCTCTGAGTCATATTGGTGGGAGAGGAAGGTACAAGAAGGTAGAGTAATTATTTGAGGAGACTGTCAGTTTTGAAAAGTTTGAGGAATGCTGACTTAAAGGGATACTAGCAAGATGTTGGCTATAAGGTGGCAATTAAGAAAAACCTTCCTATAGTCCCATCAGATTAATTCAACAGTTAAGAGTACCAAAATGAAGCATTAGGTGAAATTTAAATTGACCTCATATTTCAGTACATGAACTCATAACAAAATAGTGATGAGGACTTTGCTTTAGATAAACAGCTAGTTTTCCTTCAAATAACTGGTCAAAATTTAAGGACACCCAGAAAACATGTACTATGTCTTGATCAATTATCTCTTTTAAAAAGCACAGACATCCATTTACCATTGAATCTGGCTTAGTCCCTGTTCACTCCCTTTTTTTCCTCCCTCCTCCTGTATCAAAACAGCGTCTACCATGTGCATTGAATTGTTGGCTCTCAAAACTTATTTCCATGGTTTGCGTCAGGACAGGACTAATGAGGCATGAAATCATCCTGGCCATGAGACGTTCTCTAAGCAAAGTCTCCTCCAAAACAAGCAGGCACTCTGGGCCCAATAGAGCAGTGAAAGCTTCAAGACACACAGGGCGGGGAGGGCCTTGGAAAACCAGGCTATTGAAGATTACCAGTGATATTTCTACTTTTATCCACATTGTGTGCATATCCAGTATGTTTTGATTGCATGTTTTATAATCCCAGTTTACTCACAGTAGCTGAGGTATGCTTGATGGGACACCAGAAAACAGCAAATCTTTCTGGATAGAGCAGTGAAGCAAAGTAATGTTTTGAGTAGAGTTTAAAAAAATAATTATTTGGACTGGCAGGAAATGTATGTCAGATGAGATGGGATATTAGATGAATTGGAAATGAACATATTTGTAACAAAGTTGTCCCTGGTCTTATAATTTTCATTTATTTTTGCAGCTGTGCTAATGATTAAGGCACACTTGTGCTTAATGTTTGGTGCAAAGCTGATGATTTAATTGCAGGCAAAAGATTTTAAAGTTGTTCTAGGCTGCTGCTGTCTCTTTGTTTGCTGTGTTTTTAATGTTGACTATTGTAAGCCCCATGGAGTAAGGACGGAGTGTAAATAAAATAACTGAACAAATGTAGAAATGAGCATTTATTTTAACAAGCCGGTTTTTAATGAAAATGTGACGTCACAACCCTCTGTGACGTTATCCAAAACCTCTGTTTCGCTGCCACCACCCTCTTCTTTATTCTCAAAAAGAATGAGAGAACTATAAACTGTCTTGCTATTTATCTGTGTGTGTGTGAATGAGAGAGTGTATCACCAATCTAAGGTAATGAATAAGACAGAGTAAGCGTGGTTAAAATAAAACAATATTGAAAACTTTATTTATAAAGGAAAAGATATTTAAATACACCTTAGGTTTAATGTTATTAAAATAACTATACCTCCCTCCACCTCTCAGGGAAAACTAACTACTTCCCAAAACTATAGCCCCACTTTCCTAATCCTATCCTGATGAAAGCCTGTCCTTCTCCCAACTCTCCCCCAACTACCTCTCAACTCCCCCTTTGTCCTCTCACTCCCTCCCCACTCCAAATCAACCAGCCAATCAGATGACAAGATTCAAACAGCTCAACCTTCTAACTCCCCTCCCCCTACTTACCATTGCCTGTAATAAAAAGAATTGGCCAAAGCAAATCAAGCCCTGAACCAACCATTCAGAAATTATACAGATAAATAACAACATAAAATACCATTTCGTCACAGAACACTTTATAATTTCCTATCTATTACTATCATATCACTAATGGATGTAAGGTCTATGGTATTATTTAAATGCTAAGCTGGCTGATGTTTGTCCCACCACCTTGTTCTGTTGTGCTGAGAGCTGAAATCAGGGCTACTTTGTACAGGCATTAATCTTAAAACCTGTGTTACTATCAAAAACTCCATCACAGGTTTTTTTTTTATTTTGAGTTTCTTAATTGCAAGATGGATCTTAAGATACATGTCTGTAAACACAGCACCTAAATCTACTGTAAGCAATTACTTGGACATGTTCAGAGTCTTATGGGAATTCTATGGCAAACTGAGGAATTGAGCCTCAGGTTTTCCAATCCCAGTACATCACCTTTGTATAAGATCATTCCTTCTGAAGAAACAGAACAACATTTACTTGTCATCCAGATATGGCAGCAATATTTCCCACGTATATCACAGTGTTATTAAAACTAGGATATTTAAAGCTTGTCACGTCATGGGCTTTCTTACAGGAATGCAAGTTATAGAAACAATTCATATGCACGTTCATAGAGTACTGAATGAAAAACTGTAACTAACCAACAACTCAAAATGGGAATAATTATGGTACATCCTTGATGAAGCCTATAGGGAAGCTCTGGAGAGGTCTCCTGTGGAAATGTTTATAAGGAACACCAGAAATTCAGGTGCAGGTGGAGGAAACTTGAAGAAACATGAGTTGCTGAAATACTCAGCTAAATAAGTTGGCAGATTACTAGAGATCCAGCCACCTGGATAAGTATCCATCTGAAACCTGGTGTTGGATGCTGAATGCAGGCTTCCATAGATTCATGCATATGTATTTCAATCTTTGGGGTTTTTTTTCTTGTACATCACCTCAAACACTCATTAAGTGGAGGTGTGATCCAAAATATTCTAAATAAATAAATAAACAAATAAACAAATGCAAGCAACATGCTTGAGAATTTGTTTGGGAAGTCATAGCATGCTAAGAAGATAAAGTGCAGATCAGGTCATTGTTAAAATCTATGATGACTTCAGTGGGCGCCACTGTGGCATAAGCAAAGTTTTAAAGCAGTCTCTATTGTTGTACTTTGGACAACTTAAGGCTAAGATTAAAAAAATAAGTAAATGGACCAAAGGGGATTTAAACCAATTAAGTCTGCCATCCTATGCATGTTTAAGCAGGAAAAAGTACTACAAAAAGCAAAGTTTTAAAGCAGTCTTTATAGTTGTACTTTGGACAACTTAAGGCTAAGATTAAAAAAAGAAGTAAATGGACCAAAGGGGATTTAAACCAATTAAGTCTGCAATCCTATGCATGTTTAAGCAGGAAAAAGTACTACAACTCCCAGTGTTCCCCAGCCAGCCTCGCATTGGCATAAACCTACATAATCTGGCTCAAATGATTGCAGATTGATCTCTAAAATATAAACATTAATAAAACTCAAACGGTTAAAGGCAAATCTGTTTGAATTAATTGATCTTGGGGTTAATTAGTAAGGAATTAACAACAGAAGTTGCAGCAGCAGCTGACACTGATGTATGATACTGGTTTAAGCTAACATCCTTCTTTCACAGAAGAATATCTCCAGTGGGGGGGTGTTGTGATGTGTTGCAAAATCCATATATTTTTATAGGAAAGGTTCATAAGCATCAGCAGGTAGGAATCAATTATTCTGCTAGTAAATATTTCTTGCAAAATGCATATGTATATTCCATTGTGACATAACATTTTTCATGAATATTACTCCTCAGGTATGCTTTCACAGATGAAACAACATTATAGATTATGTGTTTAGAATGCTAGGTCATCTTAATACTAGTCAAATGTCATTGATGGGATACCAGTTTGAAGTATAGTGGAACATATAGAAGAAGTTGTAGTTCTTCAGAATGAAAGGTGCATGTAAGAACATCTATTAGTCCTGTGGCTCCTGATAATACAGATAGAATAGGGGAGATGTTGTTGGCCTTGTTCTGTGGAGTGCAACACATTTACCAGTTTACTACTGTGTACGGTATGGGTGATCAATCAGGCCACAAGCTGCTGGCAGGCACCGTGAAGAGACTTCTGCTGGGTGCACTGAAGCCATGGCAGTATAAGCTATTAAGATTCCAGCAGAGGCTTGGAAGAAAGTGCTATAGTGCCTAGAAAAAAATCATGCAATGAATGAGACCAACCTAAAGGAACTAACTAGCACAATTTGGTCAGAAGAACTGGAAATGGATTCTGTATGACTTTCTCTATCTTTGTGGAAAGTTCTAAATTCCACAGAATAGGAGAAGGGATGTAATAGGTAGCAAAATAGTTCTTATCAAATGATTTTGCAGACAGATTCCAGCATGGCCAAGCATATAGCAAGAAGTAAGGATGGCCTAGAATTTTGTTTCAGTTAATTTTTGATGAGAATTTACCAAAATTCACAAATTTCTTAATATTTCATGGAAATAATTTGATATGAACAAAACTGAATGTGGAAAAAACTGAAACTGATGAATTCGTCCATCCAGGCCCTCAGCTTTTAGTGCTTAGCTTTTAAAAGTCTGGATCTAAATCTCTGAGTGAGTTCAGAAGATCAGCGGAGAAAAAGGAACCACTTATGGCTTATTTTTCCTGACCTGTGCTGCCATTTCCCTAATGACTCTCACCACAGCACGAGTTGTTGTGTTGTCCAAGTCTGGCAAGGTGCAGGAGGGGTGGCTTCCAAAACATTGGGTCACCCCTGCAACAACACATGAGTTGTGGGGTGGTTTGGAAGCTACACCCACTGCACACCTTGCCAGGTTCGGATGGCATGGTCAACCTGCACTGCGGCAAAGGTGATTAGGGAAATGGCAGAGGCTCAAGTTGCATGCACGAAACGGAGAAAATTAGTCACTGTGGCTTCTTTTCCCCACTGATTGTCTAAACCTAGCCCCTGTGTATTCAGCCACATTTGTGGTGTTGAATTACTCATGTGTGTGGTGTTGTATCTCATTTTCCTGCCAGGCGTCTCATCTTTAAAAGCTACATGGCATAGAATCCCCAAATTTCTTTATATCCAAGACAAAAAGAAATTGAGAATCCTAAAGAAAAAAAATCCATGCCTAATAATAACTAACGTAAAAGTTCAAATTTGATGTATTTGTAATGATAGCTAGTCCCTGTATAACATATCCTCATGTTGTGACTATAAATGAAAAACATCCAAACTATGCCATAGAGGATAAAGTGGGGTGCAAAATATTATGCCCATAGAAAAAGAGCAGAATAAGATCAAATGCCATACTGTAAGGGGGAGAATCTGCCAAGGAGCTAAGAAGATTTAGTATTTATTTATTCACAACAATTAAAACCATAAAATACAACATGATAAAATTCAATATAAAAGTTTAAAATCGCATTATAAAATAAAAATAAAAAACAAAATAAAACCTATCAGCAGTTCCAAATATTTAAAATAAAGCAACAGAATTAAACAACGGAAACTGAAAAGCTAAAATGCCTGGGAAAATAAGGTATCCTCCTGACTCTGAAAAAAATACAAAGTAGGCACCAGGCGAGCCTCTCAAGGATGCTCATTCCACAACCGGGGTGCCACAGTAGAAAAGGCCTTCTTCTTAGTAGCCACCCACCTCACTTCCTTTGGTGGATGTTCCCAAAAAAGGACTGCTGAAGATGATCTCAGGTCTGGGCAGGTATATTTTTTATTTTTATTTATTATTAGATTTATATTCCACCTTTTTTCCTCTTCCAAGGAATAATAATAATAATAATAATAATAATATTTATAACCCGCCTCTCCCTACGGATCGAGGCGGGGAACACAATGCAAATACAAACCCAAGGCAATCCTCCTCTTCTCCATTTTGTGCTCACAACAACCTTGTGAGAGTCAGTGATTGGCCCAAAGTCACCAAGTGAGCTTCATGGCTGAGTGGGGAATAAAACCCAGATCTCCTGAGTCCCAGTCCAACATTCTAACTACTACAGCCCACCGGCTCTTAATATGGCTCTCTATATGAGAGGAGGCTATTTATTTGACTACTAGTATTAATAATTTGAGTAGATATATAACACTGACCTTCACTAGTAGGTTTTATAGCATATATGATGAATCTCTGAAGCCCACAAACAGGTCATGAAGGCAATAACTCTCTCCCATTGTTTTTGCCTAGCAGCTGGTCTTCAGTGGCATAATGCCTCTGAATACGGAGTGCATCAGAAATAGTGGCCATTACTTGTCTAATGTCCCTTTAAAGCTATCTAAGCTAGTGGCTAAGACATTTTAAGACTTTTAAAGATTTTTTTAGGTGTGAATGGGGCAAATTCTTGGATCATGCCAATCAGACAGAATTGGATGCCACTCCAAGGATGACTGGCAAGTGTACAGTCAATGGGCATCTCAGATTTGCTGTCATGTAATTCTTATGATTACATGTTCATAGGTCCATGTAGTTCAGTACTGTCTACATTGATCGGTAGCAACTTTCCAGTGTTTCAGACAGTACACTTTCCCGGTTCCACCTAGAGAAAATTAAGATGGAACCTGGGGCCAGTGGAAGCTGGTGGCTCCAATGACAATTGGGCTCTGAACCCACTTAGTCATAAACTGTCAGAACTCTAAAGGAGCTATCCAAGATTCTGAACTGTACCCTAAATATAGGTTTAGTACCTTCAATAGCTCCTTTAGAGTTCTGACTGAAACCCACAGGGATTTATAGTCCCACTGACATTAGAGCCACCAGCCTCCACTGCTTCCAAGGGAGGCACACCTGGGCCCAATCTACACCACGCAGGATATTGCACTATGAAAGTGGTATATAAACAACAAGAGTAGCAGTATTGAAGTATACTGTCAACTGTTGGGGCCCATTGACACATACCATATGCCACTTTCATACCGCTATATCCTGCTTGGTGTGGCTCCTGCCTTTTATATACTGCTGTCATACCACTTTTATAGTGCAATATCCTACTTGGTGTAGATTAAGCTCTGGTGTCACATGATACAGGGCTTTTCTCCCAGCTGTGGAATTATCTCCAAAAGGAAATTCAACTGGCCAAGTTTTTGATTGCCAGGAAGCCAAGATATTTTGATTCCCCTGGGGTTTTAGTGGTTTTTAAATATCTGTCAATCTTTCCTTTTTGCTGTTGTTTTTTTAAGTGAGTATTTAAAGATGTTTATTGGTTTCACTTTTTATTGCGTTAAAATGTATGCTTACTCTTGTAAACTGCCATTCAGGTCCTCATGAGGATTGAAAGGCAATATATAAATATTAAAAATGTTTTGCAGTTACCAAAACACACGAAGATATTGTATCGGATGTGGAAGTCCATTTCACAAGTCTGTCCAGTGCCAGGTATAAATTTAATACACATAAACAACGTGTTCTTACTGAGAAAGCAGGTACTATTCATATTATAGATTGGAGTGTACATACAATTCCAACATTTTGCCTCAACTCCACATTACTAGGCACTTGAAAGTTTTACAAGACCAGAACAAGCCAAATATCCTTATAAATTAGATTAATGAGAGAGATTGCTGCTTCTAATTGAGAACCTGTGCTTCACATTGCACTGTGTGCAGATGTGCCAGTTAATAAGCCCTAACAGTGTTTCTGTTCATGGAAAATGAATCTGAAACGATTGTCAGATTATCTATTTGGCATGCCTGACTGGTATCTGGAATGGCACTCTGCTAATGTGCTATCACTCAGTATTATTAACCTAGAGAAATGATTGAAAGGTGAATTTATATTTGCATTGTCCTACTCAAAAGAGGTGGTGCTTTAGTATTCACGCAGTTCCTGTGAAGTGATGTGGCATGGAGTAAAATGTCCAAATTGTAATTGCCTCATTCTTTAAGATCCCATTTGAAAACCGATTTGAATCTAATTCCACAGGGGTATGTTAGTCTGTGCTGCAGCAAAAACAACAAAGAAGTGGTACTTTAAAAACTAACACATTTATTAAGACTTAAGCGTCTGTGGACTAGAATCTATTTCATCAGATTAATGACATGTTATCCTCAGTTTCGCACATGTGTGCACACACAAACACACACACACACACACACACAAACACTCTCTCTCTCTTTCACACACACACACACACACACACAAACACTCTCTCTCTCTCTCTCTCTCTCTCACACACACACACACACAGGGTGGGATTGTAGGATAATTGAAGGAAAGTAAGCCACGGTGGCTTATTTTTCATCCCTGTGTGTACTGGTTGTGAGCCTCCTAATTAGCATAATTACGCTTGCTGTGCACAGATTGTCGTGGCATCCAAACCCAGAAAAGGTGGTTGACTGGGGTGGTTTATAAATCACACTGAACCATGGCTTGTTCTAGTGTTTCAGGGTGGTTTGTAAAAATTGGTAGAAAATTGAGTCATACCAGTGTTTGGGATGGGAATATGATCAAATCAGAGAGTGCCAACCCCACATGTGTTACTTTAGAGGACATTTGACATAGAGACGATGTCAGAAAATATAGAAGCATTAATAAATTATCCCAAAGGAAATGGCAGGCTTGTACATGTTGATCTTAAATGAGAGGTTTCACAGCAACAAATTGAACTTTGGAATCCTAGTGACAAGCTAGTGTGTCATGAGTCAGCATGTGGAACGCCATATGACAAGCTAGGGGGAGGGATACATCACTATGTTCTGTACTAGATTGGGGATCTTTCCTAATGCATGATGTTTAGAATAAACATTTATTTGTTTTTTCCCTCTCCCTGCCTTATCCCCCAACCACAGGCATTTTAACATTATACTGTTACTTTTTAGATGAGGGGAAGAAAAGAGATCATACTTGGCACTGTTGCTTTACTTACAAGGTTTAATTAATGAGGATTGTACATTGCCAGACAATCACGGAGTCAATTTGAGTACTCTGGTGGGACATGTCCATTCCATAATTGCTCCTTTGTTGACTTGAGAAATAGAAGGTTGTTTTTGGCCTTTCCGTAGGTTCTGCCCTGGCATAGTGGTGCCCATGTGCCTTATTGCCCATGTCTGAGCTCCCTGCTGAATAAAGTTTACTATGCCACCCCACTCTTGCCTTCTTTCCTGTGTGTGCGAAAGATGCTCTAGGAGGGAGGTGGGGGGCTGGGGCGTGGGTGCCAACGTTGGAATTGCAGTGCTGGGCATGGGGTGCGAATGTTGTATTGGTGCTGCCGTTCCTCCTAGCAGCCTCTTTGCCCGAGGCTGCTGAGTTCCGCCCACTGACTTAGGCAGCCAATGGGGTTTGGGAGGCGTGTCCTGCATCGGCTACAATGGCGTCGCCCATGGTTTTCGGCCGCAGTGTGTGCTGGGATACCTGCTGGAGGACTGACGGAGTTTGGTAAGCGGGGAAAATGGCGGCCGGGCTGTCAGTCAGAACCGAGTATGTTATTAACCACCAGGGTGGTTAAAAATTCTTTGCAGCGCCTGCTGCAGCGTGTCGTCCGAATTGAGCCCACCTTTTTAACACACCGTCAGTGGGTTAATTCTCCTCAGTTGCTTAACGTGTTGTCCGAATTGAGCCATAGTTGCTAACTACATCTTTAAAGTAATGTGCAGTTTGACCCAGAGTGCATATACGTTCTGGAATCAAGGATGGGTGGATTTCTCCCACTCCAATTCATTTCTGTTTTATGATTTTGCTGTGCTCTGTGTTCTGTTCTGCCTCCCAAAAAAGTTTCCTTTTGGTGCCATGTTTCATCAGTGCACACAAGTGTGCGTGTGCCCATTGTAAACAGGAGAGGAGGAGGGGGAGAACAATGTAAATCAGCAGAAGGGACTGAAAGCTGCAGCAAACTACACAAGCCCAGCAGTCTGTACACAAAGTCCGGAAATCAAAACCAGGAGAATAGCAGATTGCAAACTCCTTGGTGCTGCTGATCAGACAAGAATAAGTAATTTGTACTAACAAAAATCAAAGGAGATATTTGATTGGGAACAATTTTATAATCGTTCCGACCCAGATGCACTGTAAGACTTTTAAACAAATCCTGGTTCCGGTTTGATAGACAATATAGAGCTTATAGGCTACGTGCAGTCAATTATGGCTTTAGCCTACCCTGCATAGCCATTTGAAATCACTCTGTGGTAAATCATCCATGAGTTGCTTATTCTGCAAGAAAGCAGGGAAAGCCTTTGTAATCCAGATATTGCTCTGAGCCCTTGTACTCCGCAACCCAGACAATCAGACTTTCATACTTTGGAGGCTTGGCCTTGGCCTGTTTAATGGGATTGGTCACTATCACTTCTTAAGCTGATCAATTAAAAAGTTAAGAACACAATTGTGTTTAAGCACTATCCTAGTACTTAGGAGCAGCAGGGATTGCATGAAGGTGAGTGCAAGGAATGCCATCCAGATGACTGAGGGATGCTTACTCCATCCTTTCTCAATGTTCAGCATAGGAACCAAGCAGGCTGCTAGAGGAAGGGACCCCACTTCTCTACACTCAGAATAGAAATGCAGATCTCTATCCCACCTCTGCCAGCCCATACCAGCCTATCTAAAAATTTTGCAGGCTAGTAACTTTTGCAGGCCTACTTACAGAGCTGGTTTAACATTAGGTGCTTTCATAACATGAGTGCGGCCTTGTTCTAATTTATTTTGCTTAATATGACCTGTTATATTTTGAAAAGCATTATTTCCTATTCCAATTTATTGGGGGGTTGAAATCTTCCTTTCTTCACAAGAAGCCCTTTTTTGTTGTTATTAGTAATAATAACAACAACAACAACAACATGTATGTAAAAGCAACATATAGAAACAGTAAAAAGCCAGATAGAATATGGTGTTTGTGGGGAGGTCATGTAAAGAAATGCTCAGTGTATAACCATTATGTTTTCCAAAACATAGATGATAAATCCTTTACTGGTGAACTTCAACATCTTTGACAATTCTTTAGTCAGACGGTTTGGCAAAACGCCACTCGGGGAGCTTCTCACTCTCTCTTGGAAAATACAGCTACAATTTACTTCACGGTTTGAAAGATCAGCTCCATTGGAGAGGAGCTGGGATTGATCCTTTTGTCTGCATGAGAAACCACCCATCACTCTGTCTCCTGAGTGCTCTTGGGCTTTGTAATTGTTCAATTTTAATTTTTTATTGCTTTTGTTAGCTTAACCTGCAGCTGACCCATACAGATTTCATTTGGAGCTGTGCCACTTAGTAGTAATGCATTTTCTGACACCCTGCAGAAACTGTGCTGCCATTTTTGTGGCCTCTGCCGTGGATTTGGTTATTTGGTGGTGGTGGTGGTGTTTTTTTTAAAAAAAAACACCTGGTACAATCCTGTGTGAAAAATCTAGTTCTTTTCCATTATTTAATACCCCATTACTTTTGAACTTCAGAACTTTTCAAGTCTGCTTCATTGCCCTGAGGTTGATAGCTGGTTGGTTAACCCAGAGGACAGGATAGGTAAAAAAAGGTAATAATACTTGAGAACAAGAGGCATGCACAAAAAATGTATACAGACATAAGAAACACATAACACATCAGGCCCACCGCTCCAGCTTTGCTTTAGTACTCTTGCCAGACCCCTGATTCCCTCCTGCTCTTCTGCTTTTCTTCTGCCCGCTCTTGGTTCTCCTTTTTATCCTGCTCCCAGATTGTCTTAAAGCTCTTACTACCAGCAACTAAGACATTTCAATCTTTTAGACTGAGAAAAAAACCTGCACAAGAGCTGAGAAACCATCAAATGACCAGTGGTTGGGAGAAAGGCAGCATAGCCATCTGGGGAATCCTAGAGGGCCAGATTGGGACTCAATGTGAGAAGAATTTGTTTCCTGGGCCTGGGGTTCTGCACCCCTGTAATAGAATATTGAAAAGAATTGATTACCCCTATCTGCAGTATTAAGTGGTACAGTCCGAGAACTGCTTTACCATATGCCTTTGCTGAATGTACACTTCAGTTCATACACATGATCGAAAGTACATCTAAATTCTTAATTCAACTGTTTTGATCTCTGCAATCCAGATATACAAGGATGGATAAATTCCTGGAGGAGAAGGCTAGAAGGCTGATACCTCCAGTATCAGGGGCAGTAAGTCTATATACACAAGTTGCTGGGGAACATGGGCAGGAGGCTGCTGTTGCACCCGTATCACGCTTGTGGGTTTCCTGTGGACAGCTGATTGGGCCACTGTGTGAACCGTGTGCTGGACTAGATGGATCTTTAGCTTGATCTAGCATGGCCCTTCTTATGTTCTTAAGGTGGTTCAACCAGTGATGTGGGATGAATTCCCCCCCCCCCCCAGTCCTTAAGTTTTCCATAGATAATTTTCTATTTCATGTGTTCATTAGTAAAAATAAATGGATGCTAAATGCAAATACAATACCTTTTCCAACTAAATTTAAACAATGTCAGACAAGTACATGCTCCTGTCTTTACATTTTTACAAGTATTCAAAAAAAAATACTATGTAATATAACATTTAAATCACAATAAGTGTGCTTTAATTCCCCCCCCCCCCCAAAATATATTTCAGGTCAAATACTTTTGTTGTTCTGAGGCAAAAAATTAACATAGGATACTTTTTAAAGCTTTGATGTTTACTAAATACAAATCAAATAAACATGTTACATTAGATCACTCTAAGGCAGGGGTTAACTTGTGTCCCTCCAGATGTTTTGGTCTGAGGCCACCTCTAAGACAGCATAGCCAATAGTGAGGAAAGATGGAAGTTGTAGGTCAAAACATTTAGAGGGGCCACAAGTTGTCCAGCAAATGAATACAAACTGAACATTTTCCCGTGCAAATGACCCTATGCAAATTAACCTAATTTGCAATGGAACATTTTCCATAAAACCCACCTCACTGGGTTCTGCCCATGATAGTAGGCTGACCAGATAAAATCCAGGTCAAGGCTCATGTAACTTTGACAGTTGTAGAGAAAAGGGAATTTCAGCCAGTGTCATTTGTATGCAATTAGTTCCTGGTGATATTCCCTCTTCATCACAACAGTTAAAGGTGCATGCACTGTATTAGAGTGACAATATGCAAAAGGAGGCAAGGCCCCTGCAACTTTAACTGGTGTGATGAAGAGGGAATTTCACCAGGAACTAATTGCATACAAATGACACTGGCTGAAATTCTCTTTTCTCTACAACTGTTAAAGTTACATGAGCCCTGACCTGGATTTTATCTGGTCACCCTACATGATATTCGTCTTTCCAGGCAGTTCACATAGCTGCCTGGGATCAGGCTGTCCATCCCCACATTGCTGACTTTTCCACAGTGTCCATGCATGCTTTCCCCCACTACCCTTCTTAGGCACCACTGTATGATATAGCAACCAACTAGAATAGGGGGAAAAAACCCTCTTATTTGGGTATGTCCTAAAAAGCAGAGTACTCAAATTTCTGCTTAGTTGTGTATTTGCTCACTGACCATAGGCAACTCACCATTGCTCAATCTCAGACTTTTCCCTAGAGCTGATCTTTCAACCCATGAAGTAATAGGAGAATATCAATAGTAACATACTTTACTGGCAACTGGTAGGACTATGGGAATAAACAATTTGTGTGCTTAGAAAAGTACTATAGAAATACTAAATACTGTGTGAGGTGTAACTAGCCCCACCCAAAAGCCATGCAGTTTATTTCAATGTAGTCCCTTTAGGGCCAAGATGCCAGTGTGCTAAGCAAAACACAGCCTGTGCATCAGGCACCCAGATTATGTTTCCAGCATCTGGTCCACATTAATTCACCCTTTCTATCCAACCTTGTGAATTGGTTGAGAAAGAGAAAAAGTAGCAGCATTAGTCGTGCGATCACAGAGATAGAGAGCAGCGGGGAAACCAGAGTAATCCCCTTGAGCATTTTGGTGGTTACATTTACAAGTTAGTGTTTCTATTTGATAGGGCTAAATAGCTCACTGATCACACCTGCTGTGCTACCACACATTGTTTCTTGTGGGTCAACTGATGGGGCAGTTTGCAGTTTGCATATTGTCACATGGCTAGATTCTGTCCATTTTGCATTGACATTTTAATCAAAGAGATCATAGCCCTGTTAAAAAGAGGAAGGAAACCTCATCATCATTTAATTCCCCTAACCTAATTCATCATTTAATTCCTTCCATTTAAGGAATGAGCTCTGACCTTGCGAATAGAGCTATCAAAATTAGGAATGTCTGTTAACTTACCTAAAGAACAATGCTGAGATACAAAAGCACGAAGGACTCCTCTTTGGTTTGAAGAAAACAGGATAGCTTTTTCATGATTTTATATTTTAAGCTTCCATATGAAGACAGGCCATATTGTTCCCCCCCAAACTATTTTGTGCCCCACCACCATACCCAAAGTGCTGCCACTGCTGATTGCTACTAAATTTGGGTGGTACAATTCAAGCAGTGGCAAAAAAAAAAAAAAAAAAAAGGAAAAATACATATTTCCCATTTAAAACAAGGTGAGTGGTGAGCAGATGCCTTATTTTAATGGCACATCATGCTGTTTTGGATCTTCTCCAGGAAGTGACAGGTAACTGCTTATTATTTGAACATATTAATACCTTAAGGGTGCAGTCCTATATAACCCACCTGGGTATTCCTAGGCCTCCAAAATAAAAGGTTTATGAGTATCTTCATAATTGGTTCTCTGCATTTAAGACATCATGGCTAATGGTCAGGGATTATGGGAATTGTAGCCCAACGTGTCATTAGTATGTGGATGATACTTAGCTCTACCTCTCATTTCCATCAGCACATCCCAGAGAGTCTGTGGAACTTTTGAACCTGTGTCTGGAGGCTGTCTTGGAATGGATGAGGGTGAACATGCTGAAACATAATCCAGACAAGACAGAGGTTACTGTGGGTTGGGAAACCAACTACTTCAGATGGAGGTTTACAACTGATCTTAGATGGGGTTATACTCCCCCTAAAAGACCACGTACACAGTCTAGGACTCTGAGCTAACTGGGGATGCCAAGGTGACTTTAATTTTTTTTATTATTTTACCGTTGCCCTCCCATGATGAGTACTGTTCTTGCTGGTTTTATTGTTATTTATATTGTTTTTAATTGGTATTTTATTATGTATGTTTTTATTGCTTTTAATGTTTTAAACTGTTTTTATTATTTTATTGTTGTAAGCCGCCTTGTGAGGGCTGCTACTATGAAAGGCAGCCAAGAAATGTTTAAAATAAATAAATAAATAAAAACATTTGGAGGACACCAGGTAGCTTCTTGTTGTTCAACGTAAAGGAGTGCCTAATGTTTATATGAACCTGGCCTTAATTCCATATTGGGCTTCCTCTCTTTTATGAGATGAAGGACAAAGACATGCGACTTTTCTTTCTTGAAGAGCCCATAATGTTATAAAGTATAATTGTCGGTGGCAGCTATTTTAGGTTCTTTGGAAGCAAAAAGATGCACCCCTCACAAGGTTAAAAATTGCCCAGATTCTTTCTTAATTTGCTATGCAATATTTAAACTTGCTACGACCTTTTCTCTTATTTGCTCCTTTCTTTTTGGTTAAGCTCCATTCTCTATTGAAAAAGAGATGGAATGAGAAATGGAGGAAATCGCAACAGAAAGTCTATGGCTTATATTTCAAAATGAAACAGAACAAAAAATTCAGTTTGACCCTGCTACCGCAGCCACTAAAATATTAACAGCATTAAATGCAGATGAATCGGAAATGTGTGTGTGGGCCAAAGATTCCTCCAGGCTGTTTTTTTCTAGCTTGCTTGTTCCCTCCTTCACTTGCCAAGAAAGTGGAATCTCATCTGCCTCTCTCGCCCAAATGAAGAGTGACAGGGGTGATGAGGATCGTGGATATTGCAACAGCATTTCTTTGATAGCAGAAGCTGTCTGTCTGATAAGATTTAGCAGGCTATATGGGTTTTTCAGGAAATACAAAGCTACCTTTGAAAAGTATGGAGGAACTCCAGGGGGAAATGTTTATGCAGTCCCTGGCTTCTATATTCATCCTCTAGATCTCTCTTTATTATTTTTGTAAAATATCTATAATTAATGCTCTCATTCATTCTTATAGATGTCCTTAAAAACAAGAAACCCAGCAACTAAGTACCACTAAGGGAATGTTTCCTAGTGATCTTGGTATTTATAAAGCTATTTGCAGAAAAAAGAGAGAGCAGCTCTTTCTTAACTGGTTGTAAAGATGTAATTGATGAGCCAAAGAAGCATTATGGTCCCAAGTTGCCCTCTGGTATAGGTCTACTCACTTTCTGCTAAGCTTCCGTTCATTCAGCAGGGAAGTGCATGTGGATCTTGCAGACTTGTAGAGACGCTCCCCAATGTAACTGGGCTACAGATAGTTGTACTGGCTTGCAGGGGATTGGCAGAGTAACGAAGGAGAATTACATTATGCTAGGCTTGGTGGAAAGGACTTCCCATCTGAGGCAGCCCATTTGATTTCTATGTTTGGTGCAGGGCAGGGAGGAAGCACTACAGCTCTCCTCTCCTATCCTGGTTGTTTTCCTGTACAGAATTCCTGGCTGCCTGTGTCAACCAGGCTAGTGCTTAAATAGAAGACTGGGTTACTGAGATATCAAATTTAAAAGAATATGTGTTTGGTTGGTGTATTTGCTTTCCCCCACACACAACAGATATGCTTCCCAATACCTTAGGACTTTACTCTAGTATTATAGTGATTGACAAAGTACCAGGCAATTTTTTTAGGAAAGGCTCAAATTAGCTTAGAAAAAAAGTTGACAGATAGGGTGCTTCTAGACAGAGGGCTTCTAGTACTACTGATTAGTAGGCATTGTTCAGCAATTCCATCATTTTCCCCCTTAATTGGTTTTCTTCAGGAGGGTTACGAGTGGAAGATGACATGATCTGAACCCCCCCCTCCCAAATTCCATGAATGAGACAGGTTAATTGCAAAATAAAGTCTCATCTGGATGCACCCCAAGTATGGCGAAAAAGCTGGATTCCATTTGCATCCCAGAGGGGGAAGTGTACATCCCAGAGAGGAAACTGTCATAAATTGGCTTGCATTGTTAGTCAGGAGTTCATCTGGAATGCCAAAGCGAACAGAGCTATTCTTCAGTATCTGCACACACTATCTACACTTCCTGTGAACACATTTAATGTCTGAATAAATGCTTAGTCTTCCAGTGACCTTGAAAAAAATACCTTGCATCATTACAAATTCATAGAAATTATTATTATTTTTTGCAAGGAGACTGGCACATGCAAAATTAGTAGTGCTTGTTGAAATGCAGCAGGAGTCATCCAACCTGGTGAACTTTTAAAATTGTAATTCTTCAAGGAACTAATTGCACCCACCTGAAAAACCTGGATCAAGTATAGCAATTTGACTTGCTAAAATTATATCTTGCAGTGTATAAACCATGGAACATATTTATCATTCGAACTTTGACAGTTATTACATTTCAGTGCTGCATGTTAACGAATAGGCAGACTTGAAGAGAGAAAAGTAAACTGTAGTGCTTTGCTTCACAATGTAGCAACTGTCAGACTTTTCCGTAAGGCCACTTAGAAGCAGCAGAAGAGGATAATATGTTAAACTTCATGTAAGCAGTGAGGGTTCAGCCCCTCTTCCCACTGGATGATATTATAACAAAAATGCCTTACCCCTATTAAAGAACTTTCTGATCAGGTGCCTTGCATCTTCCCATAGGTGAGCTGGCTGCCTCTACTAAAAGAAAACTCCTGAAAAAGAATCACTATTATCTCCCTGACACACAGCTAATCAAAGAGATTGTGGATTAATTTGACAGAGATACATACACACACAGTTAGACTTGGTCTGTATTTCATTAAGCCAACTGGTAACAGGACATCTGTATTACAGTATTTTGTCAACACTAGCTGGTATCGATGCTAACCAAGTCTACAGTACATGGACTGTTTCAACACAGATCCAGAGTTTACCATATTACGCTCTGACAAATCTTCGAAAAATGAGTCGTAGAAGAATCTAGTGAGTTGCAATCATTCCATAAAAAGGCTGGTCTGAAACTTGGAAATCCAATAGATTTCCAAACCCTGAGTAGTATCTGTTTGTGCTTGTGCACTCGTGGGAGCAACTGCTCAGACAATGGGGCTTTCACACTGCTAAAAACAACACTGGAAATTAGCAGAAATGCTCTCTTCAAGAATGGGGGAAATCACACAGCTTACAGAAGGGAGTTCCGCTGACCTCTCCCGATCCAGAAATGAGAATTTGGGTAACTTTTAGCAGTGTGAAAGCCCCACTGCATGAGCAGCCACGCTTGCAAGTATAACAGAACCAGTGGCCCTGTTGGATTCTGCCCCCTAAGTCTAACTCAGCCCTAATTTAAACTCCCTAATTCTGTGTATCAGATCTAAGTCCAACTCCCTAGTAAATTCCATGTATACATAGGCATTGTGAGCAAACTGATCCCACAGAGGCACTGAAAAGAACATTTTTATTTATTTATTTACTTATTACATTTCTGTACTGCCCATTAGCCAAAACAAAGCTCCTTCATTATATATAGGGACAGAGCAAAACAGGTTCTTACACAGCATGCTTTATCTTTCCTTAGAAAATTGTTGGAAATGGTATTCTGTAGCAGAGAATGGTCAAAGGTAGATGAGTTGTTTTCACAGAGCACATACCTTCTTGGTGCCCTGATCAGGTAGCAGATGGAAGGGCATGAAAGATGAATGCCTTCAAGAACTCACATGCTTCTGTAGTGCTTGCCATAAGTAGCATAGTGATGCATGAGTTTGGTGTGAAGGACTAGGCAGAGGGCCAGAGAGCTGATTTTCTGTTTGTGTAAGCAATCACTTAGAAGGAATACAAAAAGCATTTTAATTTTTAAATGGTTGTTTTTCCTTTCCCATTACATGGCAACAGATGCCTGACAGCCTTGATTAATAGTTTTGCAGGGGGTGCTTTTTTGTCTTGTTATAAAGGTTTAATTGCAAGCATTATATCACCAGGATGAAATGGAACAGGTAACAAAAGTACAACGAGAGAGGGAGATGGTTTTAACGAAAGCAATTTGAAAACACTGCTTCAGGGGAAACATTCTAGCCTGTCCCCAAATTGAACACACAAATGAAAAGAAAGTAACACTGTTGCATGTATGTTTCCAATATATTTCTTTCATCATTCTAGCAACGCCACACATCCTACACCTTAGGATAATAGTGCTCATGTTGTGTTATACTATTTCATTTAGTGCTGCTATTTATTTTCTTTAAATACTGCTGAAACAGCAATGTCAAATAGCAAGATGAGAATATTCCCTGTCCCATTGTCATGTTATCTTTCCTAATTTCTGAAGTAGTTGCATTTGAGATGCCTATGGAAGAAATAACAAATCCAAAAGAATGGAGAGATGTTCTCTCCTCCCCCACCCCCTCTTTTTCTGACTCTCACACACACTGTTCCCTGAAGAACAGTGTGAGATTTCTAGTCCTCAGCTTTAACACATAAAATATTAAGAGCCAATTTTCAGCTGCACCTCTGTCACTTCCATTATCATTCTACACGTCCGGGGTGATAATGGACTTGGTAAATTGAAGCCTTGTTTCCATTCTAGACCCACTAGGGTTTTCACCTGGGGGACAGTTCTGCACTCGGGGTGGTAGCCCCAGATAAACGTTAATGGCATCAAAGAGCAGCAGCAGACATGACAGAAGACATATTGTGTTGGGGAATAGAACAAAATGGCCTGCAAAATATCTTCCTTTGAATTTGACTTCAGATTTCACAGGTTCTTGGGATCCAGTTTTTTTGTTTAAAGAGGCATTAAGGGATTAGATACCTGTTGAATGTTACCCAATAATTTGTGGAGTGGGACATCCCCCTTGTATTTTAGCTCTGAATAAAATCATTTGAGAGGGAGGAGAAAACATTTCAGAATCAATAAAGAAGCAAGGCCTTGCTTCTTAAAATGCATTCATATATTTTCTTCAAGATCCAGGGATGATGGCTGATAGCATAGAGGCTAGCCCTAATTGTTTTCCTTTGGCTACACCCTACCTGAATTTGCCTCATGGTTCCGTTTCCTTTATGGCAGTAAACATTACTGAGAGCAATAATTTTTTAATTAGGATGTGACGGCAGAATGGACCACTTGTGCAGGCGCTGAGAGAGCTAAAGCTGGCACTCAGCATGTCAGCTGAGTTCAAGGGCAGAACTCAAAGCCAGCTACACAAAAAGCTAGTTAGACAGAGAAATATTCATTCACACCTCAGGGAATTCCATAGGTTTCCAGCTTCATTTGAGGAACTGGCACAGAAAGTGGCAGACTGTTTTTATTCTAGCCCTTCCCACCCTCTTCCTGTCTTATAGGGAAAATGAAGCAAAAACACACACAAAAAAATAACCTCATCTTACTTTGGGGTTACAGTTTTCTGTTGGTTACATGAGAGGGATGCTACCTCTAAGCAGGACTTCATATCCTGTTCCTCTTTAAAGTATTTACTGGGAAGTAAATTTAATTTATTTAAATGGCAGTTATTTCCAAGTCATATGTTTAAGAATCAAGGTGCCATCCAAACAGTATGACTTTTTTAAAAAAAGGGAATAAAGAAAAACACCCAGTTCAATCGCTTTTCAAATGTGCAAGAGATTATGCACATACAATGGGGCTTTATGTTCTTTTTTTCCAAATAGTAGTTCCACAGTACGGTTAAATCAGGAGAGCTTTGAAGAACAGCTTCCAATTGTGTGTGCACTTTGGTATTTGGGACAAGAAAGCAAAACCCACATTTCTGCATGAAAATTTCTTCCCACTCCCTGTTTTTCTGGATCAGGGCTAGAGTATTTTACTGTATATTGTGCACAGGGAGCATTAAATAAATGTTAATCAGAAGTTGTAGTAGTAGTAGTAGCTGTACGCATGAACCAGTGTTTCCAAAGCCATAGTAAAATGTGAACAGAGGTATGAACTTCTATGTGGCTTGATAGGGTAATTCTGCTGGCTTCCACTCATGCCACACCCTGTTTCCTATTTTTTATTACTATTATTTATTAAAATATTTGTCACTGGGATCTCAAAGCATTATAAATTATGTTTCAATTATACCTAATCATTTAATATTTTCTATTGCAGAACATGATGGGGAGGAATATTTGATTAATTTAATAGAGAGGGGCACAAACCTGTGGAACCACTTTAAATGGAATAAAACCGCTAAGGGAGGATGGGTCATGCTCATGGATTGTCAGAGAGTCAGTCAAATTTTATTGCTTTTGGCCAATGGCCTTTGCATAAAAAAATGCATACAAACACCGTATCCCTGGGTAAACCTGTGCCCATCCCCCCTGTCCCCGGGAGTCCCTGCGTGCCATTTGGCCTCACAGGGACCACCCAGGGGCTATCCCACAGAAAATGGCCAGTACGGAAACTGCCTTAGTTTCTCCAGTGCAAACTAATAGGAAACTGTGTAAGCCAAGAAAGCATAATATTTGCCAAATAATATCCATAATTTTGCCACAAGTCAATAGCATACCATTAACCTGTTTGGGTGTTTTCATTCTGCTGTGCCATGGGCAGGGATGTTAGAGAAATCCACAACAGAACCAAATGAGTTCAGATTTTTATGAATCGCACCCACATATAATAATAATAATAATAATAATAATAATATATTTATTTATTTATTGCCCGCCTCTCCCAACGGATCGAGGCGGGGAACAGCATATTCCACAGCTTTTCTCCTGTCGGGTGGACTTGTGGTCTGTTTTCCTAACCTGAGGCAATTTTGGGCAAATTTTGCTATAGAGAAATACACAAAAGCTTTCCAAAATGGCTGAAAAAGTGCAGTTCCCCTATATCCAATGTTATTCTAACGTAAGTCCCATTCATTTCAATGAGTCTACTGCTAAATAAGACTAATATTGTCTACAACACAGTGTATCTGAGCTGAAAAAATTTGCCAGGTCCCTGGAAGCACCATGCTTAACCATTATGACCTTGGAAAAGCATAGTGTGTGAGAAGACCTTCGGCATGTCCACTAAATAAATCCCTTTGATGTGTTCAGATGTATGATTCTTGATTTAACCCTATTGACTGGTGACTGGTAACCAGGCCTGTGGTGACTGGTAACCAGGCCTGTGGTTCTCCTGCTCCATCTCCCAGTTTAACTGATCATTTTAGTAGCTAGCACATGCAGAATACATTTTGTAAAACAAGTGCTTTATATGCCAATTTACTTAACTGAATAATTTATTTGAGATATCTAATTTGTGGGGTTTCAGTGCAGAGAGGGCTATCCTTTCCTCCTTTATTGTGGATTGTATCTTGCCCTGCTTTATCTTGACATATGATGGAGGAGATGCTGATACCAGGGTTAGTTGTACATCACTAATGGACTCAACCAGTCCCATAGGTTTGTTTTCTGCACCACGCTGGTATCTTTTGATAAAAGCTAGTTTGAAAATCTTTTATTAAATGGAATTAATAAATAGCTCTTCCAAGCCTATCCATTGTTTTTCAGTATCCATAGTATCCAGTTTTCTGAAGTAGCCTTATTTTTGTAGTTGGCTAAACGTGTGGGAATCTTCTCTCCAGTAGATTAATTATTAACCAAGTTCAGATAAGTAAATACTGAATGATTACACCTACTATAGGCAAATGTTTTGGTTGGTGAGCACTTTTGGTAATTAGAGAAACTGTCCTGCCCCACAATCACCCCAAATGGTTGCCATGGGAGCCGTAGCAACGGACAAGTAACCTGTCCCAAAAAACTGAGTACAAAATAGAGATGGTTCTGAGCCTCAGGACACTAAGCAATTCCTGTAAAGAAACCAAAAGGTATCAATCTATGAAATGAACCTTAAATTGTAGACATGAGAAAAATCTTATGGTAGTTAAAAGTGTCCTCTAGTCATGGTTAGGGATGCTGGAAAAATTTGAGACAGACTAAAATGAGTTCAGATGTCTATCTTGTGGAATCCACTGCGGATCAGCCTCCACAGGCCGCACAGAGTCTGCAGACTTCCAGGGTTTTGTTTTTTTAAAACTTTATGTTATATTTATGCATACTCATTCGCAGGAAAATACAGAAGTTTCTGCTGAGACATATGTCATGCTGGAAAATATATTCGGGGGGAAATCAAATGGAATGGGGGACAATATGCTAAATGTTACATACTAACATAAGTTATATAAATTGTTGCAAACTTTCATCTGGAATTATTTGCATATTTGCATATCTATCTGTAAACGAATGCCAGAACAAACAACACTGCACAATCTGTGACACACACAGGACAGATTTCACAAAATCTGAACATCCCTAGTCATGTCAGCTATACATGTTTAAACTTATGAGGAAATGAGAAGTAACATTGTGTGCTCCTTTTCTATAGTGTTGAATCTACACAATAAGTTTCAGTCTCAGTGCCCAAGATGCAATATTGCCACCTGCTGGTTTTTAACATATTCTAGATGGCTAATTAACTTTGTTGGGAAGTCATATGCTAAAAGTCCCAATAAAAGTAAGAGTCAAAATTTCTTACCTCTAAAATGGTGGTCCTATTGCAAGATTCCATAAGGCGTTTGCATCATACTAGATTAATGTCTTGCATTCTGCATATCTGTTATATAAAATAAATATATTTTTGCTTTAGTGTACTACTTAAAGTTAGCAAATATAACTAAAATGATGCCACAAAAAAGTCTACTAGATGGCATATTTAGTTGTCATGCCAACACTACTTTGTGTATGTTCCATCTTTGTCTCACTTTGCAGAATTCTAGCTGCTCTGTGGATTTCATGACTCTTTATGACATGATACTTTACAGCTTTGAGCAAGATAGGAAATGTTTAGGAAATTAGAGACTTGGTTTCCCTTTGAAAGAACAACACAACCCAAGTTAGTTCTTCATAGGCCTGTGTTTCTGTATTCAGCTACTTCTAAAAAAGGAACCAAATAGATGACCTCAAAAAGAAAATAAAAAATAAATTCTGTATAGTTTACTTCAGAAATAATATGCCTTAGGTGTGCTTTCAAATTGCAACAAAGGAAAATAATCATATTATTTTTTTAAAAAATAGACATACGTTTGTTTTTCTCTTGCAAGATGAGGTTAAGATGAAAGGTACAATGGTTCCATCATACTTTAGAAACTAGGTTTTCCATTTTTACCTTCATGACTGCACACTCTTTCAGGTGTATTTTATGCCTCTGGCTGTATTTTATGATTCAGCTTTTCTCAAAGTGATATCAAGGGCAGATGAATATTCAATAAGATGTATATTAAAAGTACATTGGTACTAGTGCCAGAACACAGGACACCCTGTCAGATTGGGAAGCCATTTCCCAGAAACTTTATGTGTGTTTGATGAATAGTGATATTCAGTTCAAATCAGTGACCACCAGCAATGGATAAGTGATGCCAGAAATACTCATATAGCTCAAACCTTTGTATGTTTAGTTGAAAAAGTAAGACTCCCTGAGTTCAATGGGGCTCACCATTGAGTGAGTGTGCAGAAAATGGTAACCCTAATCTGTCATCAAATCCATCACTAAAATCATATGAAGGGTTGTTTAAACAAAAAAACCCCATGCATTTCACCAATTTAAGAAGGATATTAATATTCATAAGACAAGGCAAACAAGCTCGAGACAGTTAACAATTAGGTTAACTATGGATTGTTTCAGGCCTGGTTTTGGTACGGAAACAGCCTTGGTCGCCCTGTATGATGACCTATGTCGGGAGAAAGACAGGGGAAGTATGACTCTGTTGATTCTCCTTGATCTCTCAGCGGCTTTCGATACCATCGACCATGGTATCCTTCTGGGACGACTGGCTGAGTTGGGAGTGGGAGGCACTGCATTGCAGTGGTTCCGCTCCTACTTGGTGGGTCGGCTCCAGAAGGTGGTGCTTGGGAACATTGCTCGGCCCCATGGATTCTCCAGTATGGGGTTCCACAGGGGTCAGTTTTGTTCCCCATGCTGTTCAATATCTACATGAAACCGTTGAGTGCAGTCATCCAGAGTTTTGGAGTGCGTTGTTATCAGTACGCTGATGACACGCAGCTCTATTTCTCCTTTTCATTTTCATCAGGTGAGGCTGTGGATGTGCTGAACCAGTGCCTGGCTGCGACAATGGACTGGATGAGGGCTAATAAATTGAAACTCAATCCAGACAAGACTGAGACGCTGTTAGTGGGTGGTTCCGCTGACTGGATGGAGGGTGTTCAACCTGTTCTGGATGGGGTTGCACTCCCCTTGAAGGAGCGGGTTCGTAGCTTGGGGGTTCTCCTAGAACCATCTCTGTCACTTGAGGCGCAGGTGGCCTCAGTGGCACGGAGTGCCTTCTACCAACTTCGGTTGTTGGCCCAGCTACGTCCCTATCTGGACAGGGATAACCTGGCTTCAGTTGTCCATGCTCTGGTAACCTTCAAGTTAGATTACTGCAATGCACTCTACGTGGGGCTGCCTTTGAAGGTGGTTCGGAAGCTGCAGCTTGTGCAAAATGCAGCGGCCAGATTGATAACTGGAACCAGTAGGTTCGAACATATAAGACCTACTCTGGCCCGCTTGCATCGGCTGCCTGTATGTTTCCGAGCCCGGTTCAAGGTGCTGATTTTAACCTATAAAGCCTTACACGGCTTGGGACCACAATACCTGATGGAACGCCTTTCCCGACATGAACCTACCCGAACACTACGTTCAACATCTAAGGCCCTCCTCCGAGTGCTTCCTCCAAGGGAGGCTCGGAGGTCAGCAACAAGAGAGAGGGCCTTCTCTGTGGTGGCTCCCCAATTGTGGAACGATTTCCCCGACGAGGCCCGCCTGGCGCCAACATTGTTATCTTTTTGGCGCCAGGTCAAGACTTTCCTCTTCTCTCAGGCATTTGGCAATATCTGAGGAGCCTGGGTTTGTTTTGTTTTGTTTTGTTTTTGTAGTTTTTGAAGTGTTGATGTGGTTTTTAAATGTATAGATTGTGTGTATGTTGTATGTTTTTGCTGTTTTAATTTTTGTATATTGTTTTTAATTGTTTTTAATCCTATGTAAACCGCCCAGAGAGCTTCGGCTATGGGGCGGTATACAAATGTAATAAATAAATAAATAAATAATGTATAGCGTCCGGCAGTGGACATCACATAGCAACCTCCAAATATGCAAAATGGCTGTGGAACGTGCCTGGCATGCACCGTGACAAATTGTGGGTTAATTTGTTGCTGTTATGTGCAGTGGGCTCTGAGTGGTCTTATTGGGAGCTTAGAGAAGTGACAGTGAAGTAAATTGAGCTCTTTAGGAATGGTGCTGTCAGGATTCCTGTACATCATGAAACTGCAGTCTGCTTTATAGGTAGCCTAATATTGAGGTCATGGAGCTTGTCTAGGCTGATTGAGACATGTGTGAGGTAGATTTCCTTTACCCTTCCGTGTTTCTTTTGCACGTACAAGATTCATAACTGGAAGAGAACTTCCAATTTCCTTGACAGTATGCCATTTTGAGAGATGATTTAACTTCCTGCACAAACATGCTTTTCTTTTAAAGATTCAGTATTCTTTCCCCCCCTGTTGATGACAGAATGTCTGTGCTCATCTGCCCATACCACCACACCACCTTCTCCTTCTCCTCCTCCTCCTCATGTACATCTTAAGAGTGGTTTGAATATTTATCTATAATTGTGTGCAGGTCTTGATGAAGAACATGCAGGCTAACAGCCTGTTTACTGAGAAGGTGTGAAGGATGGAAATGGGACTTGGCTTGAAATGAGAACATTTAGCTCTGACTGATGCACATCATGTAGAGTTATTTGTCTTGGTTTGTGGCAATTGCATAATGGAACCTTACTTATTTGTCCCAGGCAAGGAACCTGAATGTTTTATTGTTAAGGCAACCTACTTACTTATTTGTAGTAGTGCTTTAGGAGTGATGGTGTAATATTAAATAGCTTTTGGGGGGTGGCAGGAGAGGGAAGGTTAAAAAAATGTGAGCAGTTTCAGTAGGGTAGCTAAATTATACACACTTCGTGTAAGCCACTGTTTCTTCAAATAATTGAACCAGGATTCACTGAGCTAAGGAAAGATTAAGAGCTCCTGTATATCAGTCATCATGCTTGTGGATTTCTCAGTGACTTTGTTCGCACAATTACTGCAGCCCACCATGGCTTATTTAAGCCATGGTAGGTTGCAGCAGTGCTAGCAGCTATTTTGAATATTCAACCCCCAGTGTGGGTTGCCATGGTTTGTCGTGTCATCTGAACCTGGGCGGCAGAAGTTCTTTGAGGGATAAAACCCCCTCAAATAACCCCACAACACATCATGAGTATTTGTAGGTTGTTTAACCCTCAAATAACCTCATGCTGCCCAGGTTTAGAGAACATGACAAGCCATGCCAATGCCCTGCTGGGGGATGAATATTCAGAATAGCCACTGGCACACACCGCAACCCACCATGGCTTAAATAAGCCAAAGAGCTCCAACACACCAGCGATTTATCGCACTCTCGCCATGCCTGGTATGTGTTTCTGCATTGCGATACTTACATGATGTCTTCCCTGTCCTGCGCTCATCTCACCTCTTCCCCTCCATTTTCCATCTTAGTTTGGAGCAGGTAAAGTCTGTTTTCCCCCTCCCTGCACAATAAAGGCACTCTTCCTGCCCATGTATTGCTGACCTTGTGCTATATCGCACCATCCCATTTTTTATGTTGGGGGCGTGTGTGTCGAAGGGCAGTCTCGCTGACAAAAGAGGAGGGCAGGGTGGTTCTCTGCTCAACTGCTCAGTCGTGAAGGGGGAGGGAGGGAGGGTGCCCGAACACCTGTGGAGGTGAACGATACTGCTGCTGCCTGTGCCGGGACTCAGTCCCATCAACTCTATGGTCCTTACTCCTGAGTAGGCATGTTTAGGTTTCCTGACCAGAACAACATTGGCTTCCCCTTGCCATGCCAACATTAACCACAAACTTCTTTAAAGACTAATTGTAATACTTTGTCTTCACTTACCTTGTTTAATGTGACCTTAGGAGAAAGCATAGTGTGTTGTTCTACTATAATTGCGCAATTTCAGGCTGCTGTACTATTGTATTTGTGAAGAAAAAAATATATTTAAAATATAAAAATTAACTGCAGGGGCAAGTTGAATGTAGAGGGTGGGGCAGGAGATTTTGCCGGCATAGCAGCAATACAGGTGAAAAGATACATGAGCGCAACAACGCATAGACATGAAAGTGCCCAGCGTGCGACTCGTTAGGAAACTGAGAGGGAAACTGTGGATGCAGACTGGGGGAAAAAAGTAGGTGTGAAATTATACACTAAAAGCTTATTTAACACAAACAAATCATGCTGAGCCCTATCTTTAACATAGATTCATAACCTCATAAATACCACTCCTCTCCTGATGTTGGTCTTATAGAATCTTCCACCAAAAGAGCAGAACAATAACTAAGCTGTGTTACCAAAAATAGTTACCTTCTTTGCAAAATTTAAAATGTAATAGGACAACTGTATATATCCTGCAGTTGTCCCTATTTCTTGTTGTTATTAGTTGTCCCAGATAAATCACTGTCCTTATTTTTCCCATTTTCTTCCTTTTTGGAGACGTCTTGTCAAAAGTTTGCAAGTTTGTGTGAACCATTTGTCATGCACATGAACATGAATGCTCTATACGGTGCACAGCTGGGCGTTTCAACATTGTGTAGACATTGAGGTACATAATAGCTTGTTGTATGACAAGTGTGTTTTTCTAATATGTCTTTAACCCAAAGAACAAACACTGATGGGTTGTCTTAGAGTAAATAACAATTTGTCATACAATAAATAACTATTTCATATAACAGAGTAATATGTCATATAACAGAATATGTATTATATTCATTTAACAACAACAACAACAACAACAACAACAACAATAATAATAATAATAATAATATATTTATTTCTTACCCGCCTCTCCCTCCGGATCGAGGCGGGGAACAACATTAAAACACATGATATAAAATACATAAACCTGATTAAAACATATAAAAACTACTACATCGTTAACATACCAATAAAACTCCTAAAAATCTACTAGGTAGGCCTGCCGGAAGAGATCAGTCTTCATAGCTTTCTTAAATTCTAAAAGACTGTTAAGTTGGCGAATCTCTAACGGCAGGCCATTCCACAGTCTGGGAGCGGCAGAAGAGAAGGTCCTCTGGGTAACGGTTGTCAGCCTACAACTCTCCAGATGTGTTGAACAACAAATTCCCATAACCCCAATGCAGCATGGCTAGTGGCTGAGCTGGATGGGGATGATGGGAGTTGTAGTCCAAATGCATCTGAAAGGTGCCATGTTGGGGAATGCTGGAATAGAGCTTTAGTTTTTATTTATTTACTGCATTTGAATGTCACCCAGTAGACGTTTTCTGGGCAGTTGTAATGCAAGGGGATGGAGGAAATGGGGATGTATGAGAAACTCAGTTCAATTAAGTTATAGCCAGAATTCATCCAGTTTGCACCTCCCCAAACTGAACACAGTCTGCAGTCAAAGTCTGTATATTTTCGACCTTGCGGTGTGAATTGCAGAACAGAAAAATGCTTTCAGAAAATGCATACCATTGCAGAATGCACTCAAACACACTTTAATGAATGAGAGAAAATGCATACATTTCAGAAATGCAAACAACTGATGTGTACATTTTGAAAAATGTGCATGACAAGACGAATGAATTTTCATGCAAAAAGAGGGGGGAAGCAGACACAAGCCAGAATGTGTCTCGAGAATGTCAATAAGTTCAGGTTTTACTGATTCACACATGCTTAAAGGACAGTTATCTATGGCATGAGAATAGGGGTGCTATATTCATGTCCTTATACTTAGCTGTTAAAGTACAGCATGATGAATTTGTAGTTCAGAAGTTAACCCTGCAAAGAATTCTTGAAGATGCAGCAAGGCAGTTTTAATCTGTATTAAATTGATATTTGAGTCGGGATGGGATCTCCAAGGATGATTAAGAATATGTAGATATTCTGCCATTCTTCATAGGAAATTTCCATAATATTTGTGTGTGGCTTTTCTTAAGCAGTAGATAAGAGAAAAAGACCTGGCTGGAAAGACAGATCTGACTTTTCCTGCAGTGCTGACAGAGGAACTGCTGAGTTGTTGTCTGGTAAAGGGAGGAGCAGGAGGGCAATACTTTTTCTTCCCCTACAACAAAGCTGCTTTGTTTTTGTTTCCAGCAACTGAATGAAATCTGCACAGATTATTAATGGAGCCAGGAGCACAAGTGAGCTAGCATTTACCCGCAGCTCTGCTGTTATCTTAAACACTCAAATAAACTAAGGCTAAATTGCAGAATTAATCACACTAAAGTGTTCAGCCCTGATAAGGATCCTGCCACTCTATTTTTATTTATTTTGAGCTCGGAAAACAATTTAGTGGCATTATTCAGGATGTACCAATTGTTTCCAATGCAGTATCCTGTAGCCTCACTTTAGATCTTATCATTATGACTGAGTTAGTGTGACAGAGCAACATTCCAGTGATTATATCCACCTTTATCAACATCATTGTTAAATGAAATGGGATAGGAAAGCTAATTATACCTACACTATAGAGGATGGTTTCATATCGCCTGGTCCTCTGATTTACAAAAGATACCTATACTGTGTGCTATGTCAGTGCTCAGTGTATAGTTTTTGAAATGAACATGTTGTTCCTCCCCTGTTGCAAAAGTCAGTGTGGCTTCTGCCTTTTGAACAGGTTTTGATCTCTTTAAGACACTACAGTCTTGAAGATAATGGCAACTGATTGGTGAAGAATCTGCCCATTATTATCCCAAGTCAGTTCAAAGTTAGTCCTACGGAATGCTTGAAATATAAAGTCGATACATTTTTTTTTAATGTCAGAGCAGTGTTTGGTCAGTGCTATGAATTTTGAGACTAGGAATGGATAACTTCATTGGTTTGTTTTGCATTTTAATAAGAACCAATCTAATTCGTATTTCCCGTAGTAAAATAATAACAATAACACAATTACCTTTGTGTTTTCGCACTTCTCCGAAATTTGTGATGCAGTTCTCCGATCAAAAAATGTGTACACAAATGTGTTCATTATGAAAAAAATTGTGTACAAAAAAGTGTACATTTGGGGAAATGTGTACGAATTTTGTACATTTTGTAAGTTCGTTCACGCTTGGGGGGAAATGATGTTGAAACAGGATGGAATCAGCTTGGAATGAGGTGGGGCTGTGGCTCAGTGATAGAGCAAATATTTTGCATGCAAGAAGGTCTCAGGTTCAGTCCCCAGCATCTCCAGATAGGGCTAGCAAAACTCCTGCCTGAAACCCTGGAGAGCAGCTGCCAGTCAGTGTAGACAATACTGGACTAGATGGACCAATAGTTTGACTTGATATAAGGTAGTTTTTTATGTTCCTATGTTATGCTTGAAAAAATGGGGACAGTTTAGAAAATGAATCAGACAGCTTCGTTCATCACAACTTGATGAGGCATTATTTTCAGTAATAATTGCTAAGAACTTCATTAATTACATCTGTCTCTTTTCTATGCTGAAGTTGAATAATCTTCTTGACTTTTCCTCTTATTTATTAATTACATTTATATCCAGCCTTTCTTTTATGGAACTCAAGGTGTTAGTGCTCCACCAGACACTGACCAGACGTATTGAATTTCAACACCGATGCTTTATCACAAATTTGTGTCCATCTAGATGTTTCCACCTACAACTTCTATCAGCCCTAGCCAGCATTGCTAAATAATGAGGAATGGTGGGATTTGTAGGCCAAAATGTCTAGAGGGCCACAAATTGTCCACCCATGCTCTATCGTGTACCTTCAACCCATGCCCTGGGATGCGTTCTTTCAGTACTTACGTTTCTATACATTCGATACAAAATGTTAGTACAGAGCTGAAGTTGTTACAACTTCAGTCTTACCTTTGTACTGAATTGGTTGGTCAACATGCGCAGGAATGCTATGTGTGCATCAGAACACAAGAGTAGTTCTGTACTGGTGTACAACTTCCATAACGCTGTGCTAATTTTTCATTCATTTCCTTTTAATCACTAATATCCTGCTTGCCTCGCAATGTAGTAACTGCCATACATTGAGGAGAAGAGAGCTGTTTGCACCATGTCCAAGATATATTTTTGTGTGGCATAAGCCTTGTGCTTATTAAAAAAAATGATTCCCCACTATGTAGATGACAGTAGTAGAATCACAATATCTTTCTGTAAATCTTCAATCTGCCTTAAATTTAATTTCAGACAGGTTAGAAATATTGGCATATTGCTATTCTGCAGCCTCATGGGCTGAATTGACATCAAATCCCCAAGAACAGTCACCTATGACAGAAATAGCAGTGGGATGCCAAGTACAGTTCTAAAGCAGAAGTGGAAGGGGTGAGACATAGCATGATTTTAGAAAGTTGGGTTAGGCGTATATTAGATTGTCATAATTCCTGCGAGTATATGGCCTTTTATAGTTCTTGGTAAGCAGCTAACATCATGACATTCAGAACAGAGAGACTGACCTCCTATATTTCCATATGTCAGTTTTTGCACTAGTAACATCAGAACACACTGTAAACATTCATGTACAAATGTCATCTGGATTTGATCACCAAATAATTTGGGATTACGTGCAAATGTTTCAAATTAATTCTTCACATCCTTTTTGAGATCATCAAGTAACATATGCCTACAATATAGATCCACTACTCACTCTTTAATGTTCAGTTGTTTTTAAGCTCACATTTACACGTAAGTTGATAATGAGCTGTATCTACCAGGCTCAGGCATGAGACTACACAGAATGACTCAGTTGCATAACCCTGGAAGAAAAAGAAAGAAGTTAATAATGGAAATGCTAACAGACATTTCAGCTGCCTTAAGTACGCTGACAGGCTTAATTGAAAGTAATGATCTCATGCCTTCATGGAAACTTTTCAAAACGCAACTGCTGCTTTATATAAAAGAAAATACTAATGAGCAAAAAAGACCTCATTTTGTTTTTAGTACACTTTGAATGCAAGATTCCATCAATCTGCCTGTGAAAATTTAGAGGCATTTGTTCTCTTTTAATTTCATATAGTGTTCCATTTGACTCCAGGTGGAGGTTCTGTATAAGGAATTAAACATAAATAGAGCTCCTAACAAATTTTTAAA
The DNA here is from genome assembly GCA_029215795.1 of Anniella stebbinsi. Taxonomy (NCBI): domain Eukaryota; kingdom Metazoa; phylum Chordata; class Lepidosauria; order Squamata; family Anniellidae; genus Anniella; species Anniella stebbinsi. The sequence goes on from JARDYH010000004.1 coordinate 210,158,272, forward strand.
CAAGTTTTTTAAAAAAAGGCTTAGTTGCACACGCAATAACTTGTACGTGGCATGTTTTTTAATTTACCTTACAAACTCTAACTGCTAGGTGCTGTTTTTTACCAAAATTATTATTTAGTCAATCATAATTTAGTCAATGATTTAGTCAATCTTAATCTGCTTTTACATTTGACATCAGTGGTTCAGAAAATTTATATTTTCTGAATCTTCCTTCCTTGATGTTATAGATTCTGGCTAGTTACTGAATAACATTTATTTATTATTCATTAATTAATTAATTTACATCCCACCCTTTTTCCTCCTTAAGGAACTCAAGGCAGCATACATAATCCTTCTCTCCATTTTATCCTCTCAACAACAACCCTATGAGGTAGTTGGGCTGAGAGTCTGTGATTGGTCCAAAGTCATTTGGGCTTCCATGGCTGAGTGGGGACTAGAACCCAGATCTCCTAACTTCCAGTTTAACACACTAGCCACTACGCGACACTGTCTCTCTCTATCACACTTGCCTCTCTATGAGACAAAATGAAAACATTCCTGCACTAATGAAAAGAAAAGAAAACATGTCTGGAAGGGATGGTGGACAAGGATACTAGGACTTCTCTTTGCGGGATTCTTCCTATGAATTAGGATTCATTTTCTCTAATAATTACGTTATAAAGTTGTTTTCTTCTGCAGTATAGACTCAATTTACTCTGTCTTAAACAACATTTATTTGTTATCATCATCTTCTTCATCATCAGCTTCTCCCACGCTTCCTTTGGGAAGCTCAGGGTGGCATGCAAGTCATTCCCTTCCAATGTTATCCTTTAAAACCTGTGAGGTAGGTTAGGCTATGAAGTAGTGCCTAGCCTAGGTTCGTCCAGTGAGCTTCATGGCTGAGCAGGTATTTGAACATGGGTCTCTCTAGTCCTAGTCTAACACTCTAAGGACGCAGTCCTATTAGCAGGTATGTACGCACATGCGCACACACTCACACCTATTATCTAAAATTACCTAATTATAAGACTGTTCACCTGACTTACAAGGAGGAAAGACCTGCTAAATATGCTGTCGGGGTATAAATCATTATTTCATATGAATTATACTGATTTTTTTCCCCACTGGAAACTTCAATATTTTGTGGTCAGGAACGCAGAGCTAATGTACCGGAAGGTCATCTTTTCAATATGATCTCATCTTCTCATAACAAGAGTACTGTTATATCAGACCAAAGGCCTACCTAGTCAAGGATCAGTTTCCCACAGTGGTCAACCAAAGGCCTTTGGGCAGCCACGAGCTGGACCTCAGAATAATAGCCAACTCCCACTGTTATTCCTCAGTGACTGGTATTCAGAGGCATACTGTTTCTGGAGGCAGCATATTGCTATCATTGTCAATTGATATGTTTATCCTCCATGAATAACCTTAAACTTCAAACACTTTGCTTATATGGGAAAAACAAACAAGCTCATCCACATGCTGCAAAGAAGGCTGGGTGGGGCTGGGATTGCCTTCTCAAAGCAATCTGATATGAAGGAAAATATTTTCTATGAAATTAATTTAATCCATTTCATAAATCTAATGAAGATAAGCAGTTCTCTTCTCATTTAGCTCAATGTTTTTCAAATGTTCCACACCTGCTTGTTTGCCATATCCCTTTTGTGTGCAGAGGCTTCCGAAATGTCCACACTTCTGAGGATGAAACTGTGAAAGTTGCAGGCACTATACTAGAGTGACCATATACAAAAGAAGGCAAGGCCCCTGCAACTTTCACTGTTGTGATGAAGAGGGAATTTCACCAGGAACTAATTGCATACAAATGACACTGGCTGAAATTCCCTTTTCTCTACAACTGTTAAAGTTACATGAGCCCTGACCTGGATTTTATCTGGTCACCCTAAATGAGAATCTTATGGAGAACATGCCCAACATTCCACTGCATATGTACATGGCTAGGGAAGATTAATTTCTATCCCACCCTTCTATCAAGGAGCTCAAGGTGGCATACAAAGGCACCTCAGTGTGGCATACAAGCTGCCTTTCATTCTGAAAGAGAACCCTCTCTCTGAGAAGTCTTAAGGAACTCTTCAGTGATTAGCTTTGGGAACGCAAAAGATTTTCCAGAACACCATTTAAAAAATAACTGCTTTAGGTGCCCAGTGTTAGAAACATGTAAACACAGGAGCCCAATATCTGAAACTAAAATCTTTATTTCCTTATAAACATGTTCCTGGAAATGACCATCCTGACCCAACAAGAAATAAGTGTGTGGAAAAGTAGGATTTTTCTCACATAGTTGAAGATATAATGCACATCTGGATGCTCAAGTGCATCAGGAAACCAATCCGGATGCCACTAAACTACCTTGCAGTGTCATTTGATGTGGGTTGAATGAAAATCTGGGACTACTAGTTGCATGTGATTGGTGCTGGATAAATGCTGTAATGTTTACATAGATCATAAAGGTTGTTACCGCTGCTGCTGCTACGGCTATTACTTCATATTCTTATTATTAAATTTTCATTTTTTCTAGGGAGAGGGATCAAAGATCAATGCAGCTTTCATAATGAGAATCTTACTATTAGTAATGTCTTTGAGCCATTGGAAATGATAATTTACATGCAAAGACCCCCCCTCTCTCTTTCTCTCCCTAGTATTTAATCAAAAAGTCAAAGTTTGAGTATTTAATATTGAATAGACTTGTTTAATAAAATGCAACTAATCCATTGTAGTCATTGGCATGATTTATAATGCAAGTTTCACAATTGTGGGTACATTATTTATTAATATTAGTAGAAATAAGTAGTATGAGTGAAAATCTACAATGTGATCTCAAGTGAACTTGTGGTAAGCAAGAAAATGGCTTGAATTTTTGCATATCAATTATTTGCTGGATCTACTGCTTTTTTCTACTGTAGACCTGCCCTGTCAGTACTGACTTCTTAAATAATTTCAAGAAAAGAAAAACAGTGCAAATAGCTAAGAAAGATTGGATATGGTTATTATGAATTTATTGATCCTGTAAAGAAACCTCTTTTGTGTATTATAATATGTAGAAATCTTTCCGTATTACTTTTTATTAATGTTACTGAGGAAATATATTTAAATTCCAAATGACCATGAATGGGTTTCACTTTGAAGTAGGCCTCCTTACTAAAAATTAGAGAAACTGGTTGGAGGCTGGAAAAGAACCTTTGGGCCTCAGTGATGGTTGCTTCAAAGGAGAGGCAGGCATTAGAAGGTCCTGTATTCTTTTCTAGCATGGATTAAAATTCAAGCTGGAGAGGGCCTCTCAACTTAATTTTTGTCCCTGTCCTGCTCCAAGATGTCCTGTGGCAACTCACTGCTGAGGACTTTTGGAGTAAAATGGAAACATCTCCTTATGGAAATTAATGAAGACATTGTTTTCTTTTTAAAAAAAATAATTTTATTTCAACTCTTAACTACAATTATACCATTCTTTTCCATTCTTTATACACCAAGTGCACCCCTCACCAGGACCAATTCCTCTTCATTACATTTTCCAAAATTGTGATACTTCTTGCACAGGTTTGTGTCCTTTCCCTCTCAACAATACATGCGCTAAAAATAATTTCCATATATTTTCAAATTCATTTCTATTACATATTCCCTTTTCTACTTTAATATTACACATTAGTTTATCATTAATAGCAATATCCCATACCTCTTTATACCACTCAGCCATTTGATAGTTATTCTTCATCTTCCATTTCCTTGCTATTATTAATCTTGCTGCAGTTAGTAACATAGTAATTAAATCCTTAGTATTCTGATTACATTTCATTCCCTCATATATTGATAATAACGCAATCTTTGGGGATGACTCCAAATCAATTGCCATTATCTCTTTTATCTCTTTATATACCGTTTGCCAAAACTTTTGTACATATTTACATGACCACCACATATGAATATACGTGCCAGTTTGTTGACACCCTCTCCAACATAATGCCGAATATTTTTTATCTATTTGATTAAATCTAACTGGGTTTAATACCATTGCCATATTAATTTATAATAATAAGTTCTTGTATTTTTATTTTCCAGTATTTCTCAATATATTCCCTAATCTTTCCCAATGACTTGTTATTTGATGTATATAACTCTTGATAGAATTCTTGAAAAACTTGTAATTTATCCTTCATTAAATTATTAATCTTACCTAATTTATCTTTTATAGCCCCAGTTGGATTTCCCATTTTCCTTGACTCTGTGGATCTGGCCAACATTTTAGAATTCCTATTCCTATACTCAAAATATTCTCTTTTTAAGTATATCAAGTTTCTCTGTATTTTCCCAATTTCTATACCCTCTAATTCCTTCTTTTTTGCCTGTAACTGGACCCCAATAATTTTATCTTTATTCTTTATATATTCATCCTCCAGTTTCCTAATATTCTTTTCCAATCTTACCCTCTCCTCTCCTTGTTGTCTCTTTAATTTAGACTATTCCCTAATGCATATTCCTCTCATCACAGCCTTCATTGTATCCCAAATTATAGCCTGGGTGGACTCCCCATTATTATTTATTTGCCATATATCCTCCATTTCTTTCTGAATATTTTCTATCGTTTGTTTATGTTTAAATATTCTTGTGTCCACTCTCCATCTTTTAGCTTCCTTATAATCTTTCCGAATCTTCATCTCCATATTTATTAATGCGTGATCTGAAACTTTAGTAAGCCCTATTCCTACTTCTGATACTTTTGTTAATAAACTCTTAGAAATAAAAAGGTAATCTGTTCTAGTATAGCTCTTATGTACTGCTGAATAGAAGGTATATTTCCTTTCCTCCCCTTGTTTAACCTCCAAACGTCGAACATCTCCTTTGCTTTCATTAATACATTTAAACTTGTTACATTTTGCCGCCTATCATTTATGTTGGGGTTAGATTTGTCTTTATTTTTATCCATTACCATATTTTAATCTCCTTATGGAAATTAATGAAGACATTGTTTTCCATTAATTTGAATAGTGAGATTTAAAGTGGTTGAAGCCCTTGAAACTGCTGTTGGGTGGCAAATGTGTTTCTTCCCCTAGCAGTAGTCTTTCCTTTATTCTGCCTTTCAAAACACCCCCCCCCAATGCAAAGCAATGAAGATGCTCATTTAAATAGGTGATCCTTTGCAATGCTGAACTTGGGGGAACTGTTAACAAAAATGAATTGGTTTGTAAATTAACTGAGCTATTTCCTAGTTTTTGTAAAATATAAATAAATAAATAGCTCAAGTTGTTTCCAAACCAATACGAGCAACAGGAAGCTTGCCCATCTCTGCTGAACACTCTTTTCATTTGTAGAATCATACAAGTCCATTTTCATTGGCGTATAATTTTGATTTTATATGCCTATTCCATTCCACCACAACCATCACATTTCTTTATAATGTGGGTGTTGAGGGAATATTTCAGGTGTGATCATACCAACAGCTAAAATGAATTATTCATGATTGATTGATTGTAACCTTATTTTATAGCTTAGGATTTCATTTCTCCTTTTCATGTAAGACAAAACTGTCTGTTGAAGCGAAACTAACAGATGTTTAAAATAGAGAAATTAAAGAGTTATGTTTGCCTTCAGGCCAAAACTGCGGCCGGCATCCTGTCCATAAGAAGTTTCACTTCTTCATGTGTTACTTGCATCTGTCTTGCTTTATGTTTATTCTATCAATCAGCAATTTTAATCGTGTAATCGACAGAAAATATATCTTGTCAGCTTTTGATTGTGCTTGGAAGTAACCTTTGATTAGGCCTGCCCTAATGTCCCCCCCCTTCCTAAGGTTATCCCTAGACTACATGTTAGGCTAATTAATGTATCAATGTATAGGAGAGAATTAGAGAGAAGATCTTTCTCATAAGAGATCTAGCTCTTTAACAATTAAGTGAGCCCTTACTCATAAGAGGGAGTCACTAGACCACCCAAGAGGGCTCAAATTCCCACCACAGTGGGGCTGTTCTGTTAAATTAATTATTAGAATTACAGCAAAATCCTATCTCAGTTTTCCCAGAAGCAAGTTCTTATGTGGTTAATGGGGCTTACTCCCAGGTAAGTGTTCTTAGGATTGCAGCCAATGTGTTTTACAATCTGATGTTTACAGATTTTCTCCATTAAAAGCTATGCTTCCTATTCCCTGGAAAGAGGAGGGAATGATAATGGAATGAATAGCTCCTCTTTTCATTAAGGAACAAGGTGGCAGCAAAACCAGATTAGTACCCTGTCCACACCTTAAATGTTAGCTGAACGCGTAGGTAGGAGAGAACTGTTTTGTGCTCACTGTCGCTAGCTGTGACCACCAGATGTTCAACAAGGAATTGAACAAAACCCTACATACATAAAGCTGAACATGCACCCTATGTATAATTGTTGTTGTTTTGTTTCCTGCTCTTGGCAAAAGTGGCAGCCCTGCAAGTAGCAAGTCTGAACTTTAGAAACAGGTTTTGAAAAGCCAGTTCTGAAAGTAGTCTGTTTCCATCCTGTGTGTTTCATTCATTATTTCCTCCCAGCTTTTACCTCCCTCCTTCAAACCTGGCATCTCAACAGGAAAAAAAACCAAACTCTTCAGGATTGTTTTTTAAAAAAAGAAGTCACAAGCACAGTCCACTGGTGAGTTCTCCTTCTCAAACCTCTCTGACTGGTTGCACAAGAGAACTCTCCTGATGCATCATGCTTCCTTGTAGAATGCTCAGAAGGGGGGGAAATCAACTGCTGTGTTAATGCTGAGTGTTGTTCCTTTTCATCAAGATGGCTGAAGCCAGCTGCAGTGACTATGATGCCAGTTTTAATAATCAAAAGCTTTATTCCCTGACACAATGTTTTTATATGCAGAAATGTTGGGATTTCTGTACTGCTGGCTAAAACGATCACATTTTTGTTTGAACTGCAATAGAGAAAGCAATGGTTTGCTGCCCCTCTGGCAATAAAGTGGAATGTGACTCTGGCAGGTGGAAACAAGTAACAAATTTCACTGAAGGGCATGGCAAACATTGGGGACAAGCAAATACGTCTTTACCGGCTGAGGCCTGTCTCTGTATATTTCTGGGCAAGTAGGCAAATCTGTGTGATCTGCTATGACAGCTTGGCAGAATGTAGCCCAGGGTCCAAAGTAACAGGGGTTCCTTGGGGTCCCAGTGCAAAGCCCCAACACATATAGTTATTCTGGGTTGGAAAAACAGGTTTCACAATATAAATAAGAAGGTTTTTCAACTGGAAACTCCACCGTTTAAAAAAACTGGAGGGATGCCAACAGAAAGGACCTGCTTTCTCTGTGGTATGTGTCACTGTAGCCTAGAAGTAGTGAGTGGGATTAGTTTTGACATCTTATTACAATGAGTTCTTCTGGTGCAACCCTTTGTGTGCAGGGAGTTGCTTTGCATGGCATGCTGACAAAGTGAAAAAAGGAATAAACACTAAAGAGACATTTAATTGACTCCTGCACAGTCACCGTGAATTTGAGCTTGTTCCAGCAGAAATGTGCAGTGGTGGTAAGCAACCACTGTGAGGTCTGCTTTTCCAAGTGTGAGATGGCAGAAAGGAAGTTTAAAATAGGACATAGTCCAGCAGCATTTGCAATTTCATAGTGCATTGCACTTCTGGTGTTGTGGGCAAGATGCCAAATGCAATGCCTCCTACATAAAACAAGACATGAGATGTGTAATGTTAAACAAAAAATATGTCTGTGTTTGTAGAGTGTTAACTAGGAAAAATGCACAGCACAGTCTGAAATACACAAAGCAATAAAATGCTTAAAAAAGCAGGCACCTCTTCTTACATGCACCAGATTTTAAGAAGCTCAGAAGTCTAGTAGACTACAGTTTATGTGTCTAGCTACGTAGACTGAATATATCAGTGGGACTTTAAGACTGGTCAAGGTGGCCTAAAATGTTTCTCAAAGGAATACTACAAATTTCTAGGATCCACTTCAGGAACCTTTTACTGCTAAAACCAAGAAATCTCTCCCTTGTTCACAGTGGCTAAATGGGTATGAATACAGGTGCTGAACTGGAGTAACTTTCAGGAGCCATTGCAATTTCTTAACTGTTTTAGCCCATATTTAAAACAAAACAAAGCAAAACTTCTACTTCCCAATTTTTCTTCTTTAGTTGCTTGTGCAATATTAGTATTCTAATTTTTTTCAGGGCTATGTTTTTCTCAACATGGTAGCTTTTTCCATGAAAGAATATGCCTCATGCTGGCACAGGCAGTTGCAGTCCCGATCCAGAGGATATCTGTAATTATGTAGCAGAAGGAGCAGTCACAACAGAATGAGATATTATGATTCTATGAATTTCAACAGTGTTACTCTTATGCCACAAGCTAGTGAAATACCGCAACCATCCTGCAACAGATTTATGTATATTACCCCAACATTTTAAGAAAACATATATGTGATGTATCCCCCATGCTATACCATTGTTATGACTAACCAAAAGAGCCCAGCTAGTAATACTATTTGACACATTTTCACCTGTAAGGATTAATAGAGTGATTTTTTTTAATGGCTGGCCTACACCCCCAAGTCTGTCGATAACCCAAGCATCAACATCTTTCAGAACTAGCTTTAGTTTGCTGGGTTAAACTAACTGAGGTGGTAGTACTCAGCATTGGTTACATATTTTTAATCTACGTTTTTTATGCACAATTAGTTAAATAAATGATACATGTATCCGTTCTTGATTTACATGATGATGATGATGATGATGCCCATTCTTTGAATTAAAATAAATATTAAAGCTGCTTCAATGTATGAGTTGACTTTGCTGCCAAAATGATAATTCATATAAATGGAGAAACAGCAACCTAAGGGCACAATTCAGTCAAAGCTAAGCATCTCGAGATCTCATTGATTTCTATGGGAGAAGAATAATGCTTGTGCTTAATCTCCCATTGAATGGGACATAAACATGCATTATCTTGGCTGGATTTTGCCTTAAGTGAGCTGAAGAGAGGATATTTTCCCCCAGCTCTGGAAATGATAAGGTGGTTGGGAGAATACGATGGAGAAATTTAGTGATTATTGCCAAACAGCAGTCATCCTCATGACCAACTGGATTTAATTTATTCTTTGGTTGCCTCCTTGAGCTGGACTAAATCATGGACAAAGGAGTCATTTCCACTTAAGACTGGTATTGGGCAGGAAAAGCCTTTCAGTGCTCATGTTTCTGATAAAGTCCAGACAGTTCATACAGACTTAAACAATAATGCTGAGTTTACTGTTAAGCAATTGCTAACATTTCTGCACATTTTAAAGTCCTAGTAACAGCAATCAAATGCAAGGAAAGGTGTCAGAAAGATGTCTTAATGAGGGACACACTGAGTTTCCTTTAAGTAATGTCAGTATACTCCTCTCATTAATATGGAACCAAATGAACTAAAAAGAGTTGACTTAAGGTACAAAATTTCCTTTCACCATCCCCAGTAGAAAAAGATTGCTTGCTACCCCCTTGTCAGATGCCATACCGTAGATCACCCATCACAAAGGAGAGAAAGCTTCCAAATGTCTTACAAGAAGCCATTGCAAGAGGCAGAAAGTAAAGTCTATGAAAGAAAGGAACGGTTGTGGAAAGACTGAGAGCAAAGGATCAGGGTGGTGCAGAAAGTGAACAGTGGATAACAGATTTCTAGTGGATGACCTGCATACAAGGCAGTAAACTATAGGAGCTTTGTCAGTGAATAGTATTGATGGCTTTTACCCACTTGACCTTTACTCTGAATGGGTGGGCTTAAAGAGATCACAAAAGCATTTGCAGAAGAGCACTCAGCTCAGATTCATTGGTGGCCAAAGCCCTGTTATGAGACCTGGATGGTAAAGGGGTTCTGTCCCTTTCAAAATGCTCTTTGCATCTTGCTTGCCATTAGGAGTACTTTGGAATATTTATTTGAACAAGTATGTATAATACAATGGCCACACCTGGGTGGAATTACAAGGAGATGTCTGTATTTCAATAATTAAAGGGTTTGTTTATTTATTTCCCACATTTATATGGCTGTCCATCAACATATGTTCTTTGGACATCTTACAGAACTGAGAATACAATACAATATAGTATTTGAAATACAACAAATATAATAAAAGGTGACGTAAAAAAGCTTGCTTTTTAAGCAGTGAAAAAATAACACCAGACCTTAAAAGCTATTTTTAAAGCAAGTTGTTTTAAGGGTTACTATCACGGCCACCACCCACCCCTGCAGGGGTGGCGGACCTATTAAAATGGTCCACCCTTGAAGGCTGATGGATCCTATTGGATTCCAGAAAGCCTTAGAGGGTTATATGACTGATCTCATCAACGATCCTATAGAAGCCTTGGTCAATAGATGGAATCAAGACCTAACTAGGGCTATTGACATGATCGCCCCCAAATGTCCTCTCCGACCCGCTTCTAATCGGGCACCCTGGTATACTGAAGATAGGGAGTTGAAGCGGAAAGGACGACGACTGGAGCACCGATGGCAGAAAATTTGACTTGTATCCAACAAGACACAACACAGAGAACATCTTCGTTCCTATGGAGTGACAGTACGTGCAGCGAAGAAAGCTTTCTTCTCGGCACGCGTTGTGTCTGTGAACTCGCATCCAGCAGAACTGTTCAGGGTGGTGAAGGGTCTAACTCAGGCACCTTCCCCCCTGAACCCGATTTTAGAGCCTTCGGAAGTTCGCTGTGATGCCTTTAATTACCATTTCACAGATAAAATCTCTCGGTTAAGAGCCAACTTAGATGCAGTCATTATAGCAGAAGCTGACCATGGAGTGTCCAGTAACTCCATGAGTAGAATTACACTGGATCAGTTTCAGTTGGTGAGTTCTAAGGACGTGGACAAGCTGCTTGGACAAGTGAGAAGGACAACTTGCCCTCCCGATCCCTGTCCTCCTTGGCTGGTTGTCCAGGGAGGAGATACAGTTAAATCACATCTACAACATATTATTAATGCATCTCTCAGGGAGGGGAGTTTCCCAACATGTTTAAAAGAGGTGGTAGTACAGCCGCTTCTAAAAAAGCCCTCCCTGGATCCCCTGGACTTTAATAACTATAGGCCAGAATCAAATCTTCCAATTTTGGGCAAGGTGATCAAGAGGGCGCTTGCCTTCCAACTCCAAGCAGTTTTGGATGATACAGATTTTCTAAACCCATTTCAAACCGGCTTCAGGGCAGGATATGGAGTTGAGACTGATATGGTCGCCTTAGTGGATGATCTATGTCTGAGTATTGACAGGGGGAGTGTATCCCTGCTGGTACTCCTGGACCTCTCAGCAGCTTTCGATACCATCGACCATGGTATCCTTCTGGAACGCCTGAAGGGATTGGAAATCGAGGGCACTGTGCTTCAGTGGTTCCAGTCCTATCTCTTGAGTAGGAGCTGCTATGTGGTATACCACAAGGTGCCATCCTTTCCCCAATGCTGTTTAACATTTATATGAAACCGATGAGAGATCATCCGGAGGCATGGGGCGGGGTGCTATCAGTACACTGATGACACCCAAATATATTTCTGTATGCCTTCGATAACATCGTCAGCTAAGGATAGTGTGTCTCCTCTGAATGAATGCTTGGAGGCGGTAATGGGCTGGATGAGGAAAAACAAACTGAAGCTAAATCCAGACAAGATAGAGGTGCTTGCCGTCAAAGGCCACAACCTGGGTTTGGAGGTGTGTCAACCAGTTCTGTGTTCGCAGCTGTGTGTCTGGTGTGTCAACCAGACTGTGTTCGCAGCTTCTGTCGCTCCAAATAACAGCCCAGATAGATGCGATGGCCAGGAGTGCCTACTATCAGCTTCGGCTGATTCGCCAGCTGCGCCCCTTCCTAGAGTTGGAAGACCTAAAGACGGTAGTGCACGCGCTGATAACTTCGAGACTTGACTTCTGCAATGCGCTGTGCATAGGGCTACCTTTGTGCATAGTCCGGAAACTTCAATTAGTTCAAAATATGGCAACCAGGTTGGTCACCGGTACACCTAGGGGTGACCACATAACACCAATCTTAAAATCACTCCACTGGCTGTCAATTAGTTTCCGGACGAAGTATAAAGTGTTGGTTATTACCTTTAAAGCCCTACATGGTTTGGGTCCAGGTTACCTGCGGGATCGTCTTCTCCCGTATAATCCGCCCCGCACACTCAAGTCCTCTGGGAAGAATTTACTCCAGTCAGCCAGAACTAGGCTAACGAGTGTTACCCAGAGGACCTTTCTTCTGCCACTCCCAAACTGTGGAATGGCCTGCCGGAGGAGATTTGACAAATTAGCAGTCTTCTGGAATTTAAGAGAGCTGTGCAGACTGCTCTCTTCCAGCAGGCTTACCCAGCTGAATTTTAAGATGTTTTTAATAATGTATTTGTTTTTATCTGTTTTAATGGTTTATCTATTTTATTATTTTTATATTTATATTTATTGTTGTTCCCCGCCTCGATCTGGATTGAGAGGCGGGTTAGAAATAAAATAAAATAATAAAATAAAATAAAGAAAGAAAGAAGCCTGTTGAATTAAAGTTGTTGTTTTAACCTGGTACCAGAAAGATGATGATGGTACCAGGTAAACCTCTCTGGGGAGCCTACTCCACAGCCCCGTTGCCATCGCTATGGTGTAGGGCCTCTGAAGAAAGGAAGAAGGCGATATTTCAGGTAAACTGGACCCAAGCTTTAGGGATTTTAAAGTTAAAGTTGTGGTTTTAACTGGGAGCCGTTGCACATGAGAAACAACCAGAGTAACATGAGCAAAATTAGAGCATACAGACCCATGGAGAATGTAAGATCTTTGTGCATATGAATATAATAGTGTATGATTCCATTCTCCATCTCTCTCACACATTTCCCAATTGATTTACACATATGGATACACACACTCATCTCTTTTACACAATATTTATTTATTTGATTTGCACCCCACTTTTCTACCAAGAAAAATGGCACTGCCATTTACTCATACACTGTGCACAGAAAATGCATGCATATAATCATAGATCATTCACACTTCAGTATTATTGTGTACTTCCTTCTCTTCTGAACACCTTTCTCACCAACAGCACATAGACCTATGTGCCACTAGGTCTTTAAGATGCTGACTACTCTTTATATTTCCAAGCAGTTGGTGCATTCATGAACATTCATAACACTGTACCTCAGCAGCAGAGCCAATGTTTAGAAAGATTTTGTTCCAATGCATTGACATAGGAATGTTCCCAACCAGAAAGCATGGTGATTTCAAAATCTACAACTTATATATTTTATTTATTTATATATTTATAAACCTACTTTCCCCCATACAAAACGACATGTTGAACATTCCATTCATCTCTTTAGAGCCAATAGTGATGCTCTAAACATTCATCCAAAGCTAGAGCTGACTTCAGAAATTAGAATGTAGTTTAACAAAATAAAAGCATGAAAAACCTAATTAAATGCTTAATTAACTAGGGAAGAATGGGCTTTCATCCCAAGAGGAAGTCCCAGGATGGCACACATAAGGATGTGGAGCAGAGCCTGCCTTTCCAGCAGTATCTTGGGTGCTAGATCTGGGCACTGTCCAGGCACAAAAACTAGATTGAGGGCACTGTCAAGAGATCGTTTTGGACATTTTTTAAGAATCATTGATGGGACAAGGAGGACATAATTTTGAGGTTTGTAGCATCCTAAATGTTCTAAAAGACTGATGGAACTTATTTTTTAAATAATAATAAAATAATAATAATAAACCATAGAGTTCATCAAGTAGCATTCTTTAAGGAACAATGCTGTACCAAGTTGCCAGACCTCTAATTTGAAAGAGGACAAAATGAGGAGGAAAGAATTAGTGAGGGTTGTGAAAAGAACAGGGTCAAGAAGTAGATTAAAAAGAAAAGAGCTCAGAAAAATAAGCAAGAAAAGCTTGGGCCTAATTGAAATTACAATTGCTTTCATTTTGGGAAAATGTTTTCTTAACAGATTGCTGCAGCCTTCTGCCTCAAGGTTTTTCTGATTAAATTAATGATGGTAGTGATAAGCTCCATTAATGTTGCCATTTCCAGAGGGAAATATTTCTACAATCCATTCCCTTTCCCCCTCTTTCCCCCAAATCTCAGGTACAATGATGGAATCCTTAATTGGGGCCAGAGCAGGCCAAGAGGATGAACATGCTTTTATTACTATGCAAATGTAGGCAATCAAGGGGATTAATATTTCATGTGTGTCAATCTTGGAGCACTGTATTTCGGTTACAAGCTCCTTGGCACTCAGCTGGCAGGGCATTTGAGAAGGTTGTTGTTGCAAGCAGAGGTCCTGAACTTACTTCTGTTTTATGCTCATGACTATCACAGCACCAGTCAGTTGTGTGATGTGGGCTGTTGTTGAAGTTGTACTACATTTAGAGAAGATATTGGATGCACTTGTTGGTGTTACTAATTACTATTTATGGTCTCTCTAGTAAAATCCGTGCAGTGCACAGATCTTCCTATCTATACATATTCTACTTCTATCCCTAGTTACCGTGAACAGTCCCTACTTTCACTATACCTATTTTATCCCTGACTGTGCCTTTTGGGGACATTTTAACATTAGAAACATACAGTAACAAAAATGTTAAGTTTGCATTCTAGAGAGGCTGGACATATCTTGTCTCCAGTGCTACATGTACATAAATGCATGCACATGAACACCGGGGCACCATGCAGTACACAGCCCGCTAGTTCTGCATTGCTGAGGTTATATTTTGAACTTTCGATTACCTATTATAGGACACTTATATCTGTCTTTAGCCAACATAACAAACACCTCTTGCCTTATAAATGAGTGAAGGACAGGCTATGACAAATGCAGGAGTCAAAGAAAAGCTTTCAACAGTGTAATAGTGTGTATGATATACTGAGGGCAAAATGTGATGCCAGGTATGACAATTAGGTTGCTAGAATTCTGTCATTACTACCTGTGAAATGAAGACTATTCCAGAGCTGTCCGTAGACCAAACTGTGCCCCAGAGAAGTGTCCTTGGTTCCCCCTTCTTTGTTCACCTTTTGAATACCCCATTTTTAAGTTGCATTTGTACACCATTTAATGAATTTGATGCCCAATTTGCATATGTGGTTTATCTCAACTTGATCCATTGTGAGGCATAGAGATGGGTGAATCTCTAGTTTCTCTTTCTCCCGCATTCAGATTTTTTAAACCTCAAGTTCTTTCTCTCCCAAATATGAAGAACTTTATTGTTGGAAGAGAGATATAAAAAAAATATCTATGGGAGAAAGATGCTGCCCTTGTAACAACTCCGAGGTAGAGACAGTTACACACGTACTCCTTGGTTGTGGTTTTTATAATGGAATTAGGAACAATCTTTTATGACCAATTCTCAAGGGTTACTTTGGCCATTCTAAAGAGGCCCTGACTATCATACTCTTACAGGCCAAAGACAAAATAGTTACAATCCAAGTTGCAAAGTTTCTAAACCTTACCATTTGTCATAGAGCTCAAATGGTAGGTATCTGAGGCAGTTGTTATGTGTATTGATATGTGTATTGTGCAATGTTTGTATCTAATGATAAACTGTATGTACATTTTTTCTTTATGGTCTATTGACTTTAATAAACATGGATGGATGGAACTTTAATAAGAATTCAAAAATGACCTGAAATGAAAGTTGGCACCAACCAAATTTAATAGAGACAGCTATTCCCAGCATGGAGACGACTAATGATGTTCTTGCCTGTCATATAGCTGTTAAAGATGAGGAGCATGTCAGTAAACAGAGGTGGCAACACTAATTGCATGTGCACATGGTTGAATACATATGAATACAAACCCAGACTTTTAAGAGCTAAATACTTAAAGCTCTGGGCTTCAATGGATGAATATTTCAGTTTTGGTTTCTCCCACATTTGAATTTTTTAAATCTCAAGCATTTTTGTGTGTGCTGAATATAGAGATCTTTGCAGATTTTAGTAAATTCTTATCAAAACTGAACTGAAACAAAATTCTCATTCATCCCTTGTAGCAACTGTGATAAAGACAAATTCCATATTAGGGATCATTAAGAAAGTGATAGAAAATAAAAATATTGTAATGCATTTATACAAATCTATTGTGCAACCACAGTTGGAATACTGCATAAAGTTCTGGCTGCTGCATCTTAAAAAAAAGGATATTATAAAGCTGCAAAAAGTGCAAATAAGAGCAATCATAATGATCAAAGGGCTAGAGTAACTTGACTACAAGGAAAGGTTACAGTGTTTCTGGCTTTTTAGTTTAAGAAAAAAAGGCAAGCAATGTGGGGCATGGTAAAGATTTATAAAACATGGTATGGAAGAAGTGAATAGAAATAAGTTTTGCTCCCCCCCCCCCCCCTCATATATTAGAGCCTGGTTTCATCCAATGAAGATGAATAGTACAAGATTCAAGATAAGCAAAATGAAGTTCTTTTTTACACTGCATAATTAAACAAAGGAATTTGCAACCCTAATGTGCTGAATGCCATCAGCTCGCATAGCTTTAAAAAGTTTTTAGTCAAATTCATCGAGGAAAAGGCTACCAATGGCTACTAGTAATGTTGGCTATATACTACCTGCAGGATCAGAAGCAGCATTGCTCTGAATACCAGTTACTTGAGGGTAGTGGGAGAAGGCTATTGCCCTCATGGCCTCCTTGTGAATGTCCCAGGGATGTTTGGTTGACCACTGTGGGTATAGGATGCTGGACTAGATAAGACTTTGATCTGATCCACCAGAACTCTCCTTACATTCTTAAGATGATGATTGTGTAGGTTTGGATATGTGGATATGTATTTATTAATGCCACATGAACAGTTTGTTCATTACAGCTGTTGAGTAGGCAGGCACCCTGCTAAGCCTGGAACCCCAGACTGTTGCCTGTGTCACCTGATGCTAAATCTGGCCCTGAGCAGGGCAATTCAGTGATTAATTTCTAAAACAAAAGGAATAGAGGCTGTCTTCTTCAATCACACCTACATGAGAAGGGAAGGGGTTCATGGATAAGGAACCGTACTCTGAAGATATCTGGATGAATTTTCTTTTATTCTTATTATTTTACATGTTTCAAGGCTAAGCTCTGTCATTAAAACCTTGTTCTGGGAATGACACCTGGTAAACTAGCATTTTTTTTTCTCAAGAGAAGAGGATATGGAAAGGAGCATTGTATAATAACTGTGTAAAATTCTAGAAATGCTTACTCTTGCATCCTAACTGGCAGTTACCTAAGCCAAGCTATATCCTTTTTTCTGGTTCTTTTCAGCAATATGTTTGTAGAGTGCAAACAGTTCTGCCCACATAGTAATTTACATCTACTGTATTTACAGTGGCTTAGTCTGCAGCATCACAAAGCATATTATCACTTTACAGGGTCAAGTAAGTGCTTTGTGTATATTGGGGAATTAGGGAGCCTGAGACTGCCTTTGAACTGAGGTACTCTGAGACCTTCTGCCTACACAAGGCATATGAAGATGCAAATTGCTTCAGAGCTGCATGCTGTATAGCATTCTTTACACCTGCTTTTAGGAGGAATGCAGTCACTCAGCACCTGCTGCCAGCTAGATGCAAATTAAAGAGAAAAGAAGCTACAGTAGCACTGTATAATGTACATCTTTTTCCATATACCCTTTAATAATAGGAAGACATATAAGGCTTGCTTGGCTGTTATGACAGGTATAGAGTGATACTTGTGGTTCTATGTTTTCTGTGGTTTTTATGGAATATTAAGAAAAAATAATATTCAAATAAAAACGAACCAGATTTTACAGGTACTTCACTGATTTGTAATAGTATATATTTTGTAGCAAGGTGAGTAGTAAGCAAGGATGGTAAATGATTGCAGGAGATAAACATAGATAGGTGTGTTTTATTTAAGGAATGTATTCAGTCTGATTGTTGCAAAGGTCATGGCAAATAGATGTAATCTTTCAAAAGGTTAACAGAAAGAGAAAATAGCCCCCACATATACGGAGTGGTTACTTTTTTTTTTAATACTGATTTTAAATAATTATGTAATTGCAGAACATGGAATCAGTATTCTCTTTCCCTCTGCTTTCCATCTGCAGAATGGGAATAAAAGATAACTGCCTCATACCAGCTTTGAATAGTTCTGGGAATGTGTGCAAATGCAGGAAGGGCAAATGATTCACATTTCCTTTCTTTGTGGTTGTTGATGATACGTACACTATAACTTGACAATTTCATGGAGGGGAGCATGCCCTCCACCTACATTGGGAGCATGCACATCTTCCTGAAAGGGAGATCAGCATAAGTATGTTCTTGCTTTCAGCCTTATTGTTATGCATAAAAGTATGAGACATTATTTGCTCTATATCATCAATGCAAAAGCCAATGCTAGACTGTATCCTAAGAGTGAGGATTTATGGATCTTGTTAAATCCATTATGTCTCTGTTTTGTGGATTGTCAGGCATCTTTCGTTTTATTGTCAACTGTATCGGAATTTTACTGCTGTATGAGAATTTTGTTCCACTTGTACAAATATCCATTAGTGCTGATGAGGATTAACGCTGATGCGCACTTGCACATGAGCATATGTGGTAATGCACATTAGTGGGAGTGCAAAGTTGCGCAAATCCATCTCCCCCAAGTTAAAAATCAGTTTACAAGTCCAAGGAAGGCTTTTGATGGAAAGTTTCTGCTTTGGACCACCCCTTCCCTCTCCCTGATGGTCACACTGGGCACTGGTCTGGCATTTGTACTGGCAGCAATTATCACAGGGAAGTCAACATGCTTGTTGCTTAAAAATGCTCCATCAGAAGTATGATGAAAAATTAGAACAACAATTATTCAGAAGCTTTAAAATTATTTTTAAAAATATTGAATTATATATGAAATAATTATTAAAGGTGACAATCACTTTTTACTTATTTGAGTCTTAAATGCCTGGTACATTTTTAAATACAGTAACAGGAGCTAAAAATATTCTGATTTGGGTTATTTGTGTATTTTAAAAGAAGCTGTCATTTTCATGAATTCTTCATTCTAGAGTTGCATGTACAGTTATGACACTTGCAATAAAATAATAGTAGTTGGCAACCTTGTAGGAGTAATGACAAAAACTGGAACTAGGCCTAAGCAATTAGAGCCTGTCAGTAATTGGGACTGAACAATCAATCTAGACACAAAGAGAAAGTACACAGTTAGCAACAGTCTTCCATTGACAATGAGATGGATTATCTTAATTGCGAGGCCTTTTCCTCTGTACTGTCTATGGTTTCCTGACAGTCTAATCTATGAGCAATTAAAGATGATATATCAGAATCAATATCTAATGTTTTTTCTCCTGTTTTCTTTTCTATCTCTCACTACAAAATACGCAGTATCCCTCAACAGGTTGGTGTTTTGTTTTATTTTTACTTTATCTTAACCTGTGGAGAGAAGAATTTAGAGGTACAGAATCTGAATGAACTCGACAGATTGATCTACACAGAAATAGCAAATTCATTTGGCAGACTTCTGGAAATATCTCGATTCAGATTGTATGTAGGGAATTACACATTTCAATGCTCCCAACCTTAAAATAAAACATAAAGCCATGCACCCAGAAAGCATAGCATATCATGTCTTCATGCAAAGCATTCCAAAGTGAAACACTTCAGTCTGAAATGATATAGTTAAAAAATGGCACTAACATGTATATTTTAAGAACAGTGCATGCTACAGGTCCTAGGTACAATACGTATTTATGCCTAAATATTGACTTCACTCTGTCTTTTCACTCACTATCATGACATTTTATTCTGAACATCTGAAGGAAAAGAGAAAAAGGGTTGGATCCAGTTTTAGTTTCAGTTAAACTAACATAAAGCCCATTTGATGTCAATGAATTTACTCTAAATATGACGAAGGGCTCATCTATACCTCCAGGCCTCATCACTTATGGGGCACACACAAGGGAAGTTTCCCACAAGTAAAGGAGAGCTGCTGCGGGAGGTTGCACGTGTGCCCCATGACAGCGGTTCCGAATGGGCGTTGACAGAAGTGAGTGGGACTGGACAGATGGGTACAGGGGATGGATTATTTTTTTAATAACTCCTCCAAGTTTTGCACCAGTGCAGACACAGCAACACAGAGGAGATAGGTACTGTACTGAAGATGTGCTCCCCCACACATCCGAAACTGCTGGACACGCCCCTGACAGCGGGTTGGCTGTTCGCCAAGCCGAGCTTGCGCCAAATAGCAACAGCTTTGGGAATGGGACCAATAACTGAGGGGTTGACCTAAGATCACTGTAGGCATAGGTGAACGTCATGTGGCCCAGTAGGGACGACCTCAGTATTATTCAGGAATAAACAGCTGGTGTAGACATGGCCCATATGTAGTTCTAACCCATTGTCATTATTTCTGTAGTTTTCTTTCCTCTGGTCCATCAGTGAATTAACTGTTAACCCTAAACTTGCAATTGGCATAAATTAGAAAGAAATTCTGTTAGACTGTTGGGATACACACAGTTACCTTGTTCAGATGACATGCTAAGCCACATTGGTTAAGCATTTAGTATGAACTATGGTTGTCATGTAAACCATTCCTAACCATGATAGCTACATAACCACGGTTTAAACACACTCACTAACCATTTGCAGCAAAAGGGTTAGTAGCCTATCCATGGCTAAATGTGTTGCCTGAACGGGCCCTATAAAAAGAAGACTTCTTGTTTCCTTGATTTAATATAATGATTGCCAAATGGAAGGGTCAGACTTCCCATGATGCCAGGCAAAGGCACTTAGGGATAGTCTGGGAAAATAAAGCGACTGTGTACTAGGCTGAACAGATAAAATCCAGGTCAGGGCTCATGTAACTTTAACAGTTGTAGAGAAAAGGGAATTTCAGCCAGTGTCATTTGTATGCAATTAGTTCCTGGTGAAATTCCCTCTTCATCACAACTGTTAAAGGTGCATGCACTATACTAGAGTGACCATATACAAAAGAAGGCAAGGCCCCTGCAACTTTAACAGTTGTGATGACGAGGGAATTTCATCAGGAACTAATTTCATACAAATGACACTGGCTGAAATTCCTTTTTGTCTACAACTGTTAAAGTTACATGAGCCCTGACCTGGATTTTATCTGGTCATCCTACGGTGTATCTCTTTTTTTGTATTGTAGGGACGTTTGGAAACCAGGACCGTAGACAAAGTTTAACAGAGAGATATTAAATTTCACTATATTTAGAACAAGTTTGAATACAGCAAATTAAGCTAGCTTTCATTTTTTCCACATTGCCATTTATTCTTTAATGGCAAAAAAATCCTGCACATCTGTCATGCAGCCCCAGCCCTTTGCAAAGGATTTGGGAGCCTGTTCTAGGATGCACACTCTCAGTTCATGTAAGGCACTGACTAGACATTGGGGCCTCAATGTTGACCTGCTCTAGAACACACACAACTGTGCAGTTCAGAGGAATTTGGGGGTGATAGGCAAGCTGTCTTTCATGGAAGCTAGTCAGCCATTTCTGATCACCTCATTTGACGAATCCCTGGTAAACTTACAAGGCATCCCAACAACACAGCTTGAGAACCTGCAAGACTAGCTGAATATCTCTAAAAACACCATAGAAAAGAAGCTCAGGATTGACAAGAAAACTGCAGCTCCCATAATGGTCTGACAACGGATAAATGGCTGTCATTTCCAATAGCATCTTTTGGCACCAAGCTCTGAGGATGAACTCTTTCAATTACTAAAAATGGTGCTTGGTTGTAGCTAGAGATTGCAGCTGTGGTGGAGGAAGGGGTGGAGGAAAAAGAGCCGAAGGAAGAAAGTCCACTTTGTTGGGAGTTTAAAGATGCCAGACAACCACATGAAAGTAAATCTATTTGGGCTTAGAGGCACATACAACCTAAGCATTCTGCTCAGTCACTAGATCTGTCAGTCTTTGAGTCTGAGTGCTTTTAAAATGCCTCTGCCACTCTTTACTTCAGTTTGACTTTAGACATCACAAGTGAACATTTTGTTAAAGAAACAAAAGGAGGCTAAAAATAAACAAACCTTGCAGAGCCTCTCTGTCTTGAAGGTCTCTGTCCTTTCAACACTATGCAGGTTTGTGATACCAGTAAAAGGGGGGGGGGGAGCCTAAATCCCAAAGTACCTGAGCAATTCAAAGACTCCAGATCAAGAAAGTGGTAGGACTTATTGGCTCCTATGTTAAATTACAGCCACTCTTCTCTATGAAGTGAAACTAGAGGAGGTGTTTGAATGATCAGGAAGAGGTTGATTTAGTGCTGTGTTAAACAATCATGACCATTACATTAGATTTAACTTAAATTTTAATTAACATTTGCCACATACTATTTGTTTCTTGTTATAATTTTATTGTTGTTCCAATAGCCCTATTCATGTATTATAAAAAGTGGTGAAACTCACCATGCAATCAGGAATGGGGCCACATGGAGTAGCCCTGCCCCAACTTTACATCACATCAAATCGTATCCTAACCATAGGCATCCATACATACAGTGCTAATGCCTGCATCTGGGAGGCTGTACACGCATAGGGTTCCATGCAATTTAGAACCTCAATTGTGCAGAGTTCCAAATAATGTGTAAGCCTACTATATGCATGAAGGCCTCCCACTGCAAGCATCCATGGATACCCATGGGCATATCTACAGTGTGAAGTAACATCGGAGGTGGGAGTACTCAGGGCAGCCCTGTTCCTAGTCGCATGACGAGTTTCACCACTTTTTATAACATATGAATAGGGCTAATGCTACCTCCTGATCTTGTGTTGTGTTGTCTCAGGCTGACCTGCAGTATTGGATTTTCTTTGCTGAAAATACCTGGCATATTTATACAAAGCAGGAACCTACAAATGTATCTCAAACATATTTTGTGACGTGTATCACCGAAAGGGTTGCTAAGTTTTTTACGAACTCAATGCATATTGTGGAGAGGGGAGGGAAATGTTGTCATCCTCCTGAGAGAAGAAATTCTACAAAACTGTATTTTGCTATTATATTACTTTTTAATTACCTTTTACATGCCTTGCATTCAATTTGCTGGTCTGTGACCATAATAAATGAACTGAAATGATCTTGTGACAAATGTTGGTGGCAAAGCTAATCAATCAGGTATTACCAACTTTGCTCGGTTGCTGGAAAGTGTCTTCATCAGCTCAGGAAGACATTCAGTGATTGTGAGATGTAAATGCCACCGATAGCACACCGTGGCCAGCAACATAAATTAATACTTTTGGATCCACAGAAAATGTATGATAGCCAAAGAAGTGTAGGTGAAAGGTTCTGGAAATGGCTTATTTATGCTTTGACCAAAACAAAGCCACACATATCAGCCAATATAAAAAGAGAAAACTACTTTCAGTGGCATTGACCTGCCTCAAGCCCACCACATTGCATGATTGAGTATCCATGTATCTTTAGAATCAAGTTGCAGTGAGGAAAAAAATATATGGTGGGCATTGGGTTTGCAAGAGCAATAGACTCCTAATAGCTTATTAACCGAAGATTTATTGTGGAATCTCTGCTCTGTACCTAATGTACCTGGACATTTCCATAGTCTGTTGTCAGTGGATAGTTATGGTCCTTTAATTGGTATTAGACCATTCTATCACAACATGAGGTTTTCTTAAACACCTTCTATTTAGGAATACAAGAGCATTCCTGTGTTTACCCTCAATGGGACTCAGTGCTTTGCTTGCACTCTAACCAAGCACGCACGAACAAAGGATTGATGTTTTGTGTGCAGTCGAGGCAAGTATGCATAAAAACCACCCACTTCCCAATCTCTTCCAGGAGCTCACCCAGCCTACCTGGGGCAGAAGAAGAGGGACATGACAATGTGAATAGTGCCACTTTCCCAGCAAGGACACTGGGCTGTGTAGTATTAATAATAATAATATAATAACAATTTATTTCTTACCCGCCTCTCCGTCTGGATCGAGGCGGGGAACAACAACATGATAAAATACATAAAACTGATTAAAACATGACACATATTGTTAAAACTGCATAAAAATCCTAAAACATCCTAAAAACATCCTTAAAACATTCTGTGCTGCTCAATGGCAAAGGACTCTGCACCATGGATCTGGAAGTGCCTGTACTGCCTCTGCAGCCACCACTTCTCATTCCGGTAAATTGCGAGTACCTTAGCTAGAGGGAGGGGGTATGGGTAGGAGGAAGGGAGG
This sequence comes from Anniella stebbinsi, assembly GCA_029215795.1. Classification (NCBI taxonomy): domain Eukaryota; kingdom Metazoa; phylum Chordata; class Lepidosauria; order Squamata; family Anniellidae; genus Anniella; species Anniella stebbinsi. Next base: position 210,182,371 of record JARDYH010000004.1, read on the forward strand.
TGGAGGAAGTGGAGAGCAATTAAGCTCTGGCTCAAGCAGGAGCCCTGCTTGTAGCCCTCTCAACCCAATCTCCTCACCAGTAACTGATCAGGGAACCTTTCTTTTAGCGTATGCCATTTTTTATTACTTGCAACATCCCTACTTCCTTTGTAGTAGCATATTGCATGCTTTGTTGGGATGTTTATATAGATACTTTTGAAGCCATTATATCCTGCTAGGATAAGGGCTCTGGGCAATGTTTGAGAGTACCAACAGTGAAGGAAAGTATTGAATCTATGATGCAGATCACAAGTAGGAAGGCATAGAATCAATAAGAGCCCCATGATGTAATGGAGTGAGTTTAGACGAAATCTATAGTACAATTTTGCCTCTCTTCCCTCCCACCCCATTGTAGTTACCTAAATTGTTAAAATGGCCAGATAATGTAGTATTATTGTTTCCCCTTATTATTCTTTTGTTTAAGCTGAACATATCTGACCATTCAGCTCTTATCTGAAAACTTTCCAGTTTGTTGATATCCTTCCTTAAAATAATGAGACAAGTAACGTTTTATTCATTTGTTTAAGTGCTTATTCCCTTTTAGTTTCCTCCTTTTCTTCTCTGTTCATCACTTTATTCAATTATTGTAGGAGAAATTTCTGAAACTATTAATACATGTATAGGGATTGGGAAAATAGGATTTTGATATTGTCTGTTTTACACACGTACACTGAGCCAATCCTACATTCCCGTCAGAAATAGTCTGTTCAAAGCTAAAGAAAAAAAATAAGTATGTCTGTCTGAAGGTATTAAGCTAAGAAGTAAGTTACTTCGCTATGAAAAATTAAGCAAAGTCACATTGCTTCCATTTTCTTGCTGTCTTTTGATAATAACTAGATTATGTCAAATTTAGTGAGGGAGCACAGATCTATCTGAAACTAGAGAGTCCTTCCCGTCAGCTGTCTTCACTGCCTCAAATGCAGTAATTCCATTACTCCTGACCTCTGGTGCATTGACTTTTGAGCTACTCAGAGGGATTATCCACTTTCATCTGTGCTACTGAACTCCAGGCAGAAACAACTTGTGCACAAAACAACATTGTCAGGTAGGAGAGGGGAAGTGACTGATGTTTTTAAATGAACTGCAAAGATTACATGTAAAGTCATGCAACAAAAAAAATTGAATTATTTATTTATTTATAGTATTTTTATCCCACTCCTCAGCTAAAAAGGCTCTCAAATTGGTATACATATAAATCAGTAAAAGGAGACAGTCCCTACCTGCAGGTGTGGAATATAAACTCAACACAAAACGGTAGAGGAAAATAATTAAGCCTTTCAGCAGGGCTGGTAGAATGACCCTACTTCTCACTAGCTGTTCTACACCAGCCTTTTTCCCCAGGGCTGTCCCTCCTGGTGCCTGCTTACTCATGAGTAAGCATGGCACCAAAAACTGGCACAGAGCCACACAGCGTGGCTCTGTGCCCATCAGGAGAGGGGGTGGCAGCAATTTTGCCACCCCTGGGATGGCAGAGAGGGGTTGGGAGCCGATTTCAGGGAGAAAGGTGTTTTTTTCTTACTTTTTTGTTGGAGCGGGGCCTCGCTCTTCCGCGACCAGCCCTGCTACTTCCAAAAGAAAAATGGTGGCCACGATGTCCCTGCACCATGTGTGTAAGCTGGGGGATTTTCTCACGATCAGGATATCTCAAGAGCCTCCCCCCTCCCTCCTGGAATGCCAGGAGGTGTAGAAAGGGCCACTCTCATCCTGCTCAGTATAGCCCATTGGAATGGCTACTTATGGTAAGAGTTGAGGGAGGAGAAGCCTTCATAGAGGTGGTCTTCAGTGGGGCTCCCTCAGTTCAGCCCAACTTCACCTTCTCAGTGATGGTATCTGAACAGGCTGTGACTATCCAGGCAAGAGATCTTGGGGTCTTGGTGGGTAGTTAAATGAAAAGGTCAGCTCAGTGTTCAGCAACAGTGAAAAGGGCAAATTCTGTACTAGAGGTTATTAGGAAGCAGATTAAAAATAAAAAAAAAATAAAACAGACTGCCCATTATTAAGCCTTTAGCCTACATACTAATAATGATCATTCTTATGTAGCTAAGTTGGCATCATCTTTGTCCAAGAGGGATGTATCAGCAGGCTTGGGGGAACCAAGGTCTGCAGAGGTACAAAGGAAAAAATTAGGAGCCCACCAAGTGTGCCTGTGTGTGGGGACCTCATAGTGAGAAATGAGCAGGATCAGTGGTCAGAGAATATGTGCAGAAATAGCAACCAAAATGATTTCACACCTTTGAGGAAGAGCTAAAACATTTGGAGCTGAGAAAGAACATGATAGACATTTATTTGAATCAATTAATTTTGTGGGGAAAGTGAATAGAGGGGGGAAAGGATTTCTCATAATCCTAGATTTTAGGATCACCCAGTGAAAGTGACTGGTAGTAGATTCAGGACAGCCGTAAGGAAGTAATTCTCCACAAAATGCATACATTAACATAGGGAATCCAGCGCCCCCAAATGTAGTAATGGCTCCTGTCCTACGTATATTTAAAAGGGGATTAGACTAGGCTGACCATATGAAAAGGAGGACAGGGCTCATGTAACTTTAACTGTTGTAGAGAAAAGGAAATTTCAGCCAGTGTCATTTGTATGCAATTAGTTCCTGGTGAAACTCCCTCTTCATCACAACAGTTAAAGGTGCAGGCACTATACTAGAGGGACCATATACCAAAGAAGGCAGGGCCCCTGATACTGGCTGAAATTCTCTTTTCTCTACAACTGTTAAAGTTACATGAGCCCTGTCCTCCTTTTCATATGGTCAGCCTAGATTAGACAAATTTGAGGAGGATAGGTGGGTTTTAGCTCTGACTTCTAAATGGAATCTCCATGTTCAGAGGAAATATACCCCTGTATACCAGTTGCTGGGGTCTGTGCTTTCATACCCTACTTCTGGCTGACCAGTGTCAGAAACAGGATGTTGGATTAGAGCAAGGCTGGGCAACTTGTGGCCTTCCAGATGTTTTGGCCTACAACTCCCAGCAGCCCTACCCAACATAGCAGGTGGTGAGGGATCATGGGAGCTGTAGGCCAAAACATGTGGAGAACCACAAGTTGCTCACCCCTGGACTAGATGGACCTTGGATCTGATCCATCAGGACCCTCACCACTTTTTTAAAAACTTGAGCTTCGAAGCATAACTTTAGCAGTGAAGGGGAAGAAGCTGATATGCCACTTGGAAGGTTTTCCCGCTCATTCTAAAAATAGATGTACCTCTGTCTAGTGGTGCATCACATAAGAAGCATTCTCGCATTTCAGAAAACATGCAGAGCTGTATTTGGCATGGCCCTTGTTGTGTGCTCCAATACATGCTTGGAGATGTGCACCTCCGCAGTGGAATACCATTTTACCAGAGATTGCCACATAAAATCTGCCATCGCTTTTTAGAGTGACTATGACAGATAATTTCACTGCACTCAGGAAGAAGAATATAAAAATAAAAAGACTGCCTTAAAAAGGAGGGAGGAAATCCCTACACCTTTGGGAGTAGTCTAAGCCTTGTTTATTTATTTATTTTATTATTATTAACACTAAAAGCTTTACTTCTACTCCTTAATAGATGACTGTGTTTGATTAAGCTTTCTGTGCCCCACAAAACGGTCAGGTGTTGGAGATATATGGGCAGCTGGTGTTTGTTTAGTAAATGATGTTCTTGTTATTGTACTATAAGACAGGCCTCAGTAGACTATAAATACACTCTGTTCCCATGTATTATGCCATGGTCCAAAGGCATATTTCAGCCTGTGGTTGTTTACTTTCTAATCGGTTTCCATTTCATTAAGGTGCCCCCCAAATCTAAAATCTTTCCATATCACTGAGTTGACTGAAAAGTGAGAAGATTACCTCGTTCAACCCTGAAAGGAGAATTATGAGCTGGTGATAAAGTAGAGATAAACATATAAGAGAGGTTGCTGTTAAAATTCTTCATCCATTTGCAAATAATTGTTTCTGCTGTTTGAAAGCTATGAATGCCATCCTAGTGCTAATTAGAAAACCATAAAATTGGAGATTCTATGTAAGCTAGCATGCAGAGTCTCAGGTTCAAGCCCCCAGCATCTCCAGGTAGGGCTCGGAAAGAATCCTGACCAAAATCTGGAGAGCTGCTGCCAGTCAGTGTTGATAATACTGGGCTAGATGGGCCAATGGTCTGACTCAGTAGAAGGCAGCCTCCCATGTTCCTAACATTGATTTTTAAAAGTATGTGTTACTGATTTTATCTATTTCATTCCTATACCACTTTATGCCGAAGCTCTCTGGAGAGTTCACAACAATTAAAGTATGTATGCTTCAAGCCATTTGAGGTGCAATCCTATGCATGTTTAGACGTAGGAGGTTTTTTTCTGGCTAAACATGCATAGGATGTTGCCCTTAGTTGGTTTCACTAAGAGTGCATAAAAATAATTCTAAGGCTGGTACCAAACAGAAATACATTTGACTCTTGCCAGTGGAAGAGATGCCACTACATCTAGTAATCTAAAAGATAGCATAATAACACTGGAACCTACAACTGTTAGTGATTATGAACTGTTTCAAACAGGGTTGTTCCTAGGTTCTTAAAAGATCCAGGGCATAGGCCCATAACACAAATTTGTATCTGTTTATCAAGTCAAAGGGGGGATGGGGTCAGTGCACACCTCTAAAATATGTGTGTGTGCGTGTAGATAGACAGACAGACAGACAGACAGATAGATGTATATATACATTCATACATTAGATGTGTGCACTGACTCCCCCCTTCAACTCAGACCCTGATACTGCAGCTTGGAAATCATCTAGCATCTGCTTGGGCCAATTTGGAGTCCGGCTCAGTACCAAACCTAAGTCAAGGTTTGGAAAACTGAATCTTTATGCTTCCTGCTGACTATCATCGGAAATAAAAAAAACCCCACAATCTAGTTCTTGGTCAGAACTGGATGATAATTGCGAGCATTATAGCTCCTTAAATCTGCCCAATATCAGAGAAACAGTTTTTGTGTGTACTATATAGCTTTATATTTTGATTTTCTTTTAAAAGGAACTGCCAATAACATTTTTATTCCTTGAACGAATTGGATGAAAATTTCAGGATTTGTTGACCCATCAGAGATCATGTCTGCCAAATTGCAGAATGATAGCCACAAAGTTTTTATTCAGAGGTAGCCTTGACGTTTTGAGGGTCTGCAAAAGAGAGCATACTAATCTCCATAGGTTCTTTGTGGACCATTAATCTGAAAATTACAGATAGCCTAGAGGTGTCGCCAAGTAAGAAACCAGCAAACTAGAAACCAGAAGGATAGGTGCAGCACTGCATGTGGAATGGGAGTTCTCCAGTTGGGGAAGGGGGGAGTGATTTGGTTTCCCTTCCCTTCACACACAGCCGCCCCCCCCCATGATTTTTGAGTAAATTTTAATGAAAATGTACATATCCTTCAGACAAGAAACCTGCAAAGTTTCAGAAGGATAAGAACCGGGGCTAGGGAATTTTGATGCTTGAAATTCAATTTAAGGCTTTTTCATAGTTAAGTGTGCTGGCACTGGAAGACTGGACATCTCGTGGTCCCATCCGTGCTCTCACCCAAAGCACAGTGGTGGAAACCCATGGTAAAAATGTGCCCTAGGATTAGAAAGTGGACCTTGTAAGTCATTGAACCAGACTTCCTCCTTCCTCCTGCAGCTCTTAGGGGAACTAAAGCAAAATATGTTATTTTAAAGCTGCCAATTCTGTTTGGGATTCAGACTTAGTCTGAATTTAATGCACATATGCGTGCAAATTTAGAAGTACTAGGATTTCTTTACATTTCACTAATGTTAGGGGAACATGGGTGGGAGGGTGATTTTGCATGTGTCACACTTCTGGATTTCTCATGGGCAGTTGGTCAGCCATTGTGTGCACAGAATACTAGACTAGATGAACCTTGGTCTGATGCAGCAGAGCTCTCCTTATCTTATGTTCTTAAATATAGAGTGCCTCTGAGCATTTGCAGAATGCTTTTCTTTCATCACTGAGCACCTACATTCTCCCACTACCAATTAAATTTTCCTCCATAAAACAGTCCCTACTAATTTCAGTAGGAAGGTGTCATTCCAGAAAGGAAATAAGACTTTAGGCTAGCTATATGCATTAGCTCTGCATGTGGTCCCTCCATATTATTAGCTGTATTTTTTGACATACTATGAATGGAATAGAGCACTAATATTCATGCCAACCAAGGTTGAAAGGGGTCTGTATGGAAGCATTCTTAAAACAGAGCATATTAAATACAGACCTCTCAACTTTGTCTTTAATCATGGTTTGAATTATGAAGAGTGTATATCTGAAGGCTGAAAGAAGGAATATTATCATTTTTCTTCTGAGAAATGTGTGTGTGTGTTTTCAAATGTTAGCATCATGATAAAAATGTATCTTAAGGACTACAGTTGTCTACTTTTGAGTTCTCCATACAGACTGATCAGACTTTATCACTTGTTTGCTTAGTGTTTTCTTTTGTTGTTTTAGCTTCAAGTTTGCACTTGAAAATAAATAAAGTGTTCAGACCTTTCAAATTTGCAGCTCATGGAAGGATGAGATGAATTTTAAAGTGTTTTATTGGTGTTTTATTGGTGTTTTAATGATGTACTGGTTTTATCTGCTTTTAATCAGTTTTTGTATTTTGTGTTTGGTGTTGTTCCCCGCCTCGATCCGTTGGGAGAGGCGGGTGATAAATAAATATATTATTATTATTATTATTATTATTATTATTATTATTTCTGAGTTTGTTTTTAATGTTTGTCAACTGATGTTCCAAGCAAAAAGCTTTGAAGGAACCAAATAATTGGCATCTTCAGGGAACGGGTTGTTCATTTTCCAGAGAATATGAAACGAATCATGCTAAGCTGTAAATAGAGGATGATCTAGTAAATTATTTCTGAATATAGAAGCAAAACAACACAGCAGAAAATGGAGGGAAGGGGAAATAGGAGAGAAAAGGGGTGTGTGGGGAGTCAACGTCATGGAAATGGCATTTCTTCCACTCATCCTAAAAACACAAATCCCTTTTAACAGCATTTGGAATAGTTACCATGAAAGGAAACATAATTAATTTTATCTTCATGCTGCTATACAATTTGTTAGATTCTTTTGGCCATTAAAATGTGTTTAGTACATCATGTAGCTTGAAAAGGCCTTATTCCCATTTTTTTAAAAAAGAACAAAGAAAGAAAGACAAGAATTCACATTCAATCTTAATCAGTGGATTGATCTGTCTCTGTGAATAATACAAAACCTCAGCTGAAGAAAAGGTTGATAATAACTAAGGCTGATAAAATTCTGGAAGACACTGAAAATGGAAAAAAAACCCAAGACACAGATTGACATATAAACACAGGTGTAAAATATAATATAGCGATAAGTGTGGTTAGGCAGACAATATGATCTGGTTATCAATAGAACCCATAGGCATGTGAATTGTCCTTAGGATTCATATCTTAGTTTAAGCTATTATTGGTTAAGCAAAGTGAGGCTTTTGATTTATGTGGATGACAATACATTTCTGTGCACCGCACAAAGATATATTGCCAGAATAATGTTGCCAAGTGTAATACTTGGTTTTCACCATAGAAAAAAGTGAAAACATGCAAGTTGGACACCAATCCAGTTGGAAACAGAATAATGGACTAGATGTACCTTGGTGTGATTAAGCAAAATGGTTCTTACATTCCTAGCGTTGGTTCACTTTGTACTACAGAATCAGAGAAGCCTTGTATGTGCAGGGACTGTGTGTGAGCATCAGATGCAGTGAGAACCAGAATGCCAATTGTTTCCGGTTATTTTAGGAGCTGCTAGTTCTTGTTGCACTAGCGGTCCATTCTCCTAGTGCAACAGAACTGGCAGAGGTGCAGTGGGAGTATAGGAAACTGCCCAGAAAATCCAGAGCATCTATTCCATATGTATTATTATATTTATAATAATACAAATGGTGCAGAATCCATTGAGAAGTTTGTTTGTTTGTTTGTTTGTTTGATATGTATTCCACTCTCTTACCTAGAAAAATTGTGCTCCAGGCAGCTTAGAAACATAAATAAAACCTGATTAAAACAATAATAAAACAAGTGCTTTAAAACACAATTAAAACACAATAATACAGAATAAAAACAGCACCCATCCCAACAGACCTTCTTATATGCCAAGCACAGGATTCAGTGGCTCCCTTCCATGGGCAACCAAGTCCACTGGTCTTGGTGCTTGTGTGGCTAGCCTTGCTGGCCGTGTCATACACACGGCCCCTTTCAGAAATGAGCATTTCTGCTTGTTTTGGAGGTTCCTCCTGGAAGTGCCACATCATGGATGCCAGTGGTACAGCCCAGGCATGCACCGGGGCCAGCTGCGGGTGCACCGGGACCAGCGGACCTAGCCACCAGTGCAAGGGCACCATTGGATTCTGCCCCAAAGGCTTGCTGGAATAAAAAGATCTATGCCTTTTTGTGCATGTGGTCCTTTTTTTTTGTATTTAGCACCAAAATGGGGGTGAACCATGCGGATCAATACATTGATCCATAAAGGGAAGTGCTTTGACCAATCTATCATCTGCTGGTCGTATTCAGCATCTATTATACTATAGGGGAAACACACCAGCACTTCTTCATGGGACATTGCTTATTGAGTCTCTTATTGCATCTTCTAACCACTCAAGACATTGAACCGAGACTTATATTGTTTTAAATATACTTTACTTCTCACATGAAGTAAATTGCATGAAACGAAGGCATTCTCACCATTGAAAGGTAAGCTGTCCTACCTTTTAATCTCTTTGCCCCTTTGTGACACTGACACAGTTTTTGTACAGTTCAAAGTTTCTCTTAAGAAAATAAGAGGTCATAAATTTTGTATCTCTAATAAAGACTTTTCAAGCAGAAAAGTATGATAATTTCCTCTATATTTCCAAGTTAGATCTGTCAGTGGCAGTGAGATATATTAATCTTCCCTGTCACTGGCCCTCTGTACTGGGCTCCCAGGGGATCGTAATATTTGGTTTCCCTGAAATTTTCAATAAAGGATGGGCAAATAATATATTTTCTGTTCTCCTCCCTTCCAAGGCTTTAACTTCAACGAGGGTGTCTTGCAGAGACAATTAAACTGAACTGTTGCCTGAATCTAGGTGGACATTGTTATTACAGCATTTGTTCCTTTCCTGACAAACTACATTATTTCTGTGCCCTTAGACCAGTAGGACAGACCAGAGGGAGCCAACTAGAGGACCTGATCTTGCATTCTTTAATCCTGAGGCAGATGACAGCTGACTTAGTGAGGTCCTTTGGTTCTATATATTAAAGAGGAGACAGGAGAAAAAGGAAGGGATTCTTTTGAACATTGGTTTACCCTCTGAGCAGGCAGCTGTCATCTGTTTAATGTTTGAAGTGTATCTGATGTCCTCAGACACATTCAATAAGTGCTTTCCTTCTGTGCTTCAGGCTTGACCCTCTTATAGCTGAAGGTTATGGAGCTGTATTTCCACCCCTCCTCTTCTTCCGCCATCATTTCCCCCATGTAACTTGTTTTCTTTTGCTTCTATAGTGTTGCTTTAACATGACCATTATATGCAAATAATGAATTTTGTTTTGCAGGGATATTCTTCCCTCCCCACTGACCCAATTTTCATTTGCTTGAAAATGACTGTGAGTGGGGAGAGTGGAAAACATACCCCTGCAAACCATAATGTGTAAACAGATTGCATATAGTAGTGTGAAGCTACTTATATTTTTACACTACTAGCTGATGTGTTATGATAGTTTTATAGTACTAGCTGTCAATCCAGTGACAAATTTCAGGGAAACTAAATATTATCAGTGGATCCTCAGGAGTTTGAAAAACATTACAACTATATCGAGACATGATGTGCAACTGCCAACCATAGAGTTAACAGGCCAAACAAACACATATTTCTCATTGCCCTACTTTACCTTCTATGAATTTCAAAATTATTTTTATTCTTTGGGTTTTTTTTTACCCTGCTTTATTTTTATTTATTTTTACCAAAGTACAAAAGAGCTTTTTTCCTGATAGGGAGAAGCACCATTTAAATGCTAAGAGAACAGGTTGTGGGAAAACCTCTGCTGAGTGTATCCACAGAATGTCCCAACCACATTAACCTTGACTGGGCTAGGTTATGGTTTAGCAGGAATGGAAGAGAGAAGAAATTGAGGAAATTGTGTGGATGCTCAACAACTATTCAAATACGAGACAATACAAGATGCTGTTATGGGTGCCCAGCCACCAGATGTGATCCTGCCCTCCCTGCCCCAATTTTTCATCTTCTTATATTTTGTTCAAATCAGAGCTGCTTCTACCTAGAGTGATGTCAGTCTATCACATAATGAATGTAATAGTGTTCAGAACTACTTTGGCTAATCAGAGTTCTCTATATTTATTTATTTATTATTTATTTATTTACAAAATTTGTATACCACACTCCATATCTGAAACAGTTTCCAGAGCAGTGAACTTAAGAATTAAAACAGTAAAAGATACAAAATTTAAAACACCATTATTATACTATAAAAAACAAAAACCCAGAATGCCAGTAAAAACTTTGGGTGTCAGTCAAGGAAGGCTTCCTGGAATAAGACTGTTTTCAGGAGGTGCTGGGTACCTGCCTGATCTCCAGGGACAGGGAGTTCCACAGAAAGGGGGCCACCACACTGAAGGCTCTTTTCCTGGTGGAATCCAAGTAGACCACAGGTCCATGTGGAACCTATGATGATGTTAAAGAGATTGAACAAACCCTAGATAGCCTATTTCCAAATCAAAGTAGTCATCAAAAACAGAGTTATTATCAATGCTGATGGAAATGTCTGTGAAAGTTCCTCACCCTTGGTCCAGCACTAAACCACCAACAATCATGTATGAAGGGAGGCGAAGATCGGAAGGCATCCAGTTCCAGAAATATGGCATCAGAGGGCCACAAGCAGTATATTTGCTTGGTTCTTTCCCCCCGCTCCAACAACATAGCTTCTTGTGTGAGCTTCTACCAATTTTTTTTTGCTTTAGCTACATTACTTCACTAGGAAAGCAGGACATCACATTACTAGTGTAAACAACAACCCTACAGTCTGTGTCTCTTTTCTCCTTTACAAATAAAAAATACCTGTTTAATTTAGACTGCCTGAGAGATTCATCGCCTTTTTCTGTTTGCTCTATTCTCCCAGGTACATGATGTACTTTCTAACAGAAATCTCTTCACACATTTCTCATTATCAATTCTCTGTGAATTTACATGCCACCGTTCTGTTGTGTTAAATAAGCAGATGTATCTTTCTCTTTAATACTTTTTTCTTACTCAGTGTTTCAGTCTGGCTTCAAAAAAACACAGCTGTTGGTTATTATCTGTAAGCTTGGTAAATAAATACACTTTTCTGGAACTGATTCAGGCTTTCCCCTATTTATGAATTGTAGAGTAAATATAGTCAATACTAATACTTGAATTTAAGTCCAGGGCGCAGAACCTCAGGCCCAGGGGTCAAATCCAGCCCTCAGGGAGGGTGATGTTCCCCAGATGGCCAACCCTTCTTCCTTGGTTCCACTCACTTTCTCATGGGCACCGATCATATGTGGTTTCCCTGCTTTTGTGCAGTATTTTTCTCATTTTAAGAGGTTGAAATGCCTCTCCTAAAACTTGGTTACTGGCAGGAAATAGCTGCTACTATTTGGGGAATTTGTCCCCACTTTCTTTCCCCTTGATTCCCCTGTGTTCCCTTCAGTCCCATCCATCAATGGAATTCAGCCCCCAAGAACTTCTCAAAAATTGAATTCAGGCCTTGGGCTGAGAGAGATTCAACACCGCTGATTTAAGTGCAAAGATTTGTGTAGCTAAGACACATCATACTAACCTGATTTTAAAAAGGATATAGTTTAGAGATCACGAGTAAACTGAAGTTGCAAAGAAATGATGCTTTTCAGACTAGTAAAACTAATATAGGTGTTTGTTTCCCTGGGCATGTAGGGCTCTGAGTAAGGAGTAGTCAGGAAGGGTTTATTAAATAGGTGCGTGTTTGTTCTCTTTCACCTGGATCTTGCATAGAAGAGAGTAAACGATGCAATAGAAACACAAAATCATAAATATTCCAGGAGCCTGACCTTAACTGAGTGTAGCCATATACGAACTCTGGATTTCAGGAAAGCTGATTTTAATACATTTAGAACTATGATAAGTAAGGTCCCATGGTAAGAGACCCTAATGAGAAAAGGAGTCCAAGATGGGTGGGAATTTTTTAAAAAAAGAAATTTTAGGCACAATTACAAACAATTCCAACAAGGAAAAAAGATAGAAGACAACAGAAGAAACCAATGTGGCTCCACAAAAAGATTAGAGATGACCTGAAAATAAAAAAGGATACATATAGGAAGTGGAAGGAAGGCCAGGCTACAAAAGAAGAGTACATACAAGTAGCACAGAAGTGCCGGAACGGTGTCAGGAAAGCTAAAACTGAGAATGACCTGAGGCTAGTGAGGGATGCTAAAAGCAATAAAAAGGCTTTCTTCAGATATGTGAATAGTAAAAGACAGAGGAAAGAAATGCTGGTTCAACTGCTTCATGAGGATGGCTAATTGGTAACAGATGACAAAGAAAGGGCCAAAGTGCTCAATTCCAACTTTGGCTCAGTCTTCTTCCAAAAGCGGGTCTTTGACCCCCTTGGAAAAAGTGAAGTACAAGCTGAAGGGCAAGATTGCAATTTGAGATTGTTCCAAAAAAAAAAAAAAGTCAAGGAACACCTACTTTCTTTGAATAAGTCCAAATCTCCAGGGCCTGATGAACTGCATCCTAGAGTAATAAAGCAGCTGGCAGAAGAAACACTGTCTATTATCTTTGCAAAATCATGGAAGATTGGTGAAGTGCCAGACAACTGGAGGAGGGCTAATGTTGTCCCTATCTTCAAAAAGGGCAAAAAGGAGGAACCTGGGAACTACAGACCAGTCAGTCTGACATCGATCCCTGGGAAAATTTTGGAGCAGATTATAAAGAAGTCAATCTGTAAACACCTTAAAACAATGCAGTGATTGCTAGAAGCCAGCATGGATTTTTGATCGGGTAACCTCCCTTGTGTACTGTGGGAATGCTGTGCACATAGTATATCTTGACTTCAGCAACACTTTTGACAAAGTGCCCCATGACATTCTGCTTCACAAACTAGTGAAAAGTGGGCTAGATGGAACAACTATTAGGTGGACCCACAGTTGGCTACAGAATCGGACTCAAAGAGTGCTTAGCAGTGGTACCTTTTCACACTGGGGGGAGGTAACGAGCGGGGTACCGCAGAGCTCAGTCTTGGGCCAGTGCTCTTGGGCCCATTTTTATTAATGATTTGGACAAGGAGGTGCAGGGAATGCTTATCAAATTTGCAGATGACACAAAATTGGGTGGGATCACTTATACCCTGGAAGGCAGAAACAAACTTCAAAGTGATCTTGATAGATTGGAGCGCTGGGCTGAAAACAACAGGATGAAATTTAATAGGGATAAATGCCAAGTTGTACACCTAGGAAAAAGAAACCAAATACACAGTTACAAGATGGGGGATACTTGGCTAATCACTATGACAAGCGAGAAGGATCTTGGAATTGTTGTAGATCACAAGTGGAATATGAGCCAACAGTGTGATGTGGCTACAAAAACAAAACAAATGCTATTTTGGGCTGCATTAATAGAAGTATAACTTCCCAATTGCATGAGGTACTGGTTCTCCTCTATTCGGAACTGGTTAGGACCAATCTTGAATACTGCATGCAGTTCTGGGCACCACACTTCAAGACAAGCTGGAGCGTGTTAAGAGGAAGGCAACAAGAATGATCAGGGGTCTGGAAACAAAGCCCTATGGGGAGAGACTGAAAGAACTGGTCATGTTTAGCCTGGAGAGGAGAAGACTGAGGGGAGATATGATAGCCCTCTTCAAATACTTGAAAGGTTGTCACATGGAGGATGGCCAGGATCTCTTCTTGATCAACCCTGAATGCAGGACACAGAATAATGGGCTCAAGTTACAGGAAGCCAGATTCCGGCTGGACATCAGGAAAAACTTCCTGACTGTTAGAGCAATGCAACAATAAAACCAATTACCTAGGGAGGTCGTGGGCTCTCACACTAGAGGCATTCAAGAGGCAGCTGGACAACCATCTGTCAGAGATGCTTTAAAGTGGATTCCTGCACGGAGCAGGGAGTTGGACTTGACGGCCTTATAGCCCCTTCCAACTCTACTATTCTATGAACTATACTCAGAGCTGCTCAGCCTCTAATTAAGGCTTGTTTACACACAATCAATATAAAACTTTGTGCCCTATTGTTAGAGTTCTTTATTGTACAATGTAGTACTGAAACAGAATTTTGGTTCAATGATCCAGCATAAGGCAAATTGTTTCCACCCGTTAGAGTGTACTAGGGGCTTTTCTATACAAGGCATTTATTGTGCACTCATCATTTCTTATTCACAGTTGTTTATGGGTTCCTTAGACAATGACATGATCCTCCATTTTCACTTCTGTGTCTAAAGAGCACTTTGGGTGAGATTTTTTTAGAGCAGGGAAAATGTGGTATTGAATTGTAAAAGTGAAAGAAAATGCTTTTGTATTTGCGCTATTCCACTGTACGACAGTGCCACCTAAAGTTTATGTAGAAAAATAGCAGAAAAGGAAATGCTCTGTGCTCCGGTCTCAATTCTGTGAATGAAACAGAAAGTAAATTAACAGCCTTGTGATCAGCTCTTTAAACTTCCTGTTCATCATGTCCTGCCCTTTTACATTGCCATCCTTCAGTTTTCATGATGTTTGAAGTTCATATTTTCCAGCAAATTATTTATATGATTCTGGATAGTGTGATGATATTTAAGATCTCCTTTATCTTTCTAATACTTTAGCTAGCAGAAACCTTTACTTTGCAAAGACAAAGACCACAAGTGAGTTAGAAGTTCTATAGCTAGAAGGGATTCAGATTTTTCTTTTAAAAAATGACAGGTAGCACTAACTATAGTGCTAACAGCCATCAAGCATACTCAAGGTTTGCTTTTAAGTGTGAATTAAATATTTTGTTAGTAACAAGATTCTTCGTCTCTAACTTTTCAGAACATTCAGAAAAATAGCATCTGATACTGGAATATAATTTCTAGATTTATTCTGATATGTTTGGGAGTAGTGAAGAATTCACAGGATTTGTTGTTTTTCCTTCTCCACCCAAGGATTAGTTGCCTTTCTGAAGAAGAAAAAAAGCATCTCATTGTGTTTGTTTACACATTTTGCAAGCTAAAGAATCAAAGATGGAAAACAGGGCTATGCATGTGGAAATGCAGGTGAAACCAGGCTTATTAACCCAGTTCTTTTTTCACCCCTCCCAAGTGCATCTGCTGCACAAATGGCTTAAGACTAGATTCTTAACCCACTTACTTGGAAGTCAATTAAATCCGATCGGGTTTCAAGTAAAGTTGTTTAGCATCAGAGCCAAGCCTGGCACCAGTGGCCAGTATGTTGGGTGTCTGTCAGCCAGAACCCTCCAGTGTGCAGGTACACAGTTTCTGCCTCTCAGACCACACATAGGAGAGCATTCCAAAGGGTGGTGGGTGCATTACTGAGAAGGCCCACTTAAGTGCCACTATCCGATAAAATGGAATGATCAATAAGGCCTCCTCAGAAGATCTTGTGGTCGATTTAGTGTAAATGGGAGATGATGATCAGCTAGGTATCCAGGCCCCGAGTTGTTTAGGGCTTTGAATGTCAGTAGTAAAACCTTGAATATGGTTTGGTAGCTAATAGGCAACTAGTGTAGTTCTTTTAATACAGGATTAATATGTGTATAGCTAGGTGCTCCACTGAACATCCTAGCTGCTGCATTCTGCACTAGCTGTAGCTTCTGAACCAGGTACAAGCGAAGCCCCACATTAAAATAGTCTTAATTGTGAGGTTACCAGTTCATGGATCACTGTGGCTGAGGTTATTCCTAACAATGAGGAAAAGATATTGCCCTTACGTCCTTCTTGTGAGCTTCTCAGGGGCATCTGGTTAGCTACTGTGGAAAACAAGATACTTCTGTCAGATGGTCTTGTATTGTTATGTTCTCCCTTAGTACATTCACTGGTAGTTAGTTGGATGGGGAACCTGTCCCTTTGCTGTTGGTCAATAATTTATTGTTACTGGTGTGTTGCTGTGCTTCACATTGTTGCTTTACTTGTTAGGATGCGGACCTGCCATGTGTGCTGCTTATAGTCTTG
Source organism: Anniella stebbinsi (assembly GCA_029215795.1). NCBI lineage: Eukaryota > Metazoa > Chordata > Lepidosauria > Squamata > Anniellidae > Anniella > Anniella stebbinsi. The sequence goes on from JARDYH010000004.1 coordinate 210,198,610, forward strand.
TTTGTGTCTAAATTTCAGAGTGGCAAATCCTAAAGGAATAACAATAAGTTGTTTCTATGGTTTGTACTACAAATATAAATATAAAAGCAAGCATTTTATGAACTGGACTTTGATTGTTCAAGAAATCCTTTTCCATATGATTCAGAGAACTTTGTGCAATGCTCCTAAAAGTCTGTTTTGTAAGCTACAGTTTTTCTTCAGCTGTGATTTCCTTTAATTAGGTATAAACCAACTCTCCATCAGAACTCCTGCACACCTTTTTCTGGTCCCTCATCCCCACTTAGAGAACACTTTGGCAGAAAGAGGACAGGCTGCTGAAATAGATGCTACCAATTAGATAGGGGGAAAAAATCATTCCACTGAGGAAGTGTTGGCTAAACTTTACCTCATTAAAACAAAGTCCAGACACTTTGTTTACATGCAGTTTGAAATCAATGCTGTAAATTATTGCAGAGGCACATAATTTGTAACATGCACAAAAAGTGCAAAAGACCACAACTTTTTAATTTGATCAGGACAATGTTAATGTTTCGTCAAGATGCAACATTCGAAATATAAACCAGTGGTGTAGCAGGTGATACAACTCAATAGCTGCATTCATGTGAAACAGCAAGCCAGGATTCTGCACATAGCTGATTCACATGACTCCTCACACAAGCTGCTAAACAAACCAGTTGTTTGCTTAGCATGTTGTTTGAATCCAGGATCCTGGCTTGTAGCTCCCAAGCCAGGATACTGGTTTGTAAAGGGAACAGCATGCCAGGATCTGGGTTCAGGCAATATGCTAAACTGGAGTAGATAACCTGGTGCACCTCAGATTTTCTTGGACTCCCATTGGCCATGCTAGTTGGGACTGATAGGAGTTGGAGACCGACAACAACTGGAGGTCAACAACAACTGGAGGTCAACAGATTGCTTATCCCTGTGTTTCTGGTTTGTTTAGCCAGATATGATAACGAACGGGCTATGTAGCAAACGGGTTATGCAGCTTGTTCATAATAAGTCAGGATACCCTAGAATCCTGGCTTATCATTCCTTGCAAAGGAAGCCAATAAAGAAGGAGTACTAGAGGTCTCCAAATGTTGTTGAACTTGTGTTCATGGCAAACCAATATCACAAAACAGTCTATACCCCCAGGGTACAATTTTGATGCTACAGACTTCTGTTAAGAGTTGGAGTTGCAGTTCCTGGCACCTTGTCCATTTCTAAACTTGATTGTTTCCAGTTGCATAATCCTGAAATGTGAGACATAAATACTTCAGCAAGGAAAGACATTTTCTTCACACAAGGTGCTGGAAAATAACTTCCTTTGATTAGCCATGCAATTGGAGAGAAAGTATAAAGGTGGCTTGAGGAGCTATGTCTGACCTCCTCCTTCACAAGAAATAGTTTGATTCTAGACACAGAAGACTTTGTCTCCATTTATAAAAGTTTGGGAGTACAGATTCTTTTCTTGCCTTGCAGGACTAAGCTTGCAGGTAATAGAGAGAAGCATTTTATATAGGAAAAGGAAGAAAAAACTACATTTAGACAATTCATGTTGGGAAATTGCAGCCCAAGGGCATAATAAAAAGACCAATTCTATGAAGTCCAAATAGGCCTTAGCCACATTAAATTACGAAGTGTGAGAAGGACACAATCAATTATAGCAAAAACTGCACTTAAATGTAAATGAGAGCTAGGGATAATGTTTTGGATAATAATCTCTATAATAGTACAATAAAATGATCTGTATACCTTGCACGGAAAGGCTTATTTAAAATAAAATGGCTTCTGTTCCCTCAAGACAAGAACTACAGATTTGAAGTGCAGTTCTAATGCCTGCCATTATTTCCTGGACATACTGACAAAGTTTAAATCCATGATTGTCCTAGGAGTTCTTGGTGAATGCAGTACAAAATTAGAACAAGCTCCGCTGATGTTGAGTCCTCATGGTCTTCTTTGACAGGGAGATCTCACTATGAGGTGAGAAAACCCGGTAATTATTTCTTCATTCTTATAAAAGTGCTTTCTCCTGGTGAAATAAATATACATCAGCAGGAAAGATAAAAACATTTCCTTTCCTAAATACTGGACAGGACCTTCAAGAGATGGACTTTACATGTGTTGCATTTTGTTTTGTATTCTGTTTTTAGCTTCCATTTATCTTCCAACTACCACATTGCTCCCTGCATCTGATACGTCTACCACATTACCCCCTGCATCTGATAAGTCTATGAAATCTTATGCCACAATAACCCCAATTAGTTCTAAGGATACCACATATTTATTGCTCCTTTTTGCTGAGACTGATGAAAACAGCTGCACTTTTGGAATTCGAATGTAGTATTTTTCCCCCCATCAGTTGAATTGGCCATCCCATCTTGGCAGTTCAACTCAGCAAGCAAGAGATTAAGGCAGAATGCAGAAGCTGGCTGTCACCCTGTGAATCTTCATAATGGCAGTGTCAAGAAAGCAGTACATCTTTATTATACCAGCAGCAGGCTGTGTTGTTGTTTTTTCTAGAGATAGGGTTAATTAGCTTTGTTAGGGCAGCGGGATAGGAACAACTTAAACTGCACCAGCTGTTACATTAGAAAGACTGCGGAAAACTGTTGTAGCACCAACCCTCTAGAGTCCACCTTTTCTGACCAGATATCACAAGCTTGTAGTTGAGGAGGGTTTCCTTTTTTTAATGATAGTGTTTTCAATAGAACTTGCAGGGGTGTGTATTTGTGTGTGTGTGTGTGTGTGTGTGTGTGTGTGTGTGTGTATATATATATATATATATATATACAGAAAATAGTTTTTTGCTAGTGTTCTGTAATTTTAATCTTAAAGCTCACCTGTGAAAGAGAGAGAGAGAGAGAGAGAGAGAAGTGTTTTTTTTAATGGCATTTATAAATTACATTTCCACAAGATAAATAAGTCTCTTAAGCACAACTAGTAATCTGCCAGCCTCTCAATGTACAAAAAGCTGAACGCCATTAAGGGAATTAATGCTATGCAGGTACGTCAGGAGTACTTTCTATTAAGTGAGGAACCATGCAAAACAAATGACCTCTCTAACCAAGGACAAGCTCCATGAATTGAAAGTTGAAGGACTGATATGTACAGGGACCCTAAATACAAAATAGAAAATCAGACCGGTGTGGTTGAGGAAACTGTAATTTTTCAAACTGAACTGAAAATGTAGATCCAATTATTCATGTTCTATTGAAAAAGCCTAATACATTGGAGTACATAGCTAGCAGTTATTTTGCTTTACCTTGGCTTTAGGTCAAATGTATACCACTGTGCACTTTAAATTTAATATCAGCATTTCATGGTATCAGCTGTATTTGCTGTTCCGAGCCTTTATGTGTGATGTGCTACCTTCTCTTTTTCCCAAACAGTAACTCAAAATAGCAGTGAATACTATGTACTTGAATACTCAACCACGTGTCGGCATTGGGAAGAGTCAGAACAGCCTTTTGTTGTGGTTTAAGAGCTGTCCTTGTAGAAGGAAATGCAATTAACAAGTCATTTATCAAACTAATCTTCCTAGAACTATGCAGCTGCTCATTATTTTTACCCAGATCTCACTGCATTTTCACTGCTTGTTTGCATGCCAAATATATATTTCTGTACATTATAGTTAATTCTAGTGTGTCATAAGCTGTGAAAAAGTAGATGGGCACCAACATTATGGGTGTGACTTAGATGTCAACAATGTTGTCTCTTAGCCAAAATCCTGGATTTTGTAACAATCAGCTCCAAAAAAAAGTGGTCTTCTCTGTGACTCCCCAAATTCAGTTGGTGATGGATGGTTGAAAGGTCCTTACAAAGGGTCATACATGGCTTTTAAATACAGAGCCATGAGAGAAATAACTCATCACTTTTCTGTGTTTCTCTGATTTAATCACACAAGATCAGCACTGAGATGGACCAAAAACTCTAGTTCTTGAGTAAGTTTTATATGGTTCTCTCTGGTCTTACACTTGAACATGGGAATTGCCAACACATGGGGAAGCATGTGTCTGCCTTAGGGTGGCCACTTACGCATCACCAAAAAAGAAGACAAAGGAGGACACAGATTTGCATCAAAAGTAGAAGTTCTAATTTATATGTATGCATGCAAATTTAGAAATGATCACTATAATTTAAATGGAAACACAATACAAAATACCATAGTGGAAAAGTTTGAGCAGGTAACCTCAGCCTGCTGCCCAGGTGTTCTGTTGGTGGTCTGCCTCAAAAAGCCCTTGCTTTTCCTTCTTATGGCTTTTTATCTTTATACAGGACTTGAACTACACAGCCCTTAACACATAGGATAGGATTGTCTTCTGACAGCCCCTCAAATAGAGGACTGTCCTCTGTAAAGTAGGACACATGGCCACCCTATAATCTGCCCTCATTTGTTAGACTTCCCTATCTTTGTATGTCTGAATTAGTTATACTTTGTTTATTATTTAAAGCATTTTTAGCCTGCTTTTTAGCCATTAAGGTTCCAAGAGCAACTTTCATACGACCTATTAAAAACAAAAGAAGCCCTGCCCACAGACATGCAATCTTAATGACATGAAACAAAAGGAAAAAGGGAAAGTGCTTTTCCACAAGGATTCAGAATGGTTTGAATATAGTTCCACAGAAGCCTCCTATCCAAGCACCAGAACTTCAGCATCTGAACTGTGTTATATACGATTGGGCCCACTCTCACATGCACTATAACCCCAGCCATCAGATTCTACCCTATTACTTCAGCATCATTTTGCACTAGTTTCACAGTGCAGTCTGTCGTGTTTGATTTTGTTGCCATTAATCCTTAATGATTAATGTATCAATGTGTATTTGGACCCAGAAAAAGCAAACCATAGAATTCCCATGTATAGCTACATTAATGCACTCCATGGGCTTCAAATGAGTTTTTCTAGTTTTACAATATAGTACAGAGGAAGTCACGGGGCCAGCATGATAGGTGCTTCTTTAAATCAAATAATCAGTATGTCAAGCTTTCCACTTGGCCGTGTCAAAGTACGGGGTTCAGCGTGTGTCTGGTGTGAGATGGAGGTTGGGAAGCAGCAGGCTCAATTTGAATGTTTGCCCTCTGAATTAATTCTAGTTGACCTACTTGAGCAATGATTGAAGAATTTTTTATTTGGTTTGCCCTGATCTATCCCCTGGTGAGCCTATGCTTGTTATTTTTTAATGAAACCATTTTCACAGGCTGTTGTTTTAGGTGCTGAGAATGCAGGAGGGGTGAGGTTATTTCTTTTTTGTTGAGATATATATTTATTTGCCAGTGCCAAATTGTGGCAGGAGGTTATTTCTTTGTGTGTGCATATGTGTGTGTGTACACACACACACACACACACACACATATATATATATATATATATATATATATGGAGAGAGATGCATATATATTCTTTTAGGGTTTCTAATGCCACCTAGTTGCTTTTAACTCTGTAACGCACAATAGACTTCAACTTACTTTCTGTCAAAACAGCAAGATTATTTTTGCAAACAGACAGAATTAGAGAGGGGTGGTGGTGGAATCAATGGTAAAATAAACTTTCTCATCTAGGAATCATAACTACATGTTTATGTTCTTTGCTATGTTAAAAGTTTAAGGATCTGCTTGTTTTTTAGCAGTAAAGTTTGCAAGTTCATCTTGTTCCACATATAGGTATAGTAAGTACTACATACAGCTTTTAAATGCTGAAGTAAGTGTGAAAAATTGAGTATAAAATGACTAATACTTTGGCCCTATTTTTCTGTATGTAAGGATAATGAAACAGCCCTACAAAAAGGAGAATCATGATGGATCTAGCTTTATGATCTGACTGTTGCATGTCCTAGTTCAGAACTTACTTTCCATGTGCTATGGAGATGTGGTGAAAATGACTTGGGAAGGATCAGGCTAGGTGTGCAGGCCCAAAGCCCCCAGTCCCAGTGTTACAGTGTGTACAGGTTCTTGGCTATAAATTGTACCCATAAGGCAGTCTTCCTCAACTTGGTAACTGAAATGTTTTGCTGTTCATTGCTAGTTTTTCATGTATTTGCAACGTTTTAATTATGTTTGCCTTTAAAAAGTATGTGCTCTAGGTAAGTATTTAAAGCTAGTGGGAGAGGGAGAGAGTGGAGAGAATGTGACATGAATGCCGATTGGCTGGTGGTTCAAAGGTCTGGATTGGTTGTTAAAAGTGAGGGGGAGGAGTCAAAGGGAAGCAGTAGAGACAGTGGCTGCATTTGGACAACACATTAAGCAACTGGGGGGGAGACAATCGTCAGTTGTGTTGCTTATTCTGTTGTGTGGAGGGTAACACACCGCTCACAAACTACTGACGGTATGCTATTCCGCCCAAATAAGCAACTGAGAGAAACAACTGGCTTGCAAGTTGTTTAGCTCAAAGCCAGTTGTTTAAAGTGTTGTGTGGAGGGGTGAGTGTGTTAATGGCATGCAGTGAGTGGGTTAAAACACAAGCCCATAGAGGCAGGCGGCAAGAGCAACCAAAGCGGCGGCTGCCACTCTGCTACAACTGGTGCAACTTGCAGAGGCTGCTGGGATAGAACTGGGCGGATGGAAGGTGGGGAGAGGGGCGGGGCTGTGTCAGTCAAATGCTGGGTTAACTATTAGTCCACTCAACGCTAGCCCCAACCACCCACAGTTGTGTCGGAATATGTTGTGTGGGGAGTACCCACAAAATATCCAAGACCTCCTCTAGATGGATTCCGTTTGACGCCTGTTCCTCCGATTATGCGCAACTTCTCGGAAGCGCTTTATCGTAAATGCTTGTATGCAGGAGGTAATTGACCACTCAACAGGTGACCTTACCAGTTGTTTCAAATGCGCTTTACAAGTAGTTAATGCGGAGAATCGCTTGTTCACATAGTCAAAATGCGCTTTAACGGCCAGAGCAAAATAAAACTCGCTATTTAACGCGCATTCGATAATGCGCATAATCGGAGAGAAAACGCGCCTCTATGCCCGATTTGCGCTCCATTCTTGTAGAGGTAAACTTTTTAATGCGCCTTGAAAGAGCTTTAAATGCCTCTTGTAGAGGCAGCCCAAGTGTGAGTTGGCTACTCAACCCACCATTGACTAATGTGTTGTCCGAATGCAGCCATTATATGAGAGAGTGAGTCTGGAGTTGGGTTCTATGTGAGTCAGGGCTAGGGTCTGTTGAAGAGAGTTGAGATCTGGGTTTTGTCTGTGAAGAATCAGGAGAGTGGAGGTACAATGGCTTTTATTATTTGGGGAACAAGTGACTGGGAGGAGAGAGTGTAGTTTAGAGCAATAGCATAGGCAGGATAGCGAATGAAACTGTATAAAACAAACAGGCCATCAGCTTTGTAACTGCATAGTCTTACTTATTGTTAATTAAAGTTCTTTCTATTTCACAAACCGGAGTGGATAATTGGAATACCTGAGGAAGAGTACAATGGTCAATGGTGGCAGCGGTGAAGGAGTAGGGGAAATATAGAGTGCTGGGCTGGCTGCTGTGAGACAAAAAATGGTCAGTGGGTCACAGAGTCAATGAGCAGCATTCTGATGACCCACCCCATAGTTTGGATCCTTTGATTTATAGTGAGAAATAAAGGTGGACCAAAGGGGGTGGTGTCTCAGTCACCTCCAGGAATGTTGCATTACACTCCCATCATCTCCAGCCAGCAAGGCCATTGCTGTGGGAAAGGCTGCCCTAAAAAATTCGGCCTAAGGAAAGGTTGCTAAACATTGTCAATTTCCATCTTAAGTTTCCATCTTCACTTCTGTCATAATTCCAGTAATGTTTCTTTTCCTTCTTCCATGTTTTCCATCAGACAACTCTTTCCGCTTTTCAGATGTTGCACTGATGATGTAGAGATGAGATGGACTCCAGGTGGCCATCCAAGCACATTCCATATAGTAAGCTGAAATAACATGGAGATCAAGAGTGAAGTTGCAATCCTATTCCTCTCCAAATGTTCAATGCGGTATCTGAAAAGTAGTTCTGTCAGAATCTGCAAACCTGTGTTATTAGCACTGATGGGAATCTCCATTCATCAGTCCATAGTAATAAATAAATATATGACATTCTGGGGTCTGTTCTCACTTACAAGAAAGATTTCTGCTTGCTGAAGCAGAGTAATTTAAAAAATATATAACCGGAAGGCTCAGACACTGCTTAAAAGTTGCAGAGTGGATTTGCACCTAAATATGAGGTGTAGTTTAAGAGAATTTTTAAAAAGGCAATGATAACTTCATTTTTTCCACTAGTAAACGTAAATGCATGCACAGTCTATTAGGGTCAGAAGGCAAATATCAACCAGCCATTCACTTTCGTCGGTAATTTAAATAATAGGATTGAGATGTCATCTATATGAATAAACGTGGAAAGGGGATTCTGTGTAATACAATACATTTGTTCCACGATATCACTATTATCCCCCTGAATAAAAGGATAAATTGTTTATTTAATGCATATTTAAAGATGAAAGAAGTCAATGAAGACACACTGCAGTATTTCTGTTTCTATGTAACAAGCCAGCAACAGATTTCATAATGGGAGACCATTATCATAACTTTAATCTTGTTTAAATTCACAATTCTGCCTGCAAGCCTCCAGGCCTAGAGAAAAGAACTTCAGTAAGTTATCTTAAGGAAGCAGATTGTGTGAGAATCACTTCTTGTGGCCTATAAAATCCTTTTGTAATTTATATAACAGCTGTCCATAATGAAACAAAATAAAGCTCGTCTTTGTATCCTGAAACTGAAATAAGCAAGTGCTACAGGGGAGAAAGATATATCCACATAACATGTTTCCACAATTAAAAATGTACAGGTTCCAATTACTGGCTTTTCGGTATTTACTTCTGAAATGCAGGGGAAAATCCATTTTGGAAAGTACTTTCAGATCACATAATTGCCAATAGAAATCAGATCAGAGGTAAGCCACCCAAACCAATTATCCAAAGAGAACTCACTAGAGCAGCTAAGTGTTAATGTATTGGTGGGGGAGGAAATGCTGTCTTTAAAAAACAGGTTTTGTTAGGATAGTTCATTCAAGCTACTAATTTTCTGTTGTTCACCCTGTAATTTATACCAGTAAGTCCAAGGGCATTTTGAAGACTAACGAGAGAGAGGTGATGGTTGAACAATTCAAAGTAATAACAGACATTTGGTTAGTAGCAATGATCATCACAGTAAGATGTTTTATTATCAGAATGCATACAGGGCCATTTATCCTATGCAACAATCTTCATAAACTTTTAGTTGATATTATGAACTGAAATTTCTTGTATAAAAGGTTAGCATAGGCAGCCATACAATTTGAGCACTGTAATACATATGGAAAAGCCTTTTTCAGATGTTCTGGCTCTGCTTCTGATCTACTCACATGTGTTTCAGTCTCTAAAGTATGCATTTGTGGGTACACATAAGAACACAGGAAGCTGCCTTATACCGAGTCAGAGCCTTGGTCCATCTACTCCAGTACTGTCGACACTGATGGGAAGCAACTCTCCAGCTCTTCAGGCATGATTCTTTCCTAGAGCTCATCTACACCTAAGGGTGTAGTGGGAGGGAGGGGGAGGATTGCGGACTTACCTGCTTCTGTGATCCTCCCACAGCTTCTATATGACTGCGTAATGTCCCGGAGGGGAAAAGGGATGTCGCAGCTGCCATTTCTTTTTTAAGAAGAGCCAGTTGTGTGCCCTGATCCGGGAAAAAGGATATGTTTTTTAAAAACTCTGTTTTTTAAAACCCCCACCATCCCAGGGATGGCGAAATTGCTGCCTCTCCCACCCCTGAGCTGTTCGGGGTGGGGGGACTCCATGCCCGTTTTGAAAGCTGGATGAGGCGGAAAGCAGCCGGGATGGGCGTCCACGCCCCTGCAGAGCATGGGATCTTTCCGAGACCATGGGGAAAATCAGATAACTGAGGTCTCGGTTATCCTGAGGAACGTCTCTGCCTGTCCCTGGTTGCCCCCGGGATCCCCTGTGCATCATATGGATGCACAAGGACGCTCATGAGCTGATCCCGGGATAACTGTATGGTGTAGATATGGCCCTAGTCCTACCTGGAGAAGCCAGGAATTGAACCTGGGACCTTCTGAATGCAAATCATATGGTATATCACTGAGCTATGCCCCCTCCTCTACATTTTCTATGTGCATAGGCTTCCATACAAACATGTTTTCTGCATAATTGGGATTCCTGATTCCATAGAAGCCGACACATATAGAGCTGTATATGAGTGTTATCCTCTGCAGATATGTCCAATGTGTGAACACTGGAGTATGGTGAAAATGTTAGGGGTGTGCGTGTGTGTGTGTGTGTGTGAATATTGTCCCTGAAACTGTGTTGAGGATGAGAGGGAAAATCAGATCATCACCAACATTGGGGGGGGGGGGGGGAGGGAGGGAGGGAGGAGAGAGAAATGCAGAGCAAGTGTAGCATTAAAGATGGAGATGTCAGAACTGGCTGGTGTTGGTGAAAGATCAGTGCCATAGACATAGAACTCATTTGTCTACAGAACAGTCCACTATTCAGGGCTTCCCTTATTCTAATATACTGTTAACTGCTTTGCTGCTTCACGTGCTTTACTAAGCCATGTGTTGTGGGGTGCCATCATTTTTAACAGTCTGTTTTCTCAAAAGCGATCACTCAAGCATAACCCTGTTGAAGTGTGCAGGTGTAATAGCATTCTACTTGAAAACGATACACTGTTTGTGAAGCCTCAGGAATTTGCTTGTGGTGATTTTAGTGGCTTTTCCTAGGGCTGGTAATGGAGTGCTGAGAGAAAGTAAAGCTGTTCTTCTCCTGCACGGACTATAAACTGGGGCTATTAGAGCGTGGAAAAGTCTGCTGGATGAGCACCAGACCTGTCTTGTATTTCTTTGTACACAATAAAATGGAGAGAAGGTGGAGAGAGAATGTCTCCAAGTTCATGAACCAGAAGCAGATGGTGTTACATTTCCTAGCTGATTATTGGTTTAAAAATGTGTCATCCTTTGCTTTGTTACAGCTGGAATTTGGCAAGCTTAAAATAGTTTGTTTCCCAGCTGCATTTTTTAAAATCTTATCTCTGATTTGAACTCTTGGAAATAGGCAGTGAATAAAATGCCTCCTAAGGTAGATTGTTAGTTTGTACGTTGGACTACCGGGCAATCTAATAACTAGCAAGGCAAACGGGAACGGACAGTAACCCCTCCCACATTTGATCAAATGTATTAGAAGTTTAGGAATTATTCATATCTTAGATATAATGCAACCTTTGTGTTTTCCGCATACCAATCCCAGATTGAGAAGGACAGGAGGAAGCTTGGAGGCCTTCTAATGCACCCACCTGCTTTCATATAGAATAACCCAAATTAATACCAATCCACATTCCATATCTTTGATTAACCCATAGGATCCAGAATATGATGTTCCATAATTAGAGAAATGGGCACCAATAAGGTACACTGCTGAGATGTGTGAGATTAATATTTGTGCAAAGACAGAGATTCTCACATTTATTTTTAGAGTGGTAAAACATCTAAAAATGTTAAGCATTTCTTCTCCATGCACCCCACATCCTGAAGAATTTTAATTTTAATCTGTCTACATTGTCAGCATTAGGGATAAACGTAGCATTATAGTACATTGAATTGACACCATCAGAAGTGAATGTGGGCATCAGGTCAGTGAGCCAGAATGTAGTCAGTTTTGCCCTACCAATTTCATTACTACTACTGGGAACTTTAAGAAGAGTTCCTGGTTGTATTTGTGCAATGTAATAGCCTTCAAAAATAGGAAAGAGAAAATATGAGGCCTTTTTCTGGAAGCCCAGTTTTCCAGAAATCATGAAGGATACAGGTGATATTATTTCCCTTATTTAGTTAGGGGTCTTATTAGCATTACCATTACACAGTGGATAAACACACCAAATTATATATTTTGGTAATTTAACTCTTTAGAAGAGTTTTTAATAGTGTTTAATTATGGCCCAAAGTACAAATGCTTAAATCAGTGATGTTGATTCTCTTTCAACCCAAAGACCAAATTCAATTTTGGAGATGTTCTCAGGGGCCACATTGTAGTGATGGATGGAGTCAAAGGCAAAAGGGTTCAGGCCAAAATACCAAATGTACCAGCAGATTTTACATCTAGTAACTATGTCTTCAGAGGGGTATTTCAACCTTTTAGAATGGGAAAAAACTGCACAAAAGCCAGAAAATCATTAAACTGTTGGGGGAAAGCAGGTGGGACCATAAGAAGAGGCTATGGCCATCTGAAGGTCCCCAGTTGGGCAAGATTTGTACCAACATGAACAATCATTCATATTCATTGAGTAAGCAGTCACATTCATACTGAAAACAATTCTGTGTGGTTGACCTATTTTCAAATAAACAGAATTAGAACTATAGATGGAATTATTTAATAGAATGTTGAGAGCAACAGATAGAATAGCAGGAGCTGTAATGTTGTGGGACACAATAAAACAGCAAAGAATTGAAGTCATGTTGAGTTGCATCATGTTAATATGGATTCGTGTGTGTGTGCATGTACATAAAAAAGTGTTCCTTGATTTAAAAAAATCTGTTATATTAATCACAAGGGATTTGATGGATTACACACACACACACACACACACACAATGTTATTTGACAATGGTTTACAAAATCAATATAAGAAAAAAAAATAGAACATAACATAGGCTGACCATATGAAAAGGAGGACAGGTCTCATGTAACTTTAACAGTTGTAGAGAAAAAGGAATTTCAGCCAGTGTCATTTGTATGCAATTAGTTCCTGGTGAAATTCCCTCTTCATCACAACAGTTAAAGTTGCAGGGGCCTTGACTTCTTTTGTATATGGTCACTTTAGTATAGTGCCTGCAACTTTAACTGTTGTGATGTAGAGGGAATTTCACCAGGAACTAATTGCATACAGATGACACTGGCTGAAATTCCCTTTTCTCTACAACTGTTAAAGTTACATAAGCCCTGTCCTCCTTTTCATATGGTCAGCCTACATAACACAAACTAAAAACTACAGCATTAAGCTTTGGTTCACTGTGGACCAAGTAGACATAAAGACAGTTACGTTGATTTCTGATAAATATACTCAAGAGTAGCAGGATGGGGAGTGGAATGCAGTGTAATTAGGCTGTAACAGCTGCTTAGCCTCCACTGGTTCTGTTGCACTCATGGGGACCCACCACTTGCACAACAGGGAATTTGCAGTTCTAAAAGTAACCCCAGAAATAAGTAGAAATGCTCATTTCTGGAAAGAGTCTGGTTGGCCAAGCTAATCTGTGCAGTTCTGGAAATGAGCACTTCTGCTTGTTTTGGATTGCTTCAGGAACTACTAGGTGGTAGGTCCTGCTAACACAGGGGCAATATAGGGATATAAGTATAAGTATTTCTTATACTTGAAAAGCATAAAAAGCTAGCTTACCAACTTGGACCTTAACTCATTAAGGTAGAAGTGTTTCACAGTGCATTGAGTTTCACACTGAGCCTTAGCTCAGTGGTAGAACATGTGCATTGCATACAGAAAGTCCCAAATTCAATCCCAGCACTTCCAGTCAACTGATCAAGTAGTAGTAGATGAACCTTTGCTGAAGACCTGGGAGAGCTGCTGTCTGTCTGGGTAGACAATACCCTGAACCAGTAGAGGCTGGTAGTTCCGATACCAGAGGGGCCGTGAATCCGCTCCAGATTTCAGTCAGAACTCTGAAGATGCTATCCAAGATGCGTCGTACTTTGAATAACTCCTTTTGAGTTCTGGCTGGATTTGACTGAAATGCAGAGCGGATTCACCACCCCACCTACATTGGAGCCACCAGCCTTCACTGCAGTATAATGCAGCTTCATAATAATTTTGAGTATTCAGGCAAAATGACAAAAAGTTTCTGAATAATAAACCATAGTCGACATGGAGGTAGAAGTTGTTGTAAGAAGCATAAAGGAAATAACAGAAGGAAACTATGTTTGACATGCAACTGAAGAACAGGTACTCATAGATTGACGGGTGATACAGAAAGTTTTAAAGTCTTGTGGAGTGATTATTAGCCCTTTTAAAGCAAAGACTCATATGAAACACATCATGTAAATTGTACTGGAATTGCGACAATGCTTTCATATATAATAATAATAATAATAATAATAATAATATATTTATTTATCACCCGCCTCTCCCAACGGATCGAGGCAGGGAACAACACCAAACACAAAATACAAAAACTGATTAAAAGCAGATAAAACCAGTACATCATTAAAACACCAATAAAACACCAATAAAACACTTTAAAATTCATCTGTTTTGTAGAAAATATGTAGTTATTGCATCAGTTGTGGAGGTTGTATTAAATTGCCACTTGCATATTTTAAATTGGTTGCAAGACCCCAGTCTCTTCTTGGCCTTGACTTCTATGTATTTTAAAAGAAAAAGTTCTTAGATACATGCCCTTCAAAACTTGACATTGTATATGTATGTACTTTATATTCCAGTATCAGCAGCACAGAATCTAGCATTAAAAGCTGCCCTGTGCTATCACCAGATGAATAATATTGGTAACTTTGACCTCATCACAATGGAAACCAAACCTATATTCCATGCTGGCCACATCTTTGGCCTTCCAGAAGTCAGAGGCTTATGGGAACATTAGCGTTCCCTACTGACCACAGTTGAAATTACCATTATCATAGTTTGGATCGATGGGTTTAATTTGCAAATAAAGGCTTGCATTGTTGTGCTGCTATTATCATACCCTGCTGATAACTTGGCAATTGGAAATTTGGCTGAATAGGTGGCAGGAGCGTCACAAGAATGTTCCTATATCTCAGTAAGTCAGTCAGCGTCTGATACCTGAAAAACTCACCGAAAAACATGGCTGATAAGATGGATGGCACAATGCTGCAGTAAATTGTTTCTTAGCAGGAAATCTGCAGTAGTGGTGTAATTTGGACAATGGAGCGTTTGACAGCTAACCTATCAAGAACATTGCACCCTAGGGAAGCAGCTCACTTTCAGTTTTACATTCAGTCAAGCATTGATGAAGCAGAGGCTAAATAGTAGAATCATTTTCCAATCAGACAACAGAGTGACTCTTCATCCCATGGCCAAAAGGTTTGTGGTCAATTACAGCTCCTCATCAACTTTTGTGCCTTTGGGACCTTCACCCAAGGAAGGTCTATTTTATGGTCAAGGGGTGACTGCAAATGACTAAAAATGTTCCATGGTACAAAAGTGATTTACAATCTCAATCAAGGTTTGGTTCATCCAGCTGTTTAGATATCCAAATAGTTAAAACGGTGACCTGTAAGCATACTGAAAAATCTTATAGTTAATCTGCAATTGTCAAGGGTTTTAAAATAACAAATGCAACTTTGGTTAACGAATGAGTGATTTGGATTATCAAGGTATTAATGTAACAATTTCTTTAAACTAGAACACCATGATCCATGTACTTCTCCAGGTCTAAGTATGAATGGAGAATATGAGGAATGGAAACATGTTTTTGCTTCAGGATGGCAGGCTGTGAACCAATTCAGATTTAAATAGCTTTATCCTATCAGTATAAATACATAAATTAGTGGTGTGTGTGTGTGTGTCTGCATTCTCTAAATGAAAAATAAAATATTTGTGTGCACTGTAGATTTGTGTCATTTTGCACAACTGTTCTCCATGTAGAACTCTAACATGCTGCTGCTTAATGAATAGCTTCTGACTAAGAAAAAAAAATCCTCCCTGGCCCCACGAAAAACTTCTAAAACAGAGCTGCAGATGTAGAGCCTGTAGGAATGTAAGTCTAGCTACCAACCATTTGTCTTTCCCATGTTTATCTGAACCATTTTCTTTTCCCAATTCCCATATGTCTAAAGACCAACAACTTATCTTCTCAACCTTACATGCAATAAAAATGAAGTGCAGTCATTTTGTCCTCAAATTGTTCTCACTCATTCATACATCTAGCATATTCTTGTCATGTGATAGATCTTGAAATTACATCACTGTAAATCACCCTAATATCAGGCCTCTTATATACATAACATTCACAATTTTTAGAAAAACAATTACAATGACAAATTAGTTTTGTTCAGAACTAGCATGCCTATTTATGAGAAAATAATGATTTAAATTATTGTTCTTGAAACAGAACTTGTAATCAATTTTTCAAGACTGAAATATGGAAATGTATGAACTTACGTATAAATCAGGCTTCCTCAACCTGATGCCCTCCAGATGTGTTGGACTGCAACTCCCACTATCTTCCAGCTAACCTATTGTCATCAGGTTATGGTTTATCTACCATAAAACTGTAGATAATGAAAATATACATCACCCTGACTACTAGGGATGTTTGAGTAATTCAACCTTTGTGACTTCCAAAGTGAACTGACATGATCCACACCACAGATCAAAAACATAACTATACTTTCAGTTTTGGATTTTGCCTTGGCCTTTTTAGCCTTTTCTGTTTTCTGTTGGATTTTTAACTGCTTGCTACTATTTCTTTCTTTTGATGTTTATTACATAGGTAGATGTGTTGGGTCATGAGGGAAAAAAATCCAAAATCCACAGTTATACACTGTCTGTGAACTATTGGGAGCAACCAAAATTCCACAATATCATGCAAGTTTTCAAGTTCCCCAGAACTCTTCATCAGGCAAAAAAATCAAGGGATAAGGGAAGAAACAAAGTCTGAAAAATTGGCCAGGTGTCATGGCCATGAGGTCCTCAGAATAGATAGACCCAGTCTCAAAATGGAGATTTGCAGTCTGAATTAATTAGTCAAGTGCTAGGTATTGCATTTTAAATGTGTGTGTGAGGTTGGTTTTTTATTTTGTTTTGTTTTATTGTTGTTATGTAGTTATGCTGATGAACAGCTAATCTGGAAGCTGACTTTCCTATTGCTTGTATGCCTTTTTAATGCATCAACACTGAGTACTCCAATTACTTAACATATTTTAAAGCCTGGAACAATAATAAACCACATTGCTTATAAGATAGAACGGCTTCTCTTCCAGAACAGCTGCATGATTGTGCAAAGAGTACAATTATAATGTATGATGAGCAGATTGTAGACCTTGTGTCCAAACATAGCAATGATGAGCCCTTAGTGGAATCTGGACTGGAAGAAGCCAGTCTGGCAGTGGTCTGGAGCAGCAAGAGTAGGGGACTGACAGACAGAAACTCTGCAGAACTGGAACTGGGAAGCAAGGCTGACCAGAAACAGATTCTTCAGTACCTTGTACAGTTCCAAGGAAAGCATTCCTGGCTTCTGACAAGTACTGGATGCTAACTGACCCCTGGTATCAGCCTTATCCAACCTGGTGACCTCAAAATGTTTCAGATGACAATTCCCAGCTTTCTTTCCATTGACTATGCTGTCTGGGGCTGAGGGGAGCTGAAATTCAGAACGTCTGGAGGGCACCATAATGGAGAAAGCTTCCTTACGTAGTCCGTAGGCCATAATACCATTTCCAAGGTCTGCTGCTTCGTTATAGAATGGAGAACCTTAAAAACACAGTCCCTGTAGTCTGGAACCTGACAACCCATTCTCTCCATTATCTGCTATTGGGTATACTGCTTGCAGTGGTAAGCAGGCTTAGTGGAACGTGTTTCCCTCGGGGACAAGGATGCTAGGCCCTTGGTATGGTCCTGCTCAGGGGCTGGAGTAATTGAGCATCTAACTAACTTGGGTCTTGAGGTCAGGGCTCTATGCTTTGGAATGTTCCCAGTTGCTGTATTTGGGCTCAGTGTCAGGGTACAGATCCAACTTCAGCTCCTCTGTGACTTATGCTACTGGCCATTATGACTCCGCTACCCCCTTCTCTCTTGAGTTAATGTCCTAGTTGCTGTTGGTAGTCTGTGTCATGACACCTAGGACACACATGCAACAGATGAGCTGGTAAAACTGCTCCTGAACTGTATCATCACTGCATGCATATGAGCAAATGCTTGCAGTGATGTGTAGGACATCCTACACATCCTAGTTATATGTGTAGGATGTCTTTTTATATGGACGAGCATTCAACATCACAATCCCAGCCCTCAGGATCTGCAAGTGAGACCCTGGCCTCCCTAAGAAGCAGAACCTTTTCTGTTACAGCCTCAGTGCTTTGGAATGCCCTCCTGTAAAGGTGCATATGGCGTTCTTCCTGCTTTTTTTTTTTTTTTTTTCCAAAGGTAGGCCCAGATCTTGCTTTTTAAAGTAACCTTTACATTTACTTGTTGGTAAATTTTGCTTTTGCTGCATTCTGCTCTATTTTTATTGGTCTTAATTTGTCTTTTAAATTTGCTGCTTTTGTACACCACTTTTTTTAAAAAGGGAAATAACATTTAAAAATAAATAAATAATTTCCTTTCTTCCACTTCCACAGCCTAAATTGATACAGTCCAGGAACAGGTTTTTTCACATTATCTGCTGATTCTGTGGACTTGTAGTGGTTGTACTTTGTCTCTCACCCTATATTTTACTAATCCACCTCAGAACTCTTAAGGAACTGCTCATTGTTACTTGTATATTCTTTAGTAGGATTACAGTCATTCTGAAGTGCATATTTGCTATTGAGTTACTCTCACTTGACACCATTCAAGTAATGAAACCTTGCTTTCCAAAAGGAAAGCTTGAAGCTGATTAAAGTCTGAGTGAATTCAGGAAGAAAATAATGGTAAGCATGAGCCATGGCTCTACAGATAATGTAATACTTGGCTTACCAAATGTCTGTCAGGAATTGCTGAAGAAATATGTATCTCTCTCTCTCCCAAAGCTTGCACATGCATGAAGAGATTCTGGAAGGTAAGCAGTCCTAATCAAAGCAGTCAAGACTTCTGGCAATAATGCCATGACTGAGACAGTAAATGTTGTGTAGCATCCTCCACGAGAAAAGGTCATCGATTTGAAGAAAAATCTCCATATACTTCCAGATGTATTTGTATTTTTCAGACGATGTGAAGCTCAGATATGGACAGGTTTATCTAAACCATAGCTGCATGCTGCTTACTGTATGTCATAACCTTATCTTCTTAGCGGATTTTCCAATACTGCACACTGTGCATCTGTGACTGAGACAAAATCAATGCTTATGGATTTAGCTGTGTAATCCTATCACTTGTCCTGCAAGATATGATTTGAAATGTAAAGTTTGTTAAGGTTTAAATGAACTTGAAGATCCAGGGTCTCCAGAGGAGATTTTAGTTTCTTAGTGAGTAATCTATTTGCTTCCTTCCCTTTTTCTTTCTTCACAGCATCAAATTGTGTTCAGTGGTTCCCGAAGTATTTCATGTTAACCTTTTAAAATGCAAAGTGCCCATAGCTGTGAGTGAGTCAGGTTAACAAGGGTTCTGAAAGCATATGGAAATACAATTAAACAACTCTGAGTGACTTTATTAGGAGTAGAGGGAGGGTTGTATTGATGTTGAATGAGAAATTAGTTACTGAATTGAAGTGGAATTACTCTCAGTAAGCTGCAGTATTTCTGTATCCTTTTTCCTTTTTCCTTTTGCGATGTCCTGAGGAATTCCACTGAATGTGTCTTGTTAAATGGATGAGTGTCTTCACATCTGAGCAAAAGTTTTTTATACGGATGTGAGTAGTTCTGTAAAATTGGATGGGTTGGGTACCATCCCTGTAGAATGTTTCCCTTAACAAACCCCCTTTAAATGAAGAGCCTAAGAACATAGTAATGTGACCATTGTTTTCATGCAAGGCATGTATTGTCCTATGCTGAAAGTTATGCATAACTACAACCATACAGCACATAGAATGGAAAGTGTACACATAATTAGAGCGGCAACTTGTATATAGCGGCAAAAAGAGATGGCCTGGAGAAAATAAATTGGGCATTTTGAGTGGTATTTTTCAGCATTCAAAGGGCCCAATTCCCTCCTGCTACTTTGACTTTTCCCTGCTAAGGAACAACAAAAATCACCCTTCTCTTCCTTCTCAGCATCAAGCAGGAAAGCTGCGAGTGTAGTGATGCTGGTAGGATTTTTTTCCACCAGTGATCATGGAACATTGCCCAACTTCAAGGACAGCTTTTCTACACTGTCCCCCTTTCCAAGTTGATTCTTCCCCCCCCCCTTTGGAGTTGCGGGACATAGTAGCTAACAGAGGAGGGCTAGTAGGAACTGAACAGACTTGAGGCAGGGTCTTAAGAACATAAGAGGAGCCATGTGGTATCAGACCAAGGGCCATCTAATCTAGCATTCTGTTATATAGTGGTCAGTCAGCTGTCTGTGGAAAGCCCACAAACCGGACATGAATGCAACAGCATCCTCCCCCTTGTGTTCCTTAGCAACTTCCTCCAATACTGGAGGGAACAGATAAGCATCATGACTAGAAGCCATTGATAGCCTTATCCTCCATGAATGTGTCCAATCCCCTTTAAGTTGCTGGCCATCGCTATATTGTGTAATAGTAAATTCGTAGTTTAAGTAGTACTTCCTTTTATCTGTCCTCAATGTCCCACCAGTCAGCTTCATGGGATGACCCTATGTTCTAGTATTATGAGAGAGAGAGAGAGAGAGAGAGAGAGAGAGAGAGAGGAAACACATAACCCTATCCATTTTTTCCACACTGTGCTTGATTTTGTACACCTCCGTCATGTCTCCCCTTACCTTTCTTCTAAGCAAACAGTCACAGACCTGGTAATCTTTCCTCATAGGAGGGTTCATCCAACCCCTTGGTCATTTTAGTTGTCCTGTTCTGTACCTTTTTACAACTCTACAATGGCCTTTTTTAGGTGACCAGCTGTATACAGTATTTCAAGTGTGGTTGTACAATAAAAAGATTTGTATAGAAAACAGTATAATATTGTGTAAGGGAACTTGCTCAAGGTGGACTGTGCCCATCTCAGTTCTGGTCATTGGCCAAGCAGCAGTGTTTGTCTAGTTCAGAGGCCCACTTTGTGAATGTTCATCCTATCCTAGTGGAAATACATGTGCCTTAGCGTAGCTACTTTATCACAGCCAGGTTATGTAAAGAACATATTCCTGAAGCCATTTTTACTGTAGACTTCATTTAAGAAGTGAATGTAAACATTGTGACTCTTTGGAAACTCAGCATTTGTAACTAGCCTGACTACTTATTGGAATTGCTTTGGCATGGAGCCAGCTGTGTTTGTACAAATAAGGAAGTGGAGGACTCTGTTTTGGGCTCTTTCAAAACATTACCTGGCATTGGCCTAAGGCTGTTAATAGCAATATCTAATTATTCTGTCATGTTCCAGTCTCTAAAAGCTAATCTAACATTGAGATGTAGTGGTACCTGGATGAAATTAATGTTCTCTGCTTTAATGTATTAAGTTTAAGAATGGAATCAGGCATTCTAATGTAGTCTCTATAAAATACACACTTGCTGTAATGCCTGAGAATAAATATTCAAAATATTCAAGCCAATAACAAAGTTAGCTCCCTCTAGGATATGTACCTTAACTTGTTTTTAAATCTTTAATTATATTGGAGGGCGTTCAGTGAATGCAGGCAGAGTTTGTTCTAACCCCCTCTTTCCCTTGCCTTCTTCTGTCATCCAGCTTTCTCCCAAATGACAGCAAATAGAGGACAGAGAATCTTAGGGCACCTGACAGGCTGAAAGTAGGCTGACCATATGAAAAGGAGGTCAGGGCTCATGTAACTTTAACAGTTGTAGAGAAAAGGGAATTTCAGCCAGTGTCATTTGTATGCAATTAGTTCCTGGTGAAATTCATCACAACAGTTAAAGTTGCAGGGGCCCTGCCTTCTTTTGTATATGGTCACTCTAGTATAGTGCCTGCAACTTTAACTGTTGTGATGAAGAGGGAATTTCAAAAGGAACTAATTGCATACAAATGACACTGGCTGAAATTTCCTTTTCTCTACAATTTTTAAAGTTACATGAGCCCTATCCTCCTTTTCATATGGTCAGCCTACTGAAAGTGCACATTTAAAAATGTGCTGTGATAGTGGCAATGCTAAAAACAGGCCACGTCCAGAAAGAAATTACAGTCTATTCTGTTAAACCTGCTGCATAAATGAACTCAGAGTTGCACACCTATCTATAAAAGATGAATATACATGAATAGTGGCTACAGGTTATACCAGCTGCAATCCTATAATGCTTACCTGAGCCTACATTCCATGGAACTACATGGGCTTTACTTCTGAAAAGATATGGTTAGGAAATCTGTGAGAGTTTTTACATTGTCTTCTGCCAAGACAACATAAATGAAAAGTTAAGAATATTAGAACATGAGTAGCCATGCCGGATCAGACCAAGGGTCCATCTAATCTAGCAGTCTGTTCACACAGTAGCCAACAAGCTGTTAACCAGGAACCCACAAGCAGGACAGGAGTGCAACAGCACCCTCATGCTCATGTTCCCCAGCAACTGGTGCACATTGTTAATTATGCTGTATGCTCTGCAATTCCTTAAATAGTCAGAATTTCCAGAAAGAGTTATCTGGGTTTGGTTTCCTTTTGGTTGAGATGTCATTACAGTCTATGACATTTTTTTAAAATATATGCTAAGAGCATACATTGGAGGCAAACAGTAGGCATGCCTATAAGGCAGCAGGACTTCTATCCCCACCTCCAATCACCAGAAGAAGCCCCTGAGCCCCTGAGGTGACTTCAGCCTTCAACAGCTAACACTTCTCTCTGCCTATTTCTTTCATGCATACACATAGACACATCTGTCCCCTCTCCTTAGCTAGCTGTAAGTACGTCACCTTCCCCAATCTCATTTAGACAAAAACAGAGATTCCCAAAATCTCCTAATTATTAGCTCCCATTGAGTAAACATTAACCAAGTAGTATGGGCTGTTAATCAGCTAGCTGCCTAACTAAATAAATGGTCAGATATGTAATACCATAATGTATGGGTACAAGAGATCAAAGTAGAGTTGCTACCATTTTCTCACAAGGCACCTCTGCTTGAAATTAAACAGATGAATCTTTCCCCACCTTGTCATCTCAAAACTGGGGGAAACTGCTCCTGTTGAATTTTTGCTTGTCTTGCCTTTGTTAATGCTACAGAAGTCCACTGGGGAGGGAAATGTCCAAGATTAAACAAACTTTTTGAGTTCTTGTGCAATCATCAATAGTCAACCTGGCCCATTTGTCTCTTGTAAGAAACTTGTTTAGAAATGTGTACAGTAATTTCAAAAGAACCCTATGGATAAGACTAGCAGTATCATATCTCTGATAACGGCCCAATGCTTGAATCTCTGCTTTGTTAGAGGGACTTTTACTGTGTCTCACTTTTAGTAGCCTAGATAAGCAGTAGCAGCCTCTGGAATGTGGTACGATGCCTTTCATTTTTGATATGGTGTTAAATTAGTGTTGGAAGTTGTAGTGGGCACTTCATTGGTGCTTTTCTAGGATGCTTGAAAGAGACAGTGCAGACTATACACAAGTTGAATAGAGCTATTTCCTTTTCCTCTTGGGCAAATATAGTACGGTAATGCAGCTTTCTCTTTCCTCCCTTAGAGTAAAGGAAGATTGGATAGTAGCTTTTTTCTTCTCAAGTTGAATTTCTACTGCAAAGGCTATATGAACTACACAGTGAAGTACTTTATTACTGAACAGAATGAGAAAGTAAATTTCTGCTGTTTTTAAAGAGGGTGGATATGAATACAAGAGGTAGCATGCATATGTGTGTTTATTTCCTAGCTTTCCCTCTGCCAGGTAGCTTTTATATGCCTAACTGACAAGAGCAGTGGCAGGAGAGATAAGTATGTTTGATACAACTAAGAGTCTCGTTTATATAGCACTACTACCTAGCTCTCAGGTGTGATGGCAATTGCAAGAAAATTACTAATAGGATGATTTGGGGAAAGGGGTTGTTCCCCAGGAAAAGTGTGCAGATTGCTCAACAGAAATCATTAGAGTAGGCAGAGGCTGGCTTATATAAATACAGCCTGTAGGCTGAGCTTTTATGTAAAACCTTTCCACAAAGAACAATCCCCAGGATGACCTTCAGCCTTAGGTCACCAATTTAGGCATAAGCCAAATATGTACTAGACAGATCTTCAGCCGTTACACAATAAAAGTCCCTCTGATGAGCCTAGGACAAAATTGTTGCTTGTGGTGGTGGAGGTTTTGTGTGTGAGCACTGATTCACTAAAAAAAAAACTAGTAGTTTTTCTTTTAAAGAACAACATTGCTATCTGCAGTTATTTCATCATTCTAAATACCATTTTTCCCTTTAATAAGATGAAATATGAACATGGAATGAACATGCAGCCCCTCCCTTCATGACAGGAGCAAACAGACCAGGAAGACTCTGGACTACGGTTAACAACTTCAGAACAAGCCAGGATATTAAACTAACTTCAATCTATGGTTTGTTATCCTGGCTTAATCATGGTTTTCCACAAGACAAATAAGACTGTAGTTAATGGAAAACCTTCTGGTTTGTCTGCTCCCACTGCAAAGAGAACAGAAAAGGCTCAGTGTCTGTGGCCAAAAGGCTTGTTCGTATTTTAAGCTGATATATTATTATCTGAATGTGGTCACTTCCAAACTGATGGAAGATTGGACCTTAGATTTCCAATTCTGAAGTGCTGAGTTATTTAAAAAATGAGATATCACTGGTAAGACATGCCATTTAGGAAGAATAAGAGCATTTTTGCATTTTTCATTATCTGTATCATATACTTGTGTGGTGATTAAATACTGTTTATGTAACAAGGCACAATGAAATTGTATGGCTTCCCAAGATCAAGTCCATGTTTGGGGCTGATTCGATTTTAATATAACGGTGTGTGCAGCCTGTGGAAGATAAGTGATGAATCATACTTGTATTTTTATTTATTTTTGGTCATAAGAAATCATTTCTGCATTTACAACTGAATAAACCAAATAAGCCATGTTAGATGAGGCCATATAAAACTAAATTCTTCTACCACCCAGGATCTAACTCCTGATACCATCTAGATTTACCAACTTTGCCACCATGCCTAAGGATAAAATAGTGAATCCTATAAGTCCCAGGAGACTTATGAAGGACATGCTACTTTCAGTAAAAGCCTATCTCTTGGCCAGGTTCAGAGGTAGAGGAAATTTAAAATTCTGAGCAGGCAAGATTCGCCAAGCCAATGAACAAAGGGAATTGATATGTTATGTTAATCTACCATGATGAATAAATATGTTAATCTGCAATCCTATGAAACTTCATGTCCACTTGGGCGGAAAACTGCACATGCTGTTGGAAGTATCTCTGAGGTTTCCAAAGCAGCTGCACACAGCTGAACAGGCAATCCAATTTTGAAATGGAAAGTGGCTTGCCTGTTAAGTCATGCAAGTGGCTTCAGGTTCAAAGACACCTCTTGGCTATCTGTGCATTTCTTCTTCCACTGAACTTTGTAGAATTGCAGCCTTGGTCTTGCATATAATGATCAAACTGTAATAATATGTAAGGAAATTGATTGGCTTGCACCAGATAAGCCCCATGCCGTGGGATGGGGGGGGGGTGTGACATTTCAACAAGTAACCGCTTGGATTCCAATCTTCGTGCAATAATATATCATTTTGTCACCTGGGCAAGTTTCTGAGGCTGAGCGATACTAATTGCCAAGGCCACCCAGAAAGCCTCATGGCTGATGCAGGACTTGAACTCAGGTTCCCACATCTAGCCTCAATACTTTCACCACTGCACTATTCTAGCTAAACATTAAGCAGCTTCCCCAACATGGTGCCATCCAGATGTGTTGGACTATTATTCCCAGAATCCCCCCCAGCCAGCATAGCTGATTCCATTGAAATTAAGTGTGGGGAAATACCACTAGCTTTAGCAGTGGAAAATTTTCACCTTTAATCTGATCTGGAAAGAAAGATTTATTCATTATTCATTAGTTTCTTAGTTGAATTTACAGATTGCTGTCCACAAAGGTATCAAAGTGTGAGAGCCGTTGTGCTGTAGCGGCTAGAGTGTTGGGCTGGGAGTTGGGAGATCCAGGTTCTAGTCCCCACTCAGCCATGGAAGCTCACTGGGTGATTTTGGGCCAGTCACAGACTCTCAGCTCAACCTACCTCACAGGGTTGCTGGTTGTTGTGAGGATCAATGGAGAGGAAGAGGAGTATTATGTACACCACCTTGAGTTCCTTGGAGGAAAAAAAAAGCAGTATATATAAAATAAAGTGATGAATCTAAATACAATAACATAAAAGACAACAATAAGTATAACAATAAAAACCACACAATACAAATGAATGAGGAATAAAACCACACACTCTACTACTTCAGGGAAAGCCTTTGTGAAAAGATAAGTTTTAAAAAGATGTCTGAACATCAAAACTGTGGGGGCCTAACTAATGTCAATTGGTAAAGCATTGTGGGTGCTGCAATACCAAATGCTCTCCGTCAGATGATTGCAGAGATCGGGCAAGGACATGAAGGATGAGGCGGTCCCTAAGGTAACCGGATCCCAAGTTGTTTAGGGCATTATACGTTAACCACAACACCTTGAAGTTGACCTGGTAGCTTATTGGCAGCCAGTTCAGTCCTTTTAGCAAGGGTGTAGCTTGCTCTTGGAAGGAAGCCACAGTTACCAGCCTCACTGCATTCTCCATCAGCCACAGTTTCTGAACCAAGCCAAAAAATAGCCCCACATAGACTGCATTATAATAATCCAGCCTTGAGGGTACCAGTGCCGGTACAACTGTGGGTCAGCTATCACAGTCCAAGAATGGCCATACTTGGCATACCAGCCAAATTTGGTAAAACATACTCCTAGCCACTGAGGCCACCTGAACCTCAAGTGACAAGGATGAATCCAGGAGTATCCCTGAACAACGCACCTGTTCCTTCAGGGGGAGTGTAACACCATCCAAAACAGGCAATTAAGCTATTTCTCAGTAGCACCCACATTGCTTCCATCTTGCTAAGTTACATGTTCAGTTTATTGGCCCTGATCCAGTTCACCATGGTATCCAAGCACTGGTTCAAAGCCTGCATGGCCACATCTGATTCAGACGTTATGGAAAAACAGAACTGGGTGTCATCTCCATACTCTGTCCCTTTCTACACCTAAGGGTGTAGAGGGAGGGAGGGGGGAGTATAACAGACTTACTTGCTTCCGCGATTCCCCCCCCCCCCCAGCATCTAAACAGAAGCGTGATATCCCGGAAACAAACAGGGACATCATGCCCGCCATTTTTTTAAAGAAGCCGGAGCTGGGAATGCAGTTGCACTCCTCCAAAAAGTGAGTGTAAAAAAAAGAAAGAAAAAGCCCCCACCCCGCTCCCCCCTACCCCTGATGTCCCTGGACTACTCCTTCCCTCTTGCTGACCCCTGCTACTTGCAGGGAGGAAGCTAGGACAGATGTCCACACTGCCCTTGGTCCTCAGGATTGCCTTGGGACCACGGGGGAAATTGGGATCACTAGGCAACCAGTTATCCCGTGAAAATTGAGGGGTTGTCCCTTCTTGCTCCCGGAATCCCTTGTGCATCATTTGGATGTACAGGGATGACCCAGGGATGACCCAGGGAAAACAGGCAGGTGTAGACATGGCCAAAACCACCTCATTTCAAATCCCAGATGATTGCTCCCAGTGGTTTCATATAGATGTTGAATAGCATTGGGGATAAAATAGTGCTCTGCAGAATCCCATAGCACAAGTGCTAGGGGGGCAAGGTGCACACCCCAAATACCACTCTCTAAGGCCAACCCCATAGGTAGGAATGGAACCACTGAAGTGCAGTGCCCCAATGCCCAGCCCATGAATACAGTCTTAAAGGATACCACGGTTGATGGAATCAAAAGCTGTAGAGAGTTCAAGTAAGGGAAGCAAAGTTGCACTCCCTCTCTATATCTCTCTTGATAAAGGTCATCCAATAGGGCAACCAAGGGCAATTTGGTGCCCAAACCAGGCCTGAACCCAGACTGGAAAGGGTGTAGATAATTGCTTTGATCCAAGAATGCCTGCAGTCACCCCCCAAAATCTCTCAATCATCTTACCTAAACATGGTGTTGTCTTTAAGAGGGGCTGTGCTACCACGTCCTTCAAAGCACTATGCACCACTCCTTCACACAATGAAGCATTAGCCACACCCCAGATCTGCTCAGCTCAGCCCAGCCCAGCCCAGTCCTGCCAGCTACCCTTCATTAGCCATGAGGGACAGGAATCAAAAGGATGTATGGTCGGCCACAAGACTGCAAGCACCCGTCCATGTCAGCAGGCCATATTAACTGAAGTTGATCCCACTAAACATGGCTACATGGGGCATTGGACACCTCACTTGAATCTGCCATAATGTTAGCATCTAAATTGCTTTGAAGATATATGATTTTATCATCAAAGTGTGATGAAAAAGTATCACAATGGGCCTCTTGAGAGCTTACAGCTCCTAGAGCAAAGACTAAATTGAGGGTGTGTCCTGCTCTGTTCATTGAGCTGATGACAACTTGAGAGTCCTGTGGTTGTCATAGAGGCCATGAAGCACTGGGCCAGACCAGAGACATGGAAATTGAAATCACTAAGAACCACCATCCTGGTCTCTCCAACCCTACCTCAGATCACTTCAGTCAGATCAGTCAGGGAAGCCACTGAGCAGCAGGATGGGAAGTATACCAGCTCATCCCCAATATATCTCTCTGACCCAGCATCAGATACAGGCCCTCCAGTCCTGTTCCTGGACAGAA
The DNA here is from genome assembly GCA_029215795.1 of Anniella stebbinsi. Lineage (NCBI taxonomy): Eukaryota > Metazoa > Chordata > Lepidosauria > Squamata > Anniellidae > Anniella > Anniella stebbinsi. Next base: position 210,227,166 of record JARDYH010000004.1, read on the forward strand.
TGGTTTCCTGATTAAAGATATGGATGCCCAGTGGACACCTTAAACCTCCTCCCACCTTCTATTGTGCCTTGATACTATACCAAATACCCCGACAGACACAGCTGGGTGAGTTCAGGTCCATGCATATCATCCACCAGGTCTTGGTGATGCATGCTAGGTCAGCTCCCTCATCCACAATTAAATTATGAATGAGCATGGTCTTATTCTGAACTGACCTGGCATTTAGCAACAGCACCACCAGATCTCAGAGGATGAGCAATCAGGAATCCCAGAATTGTAGACTGAACCAGAGCAGGGAACAGAAGTTAAAAAAAACTGTAATCCTGTCTCTTGAATTGTCATGTTTCATCCATCCAACCGTGTCTTCTCCTGCCCATGATCACTGAGATAGGTGTATCAGAAAGAAAGAAAGAAAAAAAAGAAAGATTGTATAAAGTTGAAAACCACTTTCTGTTTTCAGCTTAGCAAAATTTAATCCAATATAAGCAATATTCCAGGGGAAAGAGAAGGGGCTTTCACAATAAGAATAGTGTTTATTGTTTAGCCTAATGTATGCCTCCAAAACATGCAAATCAAACATAAAATTGAGTTCACATTCACTTGTCTCACTTGCAAATGGAGGTGCATGTAATTCTTCCTTCGGTTACTGTTTACCTCCCTGGAATGACTTGCAAGGACATTCCCTGGAGAAGAATTAATAGCGTAAGAAGCAGTTTTATAAAAACAGCTGTTCTCCTAAATATATTAAGCAATTTACTTTAGGTAATGTAGCCTATAAAATTTTAATTTTGGATTAAATAAACCATATCCTTCAGCAAGGCTCTTGCACCTTGACATTCAAAAGATGATATATGGGTGCATTTAGAGAATTTCTTCTCCAGGATGCTCCAGTGGAGCAGGGTCAATAGTTGCCTAATGAAAGCAGTCAATAGCAATTTCTCTTAGTGAGCTCAAAGAAATTAGCATTAAACAACAGGCGTTGGTAGGTAGAGTCTGATACGATTATGTGTTTGGATTGTGATAGGAAGTAACTCTAGCAGGTTTTGCACTAAGTAATGAATCAATAAGAAATTGTTTGGTCAAACTAGTGCTGCTCCAGCTGTGCGGGTTGGGATAAGGTGCAACTTGCCATGCAGCCTGCAAACATTTTTAATTGTGAGTGAGTGCACAAATGTGAGTGAGTGGATTAAACTGGGATTGATCAGCAAAGAGGAGACATCCATCTTTCATTTGACTACTTCCAAGTCCCCCATACCTCCTCTTATTTCAGCCCTTATTTACTTATTTTAGAAAAAAAATGTATCTTGCCTTTCCATCCAGAGTTACCCAGGGCAGCTAACAGTTTACATACCAACATTCCATAGCATTAACGCTATAAATTAGAAAACCAAACACTTAAGAACAGATAAGAACACGCATAATGCCAGCCAGACAAAATACAGTTAAACCAGCCTCCTTTGTATTGCTTTACCTAGGTCAGCCAAGCATGTTGTCTTATAGGGACACAAGGGGACTTGTTAAGGTGAAAGGACAACAAGGAAGCCTTCTGTAGAAATATATACAACAAAAATAATCAACGTAAATATAAATATATATGCAACTATTATTATTATTATTATTATTATTATTATTATTATTATCATTATTTGCATTTCTATACTGCCCGATAGCAACAGCTCTCTGGGTGGTTTACATAAGATTAACACAAAAACAATATACAAAATTTAAAACCACAAAAACATGCAACATACACAGAAACACACATCTAAAGAAAATAAACAACTTTATAGAAGCTCATCACATGTTGCTAAATGCCTGGGAAAAGAGAAAAGTTTTAACCTGGCACCTAAAAGATAGCAATGTTGGTGCCAGGTGGGCCTCAATGGGGAGATTGTTCCATAATTGGGGGCCATCACAGAGAAGGCCCTTATTGCCATCTTCCGGGCCTCCCTTGGAGTAGGCATCCAGAGAATTATTATTATTATTATTATTATTATTATTATTATTATTATTATTTATTACACTTATATACCGCCCCATAGCCGAAGCTCTCTGGCCGGTTTACAAAAATTAAAAAGATTGAGCATTAAAAAGACAATATACAAAATTTAAAACCATAAACATAAAACAGCTGTCATTAAAACACTTTAAAACATTTTAACTGTTAAGCCTAGCCACAATGTCAATCAAACCTCAACTTGGGCTGTTAAAATGCCTGGGAGAAAAGAAAAGTTTTGACCTGGCGCCGAAAAGATAACAGTGTTGGTGCCAGGCAGGCCTAATCGGGGAGATCATTCCATAATTGAGGGGCCACCACAGAGAAAGCCTTCTCCCTTGTTGCCGTCCTCCGAGCTTCCCTCGGAGTAGGCACCCGGAGGAGGACCTTTGATGTTGAGCGCAGTGAATGGGTAGGTTCATGTCGGGAAAGACGTTCCATCAGGTATTGTGGTCCCAAACCGTGTAAGGCTTTATAGGTTAAAACCAGCACCTTGAATCAGGCTCGGAAACCTACAGGCAGCCAATGCAAGCGGGCCAGAATTGGTCTTATATGTTCGAACCTTCTGGTCCCTGTTACCAATCTGGCCGCTGCATTCTGCACAAGCTGCAGCTTCTGAACCGTCTTCAAAGGCAGCCCCACGTAGAGTGCATTGCAGTAATCTAACTTGGAGGTTACCAGAGCATAGACAACTGAAGCCAGGTTATCCCTGTCCAGATAGGGGCGTAGTTGGGCCACCAGCCGAAGTTGGTAGAAGGCACTCCGTGCCACTGAGGCCACCTGCGCCTCAAGTGACAGAGATGGTTCTAGGAGAACCCCCAAGCTACGAACCTGCTCCTTCAGGGGGAGTGCAACCCCATCCAGAACAAGTTGAACACCCTCCATCCGGTCAGAGGAACCCCCCACTAACAGCATTTCAGTCTTGTCTGGATTAAGTTTCAGTTTATTAGCTCTCATCCAGTCCATTGTCGCAGCCAAGCACTGGACCTTAGATGTTAAAAACACCACATATACCAGGCATTCCTAGTCATATCAGTGGAAAAACCTATGGTGGATCATGAGTTATGGTTGAACTGAACACACAAAAGCTGGGAAATTGTTTTGTCAACACCAGCTTCCTTTCAAATCGCAATGCAAATTGGTTAAAGGGATCAGCACATGTGTGAAAGAAACCCATTGGGATGCACATGTGATTGTTGAACCAGAGGGCTCTGAGACCTATCAGTCAACAGTCTGAGTGCTCGGACCTGTGAGATATTATGTATGCTAAGTCAGAGTTTCCCCCTCATTTCGTGTTTGATTAAGCATCTTTGGATGTCTGCTTCTGTAGCCTTCTCTCTACCTGAAGATCAAGCGATCCACAATAAGATCTACAATACAGCATTCAATAAATCTACATACATGCATGTGGTGTATTGTGCCAATTACCAATTACCTAAAACTATAGGATCCACTGAATGTGCATTCACAAGTCTTTCAGCTGCAAAACATGCAGTTCTATTTTAACAGTACTCTTTGTTTGCTTTGTATAATTGAAGTTCCATGGTTGGGAAGACCCATTGCCAGCAATGGATCATGTCTGCTCCACATGAAGCAAAGGCTAATTGTTGAGCAATGACTTCAGCTGCTATGCAGCAGTAGCATCCAAATGAATGACTAGCTGCTCAGTGGTAGCTGGTGCTAATGAGGTGCTAATGATCCAGTTTCCAAGGAGCTCAGCAAACTACAGGTCAGTCTCTATGTAGTCTTAGTAAAGATGTTTATTGGTAATCTGAGAGGACAGTTTTAATCTTTCTCGGACACTATTTTGCAAGGAACTGAACAGAGAGATTAATATTGCAACAGCTTCTGGGGGCTCATTTTAGGTGATTTAGTTCAGGCTATATTGCGACTGAGTGCGAGTGTTGCTCCTGTTCAATTTTTTGTGTGCGAGAGGAACATGGGGGAAGGGTATGGGTGTGTGGAGGGAATAAAGTAATTTCTCTGGCATTAGGCATATGGACTTGACATGCACGTGGACTCAGTAACTAACTGATATTTTGTTGCAGAAACACAGGCATTATTAGCACCTGCTAAAGAAAATGTATTCTACCAGGTTAAGTAACCAGGAAAATAAATATCCTCTAGTTCAAAGCTTGTAATCATGAAAGTGAGATTAACACAATTGCTCCATATTTAAGTCCAGATTCACCTAACTTATTTATTTATTTACTGCATTTTTATACCATCCAATAGCTGAAGCTCCCTGGGCAGTTTACAAAAATTAAAAAAATAAAAACCATTCAAAATATAAAACAACGACAGTATAAAACGTGATTTAAAATACAGGATAAAACACAACCAGGATAAAAATCGAGCAGCCATGCAGAAATTGATAGGGATTTAAAATACAAATTTAAACAGCAGGTTAAAAATCAAAATAAAGAACTGTTAAAACACCATGAAAATAAAAAGGTCTTCACCTAGCATCTAAAGGAGTATAATGTAGATGCCAGGCGAACCTCACTGGGGAACTCATTCCACAGCCTGGCTGCTACAGCAGAGAAGTAGCCACCTGTCTCACTTCCTTTGGCAGGAGCTCACGGAGAAGGACCCCTGAGGATGATCTTAAGATCTGGGCAGGTACATATTAGAGGAGGCATTCCTTCAGATAACCTGACCCCAAGCCGTTTAGGGCTTTGAATGTTAATACCAGCACTTTGAATCGGGCCCGGATCTAGACCACCAGCCAGTGAAGGACTGGCATAATGTGATCTCGTAATGGGGATATCCTCATCTTATAATTTCTTGCTTCCCTGATAACAGCTGTAAAGGGGTGGTTAACATTTACTTAAGTCTGGGTTCTTACTGATAGGGTCATTCGCTGACTTTTTGCTATATGGCAACTCATTGTTGACATCACTGGATGAGAGCTTTAGATATAGATTTTGCGAATCTGCTACTTACTGAATCTGTGAGTGACTCCATGGGAAAGCAGTGTTATATCTCAATGGTCCATTCACACACTTGTTATCGCATTCATCATGCAATGAACATACATATGTGAAGCAGACATAACGTATGTCTGAAGCTCATTCAACAGGGCATTTGTCACACATGCCACCATTTCATTCTACAGGTGTGGCCAGACTTTTCCAACTTCAGTACCGCAACCTACAGAGCAAAGCAATTCAGTATGACCGTGATTGTCAAGTATCTGAAGTATTATATATCTGTTCAGCATTCTCCAACCTCCCACTGATTTTTAGTGGCAGCCATGAATAGTGTTTATATCAGAAGGCAAGTAAAGTGAATTGTGCACATGTAATTACTTTAGAAACAAGTCTGTTAATAAAAGCAAGACACTGGTTGGTCTTGCAAAATATTGTAAAATATATGGGGTGACACCCTGGAGCCGACAAAATCCAGAAGCAAGGAAACAAGCTTGATTGGTGTCGGTGCTTGGATGGGGAAAAGCCAGAGGCAGGCTTGGGATTTTTTTTAAAAAATAGCCTTCCTAAGAAGGAAGGCAGAGCTGCTGGGTGCTGCCATGATTCATTGGGGCCCAAGTGTCTTCAGGAAAGATTTGGAGCAGGGATGGGGAATGCGTGGCCCCCCAAATGTTGGTGGACTAGAACTCCTAGCAACCCTAGCCAGCATAGATAAGGGTGAGGGACAATAGAAGTTGCAATCCAACCACATCTGGAAGGCCACATGTTCCCCATTCTGATGTACAGAGTGACACTACCCTCCCCTGGTATGCCCTGTCATTGATATAAAGGATGTATCCAGAGATAACTGTATCCCACTGTTTTTCACCATTCTTCCAGGTTTTTATATTCTCCTTTAGAGAGAGTATGATTTGAATGGTAGTGACTCTCCAGGTACAGACATCTTCCCCATAATCTGCTACCTGAACCTTTTTAAAACTCATGCTGCTTGGTGTTGAACATGGGACAATCTTCATGTACCTGGGACAATCTCACACAAAACCTCTGTTCTACCACTAAGCTATCGTCTTCTTCTGATTCACACGTGGAGGTTGAAGGTAGGGCTTGTCACCACAATTGTGCTTCCCCCTCCTCCATTCTCTTCCTCCATCACCAGGAAATCTAGCCCTTTTTGAAATTGCCAGACTTCCCCACGCACCCATCTCGGCTTGCTTTTGAGAGCCAAGCCATGTATTTTCTCCGAATTCTGGGAACCTTTCACATAATTTCTTTTGGTCTCAGCCATGATTTGTGCAGATAGAAAGTTGTGCAAATTATGACTGCAAATTGCATAATTTGTGAAAATTATGGCTGCAATTTGTGCAAATTACAGCCCAAATCTGTGTAATTTGCGCAAATTGCTTCCAAAATGTACACAAATCCAAAAGCAACATAAATCTGCTAGCCTGCCCAACTTGCTGCAGGCTGAATCGGGCCAGCTAGCAAAAGACAGAATGGAGTCCAGGGGGGTGAGCTGATGAAAACCTGTGGAACTCTACCCCCTGCCTCAATCTCTAACATCCCTACTCCACTCACATGTATTCAGTTATATCCCTGTTTAGACATATGAATAGGAAATACATAACACTGTGAAGTGAAAATAATAGGTGAGTGGACTGGAGACAGCATTTCAAGAAGTTTTTTTCCTGATAATGTTCAAAAGGTAAAATACCCCTACAACCAAAATACAAAATTTTATACCAGACTAATCAGTTTTCACACTTACCATACATTTGCAGTGCGTTATTGAAACACAAAGTGTCACTCCATATTCATGATTTTCTTAATTAAACATTCCGTTCCGTGGCTTTGGGGTTCAGTGGAGCAGCTTCCTCACAAGCCTTCTCCGCTTGAGCAATGAAGAACAGCCTGCTGAACATGACAAGATTTCATCTCTTTATGGCTGGGGACAGTAATGCATGAGCTGTAGGTGAAGACATTAATCTCCTTAGCTCTCCAGAAATGAACTGTCATGTAGAGCAACTCGTTCTTCATGCTGCTCCTGCATATTTCCTAGCATCCCCACCCCAACAGGTTTTCATTGACATATATATCAAATACCTACCAGGATCCTTCAGATAGAAAATAGATAGGGTCAAAACTTTTTATTCAATTGAACCAGCTTCTGATGGTAGAAGAGTATAAGAAAAACCCTTGATCTTTCCACCTGGAGCTTGTTTACACAATCAGGGGATACTCAAGGTCTTTTCAGAGCTTGCTGATTTAGGGTTGAACCTGGACACAGCAGCTATTTGCACAGTGTCTCTTGGTTTGCCTGGTTGCAAGTGCCATGAGATCAAATAAGTTTTTTTTTTTTAAAAAAAAAGGTATCTGCCCATTGCATGTTGATTTTGTGGTTCATATTATAATGATCCCTTTAAGAAAAAAAGGGGGAGGTTGCACATTTCAACCTTTTTTAGTTACAAGATTTTCAGTTTGAAAAAAAACAAGAAGAATTGTCTATTCAGGTGATCAGGTCCCATGATGCTCCTGAAGAGCAGAGCATGCGTTGAAATAATAACAACAACAACAACAACAACAATAACAACTTTGGTTGTTGAACCCTCTGGAGCTTCTTAGGTGTTCAGGTTCCTAATTGTGTAAGCTTTACATGCACATCCAACTTGCAAGTCTTTCCTGCACCAGTTACCCATTGGACATTACATCAGCAGCACATCAGCATGCATAAACATCACCTGGATTCTCATCACAGGATTCTTCATTTCTTGACAAAGCACTTGTGAATGTGAAAACTAACTTAGGGTGCAATCCTGTGTATGTTTAGCCAGAAAAACGTCCTACATGTTGGTGGGAAATGCTGGGAATTGTAGGCCTTTTTTCTGTCTAAACATGTATAGGATTGTGACCTTAAACTGAACAGCACACAGTTCTGGCTGTGGTGTTTGATCTCTGATGCACACATTCATATAGGCAATTCATCACTTATTGGTACAACTTTCAGTTGAATGTCATGCATGAACCAGCCTTCAGGATCTGTATTCTGAACACCATGTCCAGTTCAACACCTCATAGACCAATTAAATGTCCTCTGTACAACAGCGTAACTTCTACATCAGCAGCTACCCATCTCCCACAAGACCACCCAGGGCCTAAAGCATCAGGAATAGTGATATTATTATGTTATATAGACCAAAGTGTTCTTACAGATCATCACTACTCTATTCTTTCTCTTCTGTACTGACCAACCAGCCCAGGTCATTAATTGTTGGTAGTTAATACATTGTTGGCATATTTTGCCTTTGTGCTCGGTTGTTTCATTTTTGTAATCATACTGTCAATATCCAGTAAAGTATAAGCAAAAAAGAGCAGTATAAGGAACATGGGATGCTGAGAGAGGGATAGGGTCAGTACAGCAATGGCATGCATACAGCATATATCCTCCTTCCCCAACCTGGAAACCCATCCATGTTGGACTTCAACTCCCATTATGGAGTTGAATCCATGCTGGCTGGAAAATATGGGAATTGCACTCCAACACAGAGGAGGCACCTGGAGGAAGGCCATAGATGATGAGTATAACACCTTGGCAAGCAAGCAATGCTTTCAAACTGAACTAGCTAACCAAAATTTCAACTCTGGTCCCAGGTGCATGCATGTGAAGGACCTGCACATGACATTGGAACCATCCCTATGGAACATAACACTGTTTTTCACACATGCATTCTTCTTTTACAGCACAAGGTTTCAAAAACTAGGTTAAGGTTTCATCAAACAAGATGTTTCAGTCTGAGTTTCATCAAACAAGATGTTTTTGGAATGTTGCCCAGAGAGAGAGAGAGAGGTCCCATACATTTCTTGGCCTTCCTATAAAAGATTCTGCCAATATTGCATGTGCGTATCCATCTTCTTTTTCCATCCCTTGGACGCTTTGGATCACAGCTTTACAAGTACATAGAAAGCTACCTTACACCAGGTTGGACTGTTTGTCCGTCTAACCCAGTATTGTCTAATATCACTGCAAGAAGCTTTCCAGGGTCTTAGACAGAAAGGGCCTTTCCCCATCATATATTGGAGATGCCAGAGTTTGAACCTGGGATATTTTATATGCAAAGTATGAGCTCTACTACTGAGCTTAATGTTGAAAAAGGTGAAGCTTAGTCTTATGACCATCTGCATTTTTTTTTAATGGAAACCCAACCCAAACCCTTTGGGCAATATCTAACACTGATGTCAGTGCAACGGAAAGCTAGCAGTTTAAAAAGCAATCTTGCTTGTTTCACAATTGGGACAGGTCAGTGGAACTTCTTTCTTCAAGTGCCACTGACTTATCCCATTCCGGAAATGAGTATTCCCACACTTCACTGGTTGCTTTTTGAATCACTGGCTAGCTCCACATTGCACTAGCGGTGGGTCCTGCTGGCATGCAGGCAGACTTGGATAACTTGGCTCTTCATTTTTTCTAAGCATTGAACACTGGAGAGCTGCTGTGTGTAGCCCATGTTAATACTAAAATTCATACTGACTAATATTAAATTATGTACCGATTTACTGATGCTGTAATCTTGCCGGTAATGATGACGTGTTTATGGAAGTAAATCTGTTTAAGAAAAATGACCTTTTGGATTTAAAATCTTCTCTTTCAGTGACTTAAATTAATCTTGTATGTGTTTCCCTCAAACCATCCCTACCTAAGGATCCATGTAACCATGCAGTGTGACCTATTATCAGATACTTGCTGAAACCTGATAAAATGTTGCTTTGCTCTGTTAGTTGCAAATTAGAAATCTGCTGAATGAGCCTGGCTAAACTGACCACCAGCCTGCCTGGTGGTGGCTATTGATTGGACGTTGTGCCTGGACTCTGATCTCAAACCTACATAAACTAAAATTAGCTCATGCTGTTCAGTGAGGTTTTATGCTGATATGTTCAGGATTGGTATCATGTTTTCATGTCTTCACATTAGCTTTCCCTGAAGTGGAACCTAGCCAGCTGTGGTCTGTAGCACACAGTAAAGTATATGGTTTTCCTGCTGATTAACATTATTGTTGTTTTGATGATATATATTGGGCCTCTTCAAAAGACACCTTAAATCCTGCTGGTTAAGGCTTTTGGTTAAGCAGCAGGGTTTAAGTGACCTGTACAATGTGCTTTGCTAAAACCTGCTCACTCAGGGGGAGTCTACACCAGCCAGTTATTGCAGGATTTTATCACAGCCATCTCTCATGGGGCACATGACATTCACTTGCTCCTACGGTGATCTCGGCTCCACCTCTCATTTTTCCCAGAGTATCCCTGACTGCTTTTGTCGTGGTTTTTCCGGTTCTCTCGCTTCCATTCCGAAGAATGTTCACGGCGTGCCCCCCTTTGCTAGGTCGTTGCTGTTCGCTGGGAGGTGTATGTGCATGGGTAGTGGAGGTGTGCGGGAGTGGACGTGTCCGCCATTTCCACCACATGTTTTGGATGGGTATCAGCATGCTTTACTGCCAAATGTATTTTTTAAAATACAAACATATATCTGTACAGAAGTGCATATTCAACAGAGTTCCTACCCCCCTTTGTGTTGCTGCGCATCTGCGCTCATGCGCATCCTTCATGAGTCATTAAAAAAACCCTCTATCCAGTAGCCATCTGCCTAGCCCCACCCACTTCCAGAGTTACGCGTGCGGAAGCACCGTAACAGGGCACTCCTGTAATTTCAGTAAAGATCAGTCGCGTGTGCCCCATGAGTGCCGATCGCAGAAGCAGGGAACATTTGGATGCATCTATCTTCTCTTGCGAAAGGGCTGCAGATGTAGATTAGGCCTCACAAACCACAGTCAGACTGTCTGCAGCAGGGTTAGTGGCTCTAACCATGGCTTAAAGTGTTATGTGCAACAGCACAGCTTGTGGTTAGTGCTAACCCCAGAGAACCACAGTTTCGCTGAAGTGGTGAACAAGCCCTTTATGTTCACCACTTTGATACCTCTGTAGAAAGCAGTACATAAATTTGTGAAATAAATAAACAAATAAAATTACTATTCTTGTTGTTTTCTTCACAAAAGTCCTGTGCAGGTAATTAATATTTGGGTGCAGTACATTATAGAGGAGGGCTAATATGCCTACTGGCTCTGCCTCAGAACCTCTGTGTGTACAAGCTGTGGATACATAGGCACACACATTTTTGTAGAGTACTGTGCAAGCAGAGCCAACACACCTGCAGCTTATATGCATGGCATGAACTCTGTGCCTCCATGTTGTGGTTAGCCACAGGACTAGTAAGCACAATCTCAATCCTTCATATGCGGATATAAAACTGATTTTAGTCATCTACACCGGGGTTATTGACCAAGCAAGAAGGAGCAGTGATGACAAGACGCAAATGCCAGATTTGAAGGATACATTCATTTTAGAAAAAAGGAGGAACAGCGATGGCCACCTTTGAATGTAACGCTAAACTAAGTTTTATCATTACATTAATCACCCTCTAGCTCATATGTTTCCCCTTCACACTTCTGTCATGCATGGCTATATGGAGATCAGGAACATTTGCTTCCAATTTCAATGAAAATCAGTGACTAATTGTTTCCAAAGTCAGACAAACTGGGGCTAGTCTAAATTATGGTTTAGGAAAACTAGCCAACTTCAAACCATGTTATATGAAGCCATCTTGTCTCAATAAATTAATCACAGTTGTCAGTTTAGAGTTAATGCTAAACTTAATGCTTTTGTTCTAATCTACAGTAATCCTCATGGCCATGGTGGAGGAAAGGGAGCTGGAGCGCATGAGCCTGAGGGTTGTTCATCTAATGCTAAACTGTAGTTTAGCTTTACATCCAAATGAGGCCAAAGACAGAGTGGGAGGAGATATTCAAGGGGGGGGGGGGGAAACAAGTCTGTAATAGGAGGAAACATTCATAGTGATAGTTCAGAATCGTTCTGAACCAACAAGCTTTGGCTGAGTTATTTTGATTAAAGACCAGACAGTTTTGTCTGAAATTTGAGTATGGGAGCCAGACATGCACTTCCCTGTTCAGACAGTTCATATAGCAAAAGCTGGTAATCAATGTTCAAGACGGCAAGGAAGAAATTGAGGAGAATATATAACACTCAACTTAGTGTGATTTGCTAAGAAGCAATCCCTTTAAATACCCCAGAATGGGGGCTATCAACCAATCCAGCCAAACCATTACATTAATTATTTCCATTATTTTTTTTATTCTTTTTTAATTTACATTTGCATAACACTTAGAAAACAAATCTAACTCATATGTTATTGCTATATGGTTCTTTGCACTGATATATGATTGAACCGTGTGTGTATATGTGTGTGTGCATGCTATTTGTTATTAATAGGCCGGAAGAAAAAGTCTGCATGCTCCAAAATTTTAGCGCTGTGTTTTCAAAATAATGGACTGTAATTGTAAATGTGTAATGATGGGCTCTGTGCACTACCAGCATAAAAAGCATCTGCAAAATGTTCTCTGCCAATAGGAGTTGTAATAGCTCTGTAAGCCGTGGCTTAAAAAAACGAAATGGTAAAGAAGAAAATATACAGAATCAGAAACATGAGAACTTTTAAGTCAGCTTTTTCATTGTATAAGACCTGGCTCATATTGTTTAGAGTTTCAAGATTTTCTTCTTTCCCCAATGGAGATATATTTTCAGAATATTTCCAAAATATGTGGAATAGTCCTGGAAGCATAGTGCATCTTCACTGTGAGTGAAGGAGGTGAGACAGTAAAGAGACAACACAACTATATGGATTGAAAAATCAGGTCACATTTATTAAACCTGATCTGCAAAGGGCGACTACTCCACTATGCTGGCACTAGCCGGTCAATATAATCAGATGAAACATTCTTTGGCTGCTGGATGTCGATTATAGAATCGGCACCCCCAGGATTTCCCAATTTGGGCAAGCGGGGGATATCCCCTGTCACAGCCCCTCAGGCCACGAAACATTGGGTGTGTGAGAGATGAAATAGTACCACAGACAATCCTTATCCATCACAGGGGCCACAAAACCCTAAGTGGAAGGCACTCAAACATCACCTGTCACCACCAATGATGCGTCAGAATGATCACCATCCCTATCCAGACAAACATAGCCCACCCAAACCAGCCTACCTAGGGGAATGTGACCAATTAAACCAAAAGGGGAGGGAATAGCAAGCCAGTCAGATTGTGTGGCAAAAAATTCTGGCTCAGCCCTCAAAACAGTGTCCAGTTAAACCCCCACACTACATACAAGGAGGGAGGAAGGAAGCTGTGTTTCGAAGAGGCCAGGAGGAGGGCACCGCAAGCTAATATTGCCTGATAAGTCTCTCGTCCAGCCGGTGTACCACAAGGATCAGCCAATGTTGGGGCTTTCTGCCACATCCCCTTATTCCCCTTCCACACTTGTAATGTCCACCCTCCCCTGTGGTCAGGCAAGCTGAACGTGGGGTAGGGCATTTATGCAAAACAGTTTAAATTACAGTGTTGTTCAAAAATGAATAAACACATTTGGGCAGTTAGGGCCAAACTACATGATCATCGGAATGGTATGGTGTAGCTCTTGCTGGATTTTACCACATCACGTTTAAGGTGGGGAGCTACATGTTTGAATGATCACTAAATGAAAGTGCCCTGTGCGCAGAAAGCTAATAATGTCAGGGAGAAGGATGTTAGCCTAGCTTTCTTTCTGTCATGCTAGTTTTCTAACAGTAAGCATGTATGTTTTTTTTTTAATGTATTCAAAGATAAAGTCCTAAAGATCCATGTAGCCATGCAGTGTGACTTTTACCATATAGTTGCTGAAACCTGATATAATGTTGTTTTGCTCTGTTAGTTGCAAATAAAAATCTGGTGAATGACCTAGGCTGAGCTCACCTTATATTTATGCTGGTCGAAATGTGAGGAGGCAACAGGTGAAAGCTAATGCCTTATGTTTTGATTCTGGTTTTGTTGTAACTGGCTAAAGGAATGGATTGTACTTTGAGCCAGAATTTTTCTGGTTTGTTTTCCTAATGTATATAAGGAGCATGATTTAACAAATGTAGATGATTTTCTGAATTCTTCCCTTTAGCAAGAATATGCAATATTTTGGAATTTTAATGTTGCATAGCTTTGATGTTGGCCACACAAGGGATAAAGTATCAAACTGCCTAAGAACTTGAGTTGAACTTTGGTGTACAAGAGGGGAGTGCAGGATTGGGGAGGCAAATTTCAGGAGTTCCTTTCCTGGCTTTGACATCTTCCTTTAAATTAAATCAATTGGTTGACGGGGAATGGAACAGAAGAATAGCAAATCAGCAAATTTTTGCAAAGGGAGAGTTGATAGAATTAGTTACTGCAGGGGGTAAAACATAGCAATATGTAACCAGATACTGCCATGCATTACGGCACTTTTGTGAACTTTTAGCTTTGTGGCTATAGATCGCCTCTGTAAGCCATATGAGCCAGATGGAATTGTTCTGCCCCACTGTGAGCCTTGAAATTAATCCATTGCTGTTTAAAACTTTGGGGAAAAACCATGGGGTATTTATATCAATGCACTAGTTGTATTCCTGAATGTTTTGCTGAGTCTGTTGGTGGCTGAGAAGGGAGCCGAACTGTGGAGAGAGAAGTGTATGCCCTCTTGTATGTAAACATACGGGCTGAAAGAGATGCATTATATGTATAGCTCCTAAAATAAGGAATCTGCTCTACAGGAAGAAGGGTTGCTCCCGAAATGTCTTTAAGCATTAACAGCTTTGAACCATTTGCACTTCCATTATTCTTTCCATCTATGAGGAAACAAAGTAGGTTGCATTTTATAGAGTGTTTTTTAAAAAAATTATGTTCATTTATTAGTGCTTTGAAACTCTGATGGAGCATGTATATATGTGTGTTTATTTCATCAGCCTCTATAGCTTTAGAACCTATCAATACACGTAGCAACATCATATAATGTGGCTTTTCCTGGACTAAGGCTGGCCATAGACACATTGTCCCCACAAAAAGGCAAATGCATTACCCAAAAAGAGGACAAAGGAAGTCACAGATTTCCAGACAATTTGAATATGCTAATATGCAAATTTTGAAATAAATACTTTATTTATTTGTTTGTATCCTGCCTTTTTCCGAATACTAGGACTCGAGGTGGCTTCGCAGAATTAAAACTTGTACAATTAAAACATATAAATAGAAGTATACGAAAGTTAACAATATAATTAAACCATCTATAGTATTAAAACATTTAAAAGATTAAAAAGCAAATGACATTTTTTTTAAAAAAAATCCAACACATTAACAAAGGTCCAGACTATTTCCAAAGGCTTGCTGGTACAAGAGCGTTTTTGCCTACCTCCAGAAGAATAGTAAGGAAGGAGCCAGTCTAGCCTCTCTGGACTGGAAGTTCCAGAGCCTTGGAGCAGCCACTGAGAAGTTCCTCTCCCGTGTTCTCATCAGGTATACCTGTGATGGAGGCAGAACCTAGAGCAGGGCCTCTACTGAAGAACTCAGGGCATCGACAGGCTCATAAGGGAGAATACAGTCGTTCAGATAACCTGGACCTGAGCTGTACAATACATCTCACCATAGTAAGGAAGACTATGACCATGTGACTTCTATGTGTCTGCTCAGTCTGCTGTTCACGTGCTACTCGTTGATGGGCAACTTCAATAAAGTAGTATACATTGACCCCCACACCTGAATTGTACCTCTTCAAATATGAAGGTAGGGGAGACATTCTAGCATGAATTCCTAGTCAAAAATTTCCTGAATGTAAATTAGCACATGGAGAACAAAGCTAGCTGAGATTCCTTCTTTCCGTTTCTTCCATTGTGCAGGAAGTTATTTTGTTTTTATTTTCTTTTGTGGAGGACCATTCAGACAAGAAATTCACCATACTTCATGTTTCTCTTTGGGATAATTTAGTCCTGCAAACCTATCTGAACCACACTAAGACCCTAAGCACATATTACTTTAGAAATAGAGCTACATCGTTTTTCTATTTTACTCAAGAGTAAGTGCACTGGTTCTAATCTGAACTGGGACCCTAGTGCGATTGGTAGGGAGGCTTAAAACCTTCATCCCTGCTGTGGTCCCAAACTCCATGCCTGTATTTTAGTGCTTAGGCCCTAGGTTTCTTGGAGATACAGCACAATTTTGCATGTTTACACAATACGTTTAATGGGCTTTACTTCTTGGTAAATGTTATAAGACTGCAGCCTAACATCTTGCCGTTTCAGTGGAACAACTTTAAGACTGTAGAATCAAATCATGCAAACATTTCATGCAATTGCAGTATTGCTTAAATTTGCTATGAATGCTGGGTACTATGATAAATGATACCACATTTCTAATATGAGGCCTTATTTTGAGTTGGTGTAACTAACATCTTGTTGCTTGAGGATCAGTATACTTAATTCAATATCAAGATAGCTGTATTATTATTATGTTTAAAAGGTAGGGGTTTTCTTGCCAACCTTCTCTATAGAATGTCAGTAATGGACTTCTAATGCAATTGGGACTTATGGGGAGATAAATCAGTCACAAAGAGAGTGATTTATGATTCTTGCAAAATTGGCAGTAGGTGAATTAGATAACTGGTGTTGGGCAAATAATGTATACCATTAGGTTCAGGGAATAAAGTAATGGTGTGCCATTTAAAAAGTAGCATTTGATCATACATAAGATGTATTTATAGTATGGATAAGCCATTTTAATAAAGAGAGAATATTTTAAGTTTGCAACTTTAAACAGACAACCTTCTCTATTTTCTTCTTTAGGATTATGTTTGCATATTGTGGGAAAATCCAAGGAAAGTATTTGGTTCTCTCTTTAAAAATAGTAAAAAGAAAGGATACAGAGACATAAATACTCTAGTCTGATGATGTCTGAGTGTTTCTTACTAGCCTCTCCATAGATAATTAATTTTTAATCATTTATACTAAGCACTTGATCATTTTTATTTATACAACTATGAGATGGAATAGGTTATGCTAAGAGACGGCTGCTTGTTGGAGAATGCTCAGTGAGCTCCATGGCTTTAAATGGGTTGAACTAGTATATCTTATGGCCAAACCCAGAACCCTGGGGTTTGGCATCTCCAAGTAGGGCCATGCCATCTCTAGGTAGAGCTGCTGCCAATCAACAATACTGGGCTAGATGGAATACTGATCTGACTCAGTATAAAGCAGCTATGTCCTATGTCCCTGTTCACCACCTTGCTTTGGACCCATCCATGTTTTGATGTGTATATATTATGACAGTATTACTAAGTTTGAAATAGGTCCCAGGAGGTCAAGATTGTTTCATTGGGCATGCTGTTTAACATGCTCTTTATTAATATTTTGGAATATATATTGTCCGAATAAAGATTAGGGTGTTTTTTTTTGTGTGAAAAAGCAAAACCATCCATATAATGAGTAAATTTTAAACTTTCAAATATCTCATAGCTAGATAGATTACATTCATCTGTGCCCAGATATCAGGTATATTACAGAACAATAACCTTATTTCTGGTTGTAAAGGGTTAGAAAAAGAATAATCTTCAATTTTTATTTAAAACGTGTGCTTGACAACATTCCTAGGAAGGCTGCTTCTTGCATTTTTGCTGGAATGCATTTTGAGCGCTACAATGCATATATATATATATATATATATATATATATGATGTTCCTCTCAAAAGTTACATTTCAACCTCTCTCTCTCCCTCTTCCCACCCCCTTTTTTACTGGCTAGCATCCGCTTTCATCTTCATGTAAATATGGCAAACTTCTAGCTAAGTGACAAAGTGTGCCTTTAGGAGACTGAGGAATGAATAGGTTTAACAAAAACTATTTTAGCCTAAGCCTTGTCCATCTTTAATTAGTTATCAAGGTTAAAGCAGGGTCAAGAGCCTGGAGCTGTTTCACAGACTAATGTGTCAAAGAAAAATGATGCCTTACACTGAGAAGGAAATGCTGCTGCTTAGAAGTGCAATAATTCTATGACCCCATGTCAACTATTAGGGGTACTAATAGCAGCTGGGGGCAAAAATGTTTCATGTGTTGCAGGTGGTTCAGAAGCTCACACTGCTTAGAAGACAGACTTTTTTTAAAAAGGCAAATGGAATAATGCATCTAAGCTTTACCAGCAAATTGAAAATACGAGATCTTATCTTCTGACCCTGCATTTCTCTGTCAAGTCCTTGCCTCTCCAAATCCAATATTCAGTTATTCAACAAAAGCGAACACCATATATTAATGACACCAAACTGCTCACAACCTGCCATTACAACCACATCTACTTTGACTAGTGTCAGTTTCCTAATTAGATAGAGTGCCTGGAGCTCACACTTGGAGCGTTTATGAGCTAAAGAAGATGTGCTTTTGTTGCATGAGAAAAGCTGCAGAGATAAAGTTTCCTACTCAATTTGTGACCCACTTTTCCATTTTTAAAAAAGAGCTTAAATATTTTATTAGTTTTGAACAAATGAAAAGAACAGATGACAGCACAAAGGAATAGCCATGGAAAAACTTGTAATAATTAGAAGGTTTCCACAGTACTTTTTTCTCTAGCGTAAATGGACATGGTGAGCTTACCTTTCAAAGGAGCTTACTTTTCTTATTATTATCCCAACCAAACCAGCTAAATATGAGCAGCCTCTAGTTAAATTTCCACCACAATATCTAGAAGTGGCTTGTAAAGAGCCAGGATAACTAAGAATGGCTTCTATGTGAAAAGGCAGGGAAGTTCTAGAGATGTTTTGATTTGTCGTAGTTCTATAGCATCCTGGAAAATAAGAACACAAAAGTTTCTAGTTCTGAGTATTTATTTATTTATTTATTTACATTTGTATACCGCCCCATAGCCGAAGCTCTCTGAGCAGTTTGCACATATTAGCCCACAACTGGACTTCGGCCCTGAAAGGTAGCCTAGAAATATTTTAATTAATTAACTATAGTTCAGCTGGCCAAACATGCTTAAGTTTTTAACTGGGAGACATAGGCTGGTGTGAGGAAGTGGTTCAATATGTCCCACCTTAGTGTGAGAGAGAAAACAACTGTTACTGACTTTACCAGGCAAAATGAAAGTGGTTGGATGCTTTAGCCTTCATCAGTTTCATACAGTGACATTAAAAGATCCCAGTCCTGAAGGATTCAGTAATGACATAGCTAACCTAGAACATAGCTTCAGACATGATAAAAGATGCAAGAGCAAAAGTCTGCACATATGTCTTGCAGTATGCCTTTATGCATTTCTTTGCCGAACATCAAAGGCATCTTTGGCTGAGCGGCAAGAGTATACCATGCAGAGGTGGATTTCCATCCCTCATTTAGAAATGAGGCTTACAAATGTAGGACAGGTGGGCCTCACATACACATGCACACGCGCGTACACATACACACAGAGGGGAGGGAGTTTGTGTATATATTCATATAACAGAAAGGGGCTGTGGCTCAGTGTAAAGCACATGCTTTGCATGCACAGAGTCGCAGGTTCAATCCCCGGTATCTCCAGTTACGGCTGGAAATATTCCTGACCAAAGCCCAAGAGAAATGTTGCCAGTCAGTGCCAACAATACCCAGCTAGGTCGATCAAATGGCCTGATTCAGTGTAAGGCAGCTTCCTATATTTCTATGACACATTATTTTAGACATTGTGCAAGGCAGAACAGCCCAGTGTGAATGGAGTTTACTGGGTAATCTTGGGCCTGTCGTGAGATTTCAGCCTAATCTTCACTGCAGCATTGTTCTGCTCATAAGATAGAAGCAGGGAAAATATAATGCTGCTTCAAGAAGGCTAGTAGAAAATGAGAGGAGGACTTTGACAGTAGCATTATATGGAGAGCAATTTCCTATGGCACAGTTTAAGACCTGCCATATACCCCTGCTTATCTCTGTTGACAGGGTGCAAGAAGAAAAGATTGCAAATTAAACCCAAAAGGTACTAGTGAGTAATTTTCCTTTCGGAAAGAAGACATACTAAAAGCAAAACATTATCTCCTGCCTAATAAAGTTGTCCATCCGAAGTAGCACCTGCTGTTAATTTCACACAAAACAGGATTTGTTCTTCCAGAAAACCCTTTAATCATAACATTTAAAAACTAAGCACAAATCCCAAAGTTGCAGTTAACTCCAGCTGCCTTTGTTGTAATGCATTGTGAAAGATTTCACTGAACGATAGGAATCCAAATGTGAACAGAATTATCTTGGCAGGTATTTATTTTAAATTGCTCTTGAACCATTTTGAAGTAAATTCCATTTAAAGAAGAATTTGCTTTAGATCTTAGGCAAAGACATAGTCATATATTATGATATAAGCAATAATAATTTCATCCCTGAGATGTAGAAACAAAGGTAGCTGTAGGGGGCTGAGAATTAACTCTTGATCAGTCTGGCAAGTTAGGGATTAATTCATTGGTGTATAAAAAACAGTAATTTCCTATTGATAGAGCTTGTGTACCCCAGTCAGTAAAATGTGGTATTTACAAAGAAGACTTCTTTTCTCCATTGTTCCAGTTTCAATTTTTTTTATTTTCCACACATCAATATACTGAAAAACACACATTAAAAAACAACACAGTACAAAAACAACACACTAAAAGAGGACAATATACAAACTTACGGTGGATTCCCGATTTCTCCCCAGCAAAGACATGAAAATATATGTTTCTTGCAACTAGACTAAACCAAAACAAATTTCCCCTCTCTCTTTTACCTTGATCCTTACTTCTTATTCGTTGAATCCACAAATAAACAGTTCGAGACTTATTTTCTCCATTGTGAATGTATTTAATGTGTATAGTACAACAATATAAGCTTTTGATTTCTGATAAGACTTGAAAAAGAATAGTGTTCTGATTCATAGAAAAGGAGGGTACAATTCTTAATCAGAGGCTTAATTTAGTCCCATTGTGATCGATGGGGTTTGGGGTGGCTTAACTTTGACTGCATTGTGCTCAGTTAAAATACATCCTGATTAACTATGATACATGCACACAAATAATTTGAGTCCTGATTATTTCACTTGCTGCAGACAGTTGAAACCGTATTGATTGCAGTGGCATTGCCAGTATTTGTACACGGTGAGGCTTTGGCCTTTTTCTTTTAATATGCAGTGGTAAGATGCTGAAGTACCGAGATAAAAGGGCCCTTTGGAACTCAGACATGCAATTACAATATTACAAAAATCTGAACTAAGTTTACAGAGGCAAATAGTTTCACTACATTTGCTTTGATAATGATGAGTAGCAGTAGGAGTAGTTTTGAATTGTATGACTGAAACCAGTCTAGCTATTAATCAAGTATCTTGTCCTGGTGGACAGAAAAGATCAGCTTGGTTTATATTTTATTACATGAAAATAAATAAGAATGTGACATTCTCTAGAAAGGAAGTCATATCATGGAGTGATAGTGCAGAGATGGGTCTTCCGATCATTTGTGGGAAATGTCCCTGAATGCATCTGCTATTTGTATTTGATCTAGAGGGAGAAGAAACAGTCTACTCTGACATTGCCTTTGGAAAATGAAGGACACAGTTGTTTCGATAAAGGCCAGGATTGTTTATTTTGTTTTGTTTTATCTATAGGCCAATATGTGTGTTTATTTATTTGATTTGAATTATACCCTGCCTTTCTACCAAAAATTGGCACTTAAGGCAACTTTCAAAAGTTTGGACCAGCCATACTTTTGGATTAGTCTGAGAATAACCCCGGGAATTTTGAAATACTGGCTTAGATCAAGGAATGGATTAGATAGAAACCATATTCCTAACATTTTTATCTTTGAGAACAGCCGAAGCTCCATTCCACAGATGGTCCAAGATATTTTGGTGCCCAAGGCAAAACATCCAAATGGCCCGTCCAATAGTGGTAAAAATATAACAATAATTGATGATTTGATGTTCTTTAATAATATGCTAAAATCCATTTCTTCAGTAGCCCAACTCACCATGCTGCATTCATATGAACATAAGCAAACAGTGTTTATGTAAAGGATCCTACAGGAGGACTTCTATTGCCTTACTTCTGTATATTCACACATGTTTTATAAAGCAGTGCTCAACCCCAGGAAAATGATTGTCAGTGAAGCCATAAGCGTGCATCCCAGAGGTCTCTTTGGCTATACTTCCTAGATTGGAAGTGGTCATACTATATGGCAAGTCAGAGCTGATGTGATTTCTGTATTTCTATTGTCCCACATTCCTACCTTGCTTGTCCAGTTGTGCTAACCCATACTCAGTGGTCAAGTGTGGGTTTATTTGAACTGTTGGTCATTTGTTGAACCGTGAGTTAGCGTGTTGTCTGAACGCAGGGCAGTTTCTGCAGAGTGGCCTTCTTAAAACATGCAGTGGGCTTGTTAACCACTTTGAACAACCTAACAACAAACCACAGGTTCTCAAGATGATCTGTTCAAGGAAAATAAGCCACACTGAATGGTTAGCAAGACACCTTGCAGAAAATATGCTGCATTCAGTCAACACAATAACCCAACCTGTGGAAAACATGCTGCATTCAGACAACACAGTAATCCATGTTTCAGCGAACAACCCAGAGTTCTAAGCAAATTATACAGAGTGTGGGTTAGCAGAATACCCTTGATGTTGTAGGCAGTCTCCCCAAGTAGGCATAATATCACTTTCATTATCATGTAAGCTTTTCGCTTGTTCTTCCTTTATGTGATTACAGTCATGTGAGGGTGAGAGCAATGGTGCACTCATTAACCCACCTCCATCTTTGTGTTCCCTGACACCCCCCCCCCTTACTGTCCACATGTTGGGCTGGAGGTCTGAAGCAGGAAGTCTGCTCTGCATGTATAGGCTGCCCACATTGGAACCCTGTGAAATCAGGAGAGCTTACACACACAGAGCAGTCTCCTCCATTGCATGGAGGGTAGAAGGCAAAGGTGGCAGGGGTTCAGAAATGGAGCCAGCAAGATGACCCTATTCTTCCCCTCACGCTACTCATGCTATGATCCTCATGAGAAGGTCAATGGGAGAACAGCACTTTCATCTTCATAACAGGGCCAGCTTTTTGCTGCTTGATCTGACGGACAAGATGGCTCTTTCTTCCAATTCCATATACAGAAGCCAACTCGATTGCTGGCATCTGTACATCAGTTGTTTCAACACTGATTATAGGATAGTATCCTCAACTGCACCCAAGGCAGCAGCCCAGTTTAGAGGAGCCAGGATAGGCAGGACTGCCTACAGAGCTCTGTCCTCCTACAGATGGGAATGGTCAACAGCTCAGGAGGAACAGCCTGCTTATGGTGATTGCCTAACGGTAGGGCTGCCCCGTTTTACAGTGCTTAATTTCTGTAATTGCAGAAGCCAAGTTCCAAGCCCTTTGCTCTTCATGAGTGTCTAGATTTAGTTAATGTTGAGGAGAAAGCACTCTGCACATGCACACAGAGGGAGCATATATCATCTCATTTACACTTAAAGCAGGTTTGTACCTGTGTTCTGGTTCTGATTGGGTTGAATTAGTTGTCAACACTTTGTGGGTTATAGCAGGACTATCACAAAGCATCAAAGCATCAAATGTTTTAACTGTGCTTGAGGACACCCAGATTGTAAATTGCTCCACCCATACAGCTGTTTATCTAAGGTATATACAGGAATGGGACTTATAAAGATATAGTTTGTCTGCCTGGGAGAGAAGGAAATAATGTTTTCTGTTCTTGCTGCAGGAGATCTAATCACATCTGGGACCCCAGAAAAGAACAAAACTGAGTTTCCAGCATTGATTCCATCAGTCTGATAAGGCTGCTGCTATTACTTCTTAGTGGCTTGCAGCAGCTGTGTAGACTAGAGGCCTGGAATACTGATGGAGATGAGAATGTGTCATCTGATTGTTTGGGGGTGGGGGTGTAAGGTATAGCAAAATCCAATCATCTTTTCATTGTTAGACATTCTCTGCCGCAAAACTATTATCTTGGTGAATAATGAAAAATATAAACCCTGCAAATGAATGAGTATGTCCCAATCTGAAAAATATTGCCAGGATCGGGGATGTGGGGGGGGAGAGATGTTTTGTCCTTTTATGATTATGTGAATGGAGCAAATGTGAGAAAGAATGTTATTCATTGTGGAATTTTAATCTCTCAAAGATCAGTAGTGAAAGGGCCATTCTAATGCCCCACTCCCCACCGCAAAAATGGGGGGCTCAAAAAAGTGCACTTTCCATCCCACTCGTCTTTAACTTCTTCCTTTTCCCACAGGGGAAGAATAAGCTACTGAAGAAAATATTTAATATTTCTTGATTAAGATATATTCTACATTGACGTTACTGTGCGATTTTCCAATTTGGTTATATATTTTCCCAAACTCTATAGACAGTGTTCCAAAGTTGGTGGATTGCATCTTATAGACTTCCCTCACACCTAATTTTCCCCACTGGTTTGCCTCCGCGTTTTACAGAAGCTTGTCAAGCTTATGATCTCTTTCACCTCTTTCGCTCCTTTGCTCTTCCACTCCACTCCACCCCACCCCTCCCCTTCTCTTTCTTCCTCCAGTCAGGTCCTGTCAGATGAGTACTTCAACCAGACTGCCTTTCTGTTGGGCAAAAATGGAACGACCCTTTAGTATGGCTCTTTGGGGGCATTGAGGGAGTACAATCCTGTCTCTGCAGAGATTCAGGCATTGGATGATTTTAAGAAACACTTTCGATCCTGGGATGCAAGGTTTGGGTATTATATTGAGGCTTGAAGCCAGCTGCTGAGAGAGATTGTTTTTCCCTGCCAGGACCTGATACAATCCATTCAAGCCCCCAGTTCCCTTATGGCACATTAAATGCATTTAGGGGAAATAATCCAGACTTTTAGCATTCTAGGAAAGGCTGGGGAAGAGGTGTGTGGTCAGCAGGACAGGCACAGTGTCATGTGAGTACAGTACTGCAAATCCAACCACCAGGCATGGTGAGAGTGCACTAAATAGCTAGTGTGGTGGAGCTCATAGAATGAGACAAACTGCTTTAGAAAAAAAGGTTTTTTTGTTTTATTTAAACAAAAGGCTTTTCTGTCAAGCTCTCTGGCTATGCCCCTTTCTCCTTATACCAGAAGTAGTGGGTGTTGCCTCTAACTGCTTCCTGGTTCCTCCCAGGATGCACAACCTATTCAGGCTGAACCCAGTAGTTCCTTTGCATTGTTACAGGCAGTATCTAAAGCAGGCAATATCCACCATATTTTTGTGGAGGGGGGAGGAGGCACTGGCCACTGTTGATTATGTGGTTAGAAATGACCATCTGGTCATAAGTGTTCATGCTACCTTACCTTTTATGATAATAAAGAATGAACTCAGAATTGGAATTCTGGTCTGAGTTTGTTGCATCTGTTATGCATGGAAGAAATCAAAATCATTGCCCTTCTTTTCATTGGCATATTACTTGCAAGTGTCAAATCTTCTTGAAAATCAAAAATGAGGTTATGTCACTTCTGGGTTCGTGGGCAAGAAATTCTGGGGGATGTTCTGGTGTGTTTGTTTTAATGTGCCAAATAGAATCAGATGATTCTTAGCTAATCTCCTGTCCAGTGGCATACTCATGAAGAAGTTATTAGTTGTTATATTCCATCCAAGACGCCGAAAATGTTTCATAACTTTATAAACAATTATCTGTCCTAGGTTTCTAGCTTCTGGCTTTTTGATGAGGGAGAAATTAACTATGTTGAGTGGGGTGATCCCAAGGCCCCTCAGGGAGTCCAGTAGATCCAAGGCTGCCCTCAACTCTCCCCTGTACCACCTCATTTTGGACTATACTGCTGAAGTAATCACCAGTGTTATGCCTGCAGAGCATTCAGAAGATGTTTGGGTTCCTTCGCAGCAGGTGTGCTCCCTTGCCGATGGAACTCCTCTCCACCAACAGAAAGACACTTGTGTGCCAACCAAATTCCCTCCAGGCAACTGATCTATGACTTTGTATTGCTCTATAACACTTTATACATATATGACAAATGCACAGGGGTTCATTTTGCTCTATGTGCATATGCGTACAACATGTTACAGTGTATATGTCATATATAGATAGTTTTCCTACATGAAATATTATCCCTGCGTAAAATCACCTGGGCCTAATTTATACCAAGCAGGATATTGAACTATGAAAGCAGTATGCAAGCGGCATATCAAAGGCAGAAGCTACACTACTGCTTTACAGGATTATTGAAGTGCACTGACAACTGTTGGGGCCCATTGACACTTACCATATACAGCTTTCATACCACTATATCCTGCTTGGTGTGGCTCCTGCCTTTTATATAACACTTTCATACCACTTTCATAGTGCAATATCCTGCTTGGTATAGATTAGGCCCTTGTGTGTGTGTGTCTGTGCCTTTAATAAGGACTTGTCAAATAGACCCAAATATTATTAGAGAGCAAGTGAGTTGTAGTAGATAGAGCATTAGATTTGAACTAAGGAGATATGATTTTAAATCTCTGATGCTTCTTGGTTTTGTTTATCTTTGACTATTTTGGGCTTAAAAAAAAAAGAAAATAAAAGAAGCCCCAATAATTTCAGAGCACCACTGCTACAGGTATATAGGATAGAATGGATTTCTCAATGGTGAAATGAATCCGGGTTGGCAGTAAATCATAGCGAAGCATATGTCTGAAAAAAAACCCTGAAGTTGTTTAAAAGGCTCAAATTTATCATGAATCTAAAAAACTAGAACTTTGGACATTAGAGAGAAACTTTCGTTTACTACTTGGATAGCTTGGTGATGAACGTTGTCTTCAGTAAATGTTCTGGGAGCTGTCAATGAAAATGAATGTTTGTTTTTCTAGTCACCAGGAATTAGCAAGGCAGTGCATGTTTAATTATAAAACATATGTATGCTTTGTTAGTTTCCATCTGTCTCTTTGCTGATTTGCAATTAAATGACCAGAAGAAAAAGATGAACCCTGTGGCTATTCAGGGGAAACAACTCATGTCTAATGCATACACTTTCTACTGTGCTTTTGTCCATGTGCATATTAAGGATGTACGCATTTTGTAAAATCCGTTTTGTCTGCGGTTCACAGATTATTATGTTCCTTTCGTTCCATCGTTCTCTCAGTAGCAGAATTAGATTTTTTCCCCATTTTCCAAATTTGCACAAATTCACATTTGCACAAATTTTGCACCTGCGAAACTGAAACTACCCTGAAATGCTCAAATCCTCCCCAAAATGTGCACCCTCCTCTAAAAAAGTGCATTTTCATGCTTTACACCAGTGTGGAAAATCTGCTGGGGAATCTTATGTATTTTTCTACAACTAAATTTGTGTGAAATTCCAGAAAGTAAAAACAAACAATCAAAAAATGGTCCACACATCCATGGAATCCATGTGACTCAGGAAAAACTGCAGGTTGGATTCATAGAAATCCAAACTCATTGGATTCTGTTGTGGATCTCTCTTACATCTGTAGTGTGTATGTGAGGACCTCTTCACAGGTTTCTTTCTTCCAACTTGCATTCTTAAAATATATCGGAGCCAGGTCTAGTGAGACTTCTAGTAGGCCCATTCAAATTAATGGGATTTTAGTAAGTCTGGATCCAACTCACTGAATTTAGGGGAGCAAACACAAAATGGTTACAGGCAGAGTGGACTGATTTAAATCAGCAAGATAAAAGCCAATTTAAATCATTGATTTAAAATTAAGTTTGCCATTGATAGCTCGTATTTTTCTAAAGATATCCAAAATCTGCAAATCAGGTAGCATATAAATATTTATATATGAAAATGATCAAATTGTCTCTTCATTTACATAGCCTCCTTTAATTCAGAGTACCTGACATTAATTCAGTTAAGAATGATGGCCATCAACTTGGATGGCTTTAAAAGGGGATTAGACCAAAGCATGATAGGGCATCAATCGCTACTAACCATGGTGGCTATATATTACTTCCAGTATCAGAGGCAGAATTTCTGTGAGTGACAGTTGCTGGGGATAATGCTATTGCACCCACCTCCTATTTGTGGGCTTCCCACAGGTATCTGGTTGGCCACTGTGTGAACAGAATGTCTTGCTAGCATGCTTATATTTGGATATTTTATTATTAACCAAGTTATTATTTAAGAGAAACTTGAGCCCAATCTACACCAAGCAGGATATAGCACTATGAAAGCAGTGTATAAAAGGCAGGAGCCACACTACTGCTTGATAGTGGTATTGAAGTGCACTGCCAACTATTGGGGCCCATAGGCACATGCTATGTACCACTTTCATATTGCTTTTATAGTGCTATATCCTGCTTGGTGTGGCTCCTGCCTTTTATATACCGCTTTCATAGTGCGATACCCTGCTTGGTGTAGATCTGGCTTTAGTATTTATAATTTTAAAAATATTTTTAAATCTGATTTTAATTTTAAGAGAAAAACTAGTTTTATTTTATTATTATTTTGCAAATTCATAGCTTTGTACTAAGGAGAAATACCTGAGGAATTTGAAGGGAAACAAAAAGAGTTTCTCAGGGATGTTCCTGCCTCACTCCATCTTATTCCAATTCTTGACTGCATTTTCCTCAATACAGTTGCAACTTGCATTTATGTACAAGAGAATTAGTTTAAATAAAAACTTACTTGAGTTGCAGGAACAGTTACATACTCTACTTTTAAATGACTGTGGAAAGGTTTGTATTTGTATAATTTAGTTTGAGAGGCTCTAGAGGTCCATGAAACCTCAAACCCCCTTGATTCACCCATATCCAATAAAGACATGGTGTAACTCTAGCTATGAAGATAGATATCATGGTTGCAATCTATCCAGTCCCTTTCATCCATCATTGTTTGTTCTTTAGCTGTCTTTCTACAAAAGCTGTGGCTGGAGGAAAAACGTCTTTCATATCCTTTGTAATTCTGGACACAGGAAAATATAGGTATATCTACAGTAAAGAAAGGTAGTTGTCTGACATTTAATCTTCATGAAGAGTGACATGAAGAGGAGAGCTAACCTTCTGCAGTATTTTTAGTTTGATATTCCATGGCACTTTATTGATCATCACCGGCGTCCGTCACTGCGTATAACGATAACTGCTTCAGAGGCAGAAAAGAGGAGATTGAATAAGGCCTTCAAGACTGTCAGCTTCTTACTGATAGATCTGTCAATAGTTACCGCTCCCTCATCCTTTTACCACTGTGAGAACTGTTTGTCTTGGGCATCTCGAATGCTCTTGCATATTGACGAGAGAGTTTAAAGTCAATGGGAAGAGCTTTCCCCAGTGAATTGCTATGATTTTCCCCTTTAGAAAGCAGAATGATTATCCTCTATTTTTTTTTTAAAAAATGATTCTAGGAAAGGAGAATGATGAGGCTGTCTGGAAACTAGTTCATTTTCTACCGTTTAGCTAGCTGTTTTATAGAATACTTCTCGTCCAGTGAAAGAAATTAACATACTGATAGAAAAAAGCCAATGTCTGTTATTAGATAATAGAATAGGAGGATCCGTGTTAACTTATTTGGTCGTTTTATGTCTCAATGGAAATAAGTCTTCGATATCAGTTCACTTCCCATGGTTGCAATCCTGCACACACATAGAATTCACAGAGGAATGAAAGGAACCTATGAACTTATTAATGAATCTGTATTGCAGCCATGATGGATGGCAGTAATTGTGAAGGGAAACAGATGTCCATCAATTTGTATATTTATCACCCTTTGTCTGTCTGCATTTATAAGTCCATCCTATGTGGGTCCTCTACCTATCCATACTGAAGGCAGACTAGTTGGCGAGTAAAAATGGAGACCTTTCTAAAAATTTAGAAAAGGATACTCTGGAATAGTAATAGTGTTTTGTCTTCATTCTGGTTCTAGCTGAAGTTGGAATCATTCACTCTGGTTCCAGCTAAATGAATTGTACTGCTGTTATCATTGCTCCTGGTGAATCAGTTTGGTAAAGTCCTAGCTTACATGCAAAGATTTGGATGTAGAGGAATCAGTAGAGCTGACTTCTCCCTATTGGTCTTCCACCATGTAGCAGGACACACTTCAGCGTAGCCAATGAATTAATACCAAAGAAGAACCTTTCTGCTTCCCCAGCAAGAATACCAAACTCCAGGGCCTCCACATACAGTTCTACTTCTGCTTTTTCTGGGAGCAGTCTATGTGCTGTGGCCCTGAAGGATCATGAGCTCATGGATATCTGTTGGGGTAAGGTGGTCACTTAGGCATAACCAAAAGAGAAAACGTACATCACCCAAAAATAGGACAAAAGAGGATTTGTGTATATTTGCATATGCTATTGTATATGTAGAGATGCGAATTTAGAAATTGCTATAATTTAAATAGAAATGTGATATATCTTACCATAGTGGGGACGAATGTGGCCTGTGTGCCCCTGATAGCGCAGGAGTGGACAACTACAGAAAGTCTATCTGCATTTTTGCCTCCTGAATGCCCCCTTTGGTGGGCCACATTGGGAAGGATTTTTTTAAAAAATAACAAAAAAATACTGGTTTGCTGTCGAAATTTGGTGAAAACTGTTCCATAGTGCTCAATAGCACTAAGATGGACAAATTTAGCTTGCAAACAAGCAAATGTTCTCTGTTTTAGCACTCTGTAGCCACTACAGAGCACCAATTTGTTTATGCTTTTGTTTTTCATTTTGGTGGCAGTGGGGAGCTCATGTTGTCCATCCCAAAATACAGGATACCTCCAAATAGATGACTTTCATCTGACTACCTTCAAATAAAGGACTATCCTCTGTAAAGTAGGACACATGGCCACCCATGTGTTGTGGAAGGAGCTGCCTTGGAATTAATGGTCTGCCTGTAATGTTGCATACTTGGATGCACAATAGGAGCCCAATAGAGAAGCTTTACTAACTCCTATAGGGCAAATCTGCACATGTAAACACTGCAGGAATTCAACCTATGTGTACAATGTATGGAGGTAGAGAATACCAATGTGATTCCCGCTCTGATTGAACGAGCACTAATGGAGTTACTACATGACTTACAGATAGTGCTGGATAGGAAGGGATTAAGAAGTTGGTTTTGTTATAGTATTTTTTTAATCAATAGTATGTTCAATTTTACTATACATGATCATAACAAACTATTCTTTAACTAAACACATTCCCATGTTCTGTACCTGTAGTTTGTCCAAGTATCCATTAAACAAGCAGCAGGAAAGGCTACCAATGTAAGACTACATAACATTATAAAAAAAAATATTTGCTCAAAAAATTCTAAGTTTGCCGAAAGCTATCTTCTCTGAAGAGGCTAATACAGTCTTTTCAAAAATCCAGTGCTGTATATCAGGAGCGTATCTAGCTTTCCAGCACATTAATATCAATTTATTTCCATGAAGATTACTATTTGTGGGGGCTTGGATACAAAATTTGGGCCAAGTTTGAGCCAAATTTGTTCATCAGTATGTAGATACTAAGGTTGTATGTAATGGCTAATAGCCATGATGGCTGTATATCAGGTCCAGTATCAGAGCAATTATGCCACTGAATAGCAGTTCCTGGAGAACATAAGCAGGAGGGGGTTGTTGCATCCATGTCCTGTTTGTGTCCGTCTCATTGGAGAATCTGATTGGCCACTATATGGACTAGATTGGTCTGACCTAACAGGGGTCTTACTTTATTAATGCCATCTAGATTCTGGTTTAAGATTAAATAATGTTTCCTAAATAATTCCTAAAATGGAAGAAGAATGTAATCTTCATCCATGAAATTTTGCAATGGAAACAAACTTGGTAACAAAATCACCCAATCTTTTCACATAAACAATCTTTTATCTATAAGTAAGTCAGTTTTCCCCATACTGTGAAAAGAAAAGGTGTGTTTGGATCGATGTTAAAAATTTAATACACTCTTACAAAACCTTTGATAACTTTATTTGTATTATGAAAATACTGAGAAATCAATGCTGCTAAGTCAGAAAATGCTTTACATATAATATGTCCAGAAGCACCTATAAGGGTTAACTAAAACAAGTCGAAGTAAACAAGTTATCTCATTTTCTCCAATATTAATTCACCTGCTTGAATGGGTAGTTGCAAGTTTGCATATGGTATTGTTGATCTGCCATTATGACCCCAGGAAAAACATTCTTGAAATCTGCCAAAACGTACAGAATAGTTATCTTTTAATAATATATATATAAATATATAATATCCATGTAAGTATTGTCATCTTTATGGGATTTATTTTTCCCTGTAATGAAAGCTATAAAAAGTCAGCTTCCTAAATAGATTCAATTTTCTATTTATTAACGTTTCCTTCTATTTCTTTCTTGCAGATGATGATTTTTTTCATGAGCTCCCAGAAACCTTTCCTTCTGATCCTCCAGAGCCTCTTCCACACTTCCTCATTGAGCCCGAAGAAGCCTACATTGTAAAGAACAAGCCTGTGAACCTTTACTGTAAAGCTAGTCCTGCCACCCAGATCTACTTTAAATGCAACAGTGAATGGGTTCACCAAAAGGACCATGTGGTAGATGAAAGAGTTGATGAAACATCTGGTGAGTTATTGTTTTGGCTATGTTGGACAGATTATTTAAAAGATCTTCGCCTTAGGGGATCTCTGCTTACCCTACTGCTAGAAGAATAAGTAAGGATATAACTTCTATTTGGATAATTCACACAGACATTTTTATGTGTTGATGATAATGAAAGGAATGTGTGGTTTTTTCCAGAGGATTTGAGGTCAACAATCAGGTTTTTTTACACACCCCCACACCCACACCCCCCCACACACTAATGTTCCATGATTTGGATTCCAGGTGAGAGCAATATCATTGTCCTTATCCAAATAGAAATAGTTCTTACATTCATCACTTGTTCACTGTTGTCCTTTCCAGATATTGCCATGCTAAATATGGCAGTGGTACCAACTCAAAATAGCATCCTGGTTTAAATGGCAAAATTCATGAAAATGAAGCTTTATTGTTATAAAAAGTAGGCTGAAAGGGCTGCAACTCAGACCCTGCTGAGCTGTGCTTGATCTTAAAGTGGTAATGAAGACAGCCAGCAGGTAACATCTTGAAATCATGACTTGGTTGATGTCATGATGCACAGGAAATACTGGCACTAAAGAAGGACTAAGGTGCCACAAAAGTCAAATACAGAATGATGACCATGTTATAGCCATGTTTCTATTGTCTGTCTGACCAAATTATGCAAAGTTATGCAGGCATCATACATAAAACAGATAAAGGTTCCCCTCATGTAAAATACTAATTTTTATTAGTCCACTCACGTTTGTTTGTTTGTTTGTTTTTTTACACATGTGGAACACAGGGTTATGATTGAACGACACCTAACATTCCTTCATTGGTCCAATGTGTGCACAGTGGACAATTCATATTGGCTCCAATCTCACAATCCATGCATGTCAATTTTCTGTTGTACAAATCATATAGCTGGAGAGGTCACTGTCACATGTTCAGCCAATCCATATGGGGGTCAGGCACACAGAAGGAATAGATTAGTCACAGTGATTAAGGACATAAGAGCCATGCTGGATCAGAGGACGGGTCTATCTAGTCCAGCATTCTGTTCACATAGTAGCCAACCAACCGCCTGTGAGAAACCCCCGAGTGGGACATGAGTGCAACAGTACCCTCCTGCTCATGTTCTCCAGCAACTGGTATACCACCTCTGATACTACACGTTGCATATACCCATTATGATTAGTAGCCACTAAGAGCCATATCTTCCATGAAGTTGGCGCATGCCCTTTTAAAGCCATTCAAATTGCAATCTTCTCTCACACATATATACACACAAAGTACTATACAGGGTTTGGTCCAAGTGTCCATTTTGTGATTGAATGCACAGACAGCATGTGCCTTGATGATGACAAATTGTATATTGTAACAACAGCTTGGGGCTTTGAGCTCCCATTGACTTCATCGGCCACATTTAATATTATGAAAAAGATCTAAGATGCTTAGAAAAATATCCCATGGGCCATAAACATATTTGTGTCAGTGATGTGATTCTTCTTGTTTTGAAAGATTAGGAATCAATACACTGAGTCACATACAAGATAGAGAAGTGGGGTTAGTGTTGTCTGACAGTGATGAAATATAACTAGCTACCAAGCAAGGGAATTTCTTTCACATGGGAATTGAACCACCGCTTGGTCTAATTACTAAGAAAGAATAATTCCACCAGAAGCCTTGGAAGTCTCATGTGAATTAGATTTTATTTGTTTGAGCTCATTTATTTGCACAGAGTCCAAAAGCATACACTTTTAACAGAGTAGTGGTATGCACAATTTGAAAATATAGAAGTGGTGACGTGTTGCAGCAGGGCCACTTCTAAAGTTGAATTGTTGAAAAATGTAATACTTTTGCTGTTAGAAGTATCACTTCTGTTAATCAGAAAAGATACATGAAAAGATATTTCCACAACTGTAATAGAAAATTCCCCTATTCATTCAAAGAGAGAGAGAGAAAGATGGAAATAAACACATATTCCTTCTTTATTGGGTATTTGATGCCTGGTCTATGTGACTCTTTTTCAGGGGAAAGGGTCTTTTCAACATGTTCTCGATTCTATTCGTGCATAATTTTTAATTCTGCAATTTTAGTATTTAAATTTGTTGTGCTTTTAATGTGATGTATTATTTTGGACTGTTTTTAGTATTAGTATTGCTTCCACCTTGGAGACTTTTAGTTGAAAAGTGGTTACAAACATTTTCTATATTGCTTGACATTTTAGATAAAAGTGCAATATAAGCAGGAAATAAAGCATCATGTTTATTCTGAGACTTTTAGTACAATTTTTAGTTCTGAGGACATATCAATACCCTCCTATTCTGCTTGTGTGGATTATGCGAGTTATTGAAATGTTTAAACGTTTGTGTGTGTGCTCTCTCTCCTTAAACAATTCAGCACAATAGCATTCAAATAACAATATTAATGAATCCCAGTTATTAATGAATGTAAAAATCCCTCTACTCTACCCACGGGTGCCTCTACAAGAGCAATTTTAAGCTCTTTCAAGGCACATTACCAAATTTACCTCTACAAGAGCGGAGCGCAAATCAGGGGCCCAGGCGCATTTATCTCCGATTATTCGCATTTTCAAATGCGCATTAAATAGTGACTTTTAATTTACCCCGGGAGTTAAAGCGCCTTATGGCCATGTAAACATGCGATTCTCCACATGTAAACAACTTTAAAGCGTGTTTCATAAAGCCTGTAATGCGCTTCACTGCCTCTCGTGAATAGGTATTAGGAGTAAATGTACTTATCCGTATATGCGCATAATCGGGCAACCAGGCGTCAAAGCGAAATCTTGTAGAGGGGACCCACATCCATGTAATATAATTCAGCAGCATAGCATTGTACATTATAGTCTTTTTGGCTGTGCCACATTAAAAGCCAAGCAATAAATCAAAGTTACACAGCATTTAAGGGTACTTGTGGATGCTGTTGTATTATTTTTCTCAATGATGCTTAAATTCCTAATAAACAGCCATCTCGCCTCAGATTAGTTGTTAACCAGTAAAGGAAGATTAAGTTCATATTTCTTCTCCCTGTTGCTATAGCTGTGCCAGCATTCAAATAACAAGAAGCAAAGCTCATCTTAAGTTGTTTCTGAAATGCCATCTTAGAACCAGATTTTCTTCTAAGCCCTCAGATAGGACGCAGTGACAAAAACAAGACAAGTAAGTAGTAAAATGCACGCATGGAGTGGAAAAGTCTGTTCATGCGTTCCGTCCTAAAAGGCAGGTGTTAGTCAGAGATTACAGGGGTGAAGGACCAGGAATGTGAAATAAAGGCATAATGTTGAACATACTTGGCACAGCAACTTATCTGGGATTGTACAAGGTAAAGAGATAAGAAAGGGGTGGGGGTGGGGGGAGAGAAAGCCTTTAAGGGCTGTATAGGATTACATGTTCATGAACTCAGAAGTGCTGGAAGGGCCAAGCCAGATGAAATTGGAGCATTAGCTAGTGTCTTTCTCTGTGTGTGTGTGTATGTGTGTGTGTGTGTGTGTGTGTGTGAGAGAGAGAGAGAGAGAGAGAATGTATTTTTCACACTGATAACTATAGCAGCCAAGCATATATTTTATTCCAGCTGTAACAGAAGATGCGGAAAGTGAGGTGGGCTAGTTTCTCAATTCCCATTGAGAGCAGCTAGAAATATAGGTCCTTGGAGGCTTAATTATTTTAAGAGAGTCTTCTACCTACTTGCTGATTAGGCATGGGAAGTTATTATCAACATAAGTTTTGTAAAGTAACATATTTAAAATAGATAGTTAAAGTGTTCATGAGTATATTATTGCAGATGCTGCTGCTTTCCATGAGAATCATCATGTAAAATTATGGGGGGGGGTTAATTTATTTTATCTATTTGCTATATTTCTCTACCATCCAATATCCAAAGTTCTTTGGATGGTTCACAGAAGAAGTGCCTGCTGAAATCAGGGAGTGCATGAAACTTCCAATTATTGACCTCCAGAGTTAAAATACCTTGCTACTAGAAGGGCAGCTGGAGGGGTAGACAGGTGTTTAGCTAATGTTGCAAGTCATTTTTGTTGTTGCTGTTGTTGTTCTTACCGCTGTTAAATTTATAAAGCACCTAAAGTTTTCAAAGTACTGTACAGCTATAGAAAGATAAAATAAGATAGTCTACTCTCATAGGCTCACAATACAAATATGAAAGTAACAATGTACAATGCAAAAGTAAAAGGAATGGGGAAGATGAATGTTGGTTTTGGAGCAGCAGCTCCATCTCTGACCAATGAATAGAGCCAGGTAGGTCTTCCCGCCCTCATTAAGCTTTTCCTGGGAGGATGAAGGTGTAGCCTCCCAGTGATCTTCTGATTAGTGGCAGAGGCCAGAGCATGGCTCCTATCAGCTCTGCCCCTCCAGGGCTACTGGCAATTGCAGCCAGGGAGGGGAAAACAACCTCTTTACAGTAGCACTTTCGCTGGCTGATGGATGATGCTAGATTGGTCTTCCCCTCATTATGAGTATATTTCTGGAGGGGGGCAGCCACCTAAAGGCCTCTGGTTTCCAGGCCAGTTGAAGTGGCCAGAGTGTGTGCTTCCCTTCAGCTCAGCTTTAGCTTCTCCCACATTTCCCTCTAACTTTATTGAAATAAAGTTCAAAGCTCAGCTCACACATAGTTAATAAGCGAATATGGAGGCATAGATTTTAATATTTTTTTTCAAATTAATCAAAAAAACAACAGCTGACAAGTTCCCTTTCCTGTCTGTTCATTTTCCCTCGGCATTTTAGACATAATTCACATCAATGTTTTTTTCTTCCTTTTTTCCACTTCAGTAGTGTATATTTTGTGCCAACTGCTCTGCCTATCAGCTCTGCCTATCAGCTATTCTGGCTGTTTGAACGAGACTTTATCCTCTCAGATTTGCATAGTGGTTATTCTTGTACTGCTTCAGGCTGCACTATTCTGTGGCGGCAGTGCTGACCCCAGATATTTTGCTGTCTGAAACTGAACCCAAATGTTGCACTTCCCTCTTAAGGGCACTTTATTTAAACTAACAAAACAAAAACCTGCTGCACCATTCAGACATCAATTCCTGCCTTCATAGCGCCGCCTAAAGCAAATTACCCCACTGTCTTGTGAAGCTGCTTGAAACAGGCCAGATCTCTTTGTTAGTGTCTTTTTAGTTTGTAATAAAAGCCGTGAGAATCCTATTAGATGAAATTCTAGCCAGGTGCCCTGCACAGTAGAGCTAATCCTGAACAACAAAAATCTTATATCGCTCAAGAATTTCTAGAGCTTTGTCTTTCCATCTGATATTCCGGACCCAACCTCAGATTGAGTGACTTAATGTCATGACTATAAAAAAGGGTGTGGGCAAGTTGTGGCCCTCCAAATGTTTTGGCCTACAACTCCCATCAGCCCTAGGCAGCATAACCAATGGTGAGGCATGATGGGAGTTATAAGCAAAACATCTGAAGCACCTCAAGTTGCCCACCCCTGCTATAAAATGATTATGACTTGCAGCCATCCTCAGGAGTAACAGCACAATGAATATGGTACAAGCACACTTGTAGTCAGCTGATTCCATGGTTACTTCAAATACTGAAAACCAATTTCCCAAAAAGTATACCTGCATTGCCTGAACATTGTTTATCAGCTTTTTGCATTCTGGAATGTTTTATGGCTAAAGACTTCAAACATGTTGGAGCGATGGCCAGACCAAACCAGATGGCCAAACTGAACTGACAGGTCTTAAACACATATGCTGAATGAGCAAAGTAGTCTTCGAGGAATAGAGCAGTGTGGAGTGTAAGGGTGATAAGAGACTCTTCAGTTACGAGATGATCAGATAAGTGCATCAACGTGTACGTTCTATGTTTTAAGTCAGCTGAGGTTAAACACATCACTGTCAGAGCAATAACAAATGCAAACTTCTTGGTCAAAACCCTTAAACATATATCTGCTAGCGTAGCAAAGGAGAGACCTAATAGGAGAGGTGCTGCATGAGCAATAATGCCAACCGCTGGACAAAGATGTTCAAAAACACTTGCCTTATACATGGCTCAGAATATATCGCCCATTTGTCTTGTCACTGGATAGCTGTATTTCACAACAGTGCCATCATTCTCCAGGAACATCATAGCCATAAAGTATGGAATGCGGCTTTTCCTGCTCAATATAATATATGTCCGTGCAATTTTTTCCTTTATCATGTTTGACATTTAGATTGCTGTCATCTTAAGTGTCTCTCAAGCTTGTCCTCTGATTTCTTCTCATCTTTCCTCCTGGCTACTGTAGTTTCTAAAGCTCATAAGTGCCATCATTGAAAGCATGGCTTTACAGTTTCTAAATCAACTTAAACATACACACACACCTTCTGTAGATAAAAAATAAGCACCAGACAGTAAGAACCTTGAAGTCATATTTAAATGAAGAGAACACTTCCAGTTCCACCTTAAATGGAACAGTTGCACACACTAAAGCTTTTAAAGCTTCAGAGCAGAACAGACATTAGGGGCTTGTTACAGTAAATCCAATATGTCAGCTATTTTGAATGTTTGCCATTTTCACTATTTGCTAAGGATATGTCTGCAGAGACAAATCCTGGGCTCCCAGTTTGGTGCTTCAAAACCAGAAACATGGGAGTAGTTCTCATTCCCCAGTCTTACATCAGGGATGATGATGATGATGATGTGCAGGGAAAATCCCACTGCGCTATCCAGTAGTCCTGGTATAATATTGCTTTTTGTGCACAGCCACATATAAGCTCAAAGTTAAGCTCCAGCATCCTCACTATACCACAGGCAATGCTGATACACATGACTCTCTGCATGATGCCAGCGATGTTGGAAGACAAGTACTCCAGAGCTGATGGTGATACCAGTATTGCCAGCATCAAATGTGACCTCAGAATTGTGCAGTGCACCACTAGGGATGTGATCTTTGAGCTCGTAGACATTCTTTGAATTCCTTCTTGAAGCTCGGTTCTCCTCGTTCACATTCCCAACACAGGCATTTTTTTCTTCTCGATAGGAAAAAAATCCATTTTTGATTGGGAAGTATGTGCATTTTTAAAAGCTCCCAAAATGTGCTCCCAAAATGTACACATTTTGCAAAGGGCGATGCTTATTTCCAGAAGTGCCCATTTTGAAATATGCACACAAGCTCAAGTAATTGCAAAATTTCTTGAAATTTGCACTTCTGCTCGACTTTGGGCTTGCAAATGGGACAAGTTCACATGATTTACACGTGAGAACTAAATTCTCCTACCTCCATATGCACCATTCTAGTGCCTCCCAATCCAGATGGGAAGGAAGAGAGAGGAGCTGCATCAATGGTGACTGAAGATTATTTTTAGCACTGGTCAAGGTCTCAAGCCTTGGCAGAATCTGCAGAGAGGCAGGGACATAGTCCAAACACTTCAAGTCAAAGGATGGGGAAGGGAGGCATCAAGAGTCTGCGGTGGCTACTTGTCATAATAAGTTGCTCAGACTGCTGAGCCAGCCCTGAGGACAAGGCATTAAAGGTGTAAATGAGCCGGGAGGGCCTACAGGCTCAGCTGAGTCTTACTGCAGCCTAGGTAGCACTCTTGCACTCCAGCACTTCATCAAAAAGGTTTGCAGTAGAAGCACAGTGCCAGTGGTGCAGAATGTAATACTCTAGGTCCTGGCTGTTGGTTGCCCCAGTTTGAGAGGGATACAACATTCCTGCTTCATTACAGAGAGACACAGACAAGATGGCCAGATCAGATTTAGGAAATATGAGGACAGCAGCACAGGAAAAAGAGGGATGGGGAAGAGACTATCAGGCTTGTCCTATTATTTTCTTCTATTTTCTTCTTGCTCTTCACAGGCTAACTCAGATTTCATCTACTCTGGGCTGAGAATGTGTGTTTCTAACAAAGACACCATCTAGTCTAGCCTTCAGGTTCCTTTTCTTCTGCCTACAATCTGCAGACCAATTTAATTTACTCTGGCAGTATGAGAGTCACTCCCTCCCATGCTGAGAAGCCCCAGGACATATGAGACATGACTTCTCTTCATGCTAGTTGGATACTTGGACAATGCTGGTGTAGGGATGAGCTACAGTTGACACTCCTCCCACCCAGCCTGGAGATTTTTATGCTACTCCAGAAACATGGGAAGGAAACATGCTACAGCAGGTCCCCACGACCAGTGTAGCAGAAGGAGGGATCCTAGAAGAACAAAGCCCACCCCTTGGGTTCTGGGTACAGATGCTGAAATACTGACATTGCCCCTGCCCTTGATACAGATGTCCACATCTCACCCCACAGATGTACACAAGCTTTTGAGTACCAATTAAATAAGTTCTCTCTAATGCAGTTACTCAGTGGCTGATGAAATGATTAGAATTGGCCACCCAGTCAAAGGTACCCTTCATCAGTAAAAGAGATACACATTTTTAAAAACCAACCAATAAATGGTTTTATTTCACCTTAAAGAATCTGTATGACACTTTGTTGGTTTTGCTGGAATACACCAACATGGCTATCCTCTGGAAATCTCAGAAAATTTGCCCGGCCTGCAAAGGAGACAAATCCCAATCTGTATGCCCTTACCCTTCTTTTCCTTTTCTTTTTTAAGGGGCAGAAACAGTTTTAAATGCTCGGAGCTATCTGTACACCTGCACCCAAAAGATACACCCTAAACTAAGATTTGCCTAGCTGCAGACCTGCCCAGCCACCACAATGCTAGCTGTGGGTCTAACAGGCACAGAAGTAACAGAGTTTTCACAATGATAAATGAGGTACGAGGCTGAATGACTCACTCACGACTTTTTCACTGACCCGCCATCACTGCAATCTGCAAGCAGGATTGAAGGTGCCTTATTCCCATTGACTTCAATATAGATTTTCCTATAAGGAACCAACAGAGTTATTGATGTTTCCTAAGACGAAGCTGGGTTTTATGCGATCCCAATGAAGTCAATAGGGATTTCATGAGGCATATAGACACAGGAGTAACATTCTATTCCATATGTCCAGGTAGGCATTTTCAAAAGATATGAAACTTCAGCACTACTTTTTCATGACAGCACATGTATTCCCTTTTAAGAGATATTGCACTTTGGTAGTCTGAGTTGGATTAAGTACTTCTTGCATCTCAGAGGCCTGAATGTGCTTTAAAACATTGGAGCAGACGTTAAACTCCCAGAGCCACTGTCTGTCTAGAGAAAGTCACTTTTACTTGACAATGCCCTGAAAAAGAGCCGGGGAGGTAAGAAACCTTTGAGATTGGCTGGGTTTCTTTCTTTCTTTTTCTTTTTAAATGTCAAGGTTTGAAGTTTGCTGTGAAATATGATCCCTAACTGACAACAGAAGAGGGGAGAAGTAGTGATTTTCAACATCAGGCCTTGTCCTACTGTTCTGCACAGTGTGAACTAAGAAAAAGCAAAAACAAGCATCCAACAAAGCTCCCTAGTGACCCCTTGTGTCACTTTGCTGATTGTACTTATTCCCGTGATGTCTCCTTCATTCACTGAACTGTGACACAGTATCGAGATCATGGGAAGAAGGGCATTTTCCATCAAAGCAGTATCTCCAATTTATGTAGTATAGATGTTTTTTTAAAAAAAAAAAAGATTGGGGAAAATGTTTATTTTCAAAATCATTTTTTATTTTATTTGTCCTTTGGTTGCACTAGTAAGGTACAACCATATTGTGCCACATTTTCTTAATGTCCTAAATGGCTGAAGAGGGTTGCTGTTGTTGTTTTCTTCATTCTGTTTTTCTCAGCCTCTTCTAGCAAGTACTAAACAGCCATTATGCGTCCCCTCTGCACATTGAGATTCATCTGCCAGCTCTAAACTGCCCCAAAGTGCTTCCGTTTTGCATGAGCACTTAGCTGGGAACAGGGGAAGTATTACTACAGTGCTGAAGGGCCAGATCATTAGGAAAAAATCATGTAAATCCACTGAACCAGGAATGCGAGAGTGCAGAGATTTTCTTTGTGAAGTTTATGTAGAACATGAATCTCTGGCAGAGTTATTTTTCCAAGCGGCTTCCTTTTCTTTCTTTCTGTCTGTCTGTCTTTCATTCTCTGTCATTTGCATATGCTTTTTATCCATAAAGGAGCAGACGAAGCCACCCTGGGCTTTCTGTCAAGTTCAAGAATAACGAGTGCCAGCAGTCTTTGCCACATTTCTCTGCTTGGACCTATCCTCCCCATCCTCTTTTCACTTGTACCAGTCCTTCAAAAGATTGCTCAGGGATCCCCAAATGTGACAATAAAGAACCACAGAATGACAGAAAGCCATGAGCAGCACAGACAGCCTGTCACAAATGTATCTATGCTCGTGAACCAGAGCCTATATCTGTTTTAGGAATCATTTTAACCCCAGTGTAACTGGACAGCCATGGTGGCTCGGGATGCAGTGTTATACACAGTCGCTTACTAGGGAGGAAGTCCTATCGAAAACAGTTTGTCTCCCATGGAAGTAAATATACATTGCATTGTAAAGAGGGATGTCTGTTGCCAGGGAATCCTAGTAGTTTTTGGCTTGACAGAGTTCCCTGGTGTGCCTGACTTGCAGGCTAAGCTATGAGTTTCCCCCAAAATCTGGGAACTTTTCCCCAAAATCTGGGAATTTATTGTAGGATTTTAAAAATTTGTGGAATAGAGATTCACACAAATTGCAACGGTAATTTGCAGAAATTTCAGCTGAAATCCATACAAATCTCTTTTTGTCCAAATTTCAAAAAATATGGAAAATTTGCAAACTGGCCCAATTTGATGCAGATTGAATCAGGCCAGTTTGTGGAAAATGGACCAAAGTCCAGGTGGCCGAACCAAGGGAAGTTAGGTCCACCCAACAAACGGATTCCTCTGACATCCCTAATTGTAAGCACCTAGGTCATTGTCTTTATTCTTTAATGCAGTACATTTCTTTGGTTGAAGCTAAACCAACTCTTTCCCAAAGTCTTGATATGGGTAACAGAACAGTTAATGGAAAACTAAGTTATGAAACAACTGTAATTAAATTTATCAACAACTATAAAGAAAAACAATTTTGGCTAGCCTTCACCAACCTGGTGCCCTGCCAATATGTTAGATTACAACTCCCATCACCCAAAGTGGGGTGGCCTCAGGCAGAAGAAATTGTGCACAATTAATGGGAAGAAAATGATCCATTATTTGCCATTTATACTAACTTACCTGTAAGTAAGTCCCATTATAGTGAGTGGGACTTACTTTCAAATAAGGATTGCATTATTTTTTGTTATTTTTACTGCAGGTAACATTTGATGTTCTGTCTTAAGCAGCAAACTCATAATTGTTAACCCCATGGCGAGATGGGCCATAGATCACCTGCGTTGTATGCATAAAGACCCAAGTTCAATTCCTAACATGCCTAGGTAGGGTTGGGGGGGAATCCTGCTTGAAACCCTGGAGAGCCACTGTCAGCATATTAAGCTAGATGTATCAATGGTCTTATTCAGTATAAGGCAGCTTCCTATATTCCTACCACAACTATGCATCTACTAGACTAAGCCCACCAATTCCAAAAACTAGCCCAAATAAGAACAACATGACATACTTCTGAAAGAGGTCCTGGCTTGTGCTTTGGAAAGTGCCCAAAGAAGTTTGAGTCTCATACTTATGGGTAGGAATGTCGGAAAAATCCACAATGGATTCAAATGAATTTGACTTTTCCTGAGTTGCATGGATTCTGCAGACTTGCAGACCAGTTTAGTCATAGAAAATAGCTAGGCCTTTTCCCAAAGCTAAAGTGTAGGAAAATGCGCATTTTGAAGGGGTTTGT
This sequence comes from Anniella stebbinsi, assembly GCA_029215795.1. Taxonomy (NCBI): domain Eukaryota; kingdom Metazoa; phylum Chordata; class Lepidosauria; order Squamata; family Anniellidae; genus Anniella; species Anniella stebbinsi. The sequence goes on from JARDYH010000004.1 coordinate 210,271,198, forward strand.
ACGTTTTGGTGGGGACTTGCACATTTTTGGAAGTGCACATTTGTGCAAATGTGCAGGAATGCAAGTTCGGGAAATTGAGAAAAATATTTTCTGTCAATGAGCGGATGACAGTTGCCTGACGATCCACAAAAGGTGGCTGATGAAATCTGTACACCCCTACTTATGGGATGCTCAAAGTATTTTACATTTGTTATTTGTCATCCTTACAACAATCTTGTAAATCAGAGCATTATTATTAAACTCACATTGCAGATGAAAGGATTGAGGCACACAGGTATTGGTTTGCCTAAAGCTACTTACAGTGCAATTGTATGCATGTCTATTCAGAAGTGTTGCGAACAACCCAGAAAGCTTCAGCTCTTGGGCAGTATAGAAATGTAATAAATAAATTAATATAGCAAACCCCATTGAGTTCAAAGGGATTTATTCCCAGTTAAGTGTGTATAGGATTGCAGCCTTAATTGATTCATGACAGAAACTAAATTTGAACCGGCAATTTCTGGATCACGTTAGCTCTGGGTGCCACATCAGTGAATATATAAAGCCAGGTTTAGCATTTACGCTCAAGTAAGCCCTCAATTTGGATTGGGACTGTGACAATTGGCGGTCTGGGTGATTTGAGCTTCCCCCCTCCTGTTTTCCTACTGAAATTCCACATTAAAAAACAACAACCAAAAACATACCCATTGTTATTTTTTTAAAAAAATTCAAAAACCAAATACATGGGGATTTCAGGGGGAAAAAGCAGGAAGGGTGAAGCCATGTTCCTTATCTAAATTGGGGCCACATAAACTTACATTCAAATAAGCAAGCTAATCATGCTCAGCTCTGCTATGTGAGATTATCAGAACATTTCATTTCACCCTGATACTGTGTGTCCACGTACTTCTGAGTTAGACAATTTATTTCCAGAAAACATCTTCAAGATCCCACTTGATAATGTTGTGTATTGTGTATGAGGCAGATGCCTATGTATTATCATCAGCCTCCAGTTTAGATGGAGACAGCATTTATTTATTTTTTCTCTGAGCAAAAAATCTTTTTCTTCTTACACCTGAAACCTATTTGTTCCATCCTATTTATTAATTTTTGAGTAACAAACACTACAGACTATGTACTTTGAAGTATTTTAAGAGAAACCCTTTATATCTGTTTTAGGTCCTTATTTTGGAAGCCAGTAATCATGTTTCCCCACCTCACCCCCAGTGTAGGGCTAACTTTTCTTAATATGAAAAATATGTTTATGTCCTAAAATAGTCAGCCACCCTTAAGTTATGTTTAGGTCCTGCCATGACTGAGTAGCTTCAGAGAAAAGCATGCTGACTATTCTAACCGCTTAATCCTGGTATCCCCATTGCTACACACATGGCTGTCACAGTGCCTTCAAGGCTGTTGATCCCTTACCTGCCCAGTCATTCTCACCTGTATATGGGAGCTGCATGGCTACCATACACAAAGCACCACTGCCCATTGTATAAGGCTGTTGTGGAACATTGTGGAGGACAAAGCAATGGAGGGGGGGGAGGAGTGGAAGGGGGAAATGGGATGCCCAGGTCACCTAAAACATGGATACAGAAAAAACAAGACAGAGGAGCAAACTCAGGTCCCCTCTAAAAGGATTCGCTTTTGCGCCTGGTTAGGCAATTATGCGCATAATCGCAGAAGCGCATTTACGCCTAATCCCTCTGCGTGAGAGGCGGCGAAGCACATTAACAGATGTCCAAAATGCACTTTACAAGTAGTTAATGCGCATAAGCGCTTATTCACACAGTCAAAATGCGCTTTAACGGACGGAGCAAAATAAAACTCGGGATTTAACGCGCATTCGATAATGCGCATAATCGGGGAGATAACGCGTCTCTACGCCCGATTTGCGCTCCGTTCTTGTAGAGGTAATTTTTTTAATGCGCCTTGAAAGAGCTTTAAATGCCTCTTGTAGAGGCACCCTAAATGTTCTTCTAATCACGCATAGCAGAGCTTTGAACAGTTGGTTTATTTTGTTCAGAGTAAGCATGCCCGGTCCTCATTTTGGATCAGGGCTAGGGGGACCCAGAAGTGAAGGGGGTAAGCTTTTCTCTCCAGCTGCTTTTCTCTCAAAATTTCACACACCCCACACAGGGTTTTTTTTAAAAAAAAAAAACCTCTATTTGAATGATCCGGAGAAAAAGAAAGCACCCCCACATAAAATAGAGAGAGAAAACACCCGCCCTCAGATATGACCGCCCACTATAGAACTTCCCTCCACCCAAACCAGCTTACATTGATGTCTACAGATTGCACAGTAAAGAAAAGCACATCTCCTGTTTACCAGGCACAAAAAAATTGGATTTGAGGCACAGAGCCTTATGGTTCCTCAAGATTTTTATGACTGATTCCCCCACAAATCGACCAGCAAATCATATGTCAACTCTCTCTCAACAGATGTGTTCTGTGGCTTGATGGTTTTGTTGGGATGACAGGAAAATCCCTGAGGATCCATACCATGCGACAACATAATTGCAATGTAGTTTTCTCATGAGTCTTTCTACAGGCATCTCGGGACCCTGAGAAATTATTCCCAGGGCTCCTTGAATATGGGAAGTTGTAAATATGTGGCAGTAGCATCGCAGCTGCAATGAGCCCTGGAACAAAAATGTACAGTGCACCTGCTATCCATATTAAGGACTCAGTCACCCTGGGATTGCTACATTTCCCAGGATGCCTGAGGCTTGGGATGGTGATGTTCAAAATCCTAAGGAGAGAGGCACTAAATTTACAATATGAGCCAAAGAACCTTTGTGGGATATACCACTCACTTTATAACGTGGAGGTGGATATTTTCATATTTTGAACCTGGTAAATATAAACTGTGCTGACATCACTGATGGACGCGTAAGTCCCTTCTAATGTTGCCTTACTCTCTTTTTGAGTGGAAAACATATTTAATAATAAAAAAGTCTTTTTTTAATTAAGTACATACACACTTTTGGCTGTCATCTTCACAAGTTTGATGGAACAAGAAACGTTGTGGCAGAAATTGCCACTGGTTTTCTGTTGAATCCCATAAGACAATTTTTGCCTACTGTGCCTATTTAAATGATGGAACTCTTATATCAAGGCATTAAGAGTGTTGCGGCCATTATAGTGGACTTCCAGAAATGGTGCTAGGCAGAATCGGCATGCAATGGCTTCTTGCATGAAGGCATCCCAGGGAGAAGTGTACTCGGTCCAATTCCCACACTCCCCCAGAAATCATAATCTGAGCAAGGTCACTGAAGAATAAGGAGCAGTTCATTCCTCACGTTTATCACAATGTTTTAAAAGAAGGCAAAGCTGAAAAAAGAAAGTTAATAAAAGAGGGGGGGGGAATGTAGAATTAACAATGAGGTGGTCTCCAAATGTCATGCCAGTTGTATATTTCTCTGTTAAAAACTGAGGTTTTTTATCATTTGCATCTAGGGTCTGCATTTGGTAGATGACAACCTTATTCAGGAGAATAAGATGAAGGTTCTCTTGTCAAGGCAGAATCTTTTTGTCTTCCTTCCAAGCAATAACTAGGCTTAGGCCATCTTAGCTACAGCTAGGCTACCATCAAGCTAGGGATGGAAAGATGTCAGGCTGGTGGGTTCTACTTTGTTTTCCCCCCAAAGCCCTGAGGTTCATCAACTAGAGCCAGGTGCAAAATAGTGAGGCAGATGGAGATATGCTAAGACTTAATGAACAGGGTGCCTCTGAGCACATAGTTAGCTCAGGGAATTTGTGATCAGTATCAGAACCAAGCTCACACGTGCTTTCATGCAAAAATCCACTCCTGGCTTTCCCCCAAGTGTTCTTTTTCATCAACCGACTTTATGGGGAGAAAGATTTTGAATGTTGCTGCTGATAGTAAATTGGAAGCCAGAAACTTTTGCAAATCACCAGTGGTGTAGTGGATACAGGGTTTACAGGGAAGTAGTGCCGGCACTTTTTTATTAGCTGGGACGTTGATGCCATCTGTCACTCTCCTCAGAATTTCCTGTGAGCCTAGCTGCAATCTTCACAGTAGCTGGCCAGAAGTGTTTTTCCCCAGCAACAACATAGTGGTCTTTATTGTAATGTAAAGTATTTTGGGGTGACTTAATCTTGAATGGGCAATTAAGACCCATTAGCTTTACAAAAGCTGATAAAAACTCCTAGAAATTGTTTGTTGATATGGATCAACACAGCTGCCTGCAATGGTGGACTCCCCTGGGGGTGAGGCATAGGGACGGTCATAATGGGCAACTGCACTCCAAAATTGATCACTGCACTAATACAAATAACCCAGATCTACTAGTAGATTTACCATCTACCCATCCCTGTTTGAGGGCATTTCCTGCCTTTATTTTGTAACTTGTCAAAAGTGTCTCTCACTATATAGAGTGCAGTTTTCTCATTTGCTGTTTACCCAACATTCATCTTAGCATGTGGCTTCTAGAGTCCGTTGTTGTCGTTGTCGTTGTTGTAAAATAACACTCTGATTCTCCTTCTAACATATTAAATGTTAAGAATTCATAGAGCTAGAGTGTAATTTAATTTATCAGGTCTACCTTTGGCAAAAAATAAAAAATGTTGTAACATGGGTAAAATATGGTTTGAGTGTGGCTTGTCATTGAACTGTGGGTTGTTGCTGAAATGTGGGTTATCATGTTGTCTGAATCCAGCTGCAATAACAAACCATGATTTGTTAACCATGAAGAAAGCACAGTTCACGACCCCACAACAAACTATGGGCTCTCTTCATGTGTTGTTCGTAAGCACAGCTGGGTTCAGACAAAACGAAAACCCATGTTTCAACAACAAACCACAGTTCAACGACAACCCACACTCAAGTCATACTCCACCTTGACTATGGGTTGTTGGGTTGTCTGAACCCAGTCACTGAGTCAGATCATTGATCCATCGAGATCAATATTCCCAACACTGATTGACAGCAGTGTTCCAGGGTTTCAGGCAAGAGTATTTCCCAGCCCTTCCTGAAGATGGTAGGGGATTGAATTGAGAGCCAATGGCCTTTTTCTGAGGCAGGAAAGTTCTCTTTTGTGTTTTCTACGTTGAAAAATAGAGGCTTAAGAAATCAAGGACTGAGTTCCTCTGTCCCAGGATGTTATGGTTTTATTGCTGCTCACTATGGAAAACAGCAGAAACAGTACCATAAATGAGGGCACGAGGCATTTCATTACCACTGTTTAATTACTGGGTTTCTATCCAGAGTGTGTGTGCAGCACTTATTGAACATTCTGGGCCTCTGCAAACTCATGCAATTATTCCCCTACAATTAAGTTTGTTGTGACATAACTTTAAATGGAAAGCACATGCTTCTGAGCCTTGGTGTTTGAATTTATGCAAATATATTAATATATGCAAATTTGCAATTTCCCAGATTTTTCTCAGAGGTTACTGGCAGTTATTCAGTTGTGGATTTTGTGTGTATAACTGGATGAGTGATGCCGATTCTCCTCTGCCAGAAACTAGATGTAACAATTAACTCGTTTTTTTACTACTTTTTTTCATCTTAGTGATCTCCTGGTGTGCAAGGACTGCTTAGTTTCATAGCCCCTTCCTAACAGACCCATTTAATTGTTTATGTTATAGTCACTCAGCATGCGCAGCTAGTGAGCTGGCCAATGGTATCAGTGTTCCCAAGGAATAGACATATGCTTGGAAACGTGGGGGAGGGCAGCATGAAGCTACCTCTCCTGTTACTTCCTGAATGACAACTGTGATTTTAGCATAAGACTGAACCAAACTGGCATCCTAAAGCTGAGGTATGTCTTGGCAACTGATCCCATGAATTAGATTCAGTCCTAATTTCAGCCTGTGACAACCAGTTTCCTAAGAAGGAAACACAAAATTTATGAACTGGGTCTAATTGTCAAATGCAATACCCAAATGTTGGGGAGGTAAGATGAAAGCCATTTCATGTAGGGCCAGGGCTGATGTGCTCTTCAGACAGCCTTCCTCAACCTGGACATCTTGCACAAACATGCTTATGCTTGTGGTTCTCTAGATCCAAACCAATATGTTTAACCACTGAGTTCAGTCCAGTCAGAAGAGAAATTTGTTCCAAAAAGGGGGCACAAAGAGAGCAATGGGGCAGCCACGATCCTCTGAACTGGCAGGGGCAGCTCTTTCCCTCTCCCCTACCCTCCTCTTTGCCTGGCCCAGCTTCACTAGCAAACAAAAGTGCTGTGGCAGCCAGCTGCCCCATGCACACCATTTTAAAAGTAAACTTTTTTAAATGTATGGTTTGAGTAGCAGGAATTTGAAGCAATCAGATGTTGCTTTTGAGGGACACAGCCAATGAGGGCACCGAAACAACCAAACGCCTGCCATTCACTGCTTCTGTATCTTCAGTGGCCTTGTTCCCACCCCACCCGTAGGCTGTGTCTGATTGGTTCAGATCATTGCTACTCATATCTTAAATAGAAGAAACCCTTTACTTTTAAAATAGTATACCAGGTTAGGAGAAGGAGGAGCCACTGCTGTCACCACCAGATTTATTATTATTATTATTATTATTATTATTAATAATAATAATTATTATTATTATTATTATTATATTTTTCTCGCTCATGCTGACTTTTACAGATTCAGGAATTTCCTGACAATTGAGCATGTTTTAGGTATGACTACTTTCTGGATGTTGGTGTGGATGTATTTTGGTAGGACCAGTTTCTGAAGGTTTTCTAAATGTGATGCCGGTGACTGATGTGACTAACAGAATACTTGTGACCTTTTCCTGTTGCCTTATTATTATTATTATTATTATTATTATTATATTGCATTTATATAGTGCCCCATAGCCAAAGCTCTCTGGGCGGTTTACAAAACTTAAAAACATTAAATATTAAAAAAAGATATACAAAATTTAAAACCCATTAAAAAGCATAAAACAGATTATAAATACAATATCCATTTAAACAACTAATCTGGGTCAAACAACAACAAAAACCCTCAACATGTGCTGTTAAATGCCTGGGGGAAGAGAAAAGTCTTGACCTGGAGCCGAAAAGATAACAATGTTACCACCTCGTCAGGGAGATCATTCCATAATTGGGGGGCCACCACTGGGAAGGCCCTCTCCCTTGTTGCCATCCTCCGAGCTTCCCTTGGAGTAGGCACCCAGAGGAGGACCTTAGAAGTTGAGCATAGTGTTTGGGTAGGTTCGTGTTGGGAGAGGCATTCCGTCAGGTACTGTGGTCCCAAGCCATGTAAGGCTTTAAAGGTTAGAACCAGCACCTTGAATTGGGCTCAGAAACGTACAGGTCAGAGTCGGTCTTATATGTTCGAACATTCTGGTCCCAGTTATCAATCTGGCCACTGCATTTTGCACAAGCTGCAGCTTCTTAACCGTCTTGAAAGGCAGAGTGCATTGCAGTAATCCAACTTGGAGATTACCAGAGCATAGACAACTGAAGCCAGGTTATCCCTGTCCAGATAGGGGCATAGCTGGGCCACCAACCGAAGTTGGTAGAAGGCACTCGGTGCCACCGAGGCCATCTAAGCCTCAAGTGAAAGGAGGGCTGTGTGTGGGGTGGGGGATGACGGAGGCAGTGGAGCATACAGTCCTATGTTCGGGTCCTGATCTTTTAACTGTAGTTAAGAGTACATCTGAAGTGGTCTCTAGTCCCTTGTAAAAGTAGCTGCCACTACTAAGGCATGAATTGCACCTTTTTTTGCTTCTACATCATGGTATAGTAAATGTTCAGATACTGCACAGGTATTCTCGTCCTAAAGTCAGCATTCCCTGTGTGAGCCATTTATGTGATATGGGACCAGATGATCACAAAGAAAAGTTATATGCGTTCCGTATGGTCTACAATATCACATCATATGCCAACATAATCAATTCTTTGCCATCGCAAATCCTTTAACAAATTTCATTTTCTCCAACACACCTAGGAAGTGTTGTCCTATTAGGGTTTTCAACTGTATTAGCAAAGGCTGATAAGATTTAGTTTAGCTGACTTGATGCAAGATTGAAAAAAATATATCCCATTTCCAGTTGTTGAAGCTGTACAGCTGCCTTAGTCATTTGATCTGACAAGAAGTTCCTTTTACTTCCTAAACTAATATTTCTGAAACAAAATACTTTTGCAAGGCTAACATAATTTGCTTATGATCATGATGAGTTATATATTCAATCAAACTCATCATTATCATAAGCAAAGCCCATGATCTAAGTCAGGTAGTGGAATTGTGTCCCTCCAGATGTTTTAGCCTACACTCCTACCATCCCTCACTATTGACTATCCAGGCTAGGACTGATGGCAGTTGTAGGCCAAAACATCTGGAAGACCACAAGTTGCCCACTGGTGATCTAAGCAGAGTGAACTTGAAAGTATTGTCATTCATCTCACTGAATTGAAGCATAACTCTGTCAGCTTTCAAAGGCTGCATTTCCAAAGCTAGTTTTGTGAAAACAGGCAAAAAGCTATAACCTGGAGAAAAAAATAAACACAGTTCAAAATAAACGAGATTCCAAACTACCCAGCACACAATAAGATGACCTTCCCACACCATAAACAGGAGGGATGGCATCCCTGGGACCTCCTCCTGGAATCAAAATAGCTCTTTAAAGGAAAGAAAGGCATAGATATTTGTTTTTGCAGCTTTTCCAAATATGTATGCCTTTTTTTTCTGTGTTCAGTTCTTTGAACCTCAACAGCTATACTTTGAATCTTTAAATTTCAAAGAGAAATGCTATTATGTGTTTCCCCCAAAGTAGTTCATAATTCGATGGGTAAAATGTCAAGGATAATGATTTTTTTAAAAAAAAAATAGCATACAACAGAACCCATTGCAGGAATAGTACATCTTATTAAGGCTTCCCCTCCCACCAGATACTATTGTTGTATTTATATGCTTCAGTTCCTCTATTGTTATAAATGTTGAGGTTTTTGGTTGTTGTTTTTAATTGAATTGTCATACATTTAGAACATAAGTGGCAGTATACAACTGTATACAAATGGTAATTAATTGCTGATGTCCTCTGTGAGACTGGAGTCAAAACTAAAGGGTCTACTTGGTTTCGCTTTTAGAGCACAAATATACAATTAGGGACATTTGTGTTATCAATATGACCTTGCAATGCATGTAGCAGGAAGACTGCAAATAGCTGTGTAGACAGAACTCCAGTTTGCTCTCAGTAGAAAAATTCTGGGCTGGGCTGCTGTAATCTCACTGGAAGTGTGAACAGGGCTATATAACCGTTCAATTAAATGAAGGTCAAACTGTGTATTTAGATCCGGGCATTTTCTAATTTACGTTTCCTAGCAATCGTATATAGAAAAAGAAACTCAGTATGTATTTGTGGAATAGTATTTAGAAGTGCTCAGTTTTAGTAATGGCATTTTTATAATTAATGTGAGTCCCCCACACAGCACTTTTATTGACCCCTTGTTAAAAAGAACACAGGAGCCGTGAAAGAACAGAAGTGTTCTCCATGATTGTATTTAGTTTGGTTATAGGATACTTGGGAGTTAAGTATATGTTGAGTGTACCAGTCAGGTTAAGGATTGTATCCAATGTTAGCTAAATTAAACCCCATTCATTTCAGGGAGTCTACTCTAAGTAGGATTAACATTGCATACAACCTAATAATTTAGAGGTCAAAAGTTTAGTTAGAATGTAGAGGTCAGGAAGTTGTACTCAGAGGAGCAAAAGATTATGAAGTTCAATAGAAGGTCAGTGAAAAGAGAGAGAGACAGAAAGTTTTAACTAAAGAAACAGAAACTTAGTTTTCAGAAATGAACAAGAAACTGCTCTCCTGATTGGTTGGAATTGGGGAGAGGAAAATAATTTTAGAAGATATAAGCCAATGGCAGAGAGAAACAGAAAAGCAAGAGAGAGGAGCACAGAGGGAAAAGGAAGGCTAGAAGGACTGAGTCCTACAGGAAAAGAAGAGTCAGAGCTGCTAGAACTGGAGAACTGACTACGAGACCTGACAGTAAGATATTGACTGGGTCCTGGATGAAACAGGGACATGCTCTAGCTGGATATGTTTATCCCTGGTTGTTTTATTACGCCCATCTGAGGGCAGGGCGGGGGGTTAGTGGTGGTGTGTGTATGTGTCTGTGCTTGTGTGCATTCATTCAGATTGTTTCCCCCTGTTGTTATTTTCCTTCAGTAAAGTAGGCCCGGGGAGCCTCAGTGGGTGCCCAATCATGCCACCATCTCTGCTTTCTTGTCTGAAGATGGAAGAGGCATATTATGTCTATCTCTATACCTGGAGAATATACATTGCTTAATTGTAAAATCAATCTTCCAGTTTAGATGAGACCTGGGTGTGGGAGAAGAACCCTACACTTATTCTGTTTGTTTTGAATGTCTAAAGCAGCCCTGAGTCTGAAAGCTAACAAACTCTGATGACATTGTTGTTGTTGTTGTTGTTGTTGTTGTTGTTATTTACATTTATATACCACCCCGTAGCCAAAGCTCTCTGGGCAGTTTACAAAGATTAAAAACATTGAACATTAAAAACCAATATACAAAATTTAAAAGTATAAAAAGCATAAAAAACAGGCTACATACCAACTAACCAGGGGTCAGTTAAAAAAAAGATTTAACAAAGTAATAATAACAATAATAATAATAATAATAATAATATATTTCTTACCCGCCTCTTCCTCTGGACTGAGGCAGGGAACAACATTAAATACAAAACAGTATAAAATACATAAAACTAATGAATTATTAAAACATATAAAACTAATACATTATGATAAGTCATCTTAAAATTCGACTGGGTAGGCCTGCTGCAAGAGATCAGTCTTTATGGCTTTCTTAAATTCCGGAAGGCAAGCTCAGTATGTACCCTTCTCATGGAACCTTTGCTCTGACTAGGCCAACAAGTTACATGTCTGGTGCTGGTACAATTCAAGCAATATCTCCCCCCCCCCCCAACTTCTGATATAAATATGGAGATATCTGTTGTGTTTTGGTAGGACTGATTGTTCGAGAAGTAAGCATTGAGATTTCACGTCAGCAAGTTGAAGAACTCTTTGGACCTGAAGATTACTGGTGTCAGTGTGTTGCCTGGAGCTCAGCAGGCACTACCAAGAGCAGAAAGGCCTATGTTCGTATTGCATGTAAGTATTTCCTTCCTTATATCTGTGTGATTCTATTTTGTTTGGATGGTGGAACTTTGCATCATACTGCCTAAGTCAAAAAGTATGACATATTTTTTTTCTGGATGCTATGAGCTGTAATCTGACTCCGAAGTATTACACTAAAGTATCAGTTCTTCTATTTTCATGTGTGGCGGGGCTTATATTTGTATGAGATGCAAATACTTCTATTACATCTATAGGAAGGATATAGTTGTTGCAGCAGTATTTGTTATTATTATAGTGCCATCAAATATACAAAGTAAATCAGATGATGATGATTATCTTAGAATCTGTCAGGGAAGGACAGCAAGAACAAATGCAGTGAACTGTACTTGGACTTCATTTTATTTTGGAGTGAGATTTGGAGGACAAACCAAAGCCATCAGAGAAAATATGGATTTTGCAGAGAAATCTGAACAAAAATCCCCTTTGGCCAGCATTGGTTATTAAAAAGTCAACATAATTATTTGCCAAATTTAGAATGCATACTGTCTCAGGCCATGAGCTGTCGATACTTTGCAATGTAGCCTAGGTTGCAAGGCTCTGCTATGGGTCAGCTCTTTAGTAGGAGACAGGTTAGGTCATATTACTCAGGGAAGCATGACAGGAAGTAATCAGCACCATGGCAAGCATTGAGTGGGGCTGGAGGCCAGACAGGGTTGTCTGTATGTTGCTCCAGCAAGGAAAAGATCCAAGACTGAGCCTTAAGCAGGATCTTGACTGCCTTTAGAGAGCCTAGCTATGCCTCTACACTGATTGAGGCTTTGAACCATCTCTGGTAACAGAGGAGCCAATCCCTGGGATCTTTCTGAGGAACTAGATCCTGGGGAGGTGAAAGCCTCATGCTGTCTTTCTGTGATTGAATCCTCTTCCTGAACTGTTAAATCTGGGAACCCCTCTGAGGACAAGAGTCAGATCCTCTGAGGCTGTTGCTACAAGCAATATTGCTTTTCATATTTGTTACTCACCTGTTAGTATTTATTTATTTGCCTGAATGTACTTCATAAATACCACAGAATTAGTTCTGATTTTAGAAGTCCATTGTGGATATTTCCTTCAGCATTGCAGATGAAATTAAAATGAACAGTGTTTTCCAAATTCACAAAACAAAACTGAGTATTTATTTCCCTTGACAGATACTTTAATTTAAGAGTCATATCATGCAGATCTATTATTCTGTCAGATCTGAAGTGCACTGCAAGTAATGGCCTTTAATCCAAAGAAATTATCTGCAGTCAAACAAACAGTTATTCTATCCAAATAAATCTTCTGACAGGATGAATGCAGTCCCATGGTAGTAGATTAGATCTGTGAAACCGTTTCATTGCACTGCTTTTACTAGTCTGAATAGAGAATGAATGTGGTCTGTTTTGCCTTAATTAGAGAAGAGAATAAGATTGCAAAAACAACAACACCACCATATTTACTAGTCTCATATTAATATTAAATTCTTTCTTCTCCTGTCACATCTATACTTCCTCCCCCCACCCCTCCTGACACATCTCAGGGCGAACAGTTCCCAGAAACACAGATATCCAGCTTATTATACAAATATTTAATTTTCATTAATTTTCAAAGAGAAGACTGTCTTTCTATTGCAGTATTTGCGCAGGAGATTCTCATTCGGCTATCAAGTGGATGAAATGAGTTTACCTTGACTTACAATGGAAGCCAGGCACATCACTCAGAGTCAGGTTTTCTCTGCCTTTGGGAAAACGAAACAAACAGCTTTTGGTGAATACTCACAAGAAGCTGGCTGGCTGGCTGGCTGGCATTTATTCTGACATTTTAGTGAAAGAGAATTTATTTTGTAGTAAAATGCATGAATTCCCCAGAAAAACCTCTTATTGGGGTGTACAATTTTTCCCATGAAGTACAGTAGAAGCTATTAGAAGAATTCATAAAAAGGCATCTTCAAATACAGAGAGGCTTTTAAACTGAAATCAAGGCTGTTTCCAGTGTCCATCCATTACATCCTGACAATCATTTCTGATTCTATGGGCTCCTTTTTAGACTATTTTTCATTTGTAGTGCTTGGGTGTTTCCCCCCTGGTTCCTCCCACCCCAGTTTTTTTGTTAGCATGGGAGGAAAATGAAGACAGAAAAGTGATTGCTGGGGGCTGGGGGTTGAATAATTTCCAGGGATGCACAAATTGAGAGCTAGGCCCATCATGGAGCACTGAGGACATGTGAAGGGAACTTGACTTGATGAATCCAGACCAAGCTATGTATTGTTCTTAACATTTTAACATTTATATCTGTAGCTGTGATTGTTATAAATGGTTTAGAGCCAAGTTATCTGAAAGGCCTTCTCCTCCCATATGAACCTGCCTGTAGCTTATGAGCTTCTTTGGAGGACTTGCTGTATGGCCCACTATGTCAAAATGCTAGCTGGTGAAAATACAGGGTAGGGCCTCTTTTGTGCCATCACCTCAATTGTGAAACTCCTTCCCTATTAGGTTAGATTGGCTCTTTAGTTTTAGGTGGGCCATTAAAACCTTTCTGTTCCATGTGGCTTTGGAATGATTTAAATGATGGTTATCTCTCATTCTTGATTTGTTTATATGATATTGTTTTAAAGTTTTTAAATTATATGTTGCCTGGAGGCCTCAAGACAACTCATAATTTTATAAATAGATAAATAAAATTTCATTTTAAGGGGGAATAGATATGGAGCAAGTATCTGTACTTTCAGGAATGATCATTCATATATATTTTACTACATGAGCCTGATGATGCTATGTTAAGCAGAACAAGCACAGAACGTGACTTAGCATTAAGCTACTTCTAGCACTGGTGCAAAGGAAATAGCTCACCTCATACTGGGAGATGGCCCACATTTGCAAAGCCCCCACAAGTGCAGGAGTGATCAGTGGCTACTAGTCACGATGGCTATATATTATCTTTCAGTACATCAATACCAGTTTCAGGGAAACATGACCAGGAGGGTGCTATTGCACTCATGTCTTGCTGGTGAACTTCCCATATGCAGCAGGTTAGCCACTGCGAAAACAGAAGGTTGGACTGGATTGGAATTTGGTTTGATCTGATCCAGCACATCTCTTCTTATATTAATCATGAGATAGTTAGAAAGGGAAGGTCGTGCATTGCTTCCTAGTACCCATTTGGACAGCCCTGAACAACTAGCAAGGCAGTTTGGCAAAGGGAGTTCTGCTTTAGTTAAGCAACAAGTGGGCACTGCTCTTCAGCTGCACTCTAGAATCTTGGGCAGAGGTGGGGAATTTATTTTCAGAGAAGCTCTCATGGCTTGCATTCCAGTTGTGGGCTGAGCCAAAGTCAAATGGAGAGGAACAAAAGGCATGCGTCCAAACTAGAAAAATGCCAGCATATTAAGAACATAGTAACATAAGAAGAGCCAGGCTGGATTAGACCAAGGGTCCATCTAGTCCAGCCCTCTGTTCACACAGTAGCCAACCAGCTGTCAACCAGGAACCCACAAGCAGAACATGGAGCAACAGCATCCTCCCACCCATGTTCCCCTACAAATTACTGCATATATTATTATGGCTTAAAGTTCTTAACTGCCAGCCTTGGGAGAGGTATTTCAACCTTTTAGAATGGGGGAAAATGGCACAAAAGCTGGGAAACCAACAAATGATGAGTGGTTGGTGGGAAGGGAACCCAAGAGGGCTGGATTGGGGCCTTGATCTAGGGCCTAGTATCACTAGCTCTTTATATCTTAAGCTCATTGAAAAAGGGAAGATTAAAGACAGAACTTCTTCACAGTGCATAATTACCTTATAGAATTTGCTGTTACAGCTTTAAAAGAGATGATACAAATTAATGGAAGATGGTCTATTGATGGCCATTGGGCCTGTTAGCTTGATGGATTCTCCAGTTTCAGAGAGAAAAATGTATTTCTGACTACAGCTGCTGCAGAGAAAACAGTAGAGGAGAGCTATTGTCATCATGCTGTACTTGTGGGCTTCCCAGAAACATCTGGGAACATCGGCTATTGGGTAGTATAGAAATGTAATATATAAATCAACTGTAAAAAGCAGAATGATGACTAGATGTACCTTTGGTCTGATCCAGCAGTGCTCTTCTAATGTTCGTAGGAGTATTCATAAAACAGGAGATCTGCACAATTTATCTGTTATCAACCAACTCATTCACTGATACTACAATCCTATACTTGTTTACTCAGATGTAAGCTCATTGAATTCAGTGAGATTTATTCCCAAGTTAGTGTGTATAGGTTTGCAGCTTAATAGACTTAGCACAGTTTACAATAAGGTTCAGAAGAGCAAACATTTAAATGGCAACTGAGCTTTCATATCTTTCAGGAAACAGTAACATAAGTATTTAACAAGAAGTAGATCTGAGATTTGGCATTTTATTGGGATTATGCTTCTGGCAACAAACAAGCGTTTGCAGTCTTTGGAGACCTTTCTGACAGATAAATGCTGAACTTTGACTATCTGTTCCAAATGCTAGCAATGAGCTCAAGAGAGACTGAGAAATGTTTCACAAGTTATTTTAGATGGCAAAAATAAAACCACATTAAATTATGAAGTAGATTTTGGTGCTTTGCCAGAGACTTCATGACAGATTGCCGCCATGTTATATTTAGACCTTTAATTGAAGTTATTGTGGTTTAATGTAATAGGGCAATGTTGTTAAGGCTATGTGTGTGTAATTACCTTTCTTGCAGTGAGATATAGACGGCAGCTCCCCCTCCCCAAGCTGAACTTCTTTGAATGCTTCTCATAAGTATGATTTATTGTTTCCATCTAACCAGGCATGAAGTGGTTCACTTTCTCATTAGTTAATTGCAGCTGACAGCAGCACACCACAGCATCATGTCATCTGGTCAGCAGACAATTGTAAGCGATGTGGGAACATCGTCATGAACCATTCATAGTAAGCTTCTGTAGTCCAAGGTTTATCATTCTTTTTTTTAAAAAAAATAAATCCTAAACTTAATGTATAAAATTGTCATTCAGTTTGAAGTGAGGGATCTTTTAAGCTATCCTTTAAAGGGAGGAAGGGTGTGCGTGGGGGGGGGGGGGGTGAGACCATGACATGCAAAATTGATGGCACCAAGGTAGCTTCAGCTATAGTATGCCCTGCTAACTGAGAAGCAGTTTTGAGTTTTTGATATTAAAATGAATTATTATTATTATTATTTACATTTATATACTGCCCCATAGCTGAAGCTCTCTGGGCGGTACAAAAATTAAAAATATTGAACATTTAAAAAACAATATACAAAATTTAAAAGCATAAAAAGCATAAAAACCAACTACATGCTTTCAGGCTTCTTCCTTTTTTCAGGTGACTAACTGCACACAGTTATTTTAGGTGATTATTCAGTGCCAAAACTTCCAGCTTATGTTGTCAGAATAATTATTGTTGTATGATCAAACTCTTGGCCTGAAATGAAACGTAGAAGAAGTCAGTTTACTAAATATTTAACAGGAAGGAGTTCTTCTCAGATTGCAGTTAAAGATGGGGAAGAAATTAGTTTGCTTTACATTTTCCTAATTGTGCACTTTTGAATCAATATGAAACCTGTAACTTAGCAGTCCTTCAAAATTCAGATTTCTTTGAGTTTTGTGATGTAGTTCACCAATTAAAAAATGTGCACAAAAATGCATAGAATAGAGGGAAATGGAATAAAATGCATGTATCAGTGAAAATAACTTTATATTAGGAAAATTGCTTGCAAAATTGTGTATATTAGGCAAAATTGCATACAAAAGTTCTAACAAATTTCCATATAAACCTGTTTAAAAATCTTAAACTTTGGGATGAACGAGATTTAAGACTGCAAAATAAGAAACTGAAATTGACAGATTTGTCCATCCCTAATTACAATATGCAGAGTGGACCTCACAGGTCATTCCCATGACTTAAATTACAACAGGGACAGACTATGTTGCAGATGTAAATTACTGAGTGCACTTTGTATTTACTACTACTTGAGCAACGTCCAAGTTAGGGTAGGAACCTCGTTCACACAGTACAGGGCAAAGTATTATTATTATTATTATTATTATTATTATTATTGGGCCTAATACCAAGTCAGGTCCAATCAGCTCAGTATTTTTATAGTACACTGATTGGCAGCAGTTCTTCAGGGTTTCAGGCAGGAAACCCTATCTGGAGGTCCTGGAGATTAATCCTGAGACATTTTTCATCCCAATCACGTGTATCATTGAGTTACAGCACTTCCCTGTAATGGCCAATGACCCATCCTTTTGATGGGTTGGTGAGTTGGCTTTTGCACTGGCCACATAGTCCTCCGCACAAGGATCAGAACCATGTAAGTTGGAATTCTTCTCCATCTTCACCTCATGGTGGCAGCAGCCAAAAAAAGAAGTTCACTAAGCCACATGTGCTGTAGCTGCTGCTCACAGGGCAACACAAATTTGCTAAGAACGCAGGAGCAACCCAGAGAATGGTCTGAATGAACAAGCTGAAGCGAAGCCGATCTGGCACTATAACCTGCCTAGATGGTAGACCATCTGGGAAACATATGTAAGTTCCTCTGAGGTCTGCATGGAATGTGATACAAATAACTAAATAAATAAATAAGGAATCACATGTTAAAAAGAGAAGCCAAGAGTACCTTGGTATATTTGTGTATGTCTTGTCATTGGGTCAAAACAGACATTACGTTAAAGATGTAGCAAACAGCTATATATTTTGTTCTTTTTTGCTGTAGTGTAAGCACTGCGGACTTGGTCCAGATCAGGGCCATAGCATGAGGGTAGAGGGACTTTAAACTTCCTCTCTTCACTGCAGTCCCCATCCAGATCCCAGCCCTGCACACCTTCAATTTATTTTACCAAATTTGTTTTAATTGATCACTATTTGGCACTATAAATTGTAGACGTGGAGGCCGGATCTGGATAGCAGAAAGGTTCAAAGCCCCCTACTCCTGCCCCCCACCACCACCATTAGGGTCCTGTAAACACACACACACACACCATAGCTACACATTTAACCCAATTTCTGCTTTGACCCATACATACCTGTATGAATTGAACCTTCCATGTATTGTCTGTTAGGAGTGATTTTGAGAAACACAGTCATCACTATAAATCATTCTATGGGAAGTAGTCCTGAAAGAAGAGTAAAAAGTTCCCATCAACTCTGCTTCTGTACCTCTTGCTGTTCGAATAAACCAGGATCTCTTGCAGCACATCACATTCAACAGTACTTTTGTACATTGCTAAATTCAAATTTCAGTATAGGCTTAGTAAACCAGTGTAACATTATTTTTCAATGAATACCAGTGTGAAAGCATATACTCTTGGTGCTGTTTAAGCCTCTGCTTAAATCACTAATGCCACATATGCTTAATAGTCCTTATGCAATTTTTAAAGATGCTTTCTTCAAACCCAGTTTGATAATTAGTAAATAGACTGACGAGTTGGATTTGGCAGCTACTTGTTGGCAATGGCCTTTTAAAATAAAATGTGCTTTGGATGTAGATGAAAACAAGGAAAGTAATTTATTTATACAGCTTAATCGGTTAACACCCTCTCAGTTCCTAGATTTTCAGGGTTCACTGACTTGCAGCCCAGTTTTATTCAAAGATTCGTCCCACTGAACTGTATGCAAACATGGAAGCCTCAGACAATGCCAAGCAATGATCCATCATTTATTTATAGAAACATTTGTATCCCAACTTTCTATTTAAACAATCCAGGTGGCTAACAACAGTTAAAACACAGAATAATCATAAAAAAATAACAACAACTCATCAAGCCAGCAGCAAACCATTAACAGCAGGCCATAAGTCGTGCTGTTTAACAGAGCCTCGTCCATTCACCAAAAGGACAAAGCAAGGAGCACGTCCTTGAACTGGTCATTCCACAATGTTGGTACCACTGTAGCGTTTGTAGATATTTCCAGAACATGGGACCTCCATAATCTGTGATGTTTGAGAAGTTCCAACGAACAATACCCACCTTTTGGGGACACCCACCGTATTTCAGATTGAATGGAGCAGGGGCCCTGAGGAAGATCTTAATGAAAAGGAAAGTGGCATAGAAAGAAGGGGCATTTGTGCACACATGTCTCCCCTGTAAGGCAGTCCATTTTTGTCATCTTTGTATGCTTGTTAAGACCACCCACACGATCGGCAGTCTATTTGCTCCAGAGTAATCCTGCCAAAAGTAGGTTGTCAGCCAACTGTAGATTGCAATCAATATATTGTGGGCAGAAGAAAGAAGTGGGAGGAAAAACACTATCTTCCATCTCATGACTAGCGATTTTTCACTTTTAATAAGTACATTAAAATGAAGACTGTTATATTTGGTGGGAGGAGAGAGAAACATAAAGTGTTCGGCTTGTAGTAGTTACTTCCCTTAATGGCCAGTTCTGGCGATTTCCATACAAATTGCACTGTGCCACCATGACATAATTAGTGCTTCGCAGCACATGCAGAAGAAAGATCCACTATTCTTTCCATTCTGACCACCAGAGTTACTGTTTATTGAGGTTGTGTAATTAGTGTAACCTCTGGAGGGGTCTTTCTGAAGTCCATTTTAGGGGGGAAAAAACCTTTGGAAAATGCCTTCAACATTCCTGTTCTCTAAGCATATAACAAAATTAACCAAAATCAAGTAATCTGAAAGTCTGAAGAACATGCAGCCCTGGAAAGCAGTTTGTATTTGTTTTAATCATTGCAGGTTTAGCTAAATTTCCAAGGGCATAGAACAATGTGGGTCATTCAGAGAGCAGAATTTCTCTACACAAATCAATGAGGGAAAATTTTGAGGGCCTCAAGTATTCACCAGGGATCTATCCATAAATATGGAGCAAAGAAAACTATTTGGGGTGGGCAACATAATGCCATTATACATTGCTGGTAGTTTGACAGCAGCAAAATCAACCTTGAATTCTCTGTTCTTTGAGAAAGTGTGGTACCTCGTGTCACTAGGTGCTATAGAGATAACTCAAGCTAATATCTCCTGTTCACAATTGAAGTCTGATGGAAAATCTGTGTCCTACAGGTCGGATGTGCACCTTGATCTATTTCTTGTGGGGTGGCAGATGGAGGGGGGGGGAGAGACAAGTATATAATCCTGCAGTCTTTGTCCAGTTTGGGCTCTGGCACCATCCAGCATCAAATCTGGCTCTGCTCACCATTAGGTGGGGGGCCCAGTTGACTCATATGAACATAAGAAGACCCATGAAGGATCAGACTAAGGTTCCATCTAGTCCAGCGCTCTGTTCACACAGTGGCCAAGCAGCTGTTGACCAGGGACCCACAAGCAGGACATGAGTGCAACAGCACCCTCCCACCCATGTTCCCCAGCAACAGGTGTACATAAACTTTACTGCCTCTGATACTGAAGATAGCATATGGCCATCAGGACTAGTAGCTATTGATGGCCACCTTCTCCAGGAATTTTCCCCATTTAAAGCCATCCAAATTGGTGGCCATCGCTACACCTCATGGTAGCAAATTCCATTGTTTAACTATGCACTGTGTGAAGAAGTACTTTCTTTTATTTGTCCTGAATCTCCCTCCAATCACTATCAGGGGATGACTCCCGATTCTAGTATTATGAGAGAGGGAGAAAAATATCTCCCTATCCACATTCTCCACACAATGTGTAATTTTGTACGCTTCTATCATGTCTCCCATTACCCTCTTTTTTTCAAGCTAAACAATCCCATCTGTTGTAACCCTCTAGCCCCTTGATAATTTTAGTTGCCCATTTCTGCAGCATGGGCTCAGTGGCCCCTGCTTAGGGTAACCATATGAAAAAGAAGGCAGGGCTGCTGCAGCTTTAACAGTTGTGATGAAGAGGGAATTTCACCAGGTGCTGCATGCACACAAATGACACCTGCTGAAATTCCCTTTTCAGTACAACTGTTAAAGATACAGGAGCCCTGTCATCCTTTCCATATGGTCACCCTATCCCTGCTCAAGTTAACATTTGGTGTTTATGTGTGTGTGTGGTGTGTGTGTGTAATGAATGTGATCAAATACAGTTGTGCCATGTGAGACTTCCAGGTATGAGGTGCAGCAAGAAAGAATGGGAAGAATCACAAACTTATTGAAGGGTTTTACTGGGCTAGTGAAAACATAAGTAACAACAATAACATTACAGTTGTCTGATGTTTGTATGCTGCTTTATATATAGCATCAATAAGAATTGTTACTCAGATTTATATAGTGCTTTCTTTAGAGTTGTCAAAGCGATGGACATAAAATGTAATGACATCAAAACAGCAATAAAATGCATTCATGTGCTGGCATTTAAGCACAAGCACTTGAATGCTTGGAGCTAATGGTCTTTGGTTGTTGTAATTCAATCCCTTTCTTAATCAATTAAAGAGCTCTTGCTTTACAGTTCCTCGTGCATTCCTTCCATCTTGTCTTTTCCTTGTTCACGTCCCTATTTCCCACTGTCACTCCAGCCCCATACAAACCAAAAGATTGCAAAAGAACACATGAGTGAATCTTATCGGCTTTGAAAATGAGCTATATGATTTTAGAATTCCGTCAAATGATTAGCCATTTTGGAATTTCTAGAAAATAAATAAATTTATCTTTGTGGAGTATCTTGAAATAAAATCAAAGGTAACTCAATAAATGCCTTTTAAAGGAAGACATCAATATCGCTTAATGGTTTGTTCTTACTGGACTTAATTTAAAAGCATCTTTTCAAGCACAGTTATCTAAAAAGCTCCCCTTTTCAGGAGTTTGTTTTAATAAAAGGAAGTTTAAGGAGTAACCTACAGATAAGATGAATGTGGCAATGAAAAGTCGGGAGATTTTTCTGATTGATTAGCCCTCTTCTCATGAAAACGGCATTTATACTACCCCCCTCCCCCGAATGAGAACTTAAAAGCAAAAACATAATTACGTGTTCATTATTGACACTCAGTGTTATGTTGACCTTTTTCTTCTGGAGTCCAGTGCCCATACATTATGTTTCTGAAGTTCATTTTCACACCCTTGACTTGATAACCCTGACAGTGTTGTGAGGAGAAAGCTTGATGGGCACAAAAAAGATTTATATTGTTATCCTGCAGCATATTAAAAGAAAGTCAATCAGCTAAAATTATTGTGATGGATAAAATCCATTATACCTCTGAACTCTCAACTTTCTGAAGTTATAAGAAAAGGCCAGTGGATACGCATGCAACACCAACACACACACACACACACACACACACACACACACACACACACACTAATCCTGCGATGGTGTTATAAAGGGATCATCAGCCACCAGCCACAGCTGGTTGCAATGTAAATAGGCTAAGAGCGCTGGAAACAAGTGTAAGCAGGGATCAATGAAAGTTAGGGTGACCATATGAAAAGGAGGAATGGGCTCCTATGTCTCTAACAGTTGTATAGAAAAGGGAATTTCAGCCAGTGTCATCTGTATGCATGCAGCAGCTGGTGAAATTCCCTCTTCATCACAACATTTAAAGCTGCAGGAGCCCTGCCCTCTTGACCAGATACAAAAGAGGACACAGCTCCTGCAGCTTTAATTGTTGTGATGAAGAGGAAATTTCACCAGGTGATGCATGCATACAAATGACACCTGCTGAAAGTCCCTTTTCTATACAACTGTTAAAGATACAGTAGCCCTGTCCTCCTTTTCATATTGTCAAGTGGAATTATCTTTTGATTCCCAAGGTCTTTTTACTAACATGAGGGTAAAGGGTGAGGATAAAGAAACACTTTTTCCACATGAATTTAGTAATGAGAATAGAATATGCAAAGCATTGGAAATCAAATTATACATTGAAACATAGGTCTAACTTTAAAGACATAATTAGCAGCTACATCTTTTTTCTTTTTTACTCTGAAGTAAGCTCAGGGGGACTGTTCCGGATCAGGATCCTATTGCCTGTGTGTGTGTGGGCAGGAGCTTTAACCCCCCACTGTGGCTCCAGTCCCACACCTGCCATTTGTATTGCCAAAACCAAATGGATCACTATTTGGAACTATATATTTCAGCTGCACTTTCTCTCTGAATATCAAATGTTGGAATTTAGTCAAACGTTTATTCAGTGGGTATGTTGCTCATGGAAGTGTCTGCTGCTAAGATTCCCATCACCTCCATTTCCCTAGACGTTAGGCCTTCTGCTTGTCCCCTCTCTCCTTTTTTGTGGCTGCCTCCAGTTGTGGATGTGAGCTGTGCAATGAAGTCCAGTATTTCACAGTTCTGAAATATTTGTTTTCAAATTGGGGCAACACTGTAAGATCTATACAGACGGGTCTAAAAGTATCAGAGGCAGTAGGCCTATATGCACCAGTCGCTGGGGAACATGAGTGGGAGGGTGCTACTGCTCTGTGTCTCTGGTCAACAGCTGGTTGACCACTGTGTGTACAGAATGCTGGACTAGAAGCACCCTTGGTCTGATCCAGCATGGTTCTTCTTAGGTTCTAAAGATGGGAGGGAAGCTGTTGAATTCGATGGCCCTGAATTTGGGTTGCAGGGGTAAAATTGTTTATCCGAGGGGATTTCTATAATATCAGCTGAATTAACAGCTTGCATTAGGAAAGGCTTATACATGTTACAGTGGAGCAGACAGTAATTTTATTTGATTCTTCATCAGGTTTGTTGGCAATCCGACAAAGAGGTATAGAGGGTATGTCCCCTTTTGGTAAAAGAGATATGGCATTAGAGCATGATGCAATTTATATTAGCACTGTGCCAAATTTTTCAATCTGTTTATTTTTCATCATTGAGGTGGGGAGAGAAAAGAAATAGCACCGAAAAATAAGTGGGAATGGGGTGAGAAATTTGAGAATTTCTCACAATGCAGAGTCTCAGTGTTTACCTTACTGTAAAGAGGCAGCCGAGGTATGTGAGTGCTCTTTCTTTTACCATCCCCCACCCCCACCCCATTCTGCCCTTGTAGCTTCTCTGGCTGCTTCAGCTTCTCAGAAAGCCCCTGGAGGACTTAGCCAGGACTTCCTCCCTTGGGGCTGCTGTCTGCAGACTACCTGAAAGCTGAGAGAGGCACTTTTTGGTTTTGCTGTGTTGTTATTAAAAGTCCTTTTAACAACAACAAGAAGAAAAATAATAAGAAAAATAACAATAATTTCACACTCAGCATTCAGGTACTCAGCAAGCAGCCACACTGGAAAGCCCCACAGGAGGCCATATTTTGGCACTTCAATAAAGTTACTTCTGCGATCTCCCCTGTAGATTTCTGTGGGCTGCTAGCCATGGTAGACCAGGTGTAGACCACGTCAGTTCATATCTGAATCCTTAAAGATTGACTCCTCAAGGGCCCCTAGTTTCACTTAATTCTACCTTTTGTGGAGGCTGAAAGAACTAAGGCAGTGGTAAAAGATGGACTTGTGGAGTGGCGGGGGGAATACTTAACATCCATTAAAAGCCGGGAATGCCCCTCACCCAAGTGAAGTTGGTTATGTAGTCTTCTAATAGACGGAAGAGGCAAAATAATTTGGCTGGTAGTGGCAGCAATTACCAGAATATGTTACTCTGTTTCTAAACTTTGTTCCCAGTAAGGATTTGTGGTAAGTCTGTGCAACTGGGGAAGTAGTCACAGGTGAAAGGTAACAGACAGGTGGGTCTTATTTTCTTATGAAATCTTTGCTGAGTAAATTTTCTTTCTTTTTACAAATCACAAGCTGAAGAAATTAGTTTAGAACTTACATATTAGATTACCTTTTCAAGATCGCTGCACTAGACTGGAGTCAATCAGGCATGGAATATATCTAGGTTTCTAGGAATAGCTTGTATTTCTTTTAAATGCTTCTTACTCCTATTTTGGAATTTTAAAAACTTATGGCTTTGCTTTGATTTCACAGTGAAATCAAGGATGACCAAGGATACCCCATATGATCTACTCCTGTAGATCATATGGGGTATCAACTACAGGTAGAATTGGGGTGGGGGAGGGAGAAAAAGAATCAAATGTCACCCTGCGTGTGCTTGTGAGCTTATCGTTGAAATATACCTTGCTTCCTTCTTATGCATGGTGAGGAGAATGTGGATAGGGAGACATTTTCTCCCTCTCTCATAATACTAGAATACAAAGTCGTCCCATGACGCTGATTGGTGGGAGAGTCAGGACAGATAAAAGGAAGTACTTCTTCACATAGCACATAGTCAAACTATGGAATTTGCTACCACAAGATGTAGTGATGGCCACCAATTTGGATGGCTTTCAAAGGGAATTATCCACATGCATCCGTCCCTGTGTTTTATTCCATTCCCTGTGTGTTTCCCATTGTCTCTTTTAAGGCATAATCCTATGTGTGTATAGACAGAAAATGTCCTACAACTTCCAGCATTCCCCACCCATCCCTAAGATGCCATGAACACTGATGGCACTATATAAAATAATAAATAAATAAATAACCTCACCTCTTTGGATTTCACTCACACTCTCTGTTACTACCAAGATGTCAAAATCTGCACTAAGTATAATGGCTTTAACTAAAGTACTGCAAATGGTTTATGCCTAAAACAGTTCTACAGGTGCTTTTGGTTAATTTCTTATCATTTGTGAGCCATTTCATGCACTGTATGAATCATGAAGGAACACTGTTATCTTTGTATATTATTACATCTATATTTCATTGAATATTCACCTTTATCACTTCCCACTCTCATATATACCTCATACCCTCTTTTTTGTTTCGCTTTGTCCTGTTTTGCTGTCTTTCTATGTTTATTAGACTGACAATACAATGTTATACTTGTCTACTCAGAAGTAAGTTCAATGGAACTTACAGAAAAGCAAGTATAAGATATGAATCTGAATGTGTGTTTATCAGCCTGGTAGATTGTGATGTCTTTGAGATGGATAGGGGAGGGATTTGGAGTTTATTATTAATACATGGTTCTAGCTCTCACACAGAAAAACCATTAAAAGAGGCTTCAATATACGCTCTCAGTGTTTGTGCAAATTCAGTGATTTCTCCTTCCACCACCATCCCCCTTCTCCAATTACAGTGTATTTGACTGAAATAGGACAATGCATATTTCTGTTTAGTGAAAAGTTTGGATTATTTATTAGACTAGCAACATGTAGAGATGATCAGCTATATCTCAAAAGCAATCATTTACTAAAAGATTGGGCTGGAGCCATAAATTAAGATTTTAAAATGATTAATAGGGTCTTTAAAGTTATTTTCTTGAAATCAGATGTGAAATACTACTAGTTTGCTTTAAATCAAAGTTTCATTCAAAGAAAAATGCACATAAAAGCCCTTCTTGTTTTCTGTAGGCTCCTGCTATGTTTGTTTAGGGGGAAAGCCCTAGCTAGAATTACTGAGAAGAGCACATGAGTGAAATAAGGAGTCTTTAAGGTCTACCAAGGGCAAAATCCATCTTTTTCTGACAGTAATGCACCATTGTTCAGTATGTTCCTGGTTTACATTTAATTCCTAGCTGACAAGTGTCCGTTTTTCATGCCTATTCATTAGTCACCCTTGCATTAGCACTGCCTTGAAGGCATCTCACCTGCCTCTTATTGCATTTCACAGAACATGATAAAAGATATCCTTTAAGTTTTCCCACAACCCATTTCCACCACAGCAAAGTCCAGCAAATGTACAAGAGGAGATTAAGTGGCAATTTTGTACAAAGGGAATTCCTTTTGGACTATGAATTTAAAGAGGAAGTGGTGTGGAGAAGTAAAGTGTGTGTAAAAATGGCACAGAAATGCAATACATTGAACCCAGCTGGTGTTTTAGATTTAAGAAAAATACAAGAAGGTAGAGAACCTCTAAAAGAGAAGGAGGAGAGTCCAATGCTCATTAATACACTACATGTGTTTCGTTTCCAAAGCCTCAAAGTTGATCCCTGGCCTTTTTCCCAATGAAATATCATTTTGTTGGGGCTTCTTGCGATTCTGGGGTAAACTGTCCTGAGCTAGAAAGAGTATAAGGTTGCTCCCTCTATCTTTCAATATTGCCATAGAGTAGCTTTCCCCAGCCTGATACTCTCCAGTTGTATTGGACAACAACTCCCATTATCCCCTAGCCATGCTGGCTAGGGATGATGAGGGTTGTAATCCAACACAACAGGAGGGTACTGTGTTGGGGAAGGTTGCTACAAACTATAGAAATCATCACGACTAGCACTCTGATGATTTTCATTATTATTATTATTTATTTTAAATGAAGCCCTTCTACGTGAGTTGACTTTTATGCTGATTCAAAAGCACTGTTTTCAGCACATTATGTGCCTGGATGTCATTGAAGATAGTTCCATGGAAGAGCACTATGATAACTTGTCTGAGAAGAGCATATGTTGTTGGTAAGATATGAGTGGACTGAACATTGGCTTGAGTTCCTTTAAAAAAGACCCTCATGTCATAACTTTATTTATTTGAGTTGCTTTTGAAAGAGAATAAAATCTCACTGTTGTTTAGGGGATTTCAGGCACAGAGCATAGTATTCACAGAAACTCACTGTGGAATTGCCACCTGCAGCTTGGCAGTCTTAGAAGTATAGCTACTTTTACCATAATGCTTCCGGGGTTCATGTGCCTGCTTTTTTGCAGCTGTAAGGTACATCCAGTGCCAATAAGGGGCTTTACCTTTCCCATCCAACCACAATCTGAATGTAACAAGCAAGTTTTTCTTGGATCTGTAAACAGCAAGAGGAAGTTAACATGTCTGAAGATGTGCAGCAGGAGAGTGAAAAGAGCTCCCAAAAATTTATGAACGAATAACTAAATAAATAAAATTTTGTGAAATAGTTCACAGATCTGAGGAGAGAGAATTGTATTATTTGTCACTCATTAGAACTTTTTTTTTAACAAGTCTTTAGATGCACGTGTAGTCACAGTGCAGCAGTGATGCTATATGGTGAGTGCTTGGAAAATGAAACAGACTGGCAGCAGAAATGTAGCCTTTAGGGGAGACGTGAGCTCAACATATGAAAAAAAACACATAGGCATTTGCTGTACATAACCCAATTATGTTCACTGTGTCTCTGACATACCTGTGCTTCCTATTGTATTTCTAAAATGGTGTGTTTCTTTGTGTTCATATAGCTGCTGACTGGTAAACAGACTGTGTAGCTAACTAGTGTCTGCCTCGTTTAGAAACGTATTAATGGAATAGAGTTCTCTAAGTGCACAAAAGGAAGTAACCAACATGTAAGAGCTCCGCTGCTTGTAAACACAAAATTATGTCCTGTTTTTTTGTTTTTAGGAGGGTATTATTTACTTGAGAGTTTCTAATGGCTGCTTTAAGGACATTACAGTCTATTATGTCAGGGTCTGTAGTTAAGGGCACTTTTAGTTTGTAGATCATTGACCCAATGGAACGGAATGGTGCCTTTTCAAGTGTTACAACATATCAGGTCACTGTGATGGAAGTCAAGAGGAAATGGTGGGGGCAAGTTTGGAATCATTACATCCTTCCGAAGAAGTAGTGGAAAAGGATTTTATCTGTGCCCATCTGTGATACCTTCCCCCCACCTCATTACAGTGAACAGGATTTAGATTGTTGAGAAGCACCAAAAACAAATTATCCCCATTAGGAGTTAATGAAGCTGCCACCAGAATTGTGCTTTCATAAACAAAATGTGTTATGAACAGAGAGGATCATGATTTGAATGGCTGGTGTATTAACATCAGGTCTAAATTAATACTTCAGTAGGTATATGGGGAAAAATAAAACCAAACTCCAGGGAACGAGCTTAGATTATTATCTGCCTTAGTAGACTACTGCGTCTTTCACTTCAGAAACCTTGAAAATGTGTGATTTATTCTCTACACTATTTTGTAGCTCCAACTGCATGCTGTTGCAACTATCACAGTATTTTTCTTCTTTGCATCTCATGTTGATATGGTGCCTTACAGTAATATTTTTTGCATATATAAAAATGCATACTACATGGAGACAATACAGGACCTGCACCCAAGACATATTTTGCTGCCTGAGACAAAGGACAGGGTAACTGCCTCCCTCCTTGTTCCAACCATACAGAAGCCAACCAGGCTGGAAGTTGAATCTTACTTCAATACTGAGGATGGAACAGCATCCTTTACCTACACCTTAGTGCAGCAGGCTAACCTAGAGAGCACAGGGCAAGCAGCCTAAGCAATGTCTTCCAAAACCTTAATGCTCATTTACTGCTCTCCCTGATGCCTGCTTGCTGACTGCTCTTGTTTGATGCTGTAATGCAGCAGCACATGCACCAGAATATGTCATGTGAGCAGAACCATGCCTGAGTTTTTCTGCTGATGATGACTGCTGGAGCACGTGGACTCGGAAGCCCAAGTCCCATTAAATGCTCAGGCTGTGTCTACACCAGCCGTTTATTCATGAATAATATTGCAGTCATCTCTACAAGGCCACATGACATTCACCTACTCCCACAGTGATCTCAAGTCAACCCTTCAGTTATTCAGGAATATCACTGATTAGATTTGCCATGGCTTTTCTGGCTCTCTCGCTACAATCCCAACATCCATGGCTGGTGTGCTGCACCTTCCTGAAGCTGTTGCTGTTTATCGTGAGCTCCCGGCTCGGCAAACAACCAACCTACTGTCAGGGGCAAGTCCAGTGGTTTTGGACTTGTGCAGGAGTGGGTGTCCACATTTTTGATTGGTTATTGGCATGTTTTGGCAGCACCCATGTTTATTTTTTAAACACAAACATATCAATGTGCAAGAGCACATCTTTGACATAGTACCTATCCCCCTCTGCATTGCTGTGTGTCTGCACTGGTGAGCATCTCGGCGTATATATATATATATATATATATATATATATATATATGTGTGTGTGTGTGTGTGTGTATACACACATCTAAAACTCCGAGATGCTCACCAGTGCAGACACACAGCAATGCAGAGGGGGATAGGTACTATGTCAAAGATGTGCCCCGTACCCGTACCCATGAGCCCCGTACCCATCTGTCCAGTCCCGTGTGCTTCTGTCGATGCACATTCAGAAAAAAGTCACGGGACACACATCCCCCCACAACTACTCTCCTTTACTTTACTTACAGGAAACTTCCCTCGCGTGTGCCCCACGAGCAATTATCGCAGAAGCAGGAAACCTTGCAATTATCCCTCCTCCATTGCGAAAGGGCTGTAAGTGTGGATTAGGCCTCAGTCTGACTCTGCCAATTGTTGGAGCAAAATGCAAGCTGAATGTGTCTGGTTCCCAGCCCAGTCCTACTTGGAATTATTTTTGTTGGTATCCATCTCTTGTTTTCCTTAACTGATATGTGACACTGTGTCCTGAAATTTTGTTTTATTGGACTTACTTTTTGCCCTCTCCATGCTGAATTTACTGCGGTTCACTCCACACTGGCTGTGAGGGGCAGGGGCAGGGAGCATGGTTTCCTGGCTCTGCGCTTGGAGCCCTTTCTGTATGTTTTCATTATTTTAGGAACATTTAGTAACCATGAGATAATTAAGACTGTGAGCCCTAATTTAGGGGTCAGTATTAGCTTTGAAGTAATTTCTACACAAAAAGGTATAAGTATGTGCTGATTCTAGAATGGCGGAGTTTCTTATACTGTAAGACACTCATCAGGCATTTGTAGTGGTCAGCGAAAGAATCTATGCAAAGTTGAATGGGAAACTTAATGCAAAGCTCTGTTTAACAACAAAAATGATTTTATTTTATGCAAGTTTTGTGCAATCTTGCATGTATTTTTCTAATCAATTTTTTTAAAAAACGGATCAAAGGGTTCTTTTCCATAGTAATTGTTGTTAGTAAAAAACAAACAAACACAAAATTGCATCCACCTAAAACTATTTTTGGTGTATGCTTTGTTTGAAGTGTATTAATCAGCTGTAAGTAGCTAATTGGCAGCCAATTAGCAACACTAAACAAAGGCCAAATCTTTAACACTTGGCTGTTGAATTTGATGTCAACTTTCAAGTAAGCATAATTAAGATTTCAGCTGGATTATAATTTCTAATTCTGATATAGTTATAAATTGTATGTGAATGTTTCCTTTTCTTCAAGTAGCCACAGGAATCCAGAAATACATGTCAGATCTACACCAAACAGGATATAGCGGTATGAAAATGGTATATAAAAGGCAGAAGCCACACTACTGCTTTATAGCAGTATTGAAGTGCACTGACAACTGTTGGAGCCCTTTGACACATACCATATACTGCTATATCCTACTTGGTGTGGCTCCTGCCTTTTACATACCACTTTCATACCGCTATATCCTGCTTGGTGTAGATCTGGCCCTTGGTTCTGAAATCTTCCTTGTGCTGTCCATCCTGGGACGTGACCTTTGCTACGTTTCACCTTGCTCTGAAACCTTGGTTGTTGATCACACTCAGCAGAACCCATGACCTGAAATGGTACATTCTGCCTGTTCATTTCCCAGTAGAACTGTCTGTGAAATGGACTAGAAAAGTCAGCCAATCTGCCCAGGCCAGAAACAAGCAAATGCTATTGCCATTAGATCAGGAAGGTGAGAATAACTGAAGTTGGGTTGGAGTATGTAAATGGTGGAGAGTCTACACCCACTTCCCCAGCATCTGCCAACTGAGACAGGCATCTCACACTTCCTAATGGTTGGGCCAGGCCTGAGACAATGGAACAACTTGTACTTGTCTTTGAATACAACCCACATTCCACACATCCCACTGAAGACTGTAGAAAAGCAAGAATTAAGTTCAATGGTTCCGCTTTCCAGTTGTTGTGGTTAAAATCTTCCAGAATTTAGCACAGTGTAAAATCTTATTTTTGTGACAAATCCGAAAATTAATTTAACACAAAATGAGAGAGAGAGAGAGAGAGAGAGAGAGAGAGAGAGAGAGGTTGATCACACTTAGGTAAAAAAAGCAAGCAGAAAAGTGACCACGAAATTCAACTAGCAATATTATTTCTAGCAGTTGCAAAGAAATAGTTCTGTTAGGGTACTGTGATAGTAGTAGTAGTAGTCATAATAATAGAATAAGGAGGTGAAACAGTACCTCAAAAGGATTTTGTAGACTCTTACCCCTCACACTCTATTAGATTACACTGTTAAACTTGATACATATCTTGCAAGTTATAGTTTTTCTAATTCGTTTTCTCTTATAAAACAATATTTTATTTTTAAAAAACCACCTAAAAGATTCTGCACTGCTTCACTGTTCCTGTAGTTTCCCATTCAGCTCAGTTGTCATGTGTAATCTAATTAGTAGGACTCCTTAGGTCATCTATTTACTAATAGTGCTGTCTACCGATCAACCGCATTCAGTGAATTATGGATTCATGCCAACAAAAAAAGGATGGCATTGTGCCATCTTAGCAAATGCTCCAGAAAGCATTATCAGTGACATTTGAACTGGCTAAGAAATTATTTCTAATTACATTCCTAAAACAAATTGGAGAGACAAGCATTCAAATCTTCAGTTGCCTTGTGAAATAAGGAAAAGTATCTTTCACAAGCAAGATCTCTGCATGTTTTACATTTCTCTTTATATAAAAAGCTATTTTCCAAGATCCTATCACATTCAGTGACCAACAAACAAGGATGAAGTGATGCAAATGCAAACAGTCTCAGTTTTAAATAACCGGTGAAGTTGCAAAGCAAGTTTAGCCTTCACTCTGATGTAGTCACTGAGTTCCCCCTCCTTTTATTTTCTTCCATATACATAATAACGGCCTTTCATTCCTATGGAACAAAGTAAAATGCTTCCACATAGCAGTGAGGGCAAAACCTGATTCTGTCACTGACACTTGATAACCTAGCCTTCACTGACCAAAATATCACAGCAGGATGTAATAGTGACATTTTGCTTTAAGAATCATTGCAACATACAAGCCCGGGGTTGTGTACAATATTAGTCTGACATATGTCCCATTCATTTCAATGGATGTAGTCTAATTAGGATTGACATCAGGTATAACTTTCTGTCTGTGTATATGAACTACATCCATCACAATGCTGGGCATTTTGCTAATACCATAATTAGGGATGGGCGAATCACTTTCACGTTTATTTAATCGTAAGTCTGTTCTGTCGAATTTTTGCATCCATCTGCAAAAATGATTTTAAAATGTGCAAAAAATTAACAAAAATATTTTATATGCAACTTTATCTTATATATGCATTTTGTACTCAGCTTTCCCTAATATATGCATGTTTGTACGCAACTTTCCCTGATGCACTGCCGTATTTCCTCGATTCTAAGACGCACTTTTTTCCCCATATTTACCTCTGGCATCTTAGATTCGTCGGTTTTCTCCAGCGCTGGAATGGGTTTGAATCTACACCCACCCACCCATAGAGCCTTCACAAAGGGGCTCTGCATGCCCCCCCCAGCAACTCGGCCTCCCCACTCACCTCCCTCGCGCCCTGGTTCTCGCCACCAGCGCGCGGGATCGCGGCCTACTTCATAGAAATACTGTGTTTCCAGACCTTCCCTGCCGCCGCCGTCGCTGCCGAATCACAGGAAGGGGTGAGATAGAAAGAGTGAGTCCAGCAGGGCCCAGACGAGGGGGGAGGAAGAAGCGTCAAGCAGGAAGGGAAGGGAAGGGCGTGCAGAGCCGGGCAGAGGCAGCGGCCGTGGCAGCGAGGGCCCGCATGCGCCCCCCCGCCAGCGACTCGGCCTCCCCACTCACCTCCATTGCAGCCCTGGTCCTCGCTGCCAGCGGCACTTGCAACGGGCTCCCTACCCTGGAATCGTGGCGTTACTCCAAAGTAGGGGCAGGTAGTCCTCAACGCACCCTCCCTGCTCCACAAGCCGCTTAGGAATGCTGCACCCTGCCCAGTGTTTAGTGAGCCTCGGAGGCTCTGCTTGTGCCTTCGCTGCAGCCCCGCCCCGCCCTGCCCTTTCAACCTGCCGGTCCTGGGGAGGGTTGTAAACAAAAGCCAGCGGTTGGGAGAGGGATTTCCCAATCGCTAGCTTTTTACAACCCTCCCTCCTCCCTCCCCTCCCCCCTCCCTGGGCTGGCAGGGATGAAAGGGCGGGGGCTGCAGCAAAGGCACAAGCAGAGCCTCCGAGGCTTGATAAACAATGGGTGGGGTGCAGCATTCCTAAGCGGCTTGTGGAGCAGGGAGGGCACGTCGAAGACTACCTGCTCCTGGGAGGCCACTGCAAGCGGTGCTGGCAGCGAGGACCAGGGCAGCAATGGAGGTGAGTGGGGAGGCCGAGTCGCTGGCGGGGGGGGTGCATGCGGGCCCTCATGGCCGCGGCTGCTGCCTCCGCCCGGCTTTGCGCACCCTTCCCTCGCCTTCCCGCTTTTTCCTCCTCACTGCCGCTGCCGCCACTCCTCCCTCGCCTGGGCCCTGCTACCACTTACTGTTTTTCTTCAATTCTAAGATGCACTTTTTAAAAATATAAACATGTCTGAAACCAGGGTGTGTCTTAGAAGCGACGCAAAGCTTTTTACCTTTTGGTGGCCCTGAAATTAAGGTGCGACTTAGATTCGATGGCGTCTTAGATTCGATGAAATACGGTAATTTAACACGATTTTGAACTACAAACAACCTTGCAATCCAGAAAACTATGCACATTCTGAAGGGTATCGCTCTTCCAATCCATATATTAGTCTTGAAAGTGTGAATGAGGTTAGTTTACTTAAAAATTAAACCAAATGAAATTCTTCCTCAGCCCTAGCTGTAATAAACACTACAGTAAAATACTTCTGCTCTTTCTAGATCTGCGGAAAACTTTTGAGCAGGAACCTCTTGGGAAGGAAGTGTCTTTGGAACAGGAAGTCCTACTCCAATGTCGCCCACCTGAAGGAATCCCAGTGGCTGAGGTGAGTGACAGCAGCTTTTTTTTTGAAAAAGCAGGGAATGGGTGGGGGATGGGGAACTGACACAGTTATCCTTACTGAGGCCTAATCTGTGCTTAATGGTGCAGTGAATTAGGCGATAGCATGATAAATGGGAGGTAATGGAGATCTAACTGCCTGCTGCTGGTAGAATAGATTGATTGGGAACTGATTAATGACTTCAGAGTCAATTAGAATGCCCCACTAGGCAGAGCTAGAGGCAGTTTCATTCTTTTCCTCCCTTTACAAGAAATGAGAACACAGCAAAATTCTGTTATCTCCAAGGCAAACACTAGGCTGAATTTATGAATGCAACACTGTTCTCTCCCCACCCAAACATTCCCACTCTTTCCAACATGCTATCATTGAGACAACGAGCTTTCCTATACATTATTAAAACATTTTTTTAATGTTCATTTTGTTTTACTGCCATCCTTGTGCATATGGTGAGTCATTTAGGCTGCATAACTATAAGAAAGCACATGCTGTGATCTGATAAGAAGCTGGAACAAAAGAAAAATATAATCCATCTTTTACTGTTCCATATCTGGTTTACTTAATGGCAATTAAAAACAGATGGGAAGGTATTCTGTTATCTGTCTTGTGACCCTACTGAGAAGAAGGCGGAAAAAAACAGTAGACTTTTAAAGTGGGGAGCCCGTTTTTGAAGAAAAGACTACCCCATCTCCCAGGCCTGTTGTTCTTGCTTCTTATAGCAATGCCCATGGACTGCCAAAAATTGGCATTTAAAGGCCCTGTTTTTTCTAGTTGTCAATAGAAGATTATTGGAATAAGCCTGTTTTACATTATGTAAACAATGGTTTCATTATATACTTCATAATATAGTGGTGAACAAACCACTTCCATTAGTCTTCAGTTCCATTGCGTCATCAGTCACTCGGCAGTATGCCCCATCAAATACATCTTCATACAACCTTGAAAGCACATTTTCACACTGAAATGTCTTGATCATACAGCATGTCATTATAATTGCCAAAATTCAGTCAATCCACTAGAAGTGCTGTGGTACCTAGTTCTAAAGAAAGACTGTGGTATTGCATATGTACTAAGATTAAGGAATTAGGGTCAGCCTGGGCTTGGGAGGAACAATATTGTTGTTGTTCTGGCCCTTCCTAGAAGGGCAGTTGCAGAAGATGTTTCTGAGGGACTTCTGTTCTGTGGCCTTTGGCTTATAAGGTGTTTCAGGGATTGATTGATTGATTGATTGATTGATAGAAATGAAATAGCTGAGGGGAGTCAACTGGAGGTTTGATCTGCCGTGACAGCAATATGCCGATGGTGTATAATTCTACCTCTGTGTTTTCCACCAGAAAATCTCAGAGAGGCTGTGGAACTCTTGAACAGGTTTCTGGGGGTGGACTTGAGATCAATGAGGGTGAACAAGCTGAAACTTAATTCAGACAAGATGGAAGTGCCATGGGTAAGGAAACCAGTTGATCTGGGTAGAGGGATGGAACCAGTTCTGGATGGGGTGGCACTTTCCCAAAACACTAAGTCTGCAGGTTGGGGGCTCTTCTGGACTGTGCAATGTGGCAGTTGCTCAGGTGGCAGTTGTGGTTAGGAGTGTCTTTTACCACCTACGTCTGGTGTACTAGCTGTGACCATACATAGAGAAAGTGGATCTAGCCTCAGTCATATTTATGCATTAGTTTTATCCAGACTAGATAAGCTGCCTTTGAAGACTATCCAGAAACTTCAACTGATACAGAATGTTTGTTGAGGCCAGATCAGTACATATTGTACCAATTCTGTACTAGCTGTGCTGGTTACCATTAGATTTGCATGTACAATTCAAAATACTGATTTTGGCCTTTAAAGCCCTATACGTTTTGGGGCCAGTTTTTTTGAAGGTCTTTCTGTGCCTGAATTGAACCTGTTCATGCTTTAAGGTCCGTGTTAGGAACCCAGCTCTTTGGACTGCCTTTAAAATCAATTAGACTGGTAGGCACTATGGTCAGGCCTTCATCTCTACTTTATGAAACTCCCTCCCAAGACATGCGCTTTCAGTTACAGCATTTAAGCAAGTTTTGAAAGCCCACCTGTTTCAAATGGCTTTTAATTTATTTTTTGTATTTGATCATCCTGCTTCTTCGTTGATATTTTATTGCTGTGGCTCTGGATGTTTTTATATTAGTTGAATTATAATTTAATTATTGTTGGTGGGGTGTATTTTTTATGTTAAAAGTTTTATTTTATTATATTGCATGATCTCATAATACTTCCAGCAGGTCTGTCATTCTGAAAATACTGAATTATAATCAGTGGAGTTTTGAGCGATTGACTTTGGGAGGTTTGCGCCCACATACAATTATCAGGCAAGCTATTCTTACAAATTCGGTGCACATCAGCAACTCGCACGCACAGTGAAAAGCTATATAATTGGAGAGTACATATCAGTCACGGAATTATTCCGTGATAAAGCGTTTGCAGAAAGGTGAAAGATACTTTTGCTGATCAGTTGAAAATATGATTGTTAACAACCCTTAATTCTCCCTATTTCAGAATGCTCCTCTCACTTTCTCTTTCTGACAAACGTGAAAGTTCTGCCAGGTTGCATAAAGACAAGTTAGAGTGCCATTGTTTAGGAACAAGGTGGTTGTCATTCGTTTTGATGGCTGATTTCTCGGGAAGCTCTACGTGTTACCTGAGCTTCCCTGTGAAATGAGACCTTGGAGCTCATCATCATTTCAGCAAAACTGTCTGTAAAGAATGGGAGAAAAATAATATGCGATTGATTTTATTTTTCTCCCGTATTTGCTTTCTTTGCAGACTCATTTCTTGTAGGGTGGGGTGGGATTAATAATTTAGTGCAAAGCGGGTTGGCTTTGAGTAAGCCAGCTTTCTGATATCCGTGGTATTAATCAGTTGCTATTCTCAAGAAGAATTTATCAGCTTCTTTGCCTCTGAATATTCTACCAACCAGCTGTTGCAAGGGTATTTTGTAATGGGGCACATCATATCACTGATGCATGGTAGTACTTAGGGACTTCATTACCTTTGCTAGGAGCTCATGACTGGTGTATTGTCTGTGTGCAGTATTATGCACATAACATAGATCATACCAACCAGTGTCTTAAGTATATCTATACAAAAAGCAGAAAGCCTGATTGTATGCCAGAGAGAGAGAGAGAGAGAGAGGATCAGCATGATCAATAGAAAAGAAGTTCTCACTTTTGTCATGCACATCCTGCCAAGAAATGCTGGCAACATTTTAGGAAAATAAAAGTTATTGAAAGAAATTGGGTTTAAAAATACTTTAAAGGGTTATAAGTGAAAAAATATGATACTACAAATCCAGAAAATGCAAAACAAATGTTGTTCTCAAACGTTATATACTTCTAACAAAGTATTTAACAGAACTGGATATCAAGGAAGCAAGGCCTGATATCCAATTTAACAATGTACTTAACTGTTGGCAATCTGTACATTACCTCTGAATGTAATCATAATATAATATAAAATCTTGCTATTTTTCATGCATTGAGATTCCAGTTTGCCTTTTCCCATTCCACGTGGTTTTTAAATAGTTAATTTATCCATTGACATAAATTGCCAAATCTCTGTAACAGCTCAATGTCTGAGGGTATGTATATATATATATATATATATATATATATATCCTAATGAGTCAAGGGGATTTGTGCAGTTACCAGCACATTACCAACCACATTCTGTTCTTTTTAACATACGTGATCTTGTGTAGCACAAAATAATTATAGGAAATTTATTAGTATATCATAACCACTATATTATAATATTAGTCATCTCTGACATTTAATGCCATGGGCTCATCTACACCTAAGGGTGTAGCAGGAGGGAGGGGAGAAGGATCGTGGACTTTCCTGCTTCCGCGATCCTCCCCCAGCTTCTATACGGCTGCGCAATGTCCCGGAAGGGAAGAGGGACGTCACGGGTGCCATTTTTTCCCCAGAAGTGGAGCTGCGGCCCCAATCCAGCAAAAAAGTAAGTTTACCCCCACCAAACTCCACCCCCAACTGCTCCCCCCACCCCCATGGACACGGAGCAGAAAAAACAGGATAATCACAGATGCAGTTATCCCGGGGTCATCTCTAGGCTGTCCGCAGTTCACTCCGGGATCCCCTTTGCATCATTTGGATGCACAGGGATGACCTAGAGACGACCCTGATATAACTGCATGGTGTAGACATGGTCTATGTCACCTGTAGGAATATCCAACGTTTAATAATAATAATAATAATAATAATAATAATAATAATTCAGTATCAGGTACTTAGTTATACTTTCACATTATGTGCCTAAAAATTCATTTAATGTAATTACATCTTCAGCAACTACTAGCCGTGTTTCTTACATGTAAAAAAATAATCTGAGGTTGGACCCAGATTTACACTGAATCAGCTACATTGATGATGGAAGTGGACTTCCCCACTCCTTCCTTTCCACATAGCTCCTCCAGCCCACTGAAAATGCTACATAGAGTCAGGAGACCCTTCTGAATGGGGTGAGCAATGGTGTTGGGGGAACGCTTCCTCTTCCAAAAAAATCCCTTCCTCTAATGGGAGACAGATCCTGGTTCCAATTCCTGAAATATAGTACCATTGGCTTCATTCTGAGCTAACATCTAGTGAATATATTGTGCTCTCTTTAAATATATATGCCAGTTGTGAACCTGAACTTGTTAAATATAAGTCGTTCTTCCTTTTCTCTCTTAATCTTTGACTTGTTCTCCCATCAAGATTTGGTATACAGGCAAAGTGCTTTTTATACGTAACCGGATATAATTTAGTTGAGGATTTCCCTAAGTGGAGCCCAAACCTATTAGAAAGGAAGCCTAGCAGCTCAGTCACAAAGAGTTGGTACCTTGTAGATGGATAGACAGAATATATTGAAGAGTAAAGTAGAAACAAGATGGTGGGGCAGTTCTATAAAATGAGTGTTTATGGCAGAAGTGGGCAACCTTCTTTTCCCTTTTGGGAAATCTGTTGGGGACTGCATGTTGGCAGTGGGTAGGACCAAAGCTAGTAGTATGTAGATCCAAAGCCTGAAGTGGGTGGATCACTATTTCTCTTTCTCTTTCCCAGCCACCCCTTTACATTCTCTCTCTCTCTCTCTCTCTCTCTCTCTCTCTCTCTCTCCTCTCTCTCTCTCTCTGTCTCTGCCTCTGCCTCTGTCTCTCTCCTTCTCTCCCTCTCTCTTTCTGTCTCTCTTCCTGCCACCCTATTTTATTTCTCTCCCTTGATATTCTAAGGAAAGGACAAATTGCTGTTGCCAGATGTTTGATGTCATGCAGAAGTGTTTTGAAAGGCTGAGGTCTGCATGAAAATAGGCTGAGAGCCGCAAGTTGTCCACCACTGGCTTATGATGATAGATATTTGGGAACTCCTTGCATTTTGTTATGGCATATCTGCAGGAACTACACAACACAAGTATTTTAAAATTCTCTTTATTTCTGTGGCCTAATTTTCCCTCTAAAAAAGGTAATTCTTTAGTTAAAATGGTTTGGGTCATTTTATACATTTCTGTGCCTCTTTTTAGACTTTACTCCTAGCTTGAAAATAGCAACTTGCCTGCTATTTGCCTGGTCACCCAAAGCAAGCAATAATTATGATTAGGTGGCAAAGCAGAAAGCTTTGCAAAAGTTGGTTCCTTTCTTGTGTTAGACCACAAATAACAGGATAATGTGTGTGTGTATGTAGGCTAGTAACCTGCCATCTATTTGCTTGCAAGGCTAATTTACTCTTCCTTGCTAGTCTATATCACACATAAACAATTTTAGGAGCACTTAATTTGAGACGGGTCATCCATAAATATATAAAGTGATCATAAGATGGGCAGTGTCTTTGACATGAATATACATTTCTGTCACCATTTAGTAATTTAAACCTGGCCCAAATCTGGTCAAGGTGGGAAAAGCTTTTACATTGAGAATAACGAAAAGCATTCCTTATTCTCAAGCTCGAGCCATTCTTAAATGCAGCACTGACTGAACTCTAGAAGGATCATCCATGAGCTGGCTCGTCTCCCGTTCTTCCATACATGCAACATACTAATTTGCTTTGTCAAGTAGAAGAAATTGATGACAGCACTCTAATCGATAACTGTAGAAGCTATTTGGACTGCCATCGGGGCAGGCACCAGTTAACACTTGGCAGGCGCAAGAGTCATCCACGCTGTAGCTCTTCTGAAGAGCTCTGTTCAATAGCTTTATTCCCCACCTTTCTACTCCACTGCCTCCATTGCCTTTACCCTTCTTCTTTTAAATCAGGAGGGAGATCAAACACCAAGATTAGGGATTAGTCTAATAGAGCTTCTGTGTAGATTCCTTCCAGCACTATTAAAAGAACAAAGGACCAAACACAAATGAGTATGAATACCTTAATTTGGCATTTTATTGCTGCTACTAGCTGTAGCTGGCAAGATAAAGTCTCGAAGCAAAATAAAATAAAATATGGAGTGATGAAAGATAACTTGGTTGGTTGAAGGATTACATGATTATTTTAATTTGGAGATGAATGTGCTCTTTGTTCAAGACTTCACTTATTTGTTTGAAAGACTGTTATTGTAATATAGTTAATGGGGGTAAGAAGCAACTATTGGAAGACAGACCGCTAACTATGACCCCTGACTTCCAGGTCAAGCTGGATAATGTAAACAGCATAGTTGGACACTATTGTCATTGCACTAGCGTGATTACTTCTCTGTTAAGAAGAGCAGCAAACCACAACCCAGCATATTTAAGTGTGTATTTGCTCTCAAAATACATATTTAAATTTACATTGTGTATAAACTGCATTGCAACATTTGGGAAAGTGAAAACTCTGTGAATAGCTAAGTTCCAGTCTGCACATTATTCCAAAAGGCCAGGTTATTTTCCATAGGAATTTCCATACAATGAATTCTTCAAAGATTCCTAGATTTCAGCATGAAACACTCCAGACTGAGTAATAGTAGTCATGCACTACGGATAAATGGCATGACAGAGCTTTATATTCAAGAGTCCTGTAGAATGGCCATGTGTCCTCTTTTCAAAGGATAATCCTTTATTTCACTGACTGCCAGAGAACTGTCCTCTGTTTTGAAGGTGTCCTCTGTTTAAAGGGCTGCCTAGTCCAAGTCCTGGTTAAAGATATAAAACCATGAGAAGGAAGAACTGAGCCTTGAAACTGGCCATCAACAGTTAGCACCTGAGTAGCAGACTGAGCAGTTGACACACAGGTCATCTGGTGAGATATATTACTAAATTTGCATCCACACGTATAAATTGGCATGTGCAGATTTCAGGCAGATCACTGCTTTCTTTTGTCCTCTTTTTCTATGATGCATTTCGACTTTCTGGTAATTTCATAAGTGGACACCCTGGAAGACTGAGATGCACCTCAATGGAAGGCTGTTCATGCTCTATCTCTGGTCAGCAGAACTATACAATTTTTGATCCACCAAGTTAAATGGAGCCCACCAGCCATGTATGGCAACCCACCAAGGACTTAATAAGATATTGCTGCCTGCAAAATTGTAAGCGGCTTGGTATGAAGCATTGGAAAGGTGCTATACATGGCCGGGGCTGTGCTCAGGCTCAGTTTGGTGGTTCATAAATTAAGCAGGTGTACTCAACAGGTCAAAGAAAGCATAAATTGTAAGGAGTTTAAAGCAGCAGCACTCAGCTTGTGTTTCAGCTTCACTAGGAGAGAGTGTTTGAGTGGGTTGGAGTTACAGGCCTTTGAAAAGATAACCAAATCCAAATGACTGGCGCTGAGTTCACACAACATGCTAAGCCGTGATGGTTTATTCTCTGGCAGAACCTATAATGGATTTGTGCGTCATCTGTGGAATGTTTCTGCCACCAATTATGAATCAATCCACTCAAACACCCTACTCTGAGAACCCATGCTCTGCAGAATTGACATAGTGGTTGTTTGTGTAATCTACGATGCATAGTAGTTAGCAGCCCATCATGGCTTAGTGTTAGGTGTGAACCCAGCCTGGGTATGTATTAAAACATGATCTAGAAGGCCTGAAGTCAAAGCCAGAATCATTCCTCTGGGTAGCTTGGAGTCAGGAAAGCCAATGGATGATTTGCACAGTCGGCATCTCTTCTACCAGCATTCATTCAGCTGTGAATTAGCAGGTGATGGACAGAAGCATGAAATTGTGTAGTAAAATATCAAAATGGATATGAAACTTCCAGTAATCCTGGCTTTTCTTAGTGCTGGTGCAGACATAACACAGCTGGTTCCTTTACCATTTTTAATATAGAACTCTGTTCTTCCTTCACTCACTTGTTTGTCCACTCAGCAATGGCAATCCATTAAAACAAACCCCTGCCACTTGTAGCAGACCACTAGTATGCAGAGGTCTGCATTTTTAAGTTTCTTATCTCTGGATACCAG
The DNA here is from genome assembly GCA_029215795.1 of Anniella stebbinsi. NCBI lineage: Eukaryota > Metazoa > Chordata > Lepidosauria > Squamata > Anniellidae > Anniella > Anniella stebbinsi. The sequence continues at coordinate 210,314,390 of JARDYH010000004.1, forward strand.
GAGCTCTTAATTTTACATGAAACCTACAGCTTGTGAGGCTTCTATGGGAATGACTGATCTCTACTAGTTGGCCTGGTTCTTATTTATTTCATATCAATCTTTCTAAAATTGCTAGGAACTTTGTATCTTATTTTTTTCATAACCAATGAAAATGCACATCAACTGGTATTAGAGAAAGGTGTTTATTTCTTCTAAGGGACAGTGCTCAGATGGCCAGAATCTGTTTAAAAGTCTAAATCTCAGAGGGCCAATTCTGATGAAGCCCTTTCCATTTGCAGCAAGCATTTCTCTTATTTCTTAGATAGTGTATTCCAAAGTAGTAGACATCGTAAGCATTCAGTTGCTGTGTTCTCTTCCATATCCACCATGCACTTTTTATTGATTAGCAAGCCCAGTAGTAAAAAAATAATTTGAAGTACAATTGTTCAAGATGTCTCACTGGATTATTTGTGTTTGTGTTTGCAGGTTGGTATTTGAAACGACTTCTGGTGCATAGTATTGCCTTTAAGGATGCAATACTATGCACATTTAGACAGAAATAAATGTGGCTGACTGGTGAATGCTGGGAGTTGTAGACCTTTTTCTGTCTAAACATGTATAGGATTGCACCTTAAAAGTACCATAAACCAAGTTGTGTATATGCAAGCAGTGGAGGTGGGACTTGATTTAGCAACATTGCATCAGAACTGGGTCTACTACATCTCCACCTTTTTTTACCTAGTGAAAAGGCAGGCTGGCATTTCTTGAAAGCCAAGGGGGAGGAAATTTGTAGGGCACATACTGGGATCCTCTCAGAGTATCATGGCAGAGTTATTAACAATTAATCCCTTTCCTCATTGCTTCTGCTTTTTTCAAGGATGCTCCAGTCTTTTTAGGAATGAGAGATGGTCTCAGAGTAAAGCAGCCTCATCAAATTAACTCCTTGCAATAAGGTTATAGATCAAAACATCAATGAGATCTAAGATTAGTTAATATGCCATAAGCAGCTAAACGAAGTTTTGCATGGGAATGTGTGATTCGCTGCACCTTCAACAAGGGGATAATTGCATCGCTAATTATAAAGGGGCCACTGCTCCCTAAGAGTAATTGGAGAGCATCAGCTGTAAAAACTTGGTGACCCAATTGGGCTTAAAATGGCTGTTGTATCTGCTTAGATCGTATTAGATGCAATGGGGAGGGGAGTGAGATGAAGGTGTTGTCACTGTTTGCCAGGCTGGGATGAGCATGGCACAAATTCTCCCCAGCTGGAATTGTCTGTGCAAAAAGCTCAGGCTGGGACTCATCCAAATACACAGCATCAGGTGGCTGCTGTGTCTAATTGATTGTTAATATAACTGCTGTTTGCTTTGTTTGATGAGAGGGGCTCCTGTTTTTGCTGCCGTTATCCCTTAATTGGAACTCCTGTGTGTATGCATTTTCATGCAGGCACTTTTGTTGTCCTGGCAGTGTTTTGTATTCTGTTCAGCAAAAGGAAAGCTTTTTATTCAGAGAACGGGGAGCTGAAGGGGGGAGATGGCTATGAATACTAATTGGCTGGGAAGTGACATTGTCACTAGCAATGCTGAGTGATACGAATGGGGGACTTGTCTTCTGGAAGGCATCAGTAGAGCGGAGAACAGAAGGGGTGATGTCGAAAGTTTGTGTGTGTTTCATGGTTACATGGCGTAGCAAATGGAAACTTTGCTGTAAAGATGGGCTGCAGCTGAGTGCATGGCTAAAGGAGCAGCTTCCACTTTTCCTCCCTGCAACCAGCTGGCTTTTGCCCCACCTTTCTTTCCCTTGGCTTCTTCTCCTGTAACTCTGCCTCCTTTTCTTTGACCCCTGTCACCAGTCCTATCCACTCAGATACCTGCTGTACTTCCTTTGCTTCCTCCTCCTTCTCCTAGATCAGGGGTGTTGAACTTCAGGCCCGCGGGCCAAATCTGGTCCTCCACGGTTCCCCGATGGCCACACTTCGTACCACTGGTCCCACCCTCTTTCTCCTGACTGCCAAACATTTTTAGTTCCCCAGGTTTTGCACACATACACCCTCATTTTATCAGATTGAAATGCCTCTCCTAAGCCTTAGTTACTTGCAGCAAGAGTTTTAAACTAAAATATGCTGCTATTTTTAGTATTTTGGCCCTGTTCCTCTTACTTTTGGCATCACCCTCTTCACCATTCACTCCACCCACCACTGGAATGCAGCCCTTGAAAGCTTCTCTGAAATTGAATTCGATCCTCAGACTGAAAGAAGTACAACATCCCTGCCCTAGACTTTTTGGAAGTTTTGATCCATGTGATATTCTTGGCTCTTTATAACTTTCTTGGGGCTTCTGCTACATCCTCCCTTGTGGCCCTTGCTACATTTGCTGCATTATTGGGTAAGGGTCAACTCAATGTTCTCTTCCCTGGCTTTATCCAACCTTTCTTTCTCTTGGATCCTGTTTCTGTCAGGTTCTCTGCTCCCTCCCCCCAGTTCCAGCTTCCCTTGATTCCTTTTGTCTTTGTCCCTTCCTAATTTCCCCTTTTTTCCTCAGGACCCGGCTCCCTTGACCTTGTATGTGTCAGGATTGGGTCCAGGCTCCGTATGGAGTGTGAAGATTCTGAATCTGATTCAGAGGCAGAGCTGGGTGAGAGAGCAGGGGAGGAAACTCCCCAAGAGATTCCAAGAGTCAGGGAAGAATCTTCCCAAGGGTATGATAATCAGTTGGGCCAGGTACAGATATCACTTTTCATGTGGGAAAGCAACAACTCACAGAGGGGGAGGGACAAGACTTGGCAGGTGCAAGTGCCCGCCGTCGCTCTAAGAGGGCACATCTGGGGGAATTGAGGCACTTTGCCAGATTAGCTACTCATTGGAGTCAAGGGAGGGGGGACTCTTCTTGAGGGAGGGACTGAGAAAGCACATCGAGTTCTATGTAGGTCGCCTAATATTAGTTTAGCAGCATCTCTCTCTCTCTCTCTCTCTCTCTCTCTCTCTCTCTCTCTCGTCTTTATTAGAGAACTCAGGATTGGCAATTAGGTCTAAGGTTTTTAGACAAGTACCGTGTCGTATTGTCTGAAAGACTAGCTGTTATATTAAAGGACTATCGACTTGAAGTTTTGGTCTCTGCCTGGTGATTGCACAGCAGGGGAACTTGTAGTTCTGACAGTACAAGAATTTTGTTTCAGTTCTCAAATCACTAAAAAAAAATGCTATGTTAGAAGCCCCAAATGTGAACAGGAGCGCATGTTCTCCAAAAATGCCTGCAAATTCCCAAACTTCTGCTTGACTCAGAAGCACAAGCAATCATCCAATGCAGGGCGGGAGGAGCAGCAGCAGAGACAATCATTGCTTCACCGTCCATTTTTCGCTAGATGAGCTTTTTGCCCATCTAACAGGGATACTTCAGAGGAGGAAGAAAAGAGGCTAGAGAAGCCTCAGGACAGCGCATGTCCTGACCTCTCCAGCCTCCTCCCCACCCCACCCATTGAAATGCCCCCTTTCCTCTCCTGTCTGAGGTCGCCTTTCCAACTTCAGCGCCTTCTTCTTTAGCTCTTCTTACCTTGGGTCCCCTGCACCCATCTCTCTCTCTCTCTCTCTCTCTCTCTCTCACACACACACACACACAGAGAGAGAGAGAGAGAGAGAGAGAGAGAGAGAGAAGGGCTGTATATGCTGGCTTTCTGTTAAGTTAGTATACTGGCTTTCTCTGTATATGTGCAGATCTTGCAAAATTATATGTTGGAGCTACAGTACAGCTTCCTTACATGACATGTACGTAACCACCATACCATTGAGAGCATTTGGCTGCTACAATTTGAGCAAACTAAACAAAAGGAAGGCAGATTTACTTTCCGTCTGATTGGGGTGATGGAGGACAGAAAAAGTGACAAAAAAAGAGGGAAGGGTGGAATTAGAAGGACCTTTGATACTTTAAAATAGCCACCAGTAAGACAAGACATTAAAATTCAGGTGTCTATGCATAAAATCTGAGCTTCCTCTGAGTCATATGGTGAAATCTCCTTGAAGCATATCCTGCCACAGAACTGCCAAGTTATCCTAAAACTGTTTAGCTGTTAGGACAATTGTGGAGAAATTAGTACAAAATTTGCACTAGGAAAACTGACTTACGGTGTGCAAACACTTTTTGGGTCTGTGTACCTGTTTAAGAAGTTCTTAAGACAACTTTCCCAAACTAAACTTTGGTCGCATTTAAAATTATCTTAGGCTTTTGGGCAGGGGGATGGGGAGTTGATTCAGAAGAATAACATGCTGATGTAGCAACATGCACCTACCTGTTGTTCTTTAGGTGTTTAAATTAAAGCTATCACCGACTAAAGAAATCTTGGCCAGTTAATCATATGAGTTTAAATGAATTCACTAACTCGGTTTTAAGCAACAACAACAACAACAAAAATAGCAAAACATGCTTCCTATGTTTTTATGTGCTGCATACATGGGATTGCTCCAGGCACAGTTTTAGAAAAGGTGTTATCTCCTATTGAGAAAATAAGGATAATGCTTGTTCTTTCACTACAGTTCATGGTTTTTAAAAGTACTTGGATTTTTTTAAAAAAAGTTTTAAAATTAAAATATACTCCACCTAATCATTTAGAGTGCCTTTTTAGTTGATTAATCTAGCCAGTGAATTGGCCAAATATTGGAGCCCTAATTCAAACCACTTTAAAAAAGAACTAATTTGCTGTGTGTGTGTCCTCATTTGTACATGCAATGCATTATTTTAATATTAAACTGTTGCTCTAGAGAAATAGAGACCTGATTAGGGCTGCGAGAAAGACTCCTTGTGACAATTGTGGGTTTTTCTCCCTTGCTGGTGGCTGTTGGTCTCACATTTCATGTTGGTTGACATGTGGCAGGTTCCCTCTGTTAATTAGAACAAATGTGCCAATTATGTTAATATATCTCCCGATGCCAATCAGTGAATAATTAGAGGCAACACATCTGTCTCCCACCAGGGAGCAGGATGGGGAAAAAAGCAGAAAGTACAAGGTGCAGAGTGCTCTAAATTACTGCCACATTGGATTGCACATTTCTTCACTATGAATGCACAGTGTCATAATGCATTTGCAAATGCCTTAGCAACATAGGATAGAGAGTGAGTGGAATAGAATGGCATGCAATCAAGCTTTCCTTTTAGGGTGACTTCCTGGAAGAATTATGAAGTTAGAGTGCAGGTTCTCTGTTATAGTAAGACTGCCATAAGAGATCACACTAATATTTATGTTGTTCATGTGGCTGCGTTCTATTATAATATTGGTATCACAGTTGCCTCTTTATGGGTAATAGAATGCTTCAAGCAAACATGGAACTATTTCTTCCCTAGCTGCCTCCATGTCGTATGAAAGTGGGAAAGGAAGAGTTTGCCCTAGTTATCTGGACAGTGAGTTTTTCTGCTTCTGCAGGTACTCCAGCCTTTGAGGAGTAACCCTTTTCAAATTCTCTGTCTTCCATTTAGGGCTATGTATACCATGGGTTAGTCCTATCATTATACCCCTTTGAGATTTCTGTAACATATTATATATTTTGTCTGTAATTCTTACAGCAGCCCTAAAAGGTAGACTGCCATCATTATACCCAAAAATATGTAAAGGATGAAGATGAGAGAATACCTGTTTGCCAAGGCCACTCAGAGTGCTTATGGCTGAGATGTGATTTGAAGCAGGGAGGTCAAATCGTTACATCAAATTGCCACAAACTGACTAACCATGGTTTGTGAAAAACTGCCAAACCAGGATCTGAAACTACAGTTTGAGGCTACTTTGCAACTCCGTTGGCCTCGTTCACACATAACCATAAGCTGGAATTCTAAAGAATGCAGAATTCTGACTTGTCGTGTCCCCCAACAAGCCAGAGTCCTAACCCATGGTTTTTTTGTTGGGTTAGGACTCTGGATTGTCAGGGGAAAGAGAAGTGAGAGAACATGGTTTGTTTTTCCACTATCATTTGCAGTGGAAGTAACTGGTGCACACTGTTCATTAATGTATGCAGTATAAATGATCAGTATACTCTACTCATAAATGATAAGACAGTGTTCAATGGGATGATAAGGCATAACCTTCCCTTATCGTTATGTGCGAACTCACCATAGTGTAGCAAACTGTTGTTTGGCTAGAGCATTGGGAATATTTAAGCCTGCCTAATTGTTGCAGTTCCCATGCTGATAGTGGCTACATGTAAGGAAAGTTCTGTTCGTTGAGGATTCTAAAGCTCCCCTAGAGATAACCGGAGTAGGGAGGAAGACACTGTAGGGAAACACTTAGGATGACCCTCTTTCTCTATGCTTATCTTATCCCTTGTTTAATTACTAACAGTCCATAGGAATTGGCAAAAGGGCAAAGACAATTCTTCACTAGAGGAGAGATAAGTTAAGTAGAGATAAATAGACCCAACCAGCGCTTCTCAGAAATGAAGAGACCTGGACTCATGTCCATTCATACCAATGGGAGTCTTTCTCCCAACTGAAATATCAGATATTGGGCAGAGAGGGGGAGGCCCAGATCGGGACATGACACAGGCAAAGAGTTCAAGCCCCACTCCCCCTCATGCTGTGGACCAGATACAGACCAATTCCCTCTCCCCACCCTGCAGTTGCTATTTTTTTTAAAAAAAAAAATTGCAAAGCTTGGTCAAATATGACCTTTAATGGGTGACCTCGGGCCAGTTATTACATACCAGCCTAACCTACATGACGGGTGTTGAGAGAAGAAAATGACATATAACCATATATGCCTCCCTGAGGAGGCAGGTCCAAATAAATTAGTAATTTAATAAATACATTACATAGCCTTCTAAATATTTTCCCCTTCCAGATATAGAGGATGTGAATTTGACCACAACAAGGAAGCATGAAGTACAGAAATATCATATTGTGGGAGCCCTAAATTATTGACTTAATACGTAGAAATTTAGATGAAGCCATGTTTTTACTGCAAATAGCTCTTCATATTTCTGAGATAATTGCAGTGTGCATTTTCTATCTGGAGCAATTGTTGTTTGCCTTTTAGTACTATTACCAGTGACATTATAACGGACTCATTTTTAAAAGAGCCTGCAAGTAGATCCAGTGGTTTTGGTCAAAGCCCCAAGGACCTTAAAATGCAATATCCTGTCTCTTATGATAAATTATACACATAAAACATTGGCAAATTGCTTGAATTTTCATTCTCTGAAAGTGTATGCAGTGTTTGGGAAGAAATTATTAACAGAGCTCTGAAAAAGAAGATATAGGAAGGCGTTTATTTTAAGAAAAGAAGGATAGACCAAGTGCTCCATATCGGAGGTTTGGTTTTCTCTCCTATATCTTTTAGGTGAACAAGATACATTAGAGAGATTGTTAATTGTTTTCCTTTCATAGGCGTGCGCACAGGTGGTTCACCTGGTGCCCAGGCGCCACCTAATGAAAAGTCCGGGAAAGGTGCGGCACGGAGAGAAGGGTGGGAAGCAGGCCGTGCATTGTCTGAAGCTATGGAAAGTGCACAGATGGCCTACACTATTAGCATGACTAACACGCTAATAGCATAGGCCACCTGCACACTTTCCAGAGCTTCGGACAATGTGTGGCCTCCTCTGCCCCCTCCCCCCCGCACCTTTCCCAGTATGAAAGGGTCTCTTAATGCTTGAATTAAGAGGCCCTTTCACACTGGGAAAGGTGGGAGGGGTGGAGGAGGGGGCAGAGCAGGCCGCACGTTCTCCAGAGCTCTGGAACGTGGAGATCATCTAACGCCATTAGCGTGGCTGGGAGGATTCTCCCAGCCATGCTAATGGTGTTAGGTGATCTCCACGCCTCTAGAAAACACGTGGCCTGCTCTATCCCCCTCCGACCTTTCCCAATATGAAATGGCCTCTTACTTCAAGTGTTAAGAGACCCTTTCATACTGGGAAAGGTGCGGGGGGGGGGAGGAACGGAGCAGTCACAGCTTACCTGCTCTCTCCTCTCCCCCAGTCTTGCGATACTTCAGGATGAGACTTCTGACATTTCATCCCCATCTCACAAGACTTGTGGGAGAGGCGGGGTCTGAGTACGAGCGGCAAAAAAGAAGGAGGCAGCAGCAGCATGGGCCTGGGGATAAGTAAGGCAGGGCAGGCGGGCAACGTGGGCAGGCAGAGGGCAAGGCATGTGGGCGGTTGAGCAGCAGGTGGGGGTCGAGCGAGCAAGCGAGCGGTGGGTGAGCGAGTAGTGGGCAGGTCGGGTGGGCAGGCAGCGCAGGCGGGCTGCTGGCAGCTGAGCAGCAGGAAGCCTAAGGATGAAGGTGCGAGGGGTGAGGTGGGGGCTCAAACTGCAGGTTCAAAGGAGTGTTTTTCTGCTTTGCACACAGAACCTCGGTCTAATTACCAGCCAATAGGCTTCACTTTGCTTTTTTAAAAATGGGTTTCTGCAGGAGCAAACAAATGTGGATTCAAAGGACACAAGAGTTTTGAGTTTTGGATGTTCAGACTCCACCTCTGCTTATTGCTCCTATTTCTGCTTACCCAGGTGCCCAAGTCTCTGAACTTTCTTGCCAGTTCTTTTATATATTACCTGCAATTATTTTCATGTATATATCAAAATGTACAACATTATGATGTATAACATATGACCCCGTGCCTTTTACAGCTACTCAATGTTGCTACATAGCTTTTCAGACAAGGGAATAACTTTGGATCATTTCACTTGCATATGTTGTAAATCACAAGCTGAATATTCGACAACAGTGTGATGTGGCTGCAAAAAAAGCTAATGCTATTTTGAGATGCATTAATAGAGTATAGCTTCCAAATCGCATGAGGTACTGGCTCCCCTTTATTTGGCACTGGTTAGGCCTCATCTTGAATATTGCATCCAATTCTGGGCACCACACTTCAAGAGGGATGCATACAACTTGGAGGCCTAAATCCAATTGCTACTCCTAACTAGAATAGACACAGTGAATCAATGGGAACTTGTTAAGTCCACACTTATCTAAGTTCCATTGCTTCAATGTGTTTGCTCTGGTGGGGACTAGCAATTGGACTGGTAATCTGATCTTTTCTGTAATAGCCAGAAATGTAGAATGTGATACTGCTGGACCCAGAGTTCAGCCACCTGAAAATCTGAGTTTTTCTTTTAAAAAAGGATTCTAGTCTTTATGGCTGCAAAGATGTCATTGGAAGTGTGTCATAATGCCTGCTGAAATCTCAGCATTTGTATTCTTTGATGGTGATGTAAGCCACTTTTGTTTTTGAGAGACATGTTTGTAAAACAAACATGGGAAGTGGTGATGTTGTAGTTCTGTTCCTTTCCCCCTTTTTCCAAGCTCTGACTGCATTTCACAACAGTAATGGTTTAGTTGTAAGATTCAGAGATGCTCGACGACACCATATTTTATTGACTTTTAGATTCTGGTTTACAGTTCAGTAAATCAGATGTGTGACCAAGGTCACACACCTTTGGGGACAATTATGTCAGGATTGTCACACATCCTTGGGGGCTGGACATGTTGGGGTGGGCACGCCTCTTTGAGGGTCGGCTATTATGTCCTCCTTTTTGGTTTCCAAAATATAGTCACCCTAGTTAAATGGAATTTACTCCCAAGTTTACCTTAAAAAATCCCTGGGGGCACCACCTAATGAAATGTGCTGCACACGCTTATGCTTCTTTTACATAACTCTGTACTTCATGTCCTGACCCCATGCTCTTTTAGTGTTATGGTTTTATACACGTAGGCTTTCTATTTACCTTTTGCCTGTGTTCCTATATCCTTAGCTTTAATAACTTTTAGTATTTTCCTTTTCCATTTCTTAAACTCTAGACAACTTAAAGTCAGGGAACTATAAAAATTCCAGCTTTTGACGTTGGTACAAATCCTCGAAATTAAAGAAAACCAGCAATTAAACGGACGATTGAAGTTCTGGCGCACAAGGGGAGGTTACCAAATCCACCCAATGTTAACCTTGCTGAAATCAAAACTTATCCCCCAGTATGTAGGAGAATTATGGGCTCTGAAATGTTCATACGATAAGGAAACGTTTCAAAATAAATTGCTAAGGACAATTCTTGATGTAACAAGGTGCCCTCCTGCTTCATTTTTATGCTCAGAAACTGGTGTAATAGCAATTAAATCTATCACTATCATCAGGGCCTTTAACTACTGTCTCAAGACTTCCCCCCCCCCTTTGACCAGATTACCTAAATTGTGTCTTTTAGAGCAAATGAGAGCCAATTCATCAAATACATCATCTTGGTTTCAGAAACTGATTCCTCATATTCATTATTATGGTTTTTCTTCTCAATACTTTACTACTTTGAATTTAACTCACAGCAAAGAGGTCTTTAAGGAGAGGGTTAATAGTGTTTCTATCCAAATGGATCTCTGTGCAGTTGCAAGTAATAAGGTAGCACCTTGGTTTGCAGAGACTAAGCTTAAATTCGAACGTAAATGCTACCTGACTCTAATTACTAATCCTCATCTTAGATCAGCCCTTGCACGATTAAAGAGGCAACAAATGAAAACAGCAGTTTTAGAAGGGTGTTTTAATAAAATTCCTTATACCTCGAGACTTTGCCCTTGCCGTAGTGGCAAAGTGGAGGATCTGCCTCATTACTTGTTCTACTGCCCTATCTATTCCCAAATTCATTCTAAATATATAGATGGTTTCCTTGAGAAAAAGTCCAGTTGGTCTGATTCAGAAAGAATACACTTTTTGTTTACATGCAATAGCAAGACTGTCCAATTGGCACTGGCCAACTTTGTGCTTACAGCGCAAATGTATAGAGCAAAAATTCTGACCTTGCAGAATGTATGATTTGTCTTACCATTGTTTTACTATACTTGTTGTAACCACTGGTTGAAACAAAGTTTTATCTTTATCTTGAATCTTGGTCATTGCACTGTCCTGTCTCCCTGGGCAGATGCTCAAATTGTTTAGGGGAAATGTAATGTTTGTTACTACTACAAGTGCAGCTCATGCACTGCTTACAATCTTGACAACAGGGAGAGGTATATAGCGGCACCCAAAATATTTCCACATAGAAGCATTGTTAGACAAAGTGCACACTGTGTCTTACATGTTATTGATCACCTTAACTTGAGAATTAAGGAAAGGGTTGGTTCGTGCATCCATGTCCATTGCTCAATGACTGCAGATGTCAAAAAGTCCGTCAGAGATCGATGTGTCAAAAAAAAGTCACTGTAGGCAAACTTCTGTCATAACCTTGCACCATCTCCAGCCTAGTAGTTTCCATACAGTTACAAAACATCTGGTGATGATAAAGCAAGTGATCCACATGCATAGGTGTATCAGGCCTAACTGATTATAGAGCCTTGCACATTTGAAACAAAATAGCATTTTACATGATACAATGTAATGGCCATTCAAAATGTGCACGTTCTCCAAGACAGGAAATCGCTACTTTTGTGGGATGTGATGGGTTGTACTTAGGAAAATTACTCGTGAAATGAATTGAGATTTGTTACCCAAAATGGGAGAAGCCCAATTGCCTGGGTGAATGACTGATCATAGTTACTTCTGTGACGAAAATTAGATGGTGCAAATTTTGTTGGCTTTCAGACACTTTGGGCAGATGTTCAAATGGTTTAACGTAGAGGGGAACTTTGTTAGGACAAACCAGGTCTTTCTTATTAGTGAGAACGCTCTCTATTCCATTGGTTTGGCCAGGGGCAAGGAATATTTTTGTTTTTTCTTCATTTGATTAAAGTGCTGGACGCAAATTCCAATGATCCGGTGACATGAAGGCACTGCTTTGATCCATCCTGGACCTCTAAAGCATGCTCAGTTCAAAAGCAAATAAGCCACTGAATGTTCAGCCAAATTATGTTAGACTGGCTTACCTCAGGCAGCTCTGGGAGAATGGGGTGCTTCTTTAGAGTAGATATGAATGGAATATTGTGTAGCTAGAGAGCACATATTTAGATCTTTAACTGTTTCCCTCAGATTTTTTTCTAAAAACGTTAAAAAAAAGTAATTGCATAAAATATAGGACTGTAAATTTCTGCGGATAACACATATAAAAGACTCTATGCACACATACTTTCACTTGTGAAATGTTTTCTGAGGATACCAACAAATACAACGTGTGAATGAGGCAAATATTTCTCTGCAAAAACACACCTTTGTAAAAGTTTAGCATCATGAGCACACTCATCAGGGAGTCACAATGGATCATTTATATTATTGTTTGTTTGTTTTATTTAAATAGCACCTTCTGTGTACATGGTACCTTGCAGGTATACAACTTCTAGTCCCAAATAGCTTACATTCTAAAATAAACAACTTATTAGCATATTTCTAATTCTAAATTTTGTTGTTTTCCTCCCCCCCCCCTTCTTTTTTTTATCATTCGCTGCTCAGTGAGAACATGAAGGGAAGCTGGGAAAGGAGAGAGACAAAGGGCAGAATCCAATGGGGTGTTTTAAATTTCCACCGATTCCTTTCTGCCCTGTTGATTCCCTTCCACAAGTGGTTGCTCCCTCCAATTCTGTTTTGCAAGTGGGACTCACCACTTATAGAAAGAAGATTTAGTGCTTCCTAGGGGAATAAATACCACCAAAAGAAGAAAATTGCAATACCTTGGTTATATTATTCAAGGAGAAAAATACATCATTCTCCAACTTATTTGAAGGGAAAAGATCAGTGGGAAGAAGACGAACATCATTGCTAAAGAACTTGAGGGAATGGTATAGTTGTACTTCCATACAATTATTTAGAGCAGCGGCATCAAAACCAAAAATTGCTGTAATGATAGCTAACCTTCGATAGGAGAAGGCACCCAAAGAAGAAGGGGAATCCCAAAACCAATGGAAATGCACATTTCTGGAAGTAGGTAGGTCACCAAATGTCCCTAACACAAGCTCCACCGACCTGCCTCCTTCCAGAAATGAGCATTTCAACTCATTTCAGGTTTCCCCAGAAGTGCTAAATTGCTGTTGTGCAAGTAGTGGGGACTGTTTGCACCCCATTGGATCCTGCCCAAAAAAAGGAAATAATGTCTGGAGGCTGATAGGTGGGTGCCATCTTGTTTGAAACAGGTGCCTCAGGCAGCATCAGAAGATCAAACATTCAGGGCACACACAGACTCTTCAAAGGCCTGAGGCAGTTGCTGAGGTTCTCAAGACTGGAGGGCAAAGATGTTGATGAATTCTCTACTATATATATATGTTTATTAATGATTTATTATTCAATAGGTTTGGCTTAGGGTTGCCACTGGAACATGTACGATCTCAATCTCAGTCATACCCATTAGTGTCTTGCCACTGTTATTTGTCAAAATTGGATTCCTACTGTTCCCTTTCTGAGTACTTACTTTGAGAAAGGGCTGGATGAATCAGTCATTGCCCCTGTTGAGACAACACACTAAGCCACAGTGGTTAAGCATTTTGAGCAAAACATTATGGCTTAGCATGTCGTGTAACCCATGACTTAGTGTGTCATGTGAACCATTCTTAACCATGGTGGCTACATAAACATGTTTTTAAACACACTCACTAACCATTTGCTGCAAATGAGTTAGCGGCTTAACCATGGCTTAACGTGTTGTCTGAACAGGCTCAACATGTGGTCCATGTCAGTCTTGTATGTATTCAACCATAAGTTTGTTCTATCCAATTCCTGCTTCAGTTTGTAATTATTATTATTTTTAAAGTGTGAAAATGCACATCTATTTTTATGAACAACTTTTCTTAATATAACATTTTATATGCAACTTTCCCTAATACCTGCATTTTCGTGTTGAGGGTTCTAATTTTTGTAAGCCAAGAACTACAGTGCATAATTTAAAAACTGTGCAGTCCAAATGATAACTGTATTCCAATGTGCATATTAGTCCAGGGCAGGATCTACACTACTGCTTTAAAACGGTTTATGGCAGTAGTGACAACTGTTGGGGCCCAGGACATGCTCCATATACAGGTTTCAAACTGTTTTCAAAGTGTCATATCCTGCTTGGTGTCGATCTGGCCCAGGAAGTACACATAAGGTTGGTTCATTTAAAATATGGACCATTCCAAATTTTCTCTGCTCTGATTCGTCTTCTTCTTTTTTTCTTTTTTTTAAAATGCCTCTGTTATTTCTGTGAGGGCTACTGACTTCTCTGTCAATGTTTACAGGTTGAGTGGCTGAAAAACGAAGAGGTGATTGATCCTGTTGAAGACCGTAATTTTTACATCACTATTGACCACAACCTGATCATAAAGCAGGCACGTCTCTCCGACACAGCCAATTACACCTGTGTTGCCAAAAACATTGTGGCAAAGAGGAAGAGTACAACGGCTGCTGTCATTGTATATGGTAAGGGAGCTGGTTCTGCCTCATGCTGCTGAAACTGCAGCCTGACGTATCTACTAAATATAGTATATAGAGCTCTACTATTCAGCCTGCCGTTTCTCTCTGGGTTTACGACGATAAAAGTAGACTATGCATCTAGTCATTCAGCCATGCATGGCTCTCACATAGACCTTCTTAAGCAGAGAAGGGCAAAGCTGTATTTCTGTGTGTGTGTTCATTTGTTAGGGATTTATATCCCACCTTTTGCAAATGCCCCAAGGAAGCTAAAAAAAACCAACAACCTCCAGTGGCATTAAAACAATAAAATGATACATGAAAATGGGAATAACGATCAGCAGTTTCAGTACTGGCTTCAGGTTTTTGAGGCAAGACACCCTCAAATGCCCCTCTCATTCAGTGAGTCTATCTTCTATCACTATTGTCACTATTGCTCTTCATCCTCTTTCTCACCATTAACAGGCAGAGAACTAGGGTGCAAGCAGGTAGTGGCATCTGCTGCTCCCCCTTCTCACCATCACCATTGACTGGTCCAGAGCAAGAGGCAGGTTAAACAAACAACTTACAATAGTGAAGAGGAAGAACAAGTCCAGGAGGCTCTTGTCGGTGGGTCCCTACAGAGTACAAGCCTCAGTAGATGGCCAAGTATGCCTACCCTGGATGCTGGTTCTGATCAGATTAAAACAATGATAACAATAAAAATCAGTGAGCCATTAAAACAACCATCCAGTTCAAAGGGGAGTAATTATTGTGGAAGGAAGTAAAGTGCCATTAAAATGCTGAGAGAACAAGAAAGGTTCTGTGCAAATTGCCTAGGGAGAGTTCTACAATTTGGCTGCCACCATTGACAAGGCTAACTTTCCAGTAGCCACCTACCTTATCTCAGAAGGAATCCAAAAAATTTAGATCTTAATTGATGGGTTATATCAGTTAAAACATCCAATGAATCAAAATGGTCTACAGCCTGGCCAGCAATTTAGTTTTCTTGGTGCACCACTATGTGGAAGAGTGTAAATAACAAGGTTCCTCACCCACCCACCCCACACACACATACACACACCTTCAAAGTGATTGTGCAACTGGCAAGTCCCAGCTATCGTTCCCTCAACACATACCCTTTGTGCCTCTGGGCTAGCACTTGAGAGCCAGCTCACACTCCAGTTTTTCAACCTGGTCTACAGATGAAAGAATGCAACTGCTTCAGCATGATATTAGAGCCAGTTTATATGTTATATCAGGCATATAAAACCTGTTTTTAAAAAGTACATGGACCCTCTAAATTATGAAGTGTCTCAACTCCAGCACTACATATTTCAGTTAATGGCTAACACTAACATGGAGATGTTCCATACAATTCAAGGAATCCAGTTACTACTCGTCTCTATGTATCACGTCTCCTGTACAGAAATGTTTCCTGGGGTTGCTGGTGGCTGGAACAATGTGTAAAATGTCTTTTATTGTCTATAAAAGTAAGAAAAGTATTGTGAGAATAAGAATTTGCTCTAATGATGCGATAGCTGTCCCTTATAGGTTTTATTAAAATGTTTAATAACAAGACAGATCATGCTTGAACCTCTGTTTCACAGCTAGGGCAGCAATTGCCTTAGTGAAGTCACAATGAGGGACTTTAATTCCACGTTCTATGGGAAACTGGCTGAATACAAATTGTTAGCCAGATTTGTGATACAGAGGAATCACAACAGATTAGCACTATGCAGTTTAAATAGGAAGTACAAGGCTTACATGGGCATAAGCAAATTTCAGCACACACACTCTCAATATAATTATCCTGTTTAAACACAGAGAGCTTGACTGAATAGGTGGGACTTCATTGCTGAAATAGTGTTAGGAATAGGGAATGTGAGCTGGAAACCAAATCAAGCTCCCGAACACCGTGTATGCATGTGTTTGTGCTACTGTGCCAAAGATAGTTACTGAATTAAGGCAAACTGAGTCATTACATCCTGCCTGGGCCTGTGGAATGCTTCAAAGAGGAAAAAGAGAGAAGGCAATGGTGCAGAAGGAGGAGAGCAAACCTTTAAGTAGCCCTAACTTATAATTTATTCTGTCAACTGTGTTTCAATAAAAATCTTGTTCAGGTGTGGTAGTGAACTTTGGATCAGTGCATGAAGATAATGGAATATTGTTAGGTTTTATTTTAATTGAAACCCATATGAAAGCACCGATATTCTGCCTGTTGAGAAATCTAAGGGTCTCTTCCAGTTGGGAGCAGGACAAACTATTAGCTGCTAAGGAAAGAGGTAAGACCATAAGAAGAGCCATGCTGGATCAGACCAAGGGTCCTTCTGATCCATCACTCTGTTCATATAGCAGCCAACCAGCTGTCGACCAGGGACCCACAAGCAGGACACAGTTCAACAACACCCATCTGCCCATGTTCCCCAGCAACTGATGTATATAAGCTTACTGCCTTTGATACTGGAGGTAGCACAGGACTAGTAATCATTGATAGCTTTCTCCTCCAGGAATTTATCCAACCCTCTTTTAAAGCCATCCAAATTGGTGGCCGTCACTACATCTTGTGGTAGTGAATTCCATACTTTAACTCTGCACTGTGTGAAGAAGTACTTCCTTTTATCTGTCCTGAATCTCCCACCAATCAGCTTCATTGGTGGGAGATTGGCGGGTTCTAGTATTATGGTATCATTGGCGGGTTCTAGTATCATTGGCGGGTTCTAGTATTATGGGAGAGGGAGAAAAGTGTTTCCCTATTCACATTCTCTTCAAAATGCATAATTTTGTACACCTCTAATCATGTTTCCCATGACCCTTATTTTTTTCAAGCTAAACAATTCCAGCTGTTCTAACCTTCCCTTGTAGGGGAGATGCTCCAGCCCCTTGATAATTTTAGTTGCCCTTTTCTGCACTCTTTCCAGCTCGACAATATCTTTTTTTAGGTGGGGTAACCAGAACTGTACACAGTAAGGAGGGATAAATAACACTTGAAGAAAGGGAGCCAGCAGCTCCTTTCCTATGTATGGGATTGCATTCAGTTCCATCTTTGCCTAGAGGCAGGGCATCTTCAGAATTCTCAGCAGGCTATTGTCACATAGTGAGATCTGTCTGTCTGTCTTGTCTGTCTTGTCTGTCTTTGTCTGTCTGTCTGTCTGTCTGTCTGTCTGTCTGTCTGTCTGTCTATCTTAGTAACTGTGAAACCCATCTGAACAGTCTGGAAATCTGTGAAGAGTCTGGAAGTCTGTTTATGTCTTGGAAGGATGCTTGACACTCCAGAAAAGTGTAGACAAGGTTGCCTTTTGGTGGCATGCCAGAAAACTTCTCTTTAAAGTAGAGAAGGGACTGAGAAGGAGAAGGAATGAGACAAAATAAATGTAACAAGTACACATTTCTGAATAAAGGCTTACTAAGATAAAAAAAAGCTTTGTAATTATGGTCAGTATATTTATTGGGGGATATATTATTCATTTGTACTTTTTATCTATTTCATGGGAATTTACAAATTATATGCCAGTGTTGTATATGTCAGCTGAGACGGAAATAAACACTCTGTTGAGAGAATCTGCTCTTAGAGAGCCACCCTAATTGTAGTGCACTTTAACTGAGGAGTTTGGCAGTGTGTAGGAAATGAAGAGGGAAATTACATGGCATGAAGGAGGGAAGACCTTAGATGAAGTACTAGTCTATGTGTAGAGGTAACTGTAGTGATTAAGCTTCAGCAATCTAAATGTTTGGATGTTCAAAATTGGCTTACTGAATAGGCTAGCAGGAAAATGTAAGTGATTATCCAACACAATGCAAGAACCAGTGAAAGCACTGGATGCCTTTAAAATCTCAGTGGTCAATGAATTTTCTACTCTGCCTCTAAGCCATCTGTATCTCCTTCACTTCTCAGTCAATGGAGGATGGTCAACCTGGACTGAGTGGTCAGTGTGCAACAGCCGTTGTGGGAAAGGCTCTCAGAAGCGTACAAGGACATGTACCAATCCTACTCCACTCAATGGGGGTGCCTTCTGTGAAGGCCAGAGTTTACAGAAAATAGCTTGTACCACATTGTGTCCAGGTATGTTATATCACTATGATGAACCATTTGCATATATTTGGTAGCCTTGTTCTTCTAGCATCAAGGTTTATTCTATTTTTATTTTTTTAGGGATTACTTTTATTGCTTTTTTTTAGTGAGTAAACGCCCTATTATGTTATATAAATACACAGATTGGTGTGCCAACAGCAGTAGGTTAATTCGTATTATTGAAGAAAGTTTCCCTGTGTTCTCAATCTTTTATAATTCTGACAATTTACGTAACATCTTAAAGCTCAATATCTTCAAGACTTAAACCCTAATCTGTTGAAATCTCTGGAAATAAACTGGAATTAAAGTATATAAAATGGTTCTGAACCAAAACATGTTAGTAAGCTCAGTTAATGAGCAAAACCATGCTTTGTTTAGTAAAGTTGAAAACATTATTTGAAATGCTTAGATGATGGCTTTTCTGTTTTAATGGTCAGGAAAAACAAGACCATTCACGGGGGAAGGGGGAATTCCTTTTAAATGCCTTAACCACCTTGGTCAAAGGGTTTGGCTGCTATTCTGTTCACAGGAGGTTGGCAAGCTCTCCCTTGGATTGATTTGGAAATGATCTAAGAAAAAAATCAGCAAGACCTTGGATACATTTCTGAGCCCATCCAAGGCCCCTTATCTCCAAAACATTGACCCTGACAGCCACAAAATATCCTGCCCCCTTCCTTTTACTTACCTGACTAGTGCTGGCTTGAGCAGTAGAGACATCTGGGGAGATGGAATGAGAAAGGTCTAACAGAATGTAGGTGCCAGGTGCTGGAAAAAAGCATAATTTAGATGCCAGGTGGGCCTCTTTGGAGAGGGCATCTCACAACTGAGCTGACACCACTGACCACCCACCTTAAGTCATTTGGTGTAACACCCAGGGAAAGGTCTCTGAAGATTTTTTTAGACTATGGGCAGGCAGACAATTTCAAGTAACCTAGCCCAGACCAAGTTGATACCAGCACTGTGAATTGGGCCCAGAAATGGACTAGAGCAAATACAGATGACAAAACTAAGGTATAATACAGTTACCATCTAAGAAGGAAAGGAATCACTGCAATACAGTACCCCCAGTGCAGGCAACCAATCCATAGGGAGTTCTAAGTTCATTTGGACTCCACACAAGTCTTCCTCCACTTACATTCAAGTTATATTCCTTCTTTCCCTCAGCCCAGTCAACCAAAAGGCTAAACCTCAATAGGAAGTGACTTGACCATGACAAGAGGACAGATTTTAAATCCCCTACTCACAAAACCCCCCTTCCTGGGCAAGGTAGGGAAGCTCCAAGCTCTCTTGGACGAAACTGAGTTTTTAGATCCATTTCAATTGGGTTTCAGGCCTGGTTTTGGAAGCCTTGGCCACCCTGTGAGCAGATTTTGATACCATCAGTGATGAATAGGGGATGTTTGTCACTGGTCTGTAGTTGTTTATATCTTTTGAATCCAGGTTTTTTCAGGAGAGATCTAATTACTGCTTTGAATAAAGAAATAAAAGAGCTTGATACTGCACCTTTCTAATTTCTAATCTCCTGGACCTAGCCAGACACCCCCCATATTAGATACAATAAACCAGGATGGGCAAGGGTATGTCCTGCTAAATGTGTTGGGTCGATGACTTGTTGCAGCCATAACATCCTGAGCTGCCTGAGATAAAGCAGCCTTGGTATGGAAATGGAGTTCCTCTAGCGTAATTATCTCCAGAATCCTTAACATAAAACCTCATACTGTCTGTCTGCTCAGGGAGGGAGGAAGATGGACAGTAGAATGGGTAAAACATGAGCAGAATACCTAATCTCTCCTGGGTGCCCAACAGAAGTTACAAACGCTCAAGATTGGCACATGAATGAACAGAAAGCCTAGACAGGAATATGCTCCACAGTCTATGTTGGTGCTGAACCAAGTAGGGCACAGCTAACTCCTTCCAGCTTCCCTACCCAGGTCTTCGTTACACATTCCAGGTCGGCCCTCTCATCCAATTTTAAATCAGTCCAAAATAAATTTTCCTTCATTAAATCCATGATTACTTCATGGAGAAGGGAGATTTTATTTTGGACTAATCTGGCATTCAGTAACATCACTTCCAGACCTGAAGGCATGCTGTTCAGGCATTCAGAACCGACCAGCTGGGGAAAGAATGAGAGGCAACAGGTGTAAGGCACCTAATCACTCTGCTCAGCTAGCCTGTTAACTTCCCAATGCCATATCTCCCCATATCTATGACCACACTATTAAAGGCATCCCAGATCAATGCATTTACCAACATGACTTTTTGTGTGTGTAGTACACTGTTATGCAATGCTCTTGGATGGGAGGCAGGGAGTGACAGGATTCCTCTCTCTCTCTCTCCACGTGCCACGGCTGGTTATGGCTCTACTTGCACTGGCAAAGTACATTAAGGGAAGTGTGGTATTTGGCAGGCAAAGCGGGTTGATGGGAGTTGTACTTTAGGGACAGGGAGAGTTGGTAGAAAGGGAAGTCAGGAATTCTTCTCTTGCTCAGGTTTCAGAAGAAGAAATCAGGATTTGTACCTTTCATCTCTCCTTTGAAATCGAGTTTTTCAAGTTCTCAAAGTTCTTCTCTGGGTGTGGTTTAGCAGAACTTTGCTGAAAACTCTAGTGCTCATTTCACCTGTAAACACCAAAGTGCAAAATAGTGTTGGGCTGAAAATTTCAGTTCTTCCATTTTTGGCATTTTGTAGGGTGGGTGGGTTTAAAATGACAACTCTGGTGAAAGAGACTGGGAGAGGTGAGCATTTCCTCTTTGGGGGGAGGACAGGGTTTCCACATGCCCTTTTATGAGTAGGCAGTTGTTGAGGGGTCTTCTTTCTATTTTATTTTTAAGGACACCCGGCACTTGCAGGAGCCCAGGAGTTCTTCCTGAATGCCTATTGGAGATGGTGGGATCACATTGTCTTCAATAGGCATTCAGGAAGAACTGCTGAGCCTCTCCAAGTGCCAAGGGAGTTTAAAAAGAAATAAATGGAAAGAAGACCCCCCTCAACAACTGGCTACACTTAAAAGGATATGTGGAAACCCCATACCCCAATTTCTCCAAGAAGATTTTTTCCCCAAAATTCTACCCTTTCTTGTGAAAGAAGCAGGAAAAAAAATAAGGGGCAGGATCTGATGCAACACTATCGCAGAGTTACCCTATTGAAGTCTAGTATAGTTTTCTCCTTCCCTTCCATACCACTTCTGTGCTGACCATATTACATCACAGCCAGAGCATTCACTTCCTGCCCCCTCTCATGCCCTTTCATGAAACATTCAGTGACATGGCTCTTCTGGTCCCCTATGTGCTGTACTCTTCTTGCTTCTGCCAAGGGTAGCCTGTGAGCGGGCAACTGTGGTGGAAGCAGGTCACTTAATGCTTTAAGATGAGGCATAGGAAAGTATGGGAACAGGATCGTATCATGGACATGCTGCTGACGAAGAATGGAGACAATATTAGATGTCAATAGGCTTGGTCGACACTCTGTTCCCTGTAGGCAGAGTGAGCAGGATTGGGAAGATCTTCAAAACTGTGTCTCTAGGTCTATGAGTTGGTCTCTCCTATTCCCCATACACAGACCATTTCCCTAACTCACAGAAGTGAACATTAAAGGTGTCATTTTTGCATTGGTGCTCTTGTTCACTGAAGCCGCTCGACCAAACTTTGTGTTTGGATGGTGACTTAATTAATCATTATGGTGTATAATGTTTGGATTGTTAAATCTAAAAACTCTAATGAAGGTGTTGGTCCTGCAGTTTTCTACAAGACTGGATCCCTTTTTTAAAACATAGAAAAAACATTTCAAGGAATGGGCACAACCTTCCCCTGATCCTTCTCTCAGTGACTGCAGCAGTACCAGAATCAGAGATTGAGGGAGTTCCTAGATATGGGGTGTTAGCAGTTGTTTAGAAAAGATTCCATCTGTACGGAAACTGCTGCTCTCTGTGTAGAGTCTGAATCATATCATCTGCAGATAAGACTTCATTGCAGCATTACATTTTAACAATCTAGGCTGTTTCTTAAAAAACCCAGGATATGATCAGGAAAAGACAAAATTGTAAAGGTGTCCTTTAGTTATGGATTGGGAATCTTTTCTTTTGGCTGAATTAGTTATTTGCCTCGGTACGGTCTATATTTTTGAATAAACAGAATATTGGATTTCTTAAATGTCCTGCCCCCTTTCATGCACAGGAAACACATTTTTAAAAGACTTTTTTATCTTGAATTGCATCTCTCTCTCTCTTCCCCCCTTCTTCCCCACCCCTTTACCATTTTGTTTTTACATTTTCTTACAACAGTGGATGGGAGGTGGACATCATGGAGTAAATGGTCTACATGTGGTACAGAATGTAGCCACTGGCGCAGGAGGGGATGTACGGCACCAGCACCAAAGAATGGCGGCAAAGACTGTGAGGGTCTTGTCTTGCAGTCCAAGAACTGCACAGATGGGCTGTGTATGCAGAGTAAGTGGAAGTCCATTAATGCTGCT
Organism: Anniella stebbinsi; assembly: GCA_029215795.1. Classification (NCBI taxonomy): domain Eukaryota; kingdom Metazoa; phylum Chordata; class Lepidosauria; order Squamata; family Anniellidae; genus Anniella; species Anniella stebbinsi. Next base: position 210,337,153 of record JARDYH010000004.1, read on the forward strand.
ACATTGACATTGTGCTTTTGGGGGGGATGAGGTTGGGAGGGGAATAGCCATGGAAAGACAGATTAAAATTTCAGCATTCTCAAGCAGTTTTAAAAAAAGGTCTCCTCTAAGCATGTACTGGAGCAGATCCAAAGGGAATTCCATACTTTTGCAGCAGAGCAGGAACATTTAAAAGATTTGGCACAACTTGGCAGAAACAACTCTTGTTCTGTGCTCTGCTAAGCCATTTGGGGCATGTTTAGACTGCAGCTTCCTGGGTATTCAAGGCAATGTTCCCTTCAAAAGACATTCAAAATTACATGGATTTTGCACAGCCAGCCCTTCATTTTTTGATTTGGACTAGAAGGGGATCAGTGTGAGAATTGAAGAGTTCTTGCAGGTCTTCTGCAATTGGAAACTGAAAAAGAATCTCTGCCTGGAAGTGCCTTTAGGCATTGGTTGACCTAGGGGTAGGGATGAGCAGATCAATCTATTTCCAGTCTGTGTCAGTTTTCCATGTGTTCCTTTGTAAATCCATTCCATCCCATTTCCACATTAATCTACAAATTTGTATTTTTTTAATATCTGCATGAAAATTCATATTTAGATATTTTTGAACATATTTTCTCACAAAAGACACATTTCTGACTCTGCAGTCCTATTTATGTCAACTAAGAAGTAAGTCCCATTGATTTCAATAGGGCTTCTTCCCAGGTAAGCGGGTACAGGATTGCAGCCTGTTTTTGCATACACCTTGTGGTATATTTTTTGAGATAACTACTTTGCAAAATTCATAGAAGTGTGAAAACGGAACAAAACTATGTTCTGATCTGTACATTAGTCTGGGAGGTGCAGACCATCTCATACTGGAATTTACAAAGAACAAATTCATCAAGCACCCCACTAGAGAGGTATCAAGCCTCGCTGGATAAGGTCTAGTTTTGTGCTTTAAAATATATATCCATGTGATGGAACTGGTCCTACATAATGGATTTTTTTTTAGGAAAGATTGTGATTACGGTACTAAATTCTTTCTGGTTCCTGCTCATACTTATTTGTCTGCTGAAAAATCAGTCCTGTACCCACTTTCCTGGGAGTAAAATACACTGAACTACATGAGAATTATTTCCAAGCAGACAGGTATAGGATTGCACTGTTAGGGAGCAATTCTAAACACATCTACTAAGGAGTAAATCACATTGCTTCCGAGTAAAAACCCATAGGATGATATTCATAGATCTGGTTCATACAAAATGACAGCCCACCACCTACAGGTGCCATTTTTGCATGGCGCTCTATGGGCACCCAGTTTACCGTTTTCAGAGACCAGGCTGCAGCACATGCCAACACATGCCACCCGGCTTCTGTATATTAAAATATTATAAACCTATGGACTGTTTTAGGGTTGTGGGTGGCAGTTTGTTAACCATGTCAACAACCCACCTTCACTGAGTTTGGATGACATGACAAGCTGCAATTGCAGCTTGAGTACTCAAAATGGCCACATGCCCACAACACAGCCCACCGTGGCTTAGCCATCGTGGGCTGTTTGATTGTGCAGATTAGCCCAGAAACTTGAGGATGGTGTAATAGAAGGATAATTGCCCATGAGTAAACCCATAATATTTTTTCTGTCCTGCTATAGTCTATAGTCAAACAAATTGTGAAGGCTTTTGAAGCACTGCAAGGACTAATCATTTTGAAATGATGCCTTTCCCCTTTCCCTTATGTTTTTGATTCAAGTTACCCCAAAAATAACCAAAATTTATACTAAATAACAATACTCACCTCAAGATGTTCTTCTGTTGCTGGAAGCCACCTTGTAAAGTAGTCTGCTGGCTCTATTGTCACTAGGGAGGGAGGGAGGCACAATACTTATGACTTTAGAAAGAGCCAAACTGTGGCGGAGGAAAAAGTATATTCCAAAGTTAACTGTTTGACAGTATGCCATGGAGGTAAAGGAGCTAATTCATGCATAACTTCACTAGCGTGAACGAGCCATTATGATAAATTAGCAGGGAAAAAATTCTCCTCCTTAACAGGTAATATTTTATATTACCAGGTTATATTTAGACAGGTGTGTTGCCCTTGTACAAATGAAGAAGCAGAGCTATTTAAGCAAAAATTTGGAGAGGGGAATTATGCTACTAAAAATAAAAATAAGATCCCTATAGATATGACATTATTTTGTAGGCTATGTGGACTATATGCTTTCTATTTGTAATAATGACAACTGAGTTTAAAGCCTTTGCCTCTCCAGGAGAGTGAGTGATGCTAATGTGAATGCTTCTCTAAGATAGGTAAAGATATAAAACACTCCTGCATCAAAGAAATGGTGATGAAAAAATATATAGTTTTATGTTGTCCTTCTTAGCTAGTAGTGTCTTTATACTTGGGTGCATATACTTGTAGAACATATAATCTTGGTCTGTGATCCAATACTCTGGTTTCCCTTCAGATAGTTTTGTGATCCGTTCCTGCTGAAAATATTGATTTGCCACCTTTTGGGGTTATGGGTGTCTTATACTGCCCTCCCCCCACTGTCTCTGTCTCTCTCTCTCTGTCTCTCTCTCTCTCTCTCTCTCTCTCTCTCTCTTTCTCTCTGTGTGTGTGTGTGTGTGTGTGTGTGTGTGTGTGTGTGTGTAAATCTATTCTAATTACTTCTGATTTTACTCCTGTTTTTCAAATTTAAGCTGCAGGTCAAAGTGACCTAGGAAGGGGACTCAGGATCTTTTCAGTTGCAGAATACAATACCGCTCAGAGCCAAATTAAACATTACCTTTTTTCCCACATAAGTAAAAAAAACCAACCCTCTATTTTAGTGGATACAGGTTTCGACCCTGCCATCCAAATTGCAGGCATGGGGGCCCAATCTGGATTGTGATCACAGCAGGGAGCAAATAGTAAAAGCCTCATCCCCCACCACACTAAAGTCCTAATCCAGATTTGATCCCCTATGTTTACTTTTCATTATGAAAAGTAACAGTCATAGATGAATGTTGTGTATTAAAGGTAACTTGTCATGCTGTTCTCAACATGTATTATTAGATCTTAGTCAATGCTGAGCTGAAGTTAGGTCCCTGAAAATATTCTCCTTTCTGTGAAAAGCAGCATCTCTTTCATTGATAGCTGTCATGCAGTTGTTAATAGCAGAATTCCTTTGTTAGAAAATTAGAATAGAAGATGGCAATCCTAATTAGAATTTGCATGAGCAGACCTGGTAACTCTAGATTTGCTGGCAAAGAGCATAAACAGCCAAACCAGCTAGATAAAATGTATCTGACGGTTTGATGAAACTTTCTGGTTTAGCCTCACCTTTTGAGTAAGCCAATGGAACACCTTGTGCAACTGCTCAGTCCCTTTTTACTGTAGCACCTTTGCCAGCCATGTCTTTCTCCTTCACCTGTCTCATCCCTGCAGTAGACAATCCTGCTCTTGGCTTTCATCTTGGCTACTGTGCTAATCCAAATTCACTCTTGTACTATATACCTAATCATTAACCAGTTGTTCATTTGGAGGAGGGGGGTTACCCTTCTCCTGGACTATGAATTTTCTTTAACCTAAGGGTGCAGTCTTATTGATTGTGGCCTCGCTGCTTAGAACCCTCTGAACTCAAAGGCTTCCAAGATGCCTATGCCCTGCCGGGCTGAAGCAGACTGTCTAACAAGGGCACTTTGGAAGCAGAAAGGTGCCTGGAAGAGGCATGGGATATCTCGTATCCTGACCTTTCCAGTCTTTTCACCTCCCTGCTCTCTGGAATGCCCCCTTCTTCCTCCAAGGTCGCTTTTCCACAGCTGGAGAGGTTCTTTCCAGTCCAGCTGCAAGGGGATGGGGGAGGGGATCAGATCTCTGACTCCCCCTTCTGAGGTTGGAATGCTGTCTCCGACCTTGGAAGTTTTTTCCGAGCAATCCTGTGGTCCCCTGGGACACTCTCTCAGGGACCATAAGATTGCTGTCTAACTCTGTTAACTGGATTAAGCTGTTAACTTGGTTATTCAAACCACACATTTGAATAACCAGTTGGACTCAGATGCTTGTGGCTTTTGGTATCTGTTAGCATGTCCATTTAGATAGTAAATGATTAGCAAAGAATCTAATGCCTACTAGGGGAGGAAATCATAGTACTTGCAAAACGTGGCTGATTCTTGAGGAGAAAGAGAAGGACAATGATATCCAAATGTATCTGTTTTACTGGTGTGTTTTCAACTGTACAGGTACGAAGCCTGGATTTGAACGACAGCAACCAAAAGATAAAATTGAGCCATTTGTGATGAACAGGTATTCCCAGTTCTTAGGGAAGAGATCATAGTTGTAGAGGTTGAAGACATGCATTGCATGCAGCAGGGTCTAGGTTGAAGTAATTGGGCATTCTTGTAGTATAGAAATCATAGCAAATGGAAGATGATAGCCTGAGCCAGTTTGAATGAATCAGTGAAAGAATAAGCAGTCTCCCCTCTCACACACACAACCGATGAAAAGGTAGCTGTATAAATATAGACATCCTGGAAAATATTGCTTTGTCTTTTCTCTTCCAGTCCATTATTCACTACAGTAACATCGCTCAGGCAAATCAATAAGCTCTTTCATACACCTTTCCCTACTCCTGTGTAAAGTAGCAGTCTGAATTGGTATTGGTTTCTTCAGGGATAAAAAACTGTGTGGCCTTCCCTGCTTCTTTACCACCACCACCCCCATCCCTCGTAATTACAGTATTTTTCACCCAAAGCTGTAGTTTCTGCTTACCGCTAACTGTGGTATTTCTGGTGCAACTCGACTGTCACATTTATTCAGACTAATGATCTTGCCAGTACACACACACTCTCTTTCTGTAGTTAGTATTTTCCCCCTAACGTGAAAGGATGAATAGTCATTAAGCCAGCATGCCTTCAGAGAGGGAGGGAGGGAGAGGCTGAATTGAAAAAGAAAACTAGCTATAGTGGAAAATTTAGAACTGCCACTATTCGAGAAGGCCTCCCAAGTACACCACATCTTCAGGCTGGAGTCCTTACAATAATTTAATAATTATTATAATGGCTTTAATGGGCCCTCTGCAACAGTCTTGTTGTAAACCACATTAAAATCTGGCCAGCTGCCATCCCATAAGAGTTCATTTATTTAGCACTGCATGTGCCATATTTCCTATTTTTATGCATGTTCAGCATCACAGTTTAGTAAAACCAGTGCGTCAATGCAATAAGGGTGTGCTGAAGGCGATAATCTTAAAATTCAGGATAACCTAGTCTAGAGTCTGAATCAGCAAGGATTTTTTGGTGTTGGGGTAGCACTGTGAAAGGAAGTGTAGACCTGATAGATGGCACCAGAGCAAACTAGAACCTGATCTACACCAAGCAGGATATTGCTCTATGAAAGTGGTATATAAAAGGCAGGAGCCACACCAAGCAGGATATATCTCTATGAAAGTGGTATGAAAGCAGTATACGGTATGTGTCAGTGGGCCCCAACTGTTGTCAGTGCACTTCAATACTGCTATAAAGCAGCAGTGTGGCTCCTGCCTTTTATATACTGCTTTCATACCACTTTCATAGTGCAATATTCTGTTTGGTGTAGATGAGGCCTAAGATGCCAAGTGACAAATACCTCATTCCCCCATCTCAAGTGACTGTGGCCAGATCTACACCAAGCAGGATATAGCAGTATGAAAGCAGTATATAAAAGGCAGGAGCCACACCAAGCAGGATATAGTGGTATACGGTATGAGTCAATGGGCCTCAACAGTTGTCAGTGCACTTCAATACCTCTATAAAGCAGTAGTGTGGCTCCTGCCTTTTATATACCACTTTCATACCGCTATATTCTGCTTGGTGTAGATCTGACCTGTGTTTCTGGATTCCTGTGGCTACTTGAAGAAAAGGAAACATTCACATACAATTTATAACTATATCAGAATTAGAAATTATAATCCAGCTGCAATCTTAATCATGTTTACTTGAAAGTTGACATCAAATTCAATAGGATGTATGACAGAGACAATAAATCTAAGATGTTGCAATAATATGAAATATACCAACTTTTCTCATTCAGATACTTACATACTTACATGTGGGCAACCTTTTCTCCCCAAAATGAATTATGGACCTTCTGTCTCCTACATTTTTGCTCTTTGGTACTGCCACTATAAATGTTGTGGCTCCCAAATTAGAGTGCAGCATCTCGAGCTCACAGATTTCCTAAATGTAGGAAAGTTAGTACAAAAATATTATTTGAGCAGAAAGCTCAGTCACACTTTTATGCACTTTTACCCTCTGGCCATGGGTTATGAAATAACAGGGTTTCTTTAACAAAAGCTGGGAGAGAGCAAGAGCATTTAGTAATGTATACTAAAACTGGAACATTAAGACTGATGATTACAGGTGATTAAGTCTGCCTCAACAGCTACTTTAGGGAGCTTTTTAGGCGGGACGGGGTCTATTTGTCAGACCCTGGTAATGATCTATTTTTGAAAGATCTGCAGATGGGATTGTGAGATGTCATTAGATCTAGGTGGGGGGGAGCGACTAATCAAGTGCATTGTTGCTCCCTGTGGCAGGATTGGGCGGGCGTCCAGGAGCATTTGTTAGGGTCGGTGAGCATTCACAGGCACTGTTGTTGTGATGGGTAATGCCTGAGGCCCCATGCTGTGAGCTTTACGGCGGCAGCTGGAGGGATAAGGGTTACCTTTGAGGCTAACCTTCCTCACCCACTCGGAGCTAAACAGCGCGAGGAGGGATCGACACCGGAAGGCCTCCCTACCCCAAAAGGGGCAAGCCTGGGGGGTGGCGCATGGAATCACGCCACCTCCCAGGTGGTGAATGGCTCGCCCATAAATGAGTAGGATGTCTGCATAGGTTTCCCATACTGCAGATCTATAATAAATGTGGCCCTGTTTTAAAATCCATTTACATGTCTTGTCTCGTTATTTCACACCCTACATTTCCGGCAACAGGTGATTAAGTCTGCCTCAACAGCTACTTTACTGGATGGAAAAAGGTTCTCAGACCTGCTGCTGAAGCAGGCAAGTTCCTTGACTAGATACAACCATAAGACTCCATTCTATCATTCAGCCATTGGCTAGCTGTGGGAATGCTGCAGGTTGTCAGGTAGATAGAACATTTGGCCCAAGACATGTTACTACCTGAGGCAAAGGACAAGATGGTGCCCCACCTCCATTCCATGTGCAAAAGGCAACCAGATTGGCAGTTGAATCTCTACTGCATCTGACACTTGACTCTCTACCACACCTGACCATATTACGGTAGCTGTATTGATTTTGAATCCTGGTTTACTTAGATCCCAATTCAACCAGATTCAGATGTGCCAAAGTGAGACAGAAATCACAAATGGGTCAATTTAACAGTTTATTGATCACACAAAGATGATATATGGAGACAGAAAAATATATACAAAGAAAGCTCACATTCCAAACAGAGCAGTCCTCTGTTTGATTGATTTCCCAGACAGGCCACACAAAGGGGTCTGGGGCAATGAATTTTGAGGGGGCCTCCCTCCCCCCTCCCTCAAATTTTTTGGGGGCTCCCTCCCTCCCACACACACACTGCTTGTCAGCAAATTGCCCCTCTCACCTCCTCAAGCATCTTCAGGAAGGAGGGAGGGAACTATATAAGCTTGTGTTTAGAGCAAGGGGAAACTCACATGCTATTAGTCTGGAGAACCTTTTGCCATCCCATGTTCTGTGGGGGCCCCAGAATACAATCAGGCATGATGACACTCTTGTCAACTGAAGTGATGTGAGCTTTTTCTGCATATTTGTTCTCCTTCCTCTTATCACCTTTGTGTAATCAAACTGATAATCTGAGACAGCTGTGACTTTGTCTCACTTCAGCAGTCCATGAATCTGGTTTGACTAGGACCTGACAGGATCAGGACCCACAGTCTGAGTCAGCAGCTTAGGAAGTGTAGGACAGGCCACATGGCACACACAGCTCTGTCCTCCAACAACTCAATACTGCTCCCCACCACCCAACATCTGCCACCGGAGGCAACCACCTCACTTTGCCTAAGGGAAGGGCTGGACCTGGCATGGGGAAGGTGAGTCAGAAGGCCACAGATACATGTTGCTTCACTCTCCCTTCTCACAGCTCTCTTGTTTCCTCCCCCCCACACACACTCACACACACACCCTCATTCCAGTACGTTCTGTGTTCGCTTCATTTCTCCTCACAAAAATGTTTCTCCTTTCATCAGTCTCTTCCAATTTCTCTTCTTGCTCAAAAAGATTCCTTCTGCACAGGTCCATCAAGGTATACTTGGGTCTCATTCCTATGCCTGACTGTCTGGGGAATGCTGGGAGTTGTAGGATTTTTTTTATCTAAACATGCATAGGATTGCATCGTTAAATGGTTAATATTGTTTAATATTGAATCTAGAATTAGTATTGTTATCCAGTGGAGACTGGTGGCTCTGATTTCGGTGGGGCTGATTCTGACTGAAACCCAGAATGGATTCACAGCCCCACCGAAATCTCTAATAGACTTTCAAAACGGTTTAGTTAAGCATCTACTCAGTGAAGGTGAATAAATTGCACTGCTGCTCCAATATGTGCCCTCCCTACTTGAGATCCATGTGTTGTGATTGGAACATTAGCAACTATTGGAGTAGACAATAGGCAGTGTAATTCAACAAATCAACTAGACATGTATTCACATGTGATCTCTAGAGAAGACAAAACCCATGAAATAAAATATGACAGATATGGAACCAGACTTATGAGTGAACAGGAACTGAGGTTACGAAGCACACATAGGCCTTGTTCAGAAGGCACCTTAAACCACCACTTTAGCCACGGTGAATAAAGCAAAAAGCCTTATTCACCGTGTTTAAAGCCATGGTTTAAGGTGTCTTCTGAACAGGGCCATAGAAAGGTGGGGCACATGTGGGGCATGTTGAGCATGGGATAACTTAAAAGCTAGTAGCTTTTCATTTTCAAAGCTACTAGTTTATCAAAATGATACCGTTGTGTTGCATCATTTACCCCAGGGCCTGTGCTTTTCATGAATATATTTGCCTCCTGTGAAAAATGCAGAGAATAAGAGGCAAAGAAGTCCAAGCTCCCCAACCCCTTTTAGAATGTGGCTGGGTTCAGATGACACGATAAGCAACAGTTGCTTAATTAGGCAACCGACAGTTGAGTTGCTTATTGTGTCATCTGTCGGGCAACACACAACTGACAGTTGCCTAATTTAGCAAAACAAGCAATGGAGAAAAACAACGGGCTGCTCCATTAATTATCCAGACATCCGTTGCGTCACGTGTCATCTGGTGGGCTCCGTTGTCTACTTTGACACGTCAAGTGCACTATTTTGGCAACCTAAGAGTGCCCGAAAGTGCCCCAGCCACTCTGCTGCAATCAGCACAACTTGCAATGGTTGCTGGGATAGAACCGGGAGGACTGAGGGAGGGGGGAGGGGGAGCAATGGCCAGCCGGAATGTCACTCAACTGCCATGTTGACTATTAATGTACTTGATGGGAGCATCAGCCGCTCGACGGGGACAAGGCAACATGTCCTCTGGGGGGTACCTGCGAAATAACGCATTGTGAGTTGCCTATTCCCCCCCTCCGTTGACTAAAATGTTATCTGAACGCAGCCTGTGAGTAAGCTTCTTGCCCTACCTCTCAATTGCTTTTGTGATGTCTTCATGCCGACCAATCTGATTTGGCTTCATGGCATCGTGACTTAATCATGTCAACTATATATAATCTGTGATTGACTAGGACAATTTGTGGTGGGTAGTCTGCTATGAATAGAAAAAGCAAGCTTTGGGACAGGAACATCTGCTCAGTTCATACGAAGAAGAATTTTATAATTCCTTTGAGGAGAATTTTATTTGAAAGTTGATGGGATATTTACTTTGAATTTAAAGAAATACTGTCTTGGATCTGTAGCTTTTGTTCTTCATTGCCCTTCCTTTTTGCTTTTCTCCCTCACTCCGTTTCTCATGTGTTTGATCTGTTGAACATGAAGAACAACCACTGCTGCGGTTTCTTTGTTTTGCAAGTGTGTTTCTGTTTACAATATAATTAATTGTAGAAACATGCTTTTAATATTTTAAACGTCTCACATTTCTAGCATAAAGTCCCTCTTCTGACATAGCATGTGGTGCTCATACAGTGCAAATGCATACAGGTGTAAACATTATATTGGCTTTCATTATCCATATAACTTTTTCGAGGTTAGATCTCTGAGCAAGATAACCACATTCCCGTCAGATCCTGTTGATACATTTATATGGACCAATTCTGATACAACGTTCTGGCATGGTTACGTCAACAAATCGACTTTCATGCACAGCTACAGTATACTGGATCTAGCCTTGCTGTTATGTATGTATTTGTCAATTTTGTATCCTGCAATTTTGTATTTCTGTTAGCTGCCTTGAGTGGTGCAAAAGGCAGCTAACAGTAATAATACAAATATAAGAAAATATAAGAAAATACAATAGAATACAAATTACAATGCACAAAAATAAGACAGGTAACACATCAATAAACAACCAGTTAAAACCAATTCAAACATATTTACAAGTCAGCTTATGAGCCAAAGTCCTTTTTAAATAAATGTCTTCATCTACTGATGCAAAGTCATAGGGCTAGCAGGGTCTCCCATCCTTTGGCAAGGAGTTAGAGCTAGGCCAATAATGTAGGGCCCAAATATATCCTATGTTATTAATTACATGTTTGTGTTGGACTAAACATAGGCTGAGGCCTAATAGCATGGTTTCTCATGCACTGTTTCTCATAACAATGACATTTTCTAGCCATGTGTTTTGGGCAGATTGCATGAATATCTGCACTGGTTTTCCTTGGCCCATTAGGTCCAACATGATTTGTCATCAACATGATCCACCTGAATGGCTGGGATGGAAGATGTAGGTGTTATCAATATCAGAACAAAGCCACAGAAACAACAGTAGGGTTACCATATTGCCAAGTTGGCTGATTTCACCAGTATTCCAGCCATGGTATCCCATGCTCATTTACTTCATCAGCTGTCCTGAATTTCCAAATTTCATTACCAAAGGGAAAAAAGAGTAAGTCTCTAGCCATGGTAGAACACAAGATACAAGGCAAAGTGTACTACTCTGTCCATTCATCTTGTTATAAAGCTGGCCTAAGTGAGCATTTGTAAATGATATCTTTGTCATTAAGGTGCTTGACTCAGATGTCCCTGCCAATTCTCTGCATCTGATTCTGAAAGATATTATATATATATTGTTATTTCTCTAAGCATGCATGTGGTTCTCTTTAGTTGGACTCTTACAGGGTAGGTTAATGCATGTATCTCTATCTCTCAAGGGTTTACAGTGTTAACTATATAATATCTCTAGACACCTGCACTCTGAAAATGTGCCTCAATGCATGTCTGATCTCCTGTGCATAGTACAAAGCTTCCACATACATAAACATAAGGAAGTTAAAAAGCAAAATCTCAAGTTACAAGACCTTATGCAGGCATTATCATATTTTACCAGATGACTGTTTCACATATTTTAAGTAGTATACGTATCAGAGAAAAAATCAATGGCATAACAATCATCTTGAAGAATTAAACATGAAATCTGACAAAGGAGATATTTCTTCTAAAAACTGATACTGGTTTTATCCTACTTTAACTGCCATGACTTTCCCCAAAGAATTCTGGGAATTGTAATTTGACTAGGTTCTGAAAACTATTTTATTCATCTCTTGCAGAACTATACTTAGGCTGACCATATGAAAAGGAGGACAGGGCTCCTGTAACTTTAACAGTTGTAGAGAAAAGGGAATTTCAGCCAGTGTCATTTGTATGCAATTAGTTCCTGGTGAAATTCTCTCTTCATCACAACAGTTAAAGTTGCAGGGGCCCTGCCTTCTTTTGTATATGGTCGCTCTAGTATAGTGCGTGCAACTTTAACTGTTGTGATGAAGAGGGAATTTCACCAGGAACTAATTGCATACAAATGACCCTGGCTGAAATTCCCTTTTCTTTACAACTGTTAAAGTTACAGGAGCCCTGTCCTCCTTTTCATATGGTCAGCCTAACTATACTTCCCCTTAACCTTTGCTGAATTAACCCCTTGGCTCTTGCAGAACTATTCTCTTTGCCTAGATGGTCCAGTGTATCTTGTTGCTTGTTTCATTTCATTTATTACATTTTAATTTTGTCATTCTTCCAAGGAACTCAGCGTAGAATGCTTGGTTCTTTCTTCTCCCTATTATCCTCACAACAACCTTTTGTAGTAGGGTGAAACATAGTGATTGGCCTAAGGTCACCTAGTGAGCTTCACGGCTGAATGGGAATTTGAACCCAGAACTCCCCAGTCCTAAGCCTGTTTGATAAGATGTTAACGTCCTACTAGTAAAAGTGTGTCTCTTCTAAAGTGCCTATTCATTAAATGCTCTCTGGAACTTTGCCTTTGATCTTCATTTATAGCTTTATGCTACTTATCTTATTCATGGGCTATTTTTACATGAGTGTCACCTTTATACCCTGCCTGTGGATTGCCATTGTTGAAAAGGGATACTAGATTAGATGCAGGGCTGGCCCCGACCATTAGGCAAGGTGAGGCAGTTGCCTCAGGCGGCAGATGCTGGAAGCCAGCAGGAAAGTGTTCAAGGAGAGAACTGTGTGCTTTGCTGCCTATTCTGTTCCTGCTGAGTTAGGCTGCTGCCTTCAGGTTCAGTGGAGAACATTGTCCTACCATCAGTGTTGAAGGCAGTTTCATCTGCAAGTCCAGTCAGCTTTTGTACATGGAATGAGATGGGGTGTCATCTTGTCCTTTGCCTCAGGCAGCAAAATGTCTTGGGCTGGCACTGATTAGATGGGTCCTTTGTCTGATCCAGCAGGGCTTTATTTTATACATATGCATGTAACTTGTATTTGCACCCTGAAAGGCTAAATGTTCCGGGTCATTTGGTGTTTTTCACCTATATCATCACAAAAAGTGATAATTGACACCTGAAGATCAACATACGTTGATTTGATCTGAAATTAAAGCAAAAACTAGCCTATAGACTCTTATTTGCATCCCCACTGCATGAAAGAAATGCAGTATTCACTTAACCTACCCCTTCAGGAAAAGTCTGAATGAGTTAATAGTTGGAGAGACTCACAATATTCAAACTGCATGCTGATCACCCACTCACTAGTTGGCAGTAATTAGACCTTCATATATATATATATATATATATATATATATATATATAGTGTGTGTGATTTATCTCTAAGATATCTGATGTCAGTGTTGACCTATGACATCATTAGTGGAAATCTAAAAGATTTTGCAGGTAACAACCAATAACTTGGTAGTAAAAGTAAACTGGACATTATTGTTCTGCTTTGACTCTGGAAGTGCTTGAAAAAATTCTTTGTTCGTAAATGGATACAGGGCACTTCAAAAGATCATATTCTCATGTCATGAAGCTGCAGGCAAGAAAAACAATTATAGGATCCTTGTTACTGCAAGGGAATTGTGCATTTGGGGAGCACTTACGGTTATGACATCTAGGTATTCGGGTCATATCCAAACCATTACCTCTGTCTGCCATTGTACACATGTTGCAGTCAGTGTCTGAAATTTGGTCAACATCGAACATTTGCATGTGAATGTTGGTAACTCCCAAACAGCATTCTGTATGTGTCCACATGAGAGTCACTGGTGAACATTCACAGTCACCTAAAAGACTTAAGTGCAGGGACGGAGGGGGAGGGATTGAATTAAATGACCACCATTGTTTTATTGGTGTTTTATTGGTATTTTAATGATGTATGGTTTTATGTGCTTTTAATCAGTTTTGTATTTTATGTTTAGTGCTGTTCCCCGCCTCGATCCGTTGGGGGAGGCGGGTAATAAATAAATATATTATTATTATTATTATTATTATTATTATTATATCCACCTGCTATGGACACTCAGGCCAAAATTAGGTTCTTCCTGCTTCCATGTAGCCTTCCAGAGGTTGCTGAAGTGCATCTCCCATCAGCCCTAGCTAGCATGGCCAAAGATCAGGGATGATGGGAATTGCAATCAAATGTCATCTGGAAGGCCATATGTTCCCCACCCCTGATGTAAGCCAATTTAGGACTAACTGTCTTGGGATATAAGAGAGAGAAAAATGAAATAAACTCATCAGCACCGTCACCGGTTGCTTCACCACCTTGGACTAGGCCCTTCCTTTTTTCAGGTAGGCCGTTCAGAACCAAATGCCTTGTGACCACAAGAGGAAGTACATAGGAACATAGGAAGATGCCTTATACTGAGTCAGACCATTGATCCATCTAGCCCAGTACTGTCAACACTGACTGGTAGCAGCTCTCCAGGGTTTCAGGGAGGAGCTTTTCCAACCCTTCCTGGAGATACAGGAGGTCAAATGTGGAACTTTCTGTGTGCAAAGTAGGTGCTTTACCACTGAGCTACATCTAACTTTCTGAGATGCCAGGGATCAAACTCCAGACGTCCTGCATGGAACGCAGATGCTCTGACACTGAGCCACAGCCCCCTATGTGGGCACTTTCACAATCTCCATCTGCTGCAACTGGTCTCCTCCCTTTCATATCAGGCTATTTAAAGGCCAAATACATGGCCTTTAAATGGGGGTCCTGAGATTGGTTCTGGATGGTTTATTTATTCTCTTCCCTTTCATTTATGACCTCAAGATTGGGAGAAGGAGTTGAACAAAGGCAGGGAGGCATCCAGGGAGCTTTATCTGAGGACTAGACAAATTCATGGAGGATAAAGGCTATCAATAGCTACCAGTCGTGGCAGCTATATATTGCTTCCAATATCAGGGGAAGTATGCCTCCGTATACTAGTTGCTGGGGAACATGAGCAGGAGAGTAGTATCGCATTCTTGTCCCATTTGTGGGCTTCCCACATTCTATTTACTGTGTAAATAGAATGGTGAACAAGACACACTTTTGGTATGACCCAGCATAGCTCTTCTTGTGTTTATATTATGGGGAAATGGGCAGTAATGAAGACACAAAAATGTTAGTGGAAATAATGAACTCTTTTTAATATTCTCTGTTTTCTTACGTAATCCAAACGTAATACATAGATAACCTATTGGGAATGGATGCTGGGGAAATTGCTGTAAACCATATGAGACATGGTAAGGTCTAAATATGTTTTTGTTTTATATGCACACATAAGCAAAGGGGAAAGTTAGTGACAGTCATCTAGGATTGTCAGCATCATGTATAAATGTCAGCATCCACCAAATTCCCAGTATTTTACATTCACCATAAAATATAAACTAGCTGAGAGAGCCAAGTTCAAGGGGGCAGATAAAATCCATTTGCATATGCATATAAATTCAAATGTATGTACATTATAAATGTTCTCACCAGCTCAGAAAATAGCTGGAATGGTGGAGAGGAATAAAATAGGCAAGATAGCAGCCTAGATCAGTGCAGCTGGGATCTTGTTTGGATTTTGTTGTGTTTGTTTGTTTGGCCAGTACAACATAATGGTCATAGGAAAAACTGGTAGCTGTACTACTGTGAGTAGGACAAAGTATGGAAAGATCCACACAGACTCTACTAAAGGAAGCAGGCAAGTTTAGTGCGCTTGAGGACTTGGTTTATTGAAATTTGACTACACTAAATAAAAGATTACCTAGCTCAGGCTCTGATCCCCAAGATAGACTCTTAAAATGAACAGCAGTTACCCTGCATGTCACATAAATCCAACAGAAACTTAATATAGCATGTTAATAAAAGAACCACCAGGAGTTACCTTGAAAGCATTCTCCATTTTGTCTTTCTGCAGCCCGTAGAGAAAAAAGGGACTTTAACACCTTTTCCTTGCACATTAGTCTGCATGCTTACATCTTGACAACCAACTTCATAGTTTAAGTGGCACAGCTCTTTAATATCTCCATTATGTAATTTTCTTTTGGAGTCACATTCAGTTTTCAGATAAAGAAAAAAGAATTGTTTTAGGCTGCAATCCTTTTCCTCTTGAGTTTACTTCTGAATATATATGTTTAGGATTGCACTGCTAGGGATGAAAGAAACACAGGGTTTTGTTTTCATGAAAGGCTACAACGCATGGTAACATTGTATACAATAAACTGCAAGATCCGAAGTCACAGTCAAGAGAACTGGGACACTGTATGGGCAGGGGAGCTGTTTCTTACCATCAGCCATGTCCTCGCCCAGCATTGTTGCCTGCTGTGGGCTGGACTGTTGCTCCTGCTATCTGGGAGAACCTCTCCTGGGCTGACTCAGAACGTGAACCAGCTCTGCTTGATTCTGGGAAAAGACATTTATCTACCGGGCCACAAATGGGGTAGTGATAGCACTGTGTTCACTGTTTCTATTTGGTTCAACAATACTCATATCTCCTACTAGGACCTGGTGACACCACTTGAGATTAAATTCAGGGTTGTCTCCCCTGTGGTTGCCACGACCCATCTGGACTGATCTCACAACCTACTTTTGGGTCACGACTACCGGTTGAAGACCACTGGTCTAGGGCATAAT
This sequence comes from Anniella stebbinsi, assembly GCA_029215795.1. NCBI lineage: Eukaryota > Metazoa > Chordata > Lepidosauria > Squamata > Anniellidae > Anniella > Anniella stebbinsi. The sequence continues at coordinate 210,353,613 of JARDYH010000004.1, forward strand.
CATTTAGGACATTGAGAAATGTAATCTCTTTGTTGTGACTGGAACATGCATTTATGTAGTCAATGTGGAGGCAATTCAACTCACCCGCTATTACAACACTTCCTCATTTGGAGGCCTCCCTGATTTTGTTTTTCATCTCAAGCTCACTCTGAGAGTTCCAGATTAATTTGGGAACCCTGTATTGTCACCCACAATGCTTCTGTAGAGGAGTCAGCCACTAGTCTGTTTGACGCTATGCTCTCTTTCAAGTACAGAGCAACGCCTCCTCCAGTATGCTATTCGCTATTGTTCGTATAGAGTTTATATCCAGAGATTACCGTTATCCCACTAGTTCTCTCCGTTCCACCTGGTTTTTGTAATGCCCACTATATCTAGATCCTCCTTTAAAACCAGGCATTAGCATAGAAACACCTATACATGGTGTCCCTGCCCAGATGTCTCTGGCATGTGCATCTTCTGCTATTGCACTTAGAGCTCTTTGACCGGCTATCATTTTTCACCATGTGCTCATGGCCTATTTCTTTCCCATCTCCATTTGGGCAATTGGAAACATTTTCATCTTCATCCCCTAGAGATGATTCAACCCAAACTGAATGCTTCCCAGCTCCTGTCTGCTTTCCCCCAGAGTTAAGTTTAAAAGCTGCTCTGTAACCTGTTTTAATGCTTAGTGCCAACAGTCTGGTTCTATTTTGGTTCAAATGGAGTCTGCCCCTCTTGTACAGTCCCGACTTGTCCCCAAATGCTCCCCAGTGCCTAACAAATCAGCAATCGTCCTGCCTACACCACAGTTTCATACATACATTGAGACTCTTCGGCTTTGCTTATCTAGCTGGCCTTGTGTGTGGAACAGGTAGCATATCAGAGAAAGCCACCTTGATGGTCCTGGATTTCAACCTCCCACCTAGCAACCTAAATTTGGCTTCCAGAACCTCACAACTGTCATTGGTACCAATATGAACCATGACAGCTGACTCCACCCCAGTTTTAAGCTACCTAGATGGAGTGTAATATCTGCAACCTTCACATCAGGTAGATGATTTGCCATGAGGTCTACACACCCATCATGAACCCAGCTGTCTTTGTGTCTAATGATCAAATTTCCCACTGGGGCTTGAAAAGATAATGATTGAAAATGTGTCTTTCCTGGAGGAGGAAATGTAACCTTTTTTTTAACTGCAGCAGGGAAGGAAAAGGTTAAATTCCCCTTCCACAATGGCTGTGATCCTACTAATGATCACAGACACACACACCTCTGATGCTACTTGCATTTTTAAAATACCTGCATGCTAAATGCAAGGATGAGTTTTCTTTCTAGTGAGTTTGGCTCACTAGACAGATGACAATTCCCACCATACTTTACCTTTTGCTCATAAGACTTCACTGCTAGAATTTGGTCCTCTGTTAGGTATGCTTCTCACAACAAAACTACAATTTCTCTCTATGAACTCTCAGTGCTACAAAGTTTAAAGCTGAAATAGAGACCAAAATGATTTTTAAAAAATCATTGTCAGTATGGGAAAAAAGGAAAAGGTAATTGAAGTTTCAACAAAGCCTTAAGTCTAACTGTGCCCTAGTTTTTCTTCCCTAAAACTGGAATGATTAATTCCCATCACTCTGAATAATTTGAGATAATTTAAATGCAAGGGTGTATCCAAGTGTTGAACTAATGGCACTGTAACTATTCCAGCAGTAAACACACAAGGAATTAGCAACAAACACTACTAAAACCTTTGAAAATACTTTTTTTTGTTGTTGTTTCATCAAAAGCCACTTGAGGCATCTTAAATTACTTTTTTCTCAAAGCAAGTTACTGACTGTGACACCAGCTGCTCAAGGCACAGATCAGCAGTGCCAGCAACTATTTTGGAGTCAAATTCAACAGCACCTTTTTCTACATTTACCCTAGTAAAGAAACGTGGTAGTGATAGTTGGAAGTCCCTCAGGTACTTGCCATGCAGCAGCGCCAATACCGTGAGCAAAATACATCAAGGAGGAAGGAGAACAAATCCCTGCTTTGCACTGCTCTCACTTTGAAGCTGGGAGAAAAGTCATTTTTCATTATTACAGGTACTAATCTCAGCAGATTTGCCTCATTATCAGAAGAAAATGCCCTTTCTTATTATCTGAAAGATCAGATAGGCAAGCATGAAAAAACAAACTTTCTAAAGAGATGGCCAGGCTCACATCTTGTGAAGAAGCAGTCCTCAATTGCCAATGTTTTGTATGTCAGCTCCAAATATTTTCTTGGTCATTCCCAATCCTATTAAAATTCTGAATTAGAAGTCGTTTCAGAAAGATGCTAAATATTTTTGATTTAAAGTAAATCCCTGTTCTCAAAAGTGTTTCTTTAGAAACAGTGGTGAGGGTTATCTTTATATGCATTTTTTTTCCAGAACAGCTGCATTAAGTCAATAAACAACATAATCTAAAATTTTGGCATTGTTTCCCTGCCCCCTAATCACACTGAATTACAAAGCCATGGTTTGCACATAGTGTCGGCCCACCATTACCCTAAATCTGCCATCTGAGTTGATTCAGATGAATACTCACATCATGTGATCTCTCATCGGTGAAGTACTCAATGCTGGGTGGCTCTCGGCCAAATGTGTGAACTGACTGTATTGGAACCTGAAGGGCACAGTCCAGTCTACTGTGTACTGTGCCATTTCAGGGATCCACATAGAGTAGATGTGGGCAATGTGTGGTCTGTGAGCCACATGCCATCTGCAGATATTTCAACTGTAGCCTCTGGGTGTTCTCTTGCTCCTATGAAATGTGCTAGCCTCTTTTCCCCTGCCACAAAGCCTGTACATCAGTTGTTTGACAGGCTAGTGCTAGAGAAGCCAGTGTACAGGGATTACTTTCCCCACATGCCATCCTTTCCATCACAATCACACTCTTCCACATTCATCGATTCCTCCCTCCACTTGGCCCACATGTTAGGGCATGCGTAGAATCTGCTGAACACTGTCAGCTGAAAGTAGCTTTCTCTGAGGTACATGACTATGCAATTTCAGAGAGTGAGGCACTCTGAATGTTGTGTATATTTCTGCTGTGGATGCACTGTCTTCAACGTCGTCTTTCTTTTTGGAAGAGAAAGCAGTTTTGCATTCTCTTGAATCTGACCAATGTCAACATTGACGCTTATGCACAGGAAGCCACAACTTTGAAAAGGTTGTTTTGGCACCAACCAATGATCTGGAACAGTATTCAATATCCCTTGGGTATTCTAGACCCATACAAAAGATGCATTCCCAAATACGTCTATGAAGTGCTTACTTGTACGTTGATGTCTGAAGCATCAACAACCATGTGTAAGGCCCCATGCCCTTGCCTCGCACACATATTGTGTTCACAGAGACAGTCAGTGGGGAATGACTGGAAAAACAGTACGGTGCCGCTTGGGTATGAGAAAGCACTGACCAAAACATTGACAATGGTGCTTATATTACCAATTTTTGAGCCCAATCCTGCAAGGTTTAGCACAAAATTAGGTCTGAAATGGAAATGCATTTCTTTATGGGGCAACCAAACACCACTTGTAGGGTCCTTTCAAAGGATCTCCCATTCTCACACCAAGGCTCAAACACCTTCAGAAGCCTCATGGGACTAATAATTGCTAGCCCAATAAAGTTTGAAATGATAGAAATCCAAAATTCTTACAGATTACAAGGTTTTCCACGAACACCTGCTGCTTTCCATTTACTATTTCTTTATTTCATAGTTCCTCGATTCATTCATTTCAAGTTGTGCTGTTCAGAGAGGTATACCTGGAAATAGTACCAGTGTCCCACTCTGTTTCTGACAATTGTCAAACATTTCACTTTCTGAGCAACCAACATTGCAGTGTTTTTTTGCCAAAAAGAATTTATTCAAACACAAGTGGAACTACTTAACTCCAGGTGGTGCCTGATCTTCAAGTCCAACTGATCTCACTGGGAACTTGATTCCAAGTAAGCTTGTCTCTGTTGGCAAAAAGCAAAGCAAAATAGTTTTCCCCATTGCAGGAGTTGCAGGACAGATTCCCTAGAAGACAAAAAAAAAAAGTGCCGAAGTGTTGCATTATCCCTGGAAATCAGGAATAAAAATCACTTTTCATGCTATTTGTCTCTAGAAGGGGGAAAATGTGAATTGTATTGTGATTTTGTCAATGTTACACAAAGCCTTCAAAATCTAAAATAAATTACTGTATGATCTCAAGGCTCCTATTGATTTTCTAATGATCTCAAATGGAACACATTCCATTTCCAACTCCCTGGCAAATTGCTTGCTCCCTGGAGAATTCCTATTGGATTTCTTTTAGAGGGAAGGTTAAAACCAGTCCCCGGAAATCTAGGGGAAGAAGGGAGCGGGGGAAGAAGGCTTTTGCATGAGCTGAGCTCTGGGTAAATGGGTATTTAACCTCTGACCAATGATGGCAAGCCTGTTTCAGTTCTATTAGGCCAACAGCAAGCTACTATAATTAAATTTTAAAAAACCTGTTTAGAGCCCTGCTGAATATGTCCTGGGAATTAAAGCATATGGCAAGGATTGGGGGGAAGAAGACTTTCCATATGCTAATGACCCTTGATGTCTGAAATAAATTAGATCCATTAGAGTTTATGCTCAATAAAAGAAAGACTTTAAGCACTCCAAAGTTAGTGACTCGAGACCGATTTTTGGCTCTGAAATTCAATCTGCCTACTTATTAATTCTTAGTGAGACTCCTGAGCAGACAGGAGATGCAAAATTGTAATAGTGTGCTGAATCAGAATTTTAAAGTACTGTGGGTTTCCTTTCCTTTTCCTTTTATTTTTCTTTTTAAATTTAACCATTCTTCATGTGTGCTTTTTTTTAAAGTTCCCTTCGTTAATTTGATTTTGTTCCCATCTTTGTTTTCTTTTAAAGGTTTCATTTACCCTATTTCAACTGAACAGAGAACACAGAATGAATATGGATTTTCTTGTAAGTGTTGTTTGATATTACGTTCTTGGATACTAATTTGCTGATCCAAGATTTACTTTCAGCCTAGTTGTATGTATATCAGAAAAGAGAGGTTCTGCATCCAGAGAGAATTATATTTTGCTTGTTTTAAAGAGGTTCACTGGCTGCTAAGTTAGCAAAACCAGTGTAGGTAATCGGATGGCAGACAAGAGGGCCAGGAAAGCATGTCGAAGAAATAAATGTAGAGAAAAAAAATTATTCAGATCCAAGCAAAAAAAGGAAACTGGAAAGCTTAAAGTGATTGCAAACATTTGATTTTGTTTAAGGAGAAAAAAATAGCAAGATGGAATGTCTCCCTGGCTGATTTTGCTTCTACTTTTGTCTGAGAAGGCTGCTGACAGATGGAATAAAATAAATGGCAGCATTTTCAAAATGGTACCTTTTAAGTTCCATTAGCACAGGGTAAATTGAACTTGGTCATTCCCTCCTGGACATCCTTCAATTTTCACCTGTGCTACTGGGAGTCAGCTGGGGACTTAAAGAAAGCAGAGAACATTTTTTTAAAAAAATATATGCTTTTTAATGTGGTTTTTGAGACTGAAAAGTGACATGCTAAAAAAAGATTTTTATACGTTTATATTGAGCAACTTCAGTCTGCTTAAAAATAATAATGATAGGATTCCTTTTCCCAACACCAGAAGTCTGCATCAAATTTCTGTCACATATTGAAGCCTTTTGGAAAGATATCTGGAAGGGGAAGGAAGCAAAGAGTGGCATTAAGTATTACACTGGGATTAGTGAAGGAGACGTGTTACAAGCAGATAGCGGAAAGTCTCACAAGCTGGCCTGGTTCCCACAGGAGAACTACAGAAAATCCTGGCTTGCTTTTAGGGATTTTGTAGTACTCTGTACTGCATTCTGAGAATGGATGCAGCTAAGTGAGTAAGCTGGGGAATATCAAGTTCAAACCTCAATTTAGCCATGAACCTGCTATCTCTCCAGTTCAATCCCACTCCACCTGCGATATGGAGGTAATAATAGTGGCCTACCTTACAGAGTTGTTGCAAGGCTTGATGTGAAGCACTTTGAACATTCAAAATGGGCTCTACACATGGTTCGTTTCTTCATTTGTTTAGCGAATTTCTACCCTGCCGTTCAGTAAAAGAAAAAGGAAAAGTTTCAGGGTGGCTTACAGTCTAAGTAAACAATGACAATAGCAAACAATATGAGAAAATCACAATTACAAAATTTAAACAGCAGAACAACATCAAAGAACACATATGCAAAAACAAAAGGAGCCACTACCCCAGAATCATATAAATTTGGGGGAAATAGAAAGGTGTGAGAGATTGTGCAGGGATGGAGATCCATCCGGGCTTGTTCTGATATTACTCCACCTGAAAATGGGGCAACGAAATTTCAGAAATGGATGGGACAGGAAACCAGGGCTGAGTGGTGAGTCCAAGCTGCAGAAGTTGCTATATTAACAGTGTGGGGAAGATAGAGAGGAGACAGGCAGGGAAGTGTGAGAGCTGGAAGTCCAAGTAGAGGAGACTGATAAGGACCTAGCCAAGCTTTGTTTTCCTGGGGTTTGGTGAGTCTTATAGTGCTGGGAGACAGATTTCTTAAACCAGAAAGGAGGTATATAAAAGCTTTAACCTCTGTGATGAGCTATCCTTTCCTAGCCCAAGATTAAGACTGGGAGATATTTAGCTCTCCGAAGGATTGTAGAGATGCTAAATTGGAGTCTTATCATGGAGTTTGCCTGGTGCTGAAAAGGCATTGAATTGAGAGAGTATTCCAAAGCTGGGGCATATTCACCAAAAAAAGGCCCTCTCACTACTCACCAGGTCAGGTACCTGGGGAAGAGCCTTCAACAGTGATCTTAATGAATAGGCAGGTAGATGTAAAAAAAGACAATTCATCAAGTGTTGCTTTGCTGTGTGAACATAGTCCTCATTTCATCCTCCATCCCAGGGCTTAAGTCCAGGAAGCTCTTCAAGGCATGTTGACATTTCACTTTGTTCTGCCATTGTTGTTCTTGTTGTTCTTGGTCTTAAATGTAGTCTTCTACAGGATTTGTTCCTGTCAGCCCAGGTTTGAAGCTGCAGCAACCTGACTTATGTAGTTCTTTCCTTTTTCCTTGGGCAGCTGCTGTCAGCCCTCTGCTCCTTCCAGAAGGCAGCCTTTTTCCAACCTAATTGCAGCATCCTCCCAAAATTGTCCCCTTGTGCTGCAGTTAAGCTTGAAAAATGCTTTCCATTGGTGTCAATGGGTTTGGAAGAAAGGTACCATGCTGTTGAGCAACAATACACCCACACTCAATATACTCAATCTAGGGAATGCCCATGAAATTCATATGTTGATGAGGTTTCCTTTACATTTCGCTGGAGAAAGTGTTTCTGCAATTGCTTATCTCAATGTGTAGAGCTATCTCATTTGTTACAGACAGTGAAATTATGTACATGTATGCAGGGGAATTTTGTTTTCATAAGTGACTATCTAGCTGGAAGCTTTGGAAATTGTCACAGTAATAAGCTCTAATTCTCTTTCATATCATAGAACTTCTGTCCGTTTAGAATGTGTCTTAAGAATTATACACATCAAATACCAGGTTTGAGAGAAGCACATTGTTTTCCATAGCTTGTTTAGTTTAAGGTTGTTATAGCAAGTAAAGCATTGAATGCAGGAGAAAATGTAAACAAGAAGGTCTATTTTATGATCAGATGCCCTGCTGTATTAGCATTGTTCATTTCACCGTGAACAGCTGTAGTGAATACTTCTTTTGACTCAATTTGTTTTGTTCATCTGGTTCTAAGTACATTATTCTGCCTATTTACAAGGAAGATAGAGACATAGATAAAGCAAGGAGAGACAATTTTTATGCTGTAAGCCATCTTAGGAAGACGATGGTCTTGAAAGGCAGCTAAGAAATGGATTACACAAATAAGTTAAATAAAATAAATCAAATATTTTTTCCTACTGAAAGGCAGTGTATATAGAGTTTTTGAACTTGATTTTAAATTAACCAGTAAAACCAGTAGTAAGCACCTGTAGGGGATGCTAGCAATGTAGATGTAGATGTCTGAAAGTTCCTGAGATTCTAATGTTTTATGTTTTTGTGTCCCAACCCTGATCCCCCTTTTTTTCCAGCTGCCCCCGATTCGGACGATGTCGCTCTCTACGTCGGAATTGTGATAGCCGTGATTGTGTGCCTAGCTATTTCAGTGATTGTTGCCTTGTTCATCTACCGGAAGAACCACCGGGACTTTGAGTCAGATATTATAGACTCCTCTGCTCTAAATGGTGGATTTCAGCCCGTTAATATCAAAGCTGCAAGGCAAGGTTAGTTTCCACTCGGCATTGAGCAAATCCAGGTATACACCATAAGGAAACAGTCCCCAGGGTCATATGAATCATATTTGCTGAAAGGGCCCAGGCACTCTATAAGGAATAAATAATGCATATTCATTTTTTGCCCCCTGGGGACAAGCATTAAAACCCAGGTAGTGACATTTGAGAGTTACGGACAAGCAGTGAATCAAAAGGATAAAGAAAGAGATATGGAAAAATGTGTCTTTGCACCGACTGATGTCAGTTTACTCTCTCCTCACTCGTCCTTCCTACTCCTTTTTCAAATCCAGTGGTTTCTCTTCCCTGCTGGCTAAGCTAGGCCTAATCCACACCCAGCAGGATAGACCACTATGAAAGAGGAATGAAAGCAGGATATAAGAAGCCGAATATAGCACTATGAAAGTGGCACAGAGATTGGTCCGATGTGTTTGGAGTCTATTTACATTTTCTCAGGAGCAGCAGACTTAGTCCTTTTGATGATAACCAAAACTATATTCCACACAGCTTCTGACATCATGTCATGGACAACTTTTTAAAGAACTAAATCAGTTGTTTCTGAGGAAGGTTTAATAGACTCAAAACACACTGGGCCAATAATCCACACTTTATGCACCTTTGACGTCTCCTGTTACTGTTCTTCGATGCTAGTATACCGCTTATCCTACACACAAATACCCTTATTTTGTAGTCTACCACTTGCAAAGAATAACTGAGGAATGCAGGAACGCCTGATCTTTGCACCGACACTGAGGCCTATAGAACTCATTTGACTGCATATTGTGAACTGCCCTGGAATAGATCCGAAGGGCAGTAAACAAATGCTTTGACTAAAACATACAACACCCAGCCTCAGAAATCCAGTTGACAGCAGTGGGAAAGGGATTCATCCGTCCTCGGTTAAGGGTAAACGCTCAGTACTTTTACAATGCCACTTGTGCTCTCTACTTGAGCTCCGAATGGGAGATGAGAGTTGCCATGGTGCAAGTTGCCTTGCAAAAGAAGCTTATTGTAGCAAATCAGGACTTATTTCACCACTTGATTACTAATTGACTTGCGTGCTTTAAAGCTCCATTGTTTCAGTTGGAAATAAGTATGTTCTTAATTCTTTCCCTTTGAATTTAATGGGACTTAAACATGCTTAACCGTGGGCCATTTAATACCATCAAAAGAATCAACTAGTGAAGTTTTTCCTGGACTGTACTAATTCAGTAAGCCTGATACACCAGGAGGCAAAGTTAAGCAGCTGCCAAGGCACGGCGCCATGTTTGTACCATGGCCCTCTCTTCCCACCTGGCTGCTGCAATGCTTACTCCAGCTTCTCAGAAGCAATTCCACTGCTGCCTCCTCTCCCCTCCCTGCTGTGTACACCAGAAGTGGGCTTTCAATGGGATGGAGGGGAAGGAGGATGAGAGAGTAGCTGGGCCATTCATCATCCATAACAGTGGGAGGAATGGGCATGGGGCGTGTGATTGTCTACACAACCATGGGGCCTGCATGTTTGAATGCTTTCCTATAAACTCCTTGAAGTAGAAAAAATAGATTATCAGAGAGAAAACTAAGCTAAATGTTATTCCGTGACATGCTAGCTTTCTATAAGCCGGAGGGGTGGACGTTTCCACCGGAGGGAGCATCAAGAAAAGTACTCCTTCCCCTGCATCTTGCAGTAGGTACAGCCTGGGTGGGCAGCGGAGGGGAAGGTAACAGCTGATTCTGCTGATAGTATAAACTGACCCATAGGCTGAATCTGAGCATTATTTGTGGCTCTGATGGTTCAAAAAAATGAAGGCATGGAAGCTAAGAAGAACTATAAGAGGGAAAGTGCTTGTTATGGCTGCAGTTTTAGTTTAAAAAAATATATTTTGGAAATTAAAGTTAAATCAAGTTGGAAGTAAACATAGCCAGACTTTTATCCAATGCAGAAGATTAGCAGAGCTGTAGTTTGCTTGCCAAATATTCATTTAAATCAGTGCTGCAGAAGGCACTTGAGAATATGCCATAGGCAACAATTCAGCCCTGACTAGGGATGATAAAAGTATATGATTTCATAGTTCTTTGCAATTCTCTGTTTCCTTTTTCTGTTCCCTTTCATCACACAGATTGATGTTTAGCACTCAGCATTTTGCAGAAATATGCCAGGAAAAAAAAATGCTCTGCAGAGCTTTTGGATTGAACACCAATTGTTATGATTAATTGTTAATTGTTGTCCTCTGTTCAGTGCTTTTGCAGCTGAATCCTGAGTTATTACCCCATTATAATATTATTATTGTTATTTTAAAAAAGGCTCATGCATCACACCCGATGTCAGTGGTCAGCACGGTTGGGCAGTTGCTAAGGGCCCACATGTTCAGAATGGCCCAGCCCCAGCTCACCAACCTCAAGGGCAGCAGCACTTCTGAGTGGTAGCTGTGTCAGTGTTCAGCTCCACTTGAGCCATCAACTTCCTTAGTTTACCCCAAAAGCAATATGGAACCTGACATCAACACCTGCAGCTGACACACAGGGGTGCATTAGCTTGGCTTCCATTCAGAAGTATTGCCACCACCCACCAGAAAAACTTGTCTAATCTGTAGGGTGAGGTGAGTCACTGATGGTGGTAGCAGTAGGGTTTGGGGGGCTAGTGGCAGTAGCAGTAGGATGGAAGGCCCGTGGTGGTAGCAGCGCCACTGAGCATGCACCTTGCCACTCCATACCACAGGGGGCTCCATCACACCAGTGTTGTATCGCACCCTCATCATGCCTGGTTTGTTGTTTTGCAGCACGGTACTCAGATGACATTGTGCCTGTCCTGCAGTCATCCCGCCTCTTCCCCTCCATTTTTCGTATTTTCCTAGAGCGGGGAAAGTCCGATAATTTATTTAAGCTGCTGTGATTTGCAACACATGCCGGGCATCCATGAGCATCCATTCTGCAGTGTAACCTCTTCTCATAGGTTGTCGTGTCATATGAACTGAGTGAGGGTGGGTTGTTGACATGGTTAACAAACCACCAACAACTCTAAACAGGCCATGGGTTCTGGGTGGTTTGTCAACCATGCCAACAACCCACCTTCGCTGGGTTCAGACGACAGGACAACTACAAGCTGGGGTTGGGTTACAGAATGGGCACCCACAGGCCCCAGCACATGCCACAAATCACAGTGGTTTATTTAAGCCATTGTGGCTGAAAATGCTCATGTGAACCCACCCATTGAGTCATACCCTTGGTCCATCTAGTCCAGTATTGTTGATGCTGACTGGCAGTCCTTTCCTACCCTTTTCTGATAATATCGAAGATTGAACCTGGGACTTTCTGCATGCAGAGCAAATGCTCTACCCCTGAGCCACAAGCCCCTTCCTATACAAGCTACATTTTCTCTTTTTTCCAATCAGTGTTTCAAATGGTAAAGGATATTGTTCATGCATAATAGCTTTCACATTATATCTTTTTCTTCGAACACAGACATCCTAGCTGTGCCTCCGGACCTCACATCTGCTGCAGCCATGTACAGGGGCCCCGTCTATGCTTTGCATGATGTGTCTGATAAAATCCCAATGACCAACTCTCCAATTCTTGATCCACTGCCCAACTTGAAGATAAAGGTGTACAACAATTCCGGCGCTGTCACTCCACAGGACGATCTGTCCGACTTTTCATCCAAACTCTCCCCGCAGATCACCCAATCCTTGCTGGACAACGAAGCATTAAATATTAAAAACCAGAGTCTTGCGCGGCAGACAGACCCATCATGCACCGCTTTTGGCACCTTCAACTCCCTTGGGGGTCATCTGATTGTACCTAATTCAGGTAAATGTCTGCAAGCAATTGTTGTTTTAAGAAAAGAAAAACACGCACAACATTAATGGTGTTACTGAAAAGGTGGCTTTAAAGTAAAGTCCTTTATTTTTCTCCCAAGCAAAGAAAAGAATTTAGGTCACTCTTGAAAATCTATATCTTCTATGTTTAGACCAAAGTGGATTTTCTCCCACTCAGGTTTATTCAGCTATTACACATATTCCCTCCGCAAAGCCCCGGCCTTCTTTAGCAGAAAATTGCAAAGCTCTGAGTCATTGCCTTCAGAAGCATTAGACTTCCCAACTTCCTTGTGTGAAGTGGGATTCGGAACCCTTGACCTTTTCTTTCACGTAGCGCACACACACAAAAAAGAAGCCCAACTTCAAGGCAGAAAGCATTCCTGTTGCCACTTGACATAAAAAGGACAAATTAATTGGAAAACAAATCAGTTGTTCCAAGTTTCAGTTTGATTCAGACAGCCAGGGGAACGGGGGTGGGGGGAGGAGAACGACAGATATTTAGAATGCCAGGGATTGTTTTTTTTGGCATAGATTCCAGTGCAAAGGATTGCTCTTCCTACATTTAACCCCTCAATATTGTTGGCTTGTGTGATTTTAAGACCGTATGCAATTTCAGGAGGGTTCAAATAGGGAAGACTAAGAGAAGCACTGACGTTTTAAAGATATAATTATCCTTTTTAGAAGTTGTAATGAATGTTCGTTGGAGGGGGGTATCCTAACTATGTGGAACAGGGATGGGGAACTTGTGGACCTTCAAATGCTATTTGGACTGCAACTCCTCTCAGCCCTAGCCAGCATAGCCAGTAATTGGGGGGTGATGGTAATTGTAGTCCAACAACATCTAGAGGATGCCACATTCCCCAAGCCTGGTATAGAGAGAGTTTTCTGCAAAAACATCTGTATGTGTGTGGATTCTCAGACCAGAGGTATCCATTGTAGCCACTTAGAACATCTGCAAAGGGATATTGCTTATTGCCGCCTTCCCCATCCCACTCTGGCTGGAGATGATGGGGCTTGTAGTCCAGCACATCTGGAGGGCAGAAGATCTGGGAAGTCTGGCGTATTAACATTTTGACCGGGACTTGCATCCTAAGGGTGCAATCCTATGCATGTTTAGACAGGCATGCTGAGAATTGGAAAACCATTTTTGTTTAAACTTGCACCCTAAAGATAAGTTAACAATCCTATGCATGTTTAGACAGAAAAAAACATCCTACAATTCCCAACATTCCCAAGCCAGCATGGGGAATGTTGGGAGTTGGTTGGCTGGGGAATGCTTGGAGTTGTAGGACCTTTTACTGTTTCAATATGGATAGATTGTGCCCTTAATAAAGTTTAATTGAAGGAAAGTTTCCTATCCTTTCCTCTCCAGCTCCTGTGCCCCCTAAAAAGCCTTTCTGGGGGGTTAGGACTGGGGCAGGGGGATCTAGATCTAGTGGGGGGGGAATTTGTATTTTTAATTTTGCAATTTTTAAAACTTAGCTTCTTTGATATTATTACACATTGAGAATTTGTGTTTTTAAAGTTGTGATCTGTGACATATTCCAAACCACTGGCAGTACAAAGGACAGCAAATGCCCCCCACTCTCTACTTAACAATTTAATATTTCAAAAGAAGCTAAGTGCATCAAAACGTTGGAAGACTCCTGTTGTTTCATGGGACAATGTTCTGCTGGCTTTTTAAAAAGTTTAATTAAATAAGAATTGCCAAGGGAGATGATCCTATTACTACTGTTTGGAATAGTAAATGCAATTGTTAGTTTCCCCAACCCCTCAATTTTACAATATAAGCAGCAGAGCAGCCATCTGCTAGTTCCTTAAATAAAACAAAAGGGAAGGTGAAAAAAAAACCCCTCTCTTCCAATTCCTTCAATGTAAAAGAGAAGTATAAGAGGCAGTAGCAAGTCATAAACTTCCAGGTATGTGTCAGGGATGGCTGTGGAATTTTGGCATGCAGAGATGCTGCTCCTCAGCCTTCTTGCTCGAAAGGTCAACCTGCCTTTCTTTTTCACTTTTTAAAAATCTGCTTCTCTCTCTCTCTCTCTCTCTCTCTCTCTCTCTCTCTCTCTCTCTCTCTGTCTCTCTCTCTCTCTCGTTGTTGCTGTTATTGTTCTGCAGGAGTAAGTTTGCTGATTCCTGCAGGGGCCATTCCCCAGGGGAGAGTCTATGAAATGTATGTGACAGTTCACCGAAAGGAGAACATGAGGTAAAAGAGGCTGTGTTTACAATGCATTTGCTTTAGCGCTAATTACATGGAGGAGGAGGAGGAGGAGGAGGAGGCAAAGTGTGTTAATGCAACGTTCTGATCAGCAGATATATGTATTGACGCAAGGAGGTAAAGTCGCTGAAGCCACATAATGGTTTGCAAACAGATCCAGAAGGGGAGATGAAGGAGGGAAAAAAACCTAACTAAAGATCTCTCCCATGTGGTGTTTAAGTTTGGGATAAGGGCTTTAAACCTTGCAGCTAGTCACCTCTCAGTTTTGGTTGATTAGTTGTTGATTAATTGATGTCCGCAATTGATGTAAAAATAAGTGTGAGTGTGTGGGGGGGGGAGTTATAGCCATGAGGGTACAGCATAGCAGGGCTCACGGTCAGGATGGTGTGTGCTTTGTGCAATGCCCCCCTTCAAACTTTTATTCTGCACTTCATTCAATGGTGAAAGGTCTGAAAGCACTTCACGACTTAGAATCATAGAATTGTAAGGAACCTATAAGGCCATCGAGTCCAACCCCCTGCTCAGTGCAGGAATCCACCTTAAAGCATCCCTGACAGATGGTTGTCCAGCTGCCTCTTGAATGCCTCTAGTATGGGAGAGCCCACGACTTCGTGAGAGCCAATGTAGTGGGGTGGTTGGGGTGTTGGGCTGGACCTCAGGCAGTCAGGGTTCTAATCCTCACTCAACCATGAAGCTCACTGGGTGACTTTGGGCCAGTCACAGCCTAACCTGCCTCACAGCATTGTGAGGACATAAAGGAGAGGAGAAGGATGTTGTACGCCACCTTAGAAGAATGGTGGGATATAAATGTAACAAATAAATAAAATAATTCACCACTAGCTGAAGACATTCTCTTAGCTGGAGACTAGCCACCAATCCTGGTCACCATAGTTCAGTTCTTGCTCACTGTATTTGTGGACTCCTGGATGTCTCTATCATTTCCCCATGGGAAGAAAAACAATGTTGAGTTGGGGAGGGGAGGTCAGGGAGGGAAAAGTCCTGAAGAGAAACTGAAATGTTCTCTTTGGTGCTCAGCCCAT
Organism: Anniella stebbinsi; assembly: GCA_029215795.1. Lineage (NCBI taxonomy): Eukaryota > Metazoa > Chordata > Lepidosauria > Squamata > Anniellidae > Anniella > Anniella stebbinsi. Next base: position 210,368,939 of record JARDYH010000004.1, read on the forward strand.
GATTACAATCTCCTACAGCTGCTTTTCTTTCTTTTTAAAATGATGAATAATTCTTTTTTCTTTTTTTTTAACTGCCAGGGAAAATATCGTACAGCTTTATGTAATGCATAGTTTGGCTCAAAGACTTAAGGACCAAATTGCATAAGTAGTTTCTGTTAAACTATAAAACTGGCACAGTAATGGAAAGCAAGAAATGGGAGCAATTTTGACAGCAGAAGGAAAACAGAGATGAGTGCAGGTGGCTTACCTCTTTGCAGCATCTGTCCAAGTGCTTTTCTCCTCAACTGAACTACCTTAACTAGGAGAAAGGCTTTTGGGCTCAGAAAAGGTTGAGGGCAGGAGGAGGTTTCTGTAGTCCTCATGCATGCTTCCCTTTTGTTTTTTAACATCTGAGTCCCGGTCCTCCTTTCTATTTCATTGAGTCTGTTCAGAACTGCTGCTTTCAGGTCTAGTTTGCTCCTTATGCTATAGGGAGGGCGGGAGAGCTATGTCTCAACGGATGATACCCAGCAGGCAAGGTGATATCCTTTTGCTACAATAAGTTGCATTACCTCTACTTTTGTATTGAACCTAATGAGCCTAATTATGAGCATATTAGCATTGCAAGTGAGCCCAGTTTTACTGGATTACTGTATAATTTAGTATTTTTCAAACAACCTTCGATGGGTATAAAAGTCTAGCGCTTGGCACACCAATGCCCTAAAATCCTGAGTTGAGGATGGTTGATCACAGTTGTACATTTCCACAAAAGGAAACCAATAGAAGTCATGTCTAGTGCAGTTATCAGTGGTGATGATTTGACTACTTAATTGCAAAGTAGATTGTATAATGGAAGGTTGACAGTGGAAAAGGGAACCAAACTAAACGCTGCAATCCTATTAATGGAAAAAATATTAATAACCTTTACTTGAGAAATACTGGACATAGGTTGCCTGGCAGTGGAGATTCCTGCATACCTTTTCTACCAATACCCCCAAGTTCTGCCCTACAATAGTAGATGAAACCCTCTAGAAAATATAGAAGAATGATTGATTTCACACAAACACACAAACTCAATTAAACTTGTATATTTTAAAATACTTATTAGAGAATTTGAAGAAAATTAAACAACACACAAACCTCCATTCAGCAAAGCAAATTAAAAATATAATTACAGTTTCTAGTAGCTTTAGAAGACAAGATCTTGTTCGACAAACACAGACACACACACCCCAATGACAACACCGGTGTTGGACTCCTTCCCCTTCTCAAGAAAGACCATTGTCTTAGGCCTAGCAACTAGGCTCAAGCCAGTGCTGAAAAGTCAGCTTAGGTCTTGATGGTTTGAGAGAAGAAAGAAAAGTACCTGTATACTCATAAATTCTGCATCTGTCATACTGACTCTGCAAAGGAGCTCTTCTCTGCAGAGGGACTTCCATTTTTCCCAGGCAAAACCAAAGAGTCACTGAGGCCTACATGCTAGCCTCAGAGCAACATCCCAGATGTCATGCCTGAGGGAAAGGAAAAGCATCTTTCTTCTCTGTGTTCAGACTTAAATACCCGACCTCCCTCCTAATACATATTCATTCTAAAATATCTAAGTCTATTGGTCCACATAATCAATTTAGATCATCCACTTCCTGGAATGTTCCATCCTTTCTGACATACTTGTTTATCTCTAAACTGAACATTACTTCTGCTTTTCATGTGGTCACCTGTCTGGTTTACTTCTCTGTTCTTCTGGATTTTCTAAACCACAACTTTACTTTTCCATCACCTAGTTCCTTTATTTTATTATTTATTACTGCATTTATATCCCACCTTTTTTCCTCCAAAGAACCCAAGGCGGCATACATAATCCTCCTTTCCATTTTAGGTTGGGCTGAGAGTCTGTGACTGGCCCAAAATCACCCAGTGAGCTTCCATGGCTGAGTGGGGACTAGAACCCGGATCTTCCAACTCCCAATCCAACACTTTAGCCGTTACACCACAAGCTCTTAGGAGTAACGTCTTTTGAGCAATATCAAATCATATTTCCAAATCATATTTCATCAGGCCTTATCTAAACCAAAGCCTCTAACTCTTGATACAGTGTACTCCTACTTGCCCCCTTAATATCAAAGCATTACCCCATCACTTGTACATCTATTTAAACCCATTCTATGCCCCAAAAGCTTTTTTCTCTATGCTTTGCCAACAAACTCTTACATATTCTGTAAAATTGTAAATGATGAAAAACCCTTCACTATGTATGTCCCCTTGAAGTAGGACCCAATGAACCAAAGCAGACATTATTTTAAATCCATATCTCGCAGTGACGTCTTTTTAATTTTTTTAGAGTAGGTGTAGGGATCCTGAGCCAGATTGAGAGCCTATCAAGGTGGATAGGGGGGCTTTAAAGATCTCGATCGGGGACTCTGCACCTACTGTGGAGTAAAAAAATAACTAAAGACATAGCTGTTAGACAGAGATTTAACGTAAAGTCTGTTTTGACCCTAAAGTAAACATGCACAGAATTACGCCATGAGTGTCAGAAACAGGAGCAAATGGGGCCCTCTTTGACCAAACCTAACTCATTGCAAACCTGCAGTCCCTTGAGCTGCACTTCAGAATATGACGGAGTAACTGTTAATAGCTCCGACTAAAAGCAGAAATGTGCTATTCCTCAGAGCCCTACACCAGCTCTGTGTTTTCCCATTTCCTTACTCTGAAATGTTTCTCATCTCCTCTCATCCCCTAGATGCATCCTGTTGACTTTCTCCAGCAGCTTAAATTTGACAGTGTCGCCCAGTAACGACACACTTTCTGCTGGATGAAAGTTGTGGGTGTCAAAAGCACGGTGAGGTCTCTCATTTGCTTCATTCCTATTGAAAAGTCCGAGGGTTTTAGTGAAAGTGTTAGTACTTTAGCCATCCACATGAGAATATAAAGGTACATATGAAATTCTAGCGTTACTCCCAGACCTTCACACAATCTTGTTTCACTATTTCCCAAAATATGTATTAGTAGCAAGGACAGTTCTGTAAGCTGAGCATGACTTTAGGACTCTCTGCTATCACAACGTAATTATAGCCATTGTTCTGAAAAACTGTCTGAAACATGGGTATTTATTTTAATACATTCCAGCAAATTTACATTAACAAATCTCATCTTAATTATAATGCTTATGGATAATAATTGGCATACACATGTAAACATTTTCTCAGCTATAATGTATGTCAGTCACAATCCATATAAGATACGTTACATGATTAACATCAGATTGACGTATATGCTTTGCTATTCCTATACTTAATTTAAAAAACACCAATTTTCATTTTAATGCTTACATCTTTGTCTTCCTTCTTTAGTTTTTACATAATGGGCCAGTTCATAATGGACCAGCTGTTGTTGGGTTATTTGAGGGTTGTTCCCCCTTCAAACAAACAATATCACCCTGATTCAGACAACACAGTAAGCTGCACCAGGGTGGGTGGTTAGTCAAATGGCACCCAACACACAGCATGGCTTCAACAAGCCATTATATTCACCTTATTTATTTATTTATTTATTTATTTATTTATTTATATACCGCCCCATAGCCGAAGCTGTCTGAGCGGTTTACAAAAATTAAAAACATTGAACAATTAAAACACCAATATACAAAATTTAAAAGCATAAACCTTAAAAGAGAGCGAAATAAATCTGGCATGGGGCAATTCTCAGCAGAAGAACCTAATACAGATATAAGTTTGATGGAGGATGCCCAAGACAATCTTGTTCCTAATTTATAAGAAATGACATTTTAATAAAATAAAACAACAATAGGAAGACAAGAGTTTTAAATCTGCAAAATCCTCACTTAACATGACTGGAAGGGTTACCATCTGCTCTTGTGAGTTACTTCATCTCCCTTCTCTCACTCTGAATGCTTCTGCCTTATTTTCTTTGAGCTCAGCTATTAAAACTGTATGTCAGTCGAAAAAAACAAGATTTCATTTCTGCAACCCAAACAGTAGGCACAATGACAGAGAGAATGTAATTGCTTTCATAAAATCTGTGCTATGCTCAGCATTGTATATAGTGCAAGCTCAAAGTGGGGTGGATTCACCCTAAGGAATGTTTTAGTTTAATGAGAAGACTAGACAGAATAATGAATGGAATTCTCTGACATCTTATGCAAACTACATTTCCCGAGGTTCTTTGCGAGAATTCATCATAGTTAAAATAGTTTAAACCCAGTTTGCCATTTTAGATTATCTCTTAATATAGTGATGCCCTTTTGGATGAGCAAGTAATTAAAAGCATTCATTCTAGACTTCTGAGTTGTCGTAGGCAACTGTAGCTCATGTTCCCTTACCATGATCTCTGCCTGGAGGTCAGTGTCAACCTTGGTTTCAGTAGATTTCACACACATGCACACACACACACACACACCACGGAGGAGCCAGATGGAGGTCATTTTCTGCGAAGCAGCCATTTTCTCTGGTTTAGGCATGCTTAAATGAACCTCTAAGAACTGAATAAATTGCTGCTGTTCTTGGGAGAGTATTCTTAAAATGTCTTCATTGCAAGAAACAGCTTTCATTTTCCAAATATTGAGAGATGTTATCAGTGGAGAAACTAAGTCAAGTCATAGTTCTACAGGGGAGAAAAGCCTTAAAGAATGTTAGAGGCGTAAAAAGGGAAATTGATGAAATTGTTGCAATACACTTCTCAATTACAGTGAAACTCTTCTTTTCACATTTCCTCATATTTATACTGCAGTTATAAGACAAGCACAGCTCGTCACATATTGCTAAATGCCTGGGAAAAGAAAAAGGTTTTACCCTGGTGACAAACAGATAGCAATGTTGGCGCCAGGTGGGCCTCGTTGTACATGGGTAGGTTTATGTCGGGAAAGGCGTTCCGTCAGGTATTGTGGTCCCAAGCCTTGTAAGGCTTTATAGGTTAGAACCAGCACCTTGAATCAGGCTCAGAAATGTACAGGCAGTCAATGCAAGCAGGCCAGAGTCAGTCTTATATGTTCTAACATTCTGGTCTCAGTTATCAATCTGGCCGCTGCATTTTGCACAGGTTGCAGCTTCTGAACCATCTTCATCAGCAGCCCTACATACAGTGCATTGTAGTAATATAACTTGGAGGTTACTAGAGCATAGACAACTGAAGTCAAATTATCCCTGTCCAGATAGTGGCATAGCTGGGCCATCAACCAAAGTCAGTAGAAGGTAATCCATGCCACCAAGGCAACCTGAGCCTCAAGTGACAGAGGTGGTTCTAGGAGAACCCCCAAGCTACGAACTTGCTCCTGCTGCTTCTGTATAATCCCCTTACTATCATCTTACAAATATTAATTTCTTCTCCCTTCCCATAATCCTGTCAGGCCACCTGTAGAAGACAGTCAAACCCTTTTGACACCTGTGGTAAACTGTGGACCTCCAGGGGCGCTGCTGACTCGGCCTGTCATCCTAACGATGCACCATTGTGCAGAACCAAACACTGAAGACTGGAAGATCCAGCTGAAGAACCAAACAGCCCAAGGACAATGGGAGGTGAGATTGCAGGCCTTCATCATAGATAGGGTAGCCATAAAGATATCATTTCAGGACAAGTGTATACATTGTTACCATTTTTGGTCAATTACCTATTTAAAATAATGGGCCTATTCAGACACCACACTAAGCCACGGTTAGGCTGCTAATCCTTTTGCAGCAAATGGTTAGTGAACATGTTTAAACCATGGTTATGTAGCCACCATGGTTAGGAATGGTTGACATATCCCGTTAAGTCATGGTTCACATGGCATGCTAAGCCATAATGTTCAACTCAGACTGCTTTCTCACCATGATTTTGTCGTCTGAACTGGGTCAACGTAGGTAGAAAATTATGCTCAGGACGGAAGCCTCTTCAGTTTTTTGGGAAAAAATTCAACCATAACTCACACAAAATAACCAAAGAATGAACTCACACCAAATATAAAATTGATTGATTTGATTTGATTTGATTTGATTTATACCCTGCCTTTCTACCAAGAAAAATGGCACTCAAGTCACCAGGCAATGATAAATAAAACTTAAGTCTATAATAAAATAAATGTGTTAAAACACAATTAAAACTCAACAAGAATAAAAATGATCTTAGATAAGTGAATATTTGTATATTTGATACATAATACATAAAACATAACAATACAAATGGATTTCGAAGAGATAAACTGGCTCAATTCGGATGACACGATAGTCAATGGTGGGTTGACTAACCCTAACCCTAGGGGGTACTCCCCAAACAACATGGTAATAAATAATCAACTGTAGTGTGGATTAGGATCAGCGCTGAGTTGACTATGGCAGCATTGGAATGACACAATAGTCAAAACAACTGACAATTGTTTCCCCCACACCAGTTGTTTATTGTGTCATCCGAATTGAGCCAATGACTTTAAAAGAGCACCAGAAGTTATTAGACATTGACAGTACTACCTATAGGCCTAGTTTGTACATAATGATAGGCCATCATTTAAAAAACCAATGGATTGTTGTGCGTGAGCTTGAGAATCGCAGTGTACCTGCCTGTTCCACTTTTTACTTAGCAATTGACAATCTGCTCTTTCATAGGTTGCTGAATGTGATGTCTGAACTCAGACCACTTGAGTCCAGATGTCACATTCAACAACCTATGAAGAAGCCAATTATGGGCTGCTGAGTAAAAGCAGAAGAGGCGGGTGCACGGCAGGCAGCGTGCCCACTCTCTCCCACTCATGCATGAAATCCCATTGGTTTTTCAACTGATTGGTTGTTGTTACATGCAAATAGCACCATAGAGAAGGACAATAGGACACACATTTAAGCACTCCCTTGATCATGGAGACAGCTGAGGTTCACTGGGGAAGAATTTATCATCTGGCATAGAAAGCCATCCTGTGAATGGGTCTGGAAGAAGCATTAAGCTACTGCCCTACTGAGAATTCTGTACCTTTGTTTCAGTTAGTCCATGTTTGTCTCTGCTTTTCCTTTTTTCCCATTTGGGGGGCAAACCGGTGTGATTTTGTCCTCATGTACTAGTAGGATCTAATCATATTTGCTTTCAGCTTTGTTTCGGGCAGAATGTAGATGTGAAAGACGAGGAAAATCACAAGTTTTACTGAGATTCAGTTGGAGAATCTGGTTTTCATTCTTTGTAAAATGTACTGCAAATAATATTTTAGACCATGACAGTTGTGCACTGTGGGCCTCATTAACAACGGCAACAGAATACAACACTGCACACATCATTTTTGAAATTCTCTCCAGGTTCTGGCATGTCTCTGCTAGCTCTGATTGGTTTAGATTGCACAATTTGCAGTGAGGAATTGTTACATTAATGACACCTTAATGACACTAAGCAGTAGGCTCATAGAATAAACATACGTTATTAGTCACAAACCTGAAGCAGCATATTTCCATCTGTAGATTGCTTCTTCTTGCAGGAGCCAGGAGAAAATATTTGACACATGAAAAAGTGTAGATTCCACCAACGAGAGGAGTTCTGTTATCTAATCTGCTTGCCTGTCCTCCATTCTTTTTCTTTTGCAAATCTTGCTGACTGCAGTTGCCATCTCAGCTAGTTTGACAGAAAGGACACCTGTAACACCACTAGCGGAATTGCAGCTTCTGCACTGATCTGTACATAGCACTGGTTTGCCTTCATACTAGTAACAGCCTGTCAATAAAGTAATACCTGATCACTAATTTCTCCTTCTGGGGATTATGTCTTTGTTCCGTTTTTTCTGCTTCAAGTTGACGTTGTCTGTCCAGTCTTTGACAATCTATTAGAAAATGAGGGATGTATGTGTCTATTAGAAAAAGAGGGGTATATGTGTAGAGTCTGTGGTTCAAAGTATATCGCACGTGCTTTGCATGCATACGTGAAGTGTTTGTGCTACTTACCTGTTTTGTTCCCAGGCCTAGGAAACAAAGTAGGGATGTTGCAAGCAGCCGACTGGGTCGATGAGTCCAGCTTCTGCGAGGCCTCTAGAGCATTTGCGCCTTTGCATAAATGGGGCCTTTAGGGCTGCTATTGACACAGCAAGGGGAAGTGCACAAGTTAAGGAGGCTCTGGAAATTGTGCAATTCCCCCCACTGTGACAGCGGTGGCCGCCATTAATGCAGGGAAGAAAGTGCGCATTTTCGCCGTGAGGGCAGGTGGCTGTTGAGCACTTGACGGGCCATGCCAAGCCTCAGAAGAGGCTCAGGTGACCTGGCGACCCGGGGTGGGTAGTGGCGACGACGGGGTGAGCACCCACCATGGTGTGCATCAGTGAGTTCGCTTACCCCTAAGTGCATGTTGTTGTTACTTTCATTTTAAAAGTCCTAGGTCCTGTATCCTCACATGTACACCCATGTGCATTGAGGCAAAGTTCCTTTGCAAGTGCCCCTGCTTTCTGAAGTAGGGGCATGGCAGCCATACAATCTAGTGCCTTTTTGGTGGTGACACCCTAGTCCAGGGAAATATTTTTGGCACTCTCCCTACTAGCTTTCAGGCAGCATGTGAAAAAAACAATGTTTAACATTATTTCCTAACACTTTAAATTGAATAAGGCTTTCGTTAGAGTCTTTGTCTTTTATTTCTTGTCCTTGTTTTTTTAAAACTTTTATTCTGTGTACTAGGTTTCATTGTTTATTGCTTCTTTTATTTCATATCTATATTTTATTGTATCATGTTCGGAACACCTTGCTTTCAATTAGTATAGAAATTTAATACAATAAATACAATAAGATTATATCTCAAGTTACAGCTCTACAGGCTAGGAAGCCTTCTGGCTTGAGACTTGGGGTTCTTCTAGTAGAGACTTTTATCATGCCATCACCCTGTGTTGATCGTGGAACGTTACGGGGGGTCCAGATAGTGTTGTCTTCCATTCGCAAGCCTGCTGTGTTTTCTCACCACTTGTTCCGTCTTTCTCCTTCCTTTAAAAAAAATATGTTACGGAGGGGAGATGGGATAGCTTCTGAGTAGTATTGCCCGGAGGCCTCTTGGCAATATCCAGTGCTGCTACTGTAGTAGCAGGAATGCCTGTTAGCACAATGGAAAGCTACTGCTAGCTAACACTACCGAAAACTAGCCAACACTACAGCTTCCAGAATGAGACAAATCAGGAGAGATTGAGGAAAGGAGCTCTGCTGACCTGTCCCATTCCAGAAGTGGAAATTTCAGCTATTTCCTTGGATTGCACTAGCAAGTTCTAGTTTCCTGTTGTACTAGCAGATGTTCCGCTGGTGCAAGGGTGGGCAACTTGTGGTTCTCCAGATATTTTGGCCTACAGTTCCCATGATCCCTCACCACTTGCTATGCTAGGTAGGTCTGATGGTAGAGCAAGCCATCTGGAGAACCACAAGTTGTCCTCCAACTTGTTTAGAGCTGACAGATTGCAAGCATTAGATACTCCTGTGTGTCTGGACGCATGCCTGAAAGAGCTGTTGCCACTATGTGTAGCTAACACTAGGCTAAATGGACCTGTACTCTGTTTCAGTATAAGGCAGCTTGATACGTCCATATGGTCATGGACATGCATATGTTAAAGTGGTTTCTGGCATTATGCATAGTCTGTGCAAATGTCTACCAAATGTCTTTTCTTTGCACAAGAAGCCTCATCTTCTGCTTTCTCATGCTCTTTCTAGCTCTCCCACTCTTTTTTGGAACAGACCTTCTGTGTCTCTCCTTCCCTTCATTGAACAGATGTTTGTATTGCTGGAGGCAAGTCAGTCATATGAGTGCCAGTACAAAGGTCTCATGGCTTGGCCAGCAGGGGTTTATGGAAACAGCATTGCACGTAACACCTTTCTTACTACCCCTTAGGAAGGATGGTGTCACTTTGCAAATGTGCAACATCACCCTGCCCTCAACCAAGAGTCTTGAATGTTCCCGAGCTAGGAATTCATTGAATCCATCAATTAATTCATATCATCAGCATTGCCAGTGAATGAATTCATCACTGCTTTGTATTTCACAAAGATGGCATTTACAATACGGAAATGCACATTGCTCAGTTCTCACTTATTTTGTTAGCAAACATGCAAGACACCTTTTGTATCGATGCAGTGTTGCCCAGAAAAAAATAGCAATTAGAAATAGTTCGTTACTATGCATATCAAATAAGAATCAGGATGCCTTAAGATATTAGATTTATTTCTGATTCACCAACTATTTAAAGAATACAGGGATTCCATAGCTGAAACCTGTTGTTTTTATTATTATTATTATTATTATTATTATTATTAATAATAATAATAATAATATCCCATCTTTTCCCCAATACAGGGACTCAAGGTGGCTTTGCAAATTGAAACATCCTACATCTATCACTTCTAGGTGCCATATTCTTCACTTTGTGGTACTTGTGGAAGCAGACATATAGAAACTGCTCATAGTCTGTAATCCAGTTGTTCTGGTTTGCATATGGAGCCATGAGCAGGGTAATGGGCCATTTGCAAATACCATTTTCCTCCATAGAAGTTAAAGGGAAGTCCATGAATGCATAAGTATGAATTTGGGAAATGCTCCTGACCTTCACTTATGTTCTTCCTTATAAATTTGTGAACAGAGTGGTGAGATTGCAAGATGCTTTACTGGAAAGATATTCTTGCACTTTTCCTTTTAAGCTTTTCTCCAAGGAGACAATGGGAAGTATCCAGCTGTCATTCTATTAGCACAAATGAAGTTGCACTAGTGGAAACTAGGTTCTCAACTATGTGCAAGAGAAGAATCCGATTAAAGTTATGGTTGCATTTGCAGTTGTGCATTATGTTGGTGCAACCAGTTGTACAATGCATTGCACATAACTGTTGTGCAGCCAGTTGCACAGCTGCTTGCACAACTGGTTGCGCTCACATAATGGGAAACCACTTACACAACAGAAAGATTCAGTGGAAGTCTGCTAGCGCTATTTGAGATTGGATTGTTGCCCATGGATACACCATTCGATACTGCCTATTATTGAACTAGGTTTTCTTATATATATGCTTTTAAAAATAAGTATCAAAATCACAGGTCCTGAAAGATATAGTCCTGGCTTATCTGAGTGCTAGTCCTTTATTCTCAGCTTGATACCCTTGAACACACACTCTAATTTTTGAAATCCCACTAATGCATCTTAATTGGGTAGGCAGTACTTGGGTCCAAGTGGTGGGCTGGATGGATCCCACCATTGGCCTGACCATTGTTATATTTCCCCCTTCTAGGATGTGGTAGCAGTTGGAGAAGAAAACTTCACCACCCCGTGCTACATCCAATTGGATCCAGAAGCTTGCCATGTCCTGACAGAAACTCTCAGCACCTACGCCTTGGTTGGACAATCTATCACCAAAGCAGCAGCAAAGCGTCTCAAGCTGGCCATCTTTGGGCCACTGATCTGCTCATCTTTGGAATACAACATCCGTGTCTACTGTCTGGATGACACCCAAGACGCCCTCAAGGTAATGGGCCCCATTCCTTTAGAATTTCTCCTCCTCCTCTTCTTCATCTGTAATTTCAGTGTTGTAATTAACATACATTAGTCTCTTGATTACAAGTATTGTGCACTTTTGGGACTTTATGTTTGATTGGTACGATGCTTGATAAGGTACTGTTTTATAATAAAGGATGGGGAGAATAGGAGAGAGAGAGAGAGAGAGAGAGGAGATAAAAACCCATTCTGCTTTTTCCATAATTATTTCACTTGTACAGTAGGCTAATTCTTCTCCAAGCTTTCTTTCTTTTGTTTACCTGTGTCATAATCTGGATTCTGGAGATTTTCACATTATTAAAAGGCCATAAGGTGCCAAAGAACTTCATTCGTGGTTCATGTATTTTTAATGCTAAGTGCCAGTTCCCCAGAGTTGCAAAACATATAAATTCCTCTTTGTAAATAGTTGATAATGATAAAAGAAGCTCCAGGGTTGTTAATCAAGCGCCTGCTGTTATATTGCTTTGTTAGATGACTTTGTCTGCAGTTTTTGTGCTGAGAATTTGCAATGGAAATGAAGTGAGGCTGTTGCTTTCTGTATCTCTGCATGTGAACCTGTGACATATATTTGAATAAACACATACCTCACACCATAAGTATCATCATGTACTGCGTATGGTTATGATGTGGTTAATATACAGATTACTGTTAACCATATAAATAATATTTATTGTAACAGTCTTATAAAGATAGATCCAATAAGCTAATCCATACATACATATGATCAAATGCTGGATGGTTTTGCTGCATTCACAAGTGCAGCTCCATTTCAACTGGCATTTACGATTCAGTGAAGCTTAGATTCCCATCATTAAGGGTTTGGCTGCATTGCCAGTATTTGATGGCCAAGCTAAACTTTCTGTCTAGCATACATGGTGGAGCTGTGGAGAGGTGGAGGTGGTGTTTTACCCCCTCCCCAAAAAAAGAGTGGGGGGAAAGGTTTATTCCCCCTTCCCACAGTGTCATGGTTCTTATCATGCATGCTAGACAGACGCCGGTTCACATGTAAGGAAAAGCCCTCATGAGTGAATTTCCTTACAGGGCTTCTCATTGCAGCAATGGCTGCCATTTTCAATATACAAGCCATGCGGGGGCATAGCATAGCATCTCATTACACATGAACCCAGTGAGAGTGGGTTGTTGGGGTGGTTGACAAGTCATCTTGAATGCATGGGCTGTTTTAGAGTTGCAGGTGGCTTGTTAACAACCCCAACAACCCACACTTGCCCAATTTGCACATAATGACAAATTACAGCGTACCCCGGGCATGACTTGAATACTCAAAATGGCCGCTGTTGCCACAATGAGAAGCCCTGTGAGGAAATTCAACCATGGTGGCTTCTTGTTACATGCGAACCAAGTCAGAATGTTTAGTTTGGCTCTGACTGTCATCACTTGCAGGTTGCCTGTAGAGTGGATTACTTCAAGAGTTTTGCATCACAACAGTCGAAAATACATATCCATAAACACTGCCTGGAAGATGTATGTGTTTTTTAGTGCATTGTTAGCAAATCCCATAAATGCAGTCTTAGCACATTGTTGTCATTCTGAATGCTGTTTGGCACAGGGTCTTCTAGAACATTATAGTGTATTATCTTTGTCACATATATTTTTTGTTATCAGAATCATAGCAAAGAAATGTTTAATAGAATAGGATTAAGACAAACCATATGGATCTTTAAAAAGAGATGAAGGTGATATAGAAGAGGCATTGGGCATTATCTAGTGTTGTCAAAGCACTAACATAAGCCAATGTTAGCTCAATATCATTAGCACTTGCTAGGCAAAGGGAAGAACTGACACTTTGCCACTGAAATATGATGACAAACCACGACTTTTTCCCTTTTCATAGCAAGCGCTAATGACATTGCACTACATTGCTCATTGTTATCTTTGGTGTGTGTACTCTTATCTCTAAGTCATCTCAGGTCAAACCAATTTTGCAGGTTTTTGTAGCACTTCAAAAACCTGCAAGAACTGTTTGAATGGAGGCAACCGTGGAAGAACAAAACAAATTAGTTTTGGGCAAAGCTCTCTGTGTCATACCATCTTAAACTCTGTCTGCAGCCATAGTGTATCAGCCAGCAAAGCTTTCCTGTTCTGCATGGGCTTTATTTGGGGCAAGGTCTGACAGCTTCTGCTAGAAAATCACGGCATTTTATTCACCAGAATATTATTGCATCCCAAACTCATTAAAAGGGGATTAAGTTCTAAGCAGTGTCAAGGCCTGAGTCTGCAACAGATAAATTATCTTTTCCTATCTTCCTGTCTTTGTTCACATGGTTTGTGGGTGTCTTCTCATATTCTCCAGAATTTGCATACACAAACAAACATCACCTGAGAATTAGTTAGAGAGGCATCTAACCTGCTGACTTGTGCAGGGGTCTGTGAGGCTCTTCCCAGAGTCTTGGATTTCACAGGTCTATCAGGGAGACAAATGTTGTTACTAGGAATACAATAATTTGCTCATGTAGGCAAGATCTACATACAGATATTGCACAAAGGCAGTTATATTTCTTTTGGTTTGCCTTGTTGATGGATGGATGAGTAATCCAAAGCTTGCTTTTATTTCCTGACTCTGGGCCTGCACAACATGTAGCCCTCAGGGCCATACGTAGCATGCCAGCAACATGTTGCGGTCCAGGTGGTGTGTGCCAAGTAGGACCAAACGTAGTGGACTTATCGAAGCATTCAGAAAGCCACAGTATATGACTGGTGTGGACACCTGCGTGAGATTGTATCTAGAAAGCTGATTTTAGACATGTAGCATTCGCTGAAAGCAGCGAAGGCCAATTGTAGTGCTGGTTGGCAGTACGGTTCCTCTTTTTGATGGTGCCACCAATAGTTTTTTTCCCTCCAGTTTCTGGTCTGCCATATGGCCTAACAGCAACCAGCAAAGGATTGGCACAGCTGTTCTGTGACTTTTGGGCCTCTCTGGGGTATTGAATCAGCATACAGAACATAAAAAAAAAAAGACCTCCATCTGGAAGTGCCCTCAAACTGATAGCCCCTGCCTTCTGAGGATTCAGAAGCAGAATAAAATTTGCCTGACATTTACAAACAGTTTAGCCTTATGTTGGGGAATTCCAGCGGAAATGAATGGAAAAGAAGAATGATTGCACCTATGCATTGGTCAAATACATGTTTGACCAAGAGTACCCTCTAGGGAGAGAATTCCACAGTTTTGGGGTGTCCTGTTTAAATTATTGTAATTATTACCAATTTTGCATCTATACGTATAAATTAGCTTAGGAACTTTTATGCAAACCCTTTCCTCTCTTTTTTTTTTTGGCAATGCAAATGGCCCACTCTATGTATACCATACTAGCATAGTGACTAACAGAGAAAACCTATGTATGTTTATTCAGAAATAAGTCTCACTGTCTTCAGTGGAGCTTAACACCTAGTAAATGTTTGAGGATTGTAGCCTAAGAGTGTGAACTAGGGACAGGCGAATCAATCTATTTCTGATCCATGTCACATTCTCATAATTTCTATCCATTTTCCACATTACTTTGCATTAAAAATACATAATCAAAATAAATATTTAAACATGTATTTTCTTGTGAACTATGTATTTAAATTTGTATTTTGAGATACAAATTAGCGTTACAACGTTCAGGAGAATGTGAAAAACAGTGGATAGCTAAACTCCAATCTGCACATTACTCCAAGAGATATGGATTGGGTCATTTCATGCTAAATTCACACAGATTGAATCCCTCAAACTGATAAATTCTTGGTGCAAATCTTGGGGCAGCCATAAACTTCTATTAACTTCCTAAGTATTGTTAGTTTGCCTACTACTACCTCTTAACCTTATTCCCACCCCCATCTTCAATATAGGAATAATGGAAAGCCACGCTAAAGAACAGTTGTTACAGTGGATGCTAATGGCTCTGATTTCAATGGAGCTGTGATTTTTTTCTGGGTTTCAGTAAGAACCAGCCAGAACTCTAAAGGAGATTTCCAAGGCGTTGAACCCTAATACTCCATATGTGTTCAGCACCTTGGAAAGCTCCTTTAGCATTCTGGCTGGTTCTGACTGAAACTCAGAATTGATATACAGCTCCACTGAAATTGGAACCATCAGCCTCCCCGGGGATGCGAGGTACTGTTTATTTATTTATTGCATTTCTATACTACCCAATAGCCAACGCTCTCTGGGCAGTTCACAAAAATTGAAACCATAAAAACAAACAGCAGTATAAAACACAGTATAAATGTACAATATAAAAGCACAACCAGGGTAAAACCGAGCAGCAATGCAGAGATTAATACAGATTTAAAATACAGATTTAAAACAGCAGAGTTTTTTAAAAAACTATGATAAACTGTTAAAATACTGTTTAAAAAAAAGGTCTTCACCTGGTGTCAAAAAGAGTATAATGTAGGTGGCAGGCAAACCTCTCTTGGGAGCTCATTCCACAGCCGGGGTGCCACAGCAGAGAAGGCCCTCCTCCTGGTATCCTCCTGCCTCACTTCCTTTGGCAGGAGCTCACGGAGAAGGAGCCCTGAGGATGATCTTAGGGTCTGGGCAGGTGCATATGGGAGGAGGCGTTCCTTCAGATAACCTGGCCCCAAGCTGTTTAGGGCTTTGAATGTTAACACAAGCACTTTGAATCTGGCCCAGACTTGGACTGGCAACCAATGAAGCTGGAAAAGGACTGGCGTAATGTGGTCTCGTTGGGCAGTCCCTGTTAACAAACGTGCTTCCCTGTTTTGTACCAGCTGAGGTTTCCGGACCATTTTCAAAGGCAGCCCCATGTATAATGCAGTGCAGTAATCCAGACAAGAGGTGATCAGAGCATGGATAACTGTAGCTAAGCTATCTCTGTCCAGTTGGTCCAGCCTAAGCTGAAGTCTGTCCAGCCTAAGCTGATAAAAGGTGATCCTTGCCACTGAGTCTACCTGTGCCTCAAGTGACAGTTCTGGAGCCAAAAGTACCCCAAACTATGAACCCGATTCTTTAGGGGTAGTGCAACCCTGTTAGGGGTAGTTTAACTATACACATGATAACTAATTTTAATATATGAGCAAGTTCATAACTAATCATGCATAAGTGAAATGTGTTAATATGTACCAGTACAGTTTGCATGGGGCATATATCACTGGACTGATGTAAGGAAATGTAACATATATTCCTTTAGACAACCCAGGGAGATAATTTGGACATAATGAACACTGATAGTAATCAAATAATTACTGTCGATTTGCTTTCTAGACATCTTCATGAAGTAATTAAGGTCTACTTGGAAAAAGCTGGAACCAATTGATTGGCAGAACCTGAATTCTAAAAGCTTTCTAATTATGTTCCTTTTCTTCTAATAGTGTAAAAGCAAACACCACTTCAGCTTGAGGACTTGTCAGGTGTCGGGTTAGCGGGGGACATCAGCTTCTCCACTTAGACAATGCGTATGACCAATATAATGCTTTTGCAAAGCGCTGCTGAAACCAAACCACATTGAGCTCTGGATTTTTCTTTGCGAATGTGCATACACATATAATGAGAAAACAGAATCCAATGATAATAGAATAAAAGCAGGAGCAGAGAATAACATCAGTGCAACGTGCTTAAAAAAAAGACTAAAAATAATCTAAGATGGAAAAGTAAAGACCTTTTTATTTCCCCAGTACTTTAACATTTTACCAACCATAGTCTTTTAACTTGCTGTTTTAAATCTGTAGTTTAAATATCTGCATTGCTGCTCGGTTTTATTCTGGTTGTACTTTTGTACTGTGGTTTTCTATTGTGGTTTAAGTTTTATACGTGAGTTGTACTTTAGGGTTTAAATTTTTGTGAACTTCCGAGAGAGCTTCAGCCTCTTTGGGGAGGGTGTTGCCAAAACTGAAAAGGCCCTGCTGGACCTCATTTCTTTGCACCATTGGTGCAGAACCTCAGGCCCAGGGGCCAGATCTGGCTCTCCTGTGATCCCAATCCAGCCCTCTGGTTCTCTAGATGGCAACGCTCCCTTCCCATGGCCTTATCCCTTTCCCCGATCCACTGCTTTTTCCCCATTCTAAAAGGTAGAAATGCCTCTCCTAAGGCTTAATAACTGGCATGAAGAGCTTTAAGCTAAAATATGCTGGTGTGTTTTTGTATTTTGGGCTCCACCCCTTTTGCCTTCACCCTCTTCCCGCTGGAATGTGGCTGCAAGAACTTCTTTGAAATGGAATTTGGACCTTGGCCTAAAAGAGGTTCAGTACAATCAAAGGTCAAAACAATCTTCTAAACCCAATTTCTATTGCACTAAACATACCAGTGTTTCTATTGCATGGACTGACGTACCAATCCATTTAAAATGAAGGCACCGACTAATGAAGTGGCCCAAGAGTTTGGGATGATTTCATGAGTTGAAATCTCTTGAAGGCCAAAAATAAAGTACTCTTGAAGAACACTCAGGCGGAACAGTATCCATAAGGACATCTTGTCAATGTATGAGTGTGCTGGGGCATTGACCTTGACTCTCTCAAGCAATTAAGCAAACCACATAATGGCAAATCTGCCCATCATGTAATATTGCTTGTACAATGGAAACATGATTATATAAAGCCCTTATAGCGTTGAAACAGATTCGAGTTTTGTCCTTGCTCTGGAATATGGCTGTGCAACAGATGTCCTTCCTGAAATGTCTATCTAGTGGTAGTCATTCCTTCCTGTTGTTTTTCAGAGATTTACTTAATAGCAGGTATCTCAATTCATGGCTCAAGTTAAGAATGAATTACTAGTTCTATGCAAGTATGAGTGCTGTTGTAATGTACCAGCACTCGCACCAACAGACATGGACTATTGAGACCTATGTTCAAATCCCCTTTCACCTATGAAATGTACTGGGTTACTTTTCAGCTGAGTCTATCTAACAGGTTTTTTCCAAAACAAAATAGTATAATATCCATTTATGCCCCCCTGCCTTCCATGGAAAAATTGAAAGATGCAAGATGATGGGGGTAGTGATGATGGTGCTTTAGATTTAGAACTGAACATAAATCCAAATGTTTTGGTCTTAACTGGGTTGCAGATTAAGGCGGATGGCTTTAAATCCCATGTATTTTGTCTTTCTTGCAACATACAGGAGGTGCTGCAGTTGGAGAGACAATTGGGTGGACAGCTCCTGGAAGAACCAAAGGCTTTGCATTTCAAGGGTAGTACTCATAACCTCCGCTTATCCATTCATGATATCGCCCATTCCCTCTGGAAGAGCAAACTGCTGGCTAAATACCAGGTAAGAATTGGTAGTGCTAGAAATGCCTCTCAACATACTATGGAAGGATGCAGTGGAAAGGCTTTGCATGCGGAAGGTTCTAAGTTTGATCTCTAGCATCTCCAATTAGGGCTGAAAAAATTCCTACCCAAAACCATGGAGATCTGCTTTAAGTCGGTGACCTGGTTCAGATGACATGAAAGCTCACCGTGGGTTAATTAACCCTTGGGGCGTTGCAGCACTTACCATCCGCCATTATGAATATGTAAGCCTAGGCCAGGGATTGCTGTGGCTCGTCATGTCATCCAAACCCAGGCAGCAAGGGTTATTTGAGGATTAAACAATCTTCAAATGGTCTGTTTTAGAGTTATGAGAGGGTTGTTTAACCCTCAAATAGTCTACACTGGCTGGGTTTGGATGACACAACAATCCATGGCAACTCCTGGCTGGGGCTTGCATATTCATAATGGCAGCTGGCACACACTGGAGCCCCTCTCAGGCAAATTAACCCAAGATGGGTTGTCGAGTCATGTGGCCCAGTGTCCACAATACTGGGCTTGATGGTCCAATAGTTTGACTTGGCATGAGGCAGCTGCCTATGTTCCTAGTCAGCATCACATATACTTGACCAATGATATTTAAGCCAAACTTCCAGCCGACTAGGAATTTCCCAATTACTTTACTTTTCCATGAGCTGCTCTCTTTTCTCTGACTTGTTTCATCTTGGTTCGTGCCAAGAATATGGAAGAACATCTTGTTTGTAACATGAACAGTAGAAAAACTTTTTACCAATGTACCACACTGGGAGCAATTCGAGGAAGGTTGCACACACAAACCACCTAATCATTTGGTCTTAAATAAATCTAAGTTAGTGGCCATCACCATTTCTTGAGTTAGGGGACTTTCTTAAATTAATTCTGCATTGTGCAATATATATATATATATGTGTGTGTGTGTGTGTGTGTGTGTGTGTATCCTGAACCTACTGCCAGCCAACAGTATCTTAGTTAATAGTCCCATTCATCCAGTTTTTGGGGTGTTATAGCCAACTTACCTGAAATAAGTTAGCAATAAGTGTTGGACAAAAGGCAGGATACAAATAAAGATCATCGTCATCATCATCATCATCATCATCATCAGAGTACCCATTTTAATCGCCATCACTTTTTCTATAGGAAATTCCCTTTTACCATATCTGGAGTGGGTATCAAAGAAATTTACATTGTACCTTCACCCTGGAAAGATTCAGCCTGAACACACTGGAGCTGGTGTGCAAACTCTGCATACGGCAGGTTGAAGGAGAGGGGCAAATATTCCAACTCAACTGTTCAGTATCAGAGGTAAGGAGATTTCTTTACACTAGTGGCTGAGGGAGAAGATGCTGCTGTCTTCCCTACCAATATTTCTGGACAGGCTCATATGCACAATATTTTATGAACACTGTAGACATTAACTATTGTTCATTTCCTGTAAAGAAGGCATGGAGGATATTATAACAAGCTTGTATGGGAAAAACAATAACATTCCAAGAGACATGGAGGAAATTTCTCTTTAAATGCTTTTACTACCAGTCCTGAAAAGTGCTAATCACATTTTAAAGACAAGAATCCATTCTTAGTTGATTCTATTCATGTTTGAGACAAAAGAAATAATGGGGGAAATGGCTGTGTACAATATATGCTGATATGGCTTCCTAGTTCATGGGGGTTCTGACTCAATGTGTTGCGTGCGGTTCAGGAGAAGCAACCCATAGACAGTATAATTCTGCATCAGGACCGACGTTACAATTTTGTGTAGAAAATTCTTGTACAGAGTGACCACATGAGAAAACTAACGATCACATTTTGATAAGGTGAATGTTGGGCCGCCTAAGCTGGGAGGTGTTGTTCAATTATTCTGGATGGTATTATTCTTTCCATAAAGGATCAGGTTCACAGCTTAGTGATGCTTTTAGATCTGATCCTTTCTTTGCCCAGTTGGCATCAGTGGCATGAAGCATCTTCTGCCAGCTGCAGCTGGTTCACCAGCTGCAACCCCTCCTGGATATGCTCTGGTAACTTCCAGATTAAATCACTGCAATGTGTTGTACATGAGGCTACCCATAAACTGATGTTGACTGGAACCAGATGGGCAGAACAGTTTAATACTTAAACAGTCTCACTTGCTGCCCATCTGTTTCCAAGCACAATTCATAGTGCTGGGTCCTAATGTTTTAAAGTCCTTTATTTATTAACCACTCCCACATAAAACTGCTCTAGTATTTTGATTAAAGATGCATGAGGATTTAGTTTTTGCTCACAAAACGTGCAAGTTTGCCTGTTTGAAGCACATATCCACCGAAAATATTCACAAATTGTCCAAAGACATGCTCATATTCGTCTCGTTCCTGATTTCCAGTTTGATTTCTGCAAATTTCCTAATTTGCGCACATTTCTTCAGTTGACTGAATCAGCCTTGCTTTAGTCTATGTAGAAAATTTGCACAAGCGATGGGATCACAGGTGCAATTTGTGCAAATTTCCTGTTCGCACAGACTGAGCAGTGATCACAAGCATGAATGGGAAATAGGGCACAAACCAATGTTCAGAGACTCCTAGCAAACTCAAACATCACTCATTTGTCCATCCCTAATTGTGATCACCATCAGAGAAGGGCCTTTTTTAGGTGTAGCCTTCGACTTAAGGAACTCATTCCCCAGAAAGATACATTGGTGCTGCATCTTTTGTCATTTTGGTGACAGGCAAAGTCCTTCTTATTTGTTAGGCTTTTTAGTCTTTTATATGCTATGCTATTTTATTTTATTTTA
The DNA here is from genome assembly GCA_029215795.1 of Anniella stebbinsi. Taxonomy (NCBI): domain Eukaryota; kingdom Metazoa; phylum Chordata; class Lepidosauria; order Squamata; family Anniellidae; genus Anniella; species Anniella stebbinsi. The sequence goes on from JARDYH010000004.1 coordinate 210,390,383, forward strand.
ATTATTTTATCACGGTTAGCCACCCTGAGAGTTTTATCTGAACTGAAGTGCAGGATATTAATTTGTTTAAATAAGCACATTGTGATGTTTACGACCCACTCCTAAATATTTCATCTGAAAGAAGATACAACTTAAAGGAATGCAGCTTACATCTAAGTAATATGGTTAGAAGTACAAATAGATGGTTAGAATGAGTTGGATCCAGACTGAGTTTGCTGTGCTTAGGTCTCTATGACATCATTAAGGCAAGTTAGTTATGATTAAAGTTCCATTGATTTCAACTAACTTAATCTGTCGTGAACCCAGTGTAATATCTCAGAATTGGACCCAGACTATGTTACTTTCTAGAAAGAGTAAGAAAAACTATTGTGTGTAAACCTAGTCTAGTACAATCAGCGAGAATCTTGCTTCAACAGGCAATGGATTGCTTCATTCTTGCGCAATGCACTCCTGAGTTAACTAATGAGCACAACTCAGAATTGTTTTAAGAATTCTGTTTCGGATTCATTTGACTTCAGAACAATGGAATTGACCCACTGAGTCCATGATTGTGGGGAGGGTCATCACTGAGACAATGGCAGAGTAGGTATTGTCACTCTGCAATTTTATTTTCAACAAGTTTTAAGTGTTATCATCTTTCTCATGCAGTACAACCTTCCCCCTCTCCCAAAAGAACAACACAGGTTGAAACATTTTCATCTCTCGTGATTAAGGGCAGACCTTCTCATCCATCAGGTTGCTTCCTTAGCCTCTTCTCTCTTTCCCGCATCCTGCTATGGGAAAGAGAGGTCAGCATTCCCTCCCAGAGTTTCACCACCCTTTTTGACTTACACACAACTTCAGTCAAAGGCCCCACTGGCATTAATAAAGCATGATCCTGGTGTCACGGTACCATAGCAACCAGCCAGCAATTTTTATTCAAAGAGCCATATCTCTGAGCTGCACAGCTCCACCCCTGCTTGCTTTGGCTGATGTTTTTTTTACTTTCCAAGCTCAGCTTGTCTGTGAAGTTCAATAACCGCACAACTCTAGTGACAACTGAGGAAACAGCATTTGGGGGATCAGGAGAAAGGGCCAGCTATTTCTCTGATAAACACCTTCTCTTTGGTGCATACAAGGGCCAGCAGAGAAAGAGGAAGGTAGATCAGATAGAGAGAAAAAAATTCTAAAAATGAGAAATTATTCCTCAAAGTGGGAAGCAGCAGCATGAAGACTTTGTGTGAGTTGCACGATGGTGAATAATGGTTTGTTTCATGATTCCGTTGTGGTCTGAGCCCCCAAAGAGAGTGGATGAGAGAAATGCTGATAGCACCTGACATCACATATGAGTAAGACCGTGTAAAATAGCTGACTGGGAGGGGATTGGTAAGTGGGGAAAGGAGGCTTCCTCAAAATCAAAGCATTAAAATAACATAAATAAATGTATTATTAAAACATTGGTCAAAAATACAATTTTAAAACTCATAAAATTAATGGCGGCAGCGGCATAGCTAAAACCAACTCCAGAAGGGTGAAAAGAAGAGGAGAATCTAATCATTGATAATGTTGGAATAATTGATTGCCCAAAGATCCTGATAAAGTTGTTTTGGACTACAACTCCCATCAGCCCCAGCCAGCATGTGGGACTGTATCATTCAGAATTGCATAATTGAAAGCTCTCCCACATCAAAAATAACCTGCCCATTGAATGGAATCATGTCACATCATAGTTCTGCCTCTGATGTGCTAAGTTCATATTCCCAAGGATCATATTACAAGGGGAACAGAAAACATGTAAGTTCTCTTCCATTTTAGAGTCATATAGTCCTGGGAGCAACTGTTTCAGAATGCAGCATGTGCTTTTCCTCATTGTGTGGATTGGCCATATTGTAGCTGTATTGTTCCCAAAGAAGATATAGAGTTAGAGATAGAGATAGTGAAAAGATATTAAAGTGGACCAGTGTTTAAAGTGCAGTAAACTTATAAGTCACATAGCTTGTAAAACCCGCCCTGAAAAATCTGTGTTACATTAGATGTATGCATTTCTCCCCATGACAGCTGGTTTCCACCCCCACCCCAGAATAGGGATATTAGTTCATGCAGGTAATGTTACTTATGTTATCAATGGGGAAATTTATGTTCACAAAGCAATAACTAATTTTCACACAAATGCACCCATTATGAAATTGTTTCATAAATTATTGAGACTGTCCTTGTCCATTGTATCCAAGCATCAGGTCTTGACACCTGCTTACAAAGTTAAGTATAGTACGCATCATTATTACTTTGTCTGAGGGACCATTCAGTGTTTTATCAACTCGGAACAGCCATGGTGTTAAGGGTTTGAATTACAGTAATGGAGATTTTTTGGGGGTCACTTTTGAAAGGCCAAGAGATGACAGCTGAAAGTTACTTAAGTTACTTTATTCAGCATTGTGCATCATTACAGATAACAGCTGCTTGGTTATTGGGTATAAACTTATATATTCAACAGGGGACACCATAACATTAAAGACAGATGGTAAAACAAGTATCATAAACAATTATTACAATAAGTACTGAAATGAAGTAATCTCTAATTTAACCTAGCTAAGGAGCAAAAGAGTGGGTATTACCTTTAGTGAAACTCTAGTATATAACAAACTTCATCTGCTTATACATAGTAATGGGCTCTGGTAGCAGAGGAATGAAGAAAAAACTTGTTTTCTCTTCTGTGCTCCTATCCATTAGAGAGGAATATGGAGAGGGGATAACACAGCTTGTAGTGTATTTGCTGTTGATTACTCACCAGGGGTGTGTAAAACCTGTCTCTTTTTATTTCTATAGTGTTTTCCACTTGGCCTCCCCACTAGTGATGTCCGTCACACACCCATGCACTCCAGCCTTGAGTCATCTCACCAACCGTTTGGGCTTTTAAAATGTTACATTGAAAGTTGGGATGGCGGCAAAGTTCTCCTGAGCTGATCCCAGAAATGAACTTCAGGGGTTCAGAATAGCCATCTTCAAAGGAGAAGCCAGCTTTACAAGTCTCCAGATTCTTCTCTGGCTTTGTTTACAAACTTAGCTAGAGAAGAATTCCTGAGTTCTTTCCTTGCCACCAAAATACCTAGCGTCATTTTCTTGATTGCCCTAGGAGGAAAGGTATTGTGGACCCCGGGGTTTATCATCTTCCCAAAGGCCACTACAATGACCCTTGTATATGGCAGAGACCTATCGATAAAGGCTGATCTACCAGTATCAGTGGTGGAATGCATATTCTCCCTTCTCTCCAACTGTGTCCAAGTGCAGTGCCTTATTTGTCAGTGTAGAGATGAATGGCAGCTGTTCATTGATATAGAAGAGGAGTATGCTTGGACACCTAATTGCAAGGAGGGGACTAGTGATCCTTAGCTATTAAAGTCATGCCTGCTCTAATCTCTAGATTCCAGGGACGTTGTTAGGCTTAACATTCATTTCCCAGGGCCCCAGATCTTGAATATCCATTGGTGCCAATGAAAGTTTTCTTTTTCTCAGTTTAACTGCCATGTTGGGGGGGGGGGATTTTCAAGGGGGGCTGGAGCTGGGGAGGGAAGAATTAACTCCGCCCTCCCCTTGAGAAGAGAAGATTGAGGGGAGACATGATAGCACTCTTCAAATACTTGAAAGGTTGTCACACAGGGGAGGGGCAGATCTCTTCTCGAGCATCCCAGAGTGCAGGACACGGAATAATGGGCTCAAGTTACAGGAAGCCAGATTCCGGCTGGACATCAGGAAAAACTTCCTGACTGTTAGAGCAGTACGGCAATGGAACCAATGACCTAGGGAGGTTGTGGGCTTTCCCACCCTAGAGGCCTTCATGAGGCAGCTGGACAACCATCTGTCAGGTATTCTTTATTCCTGCATTGAGCAGGGGGTTGGACTTCATGACCTTATAAGCCCCTTCCAACTCTACTATACTATGACTCTATGATATGCCGCAACATCCCCACCCCACATAAAATATTTCCCTGCATGGCAATTAAGGTTAGAGATGGTCGGGGGCAACTTTTTCCATTGGTTTGGAATTATCTGAGGCAGGGTGCAAATTAAATTGAGAAGTATTTTATTTGAGAGGAGAAATGAATGAGAAATGAATTGGCTGGCTTGGAAATAAATCCTAGTTATTACTTCTACATATACATATATAGATATGAATAAAGAGCTTTTAAATCAGCACAGTTTAAGTGGAATTGATCCCTACGGGCCGGAGGCCTGGCTCTTTTGAATGCCTAGCAATGCCCTGCTGGATTTCATTGCTCAGACACACTGAAGTGTGATGGAAATTTGGGAGACGGTGAAGAATTGTTGGCAACTGGCTGATCATACATTCTGGAACCCTGATGTAGAAAGCAGGTTACCGGGTTTGGTTCCTGTGAGCTGTGGATCTTATTGCTCAAGCGCAGGCTGTGCGTCCCAGTGCCTTCTTCTAGCCCAACATACTGGCCAATCTGAGCAAATGAGAGGGGATAGCAGGGGAAGAGATGGAGAAATGAGCACCCAGTTTTTAGATACCCCATCTGACTGAAGGAACTGCATATGTTTAGCCTTGAGAAGAGAAGTCTGAGGGGGATATGGTAGTACTTTTCAAGTGCCTAAAGAGGGCCACTTTTGGGGGCACAGTCCTATGCATATTTAGACCGGGGGGAAAGTCCTACAACTCCCAGCTGTAGGACTTTTATTTTCTGTCTACCCATGCATAGGATCACACCCTAAGTTTTGAAGCTGCCCTATCTTTTTCATCTATAGTGGGTAGTGATGGCCACCCATCTGAATGGCATCAAAAGGGGGTTGGATAGATTCCTGGAGGAGAAGGCTATCAATGGCTACTAGTCCGGATGCCTATGTGCTACCTGCAGCATCTGAGGCAGTAAGCCTATATGCACCAGTTGCTGGGGAACATGGGTGGGAGGGTGCTGTTGCACCATGTCCTGCTTTGTTGGTCCCTGGCTGACAGGTGGTTGGCTACTGTGTGAACAGTGTTGGTCTAGATGGACCCTTCACCTGATCCAGAATGGCACTTCTTACATTCTTATGGATGTCCCTTGGTCCCCAGTCTCTTATTTCCCCCACATGCAGTGTTTTTCCCACCCACATAGGAACAAACGTCTCCATTCATTCTCATGGGTGTGGGTGGGCAGCGGCGAACATTGCAGGAGAAGAATAGGTGTAGGGACCAAAAGCCACCTCCTCCTGTGTCATCCATCAAGGGTTGGCCTTTGTCTCCACCATCTGATTCTGTCCCTGTGCCTCTCAAAATGCACCCTATGCAGTATGCCAGAGCAAATCACATTCTATCGGTCCACCTTTAAGGGGTTGCAGGGATCTTGGCAGGAGAAGCCCCCACGATACCTGTCTTGACAAGAGCTTTGATGCTGTGTAAAACATTTTTCAGCCTGTGAAGCTGATAATTTCAATCTGAGTGGGAGAAAAAAAATTAGGAACATTACCTCTCCTTTGAAGTACACTTTCATAAACTCTTATCTGAACCTGGCTTGAGGGGGTGTGCAATTCTAATGAGTACAATGTAGCATGTGGGATCATCCTGCAATTGTTTTGCCTCATTAGTTGAGTTTTATGGGGTGGGAGGAGGTTTTCCAGATGATGTCAGGTGCTTCCAGATGGAGAGCTCCTACCAATCAGAAGACATTGTGCAGCGATTCCATCTTATTCTCCTTTAACACATTTTATTTATTTATTTATTTATTTATTTATTTTATTTCTAACCTTCCTCTCTATCCAGATTGAGGTGGGGAACAACAATAAATATAAATATAAATATCATAAAATAGATAAACCATTAAAACAGATAAAAACAAATACAGTATTAAAAACATCTTAAAATTCAACTGGGTAGGCCTGCTGGAAGAGAGCAGTCTTAATGGCTCTCTTAAATTCCAGAAGACTGCTAATTTGTCGAATCTCCTCTGGCAAACCATTCCACAGTCTGGGAGCGGCAGAAGAGAAGGTCCCCTGGGTAACGCTTGTCAGCCTAGTTCTGGCTGACTGGAGTAAATTCTTCCCAGAGGACCTGAGTGTGCGGGGCGGATTATACGGGAGGAGGCGATCCTGCAGGTAACCTGGACCCAAACCATGTAGGGCTTTAAAGGTAATAACCAACACTTTATACTTCGCCTGGAACCTAATTGGCAGCCAGTGGAGTGATTTTAAGATTGGTGTTATGTGGTCACCCCTAGGTGTACCGGTGACCAACCTGGCTGCCATATTTTGAACTAATTGAAGTTTCCAGACTAGGCACAAATGTACAGCGCATTGCAGAAGTTGAGCCTCGAAGTTACCAGCGTGTGCACTACTGTCTTTAGGTCTTCCAACTCTAGGAAGAGGCGCAGCTGGCGTATCAGCCAAAGCTGATAGTAGGCACTCCTGGCCGTTGCATCCATCTGGGCTGTCATTTGGAGCGATGGATCCAGGAGCACCCCCAAGCTGCAAACACAGTCTTTCACGGGGGGTGTAACCCCATCCAGAACTGGTTGACACACCTCCAAACGCAGGTTGTTGCCTTTGACAGTAAGCACCTCCCTCTTGTCTGGATTCAGCTTCAGTTTGTTTTTCCTCATCCAGCTCATTACCACCTCCAAGCATTCATTCAGAGGAGACACACTATCCTTAGCTGACGGTGTTGTCGAAGGCATAGAGATATATTTGGGTGTCATCAGCATAGCCCCCCGCCCCATGCCTCCGGATGATCTCTCCCAGCTGTTTCATATAAATGTTAAACAGCATTGGGGAAAGGATGGCACCTTGTGGAACACCACATAGCAGCTCCTTCTTTGAAGAGCAGCTATCCCCAAGCATCAACATCTGGAACCTGCCCTAGAGATAGGACTGGAACCACTGAAGCACAGTGCCCCCGATTCCCAATCCCCTCAGGCGTTCCAGAAGGATACCATGGTCGATGGTATCGAAAGCCGCTGAGAGGTCCAGAAGTACCAACAGGGACACACTCCCCCTGTCAATACTCAGGCATAGATCATCCACTAAGGCGACCATAACGGTCTCAACTCCATATCCTGCCCTGAAGCCAGTTTGAAATGGGTCTAGAAAATCTATATCATCCAAAACTGCTTGGAGTTGGAAGGCAACCGCCCTCTTGATCATCTTACCCAAAAATGGAAGGTTTGATACTGGCCTGTAATTATTAAGGTACAGGGGATCCAGGGAGGGATTTTTTAGAAGCGACCATACTACCACTTCTTTTAAACAAGATGGAAAACTCCCCTCCCTGAGAGATGTATTAATAATATGTTGTAATTGTAATCTAATTACATCTCCTCCCTGGGCAACCAGCCAAGAAGGGCAGGGATCCAGAGGGCAAGTCATCCTCCTCACTCGTCCAAGCAGCTTGTTCACATCCTCGGTACTCACCAACTGAAACTGATCCAGTGTAATTCTACTCACGGAGTTGCTGGACACTCCATTGTCAGCGTCTGCCATTACAACAGCGTCTAAGTTGGCTCTTATCCGAAAGATTTTATCTGTGAAATGGTAATTAAAGGCATCACAGCGAACTGCCGAAGGCTCTAAAATCGGGTTCAGGGGGGGAAGGTGCCTGAGTTAGACCCCTCACCACCCTGAACAGTTCTGCTAGACGCGAGTTCGCAGATGCAATGTGTGCAGAGAAGAAAGCTCTCTTCGCTGCACGTATTGTCACTCCATAGGAATGAAGATGTTCTCTATGTCGTGTCTTGTCGGATATAAGTCGAGTTTTCCGCCATCGGCGCTCCAGTCATCGTCCTTCCCGCTTCAACTCCCTAAGAACTTCAGTATACCAGGGTGCTCAATTAGAAGCGGGTCGGAGAGGACGTTTGGGGGCGATCGTGTCAATAGCCCTAGTTAGGTCTTGATTCCATCTATTGACCAAGGCTTCTACAGAATTGTCGACGATACCAGCCATAGAACCCTCTAAGGCTTTCTGGAATCCAATAGGATCCATCAGCCTTCGAGGGTGGACTATCTTAATAGGTCCGCCACCCCTGCAGGGGCGGGTGGTAGTGGTAGTCGTGATACTAACCCTGACCAGAAAATGGTCTGTCCATGACAATGCAGAGGTATTTGTCACCTCCACCCACAGATTCACCTGTTCAGAACTGAAAACAGCATCGAGGGTGTGACCTGCTGAATGTGTAGGTCCAGAGACCAATTGGGATAGGCCCATGGTTGTCATGGATGCCATGAACTCCCGAGCTGCACCTGACAAGCCAGTCTTGAATGGGATGTTGAAGTCGCCCAGGACCAAAACCCTGGGCGAATCCAACACCAGCTCCGAGACCAGTTCCGTGAGCTCAGCCAGTGAGTCTGATAGGCAGCGGGGTGGCTGGTACACTAACAGAATCCCTAGTCTATCCATAGTCTTCAGACTCGGATACACACACTCGATGTGATTCAATTCATGGACAGGAAGTCTGGTCAGGTTAAGGCTAACTTTGTAGACCACAGCTACTCCGCCTCCCCCCCCCCCGCCCACTTTCCCTCACCTGCTCACTAACACAGTACCCAGCTGGGAAAGCCTGGGCCCATGTCGTGCCACTGTCATTTCCCAGCTAGGTCTCTGTGAAGCATGCCAGGTCGGCCTCCTCATCTGTAAGGAAATCACAGATGATATTCGTTTTGTTTTTAACCGACCTGGCATTGCATAGGAGCAAGAAGAGGTTGTGTGGGTGGCCTGGTTCGTTCCCCAAGATCCCCGGGGTAGCAGGGCGATTGGAAGATAAGATGGGTGTTAGATATCTATCTCTCCTTCCCCTGTAACGGCACTTCACCCTGCTATCGCCATATCTCCTTCTGCCTTGCACAACACATATTGCTGCTCCCAGACACATTACAGCTCAGCTGGTTCCCAGCTACCTTGAGCTTCTCAAAAGAAGAAGAATGGGGGGAGGGGCGATATTTCTGGCCATTTTCCTTCTCCACTCCCGGTGTTAAAGTCCCGGTCAGCTGGCTCCCTGCTGCTCCAGGCTGCCTCAAGCTTCTTCAAGTAATAGAAAAGACTGAAAGAGTAATGGGAAAACATGGGAGAGTTAAGAATGAAAGACAACATCATTTAGACACCCATCGTTATCCACTGGTAATGCTCCCATATTTTCCCGCTGCTTCTACTGCCCTTTTATTTTATCATGGGAAATTCATAAAGAAAGAAAAGACTGAATAGCTGCACAGCGCCTTTTGACGGTTAGTGCTTACTGCCATCCGTATTTGTATTTATACAAACTTGGCATGCTACATTTTGTTATTATGCTGAGTTCTATTTACGTCCTGGGACTTTGGCAAGCGTTTAAATGGTTTTATTTGCGGTAATGCATTGTGGAGTGCAAGTTAGATCACAGATATCAAGACAGCTAGTTGAAATGGAAAGAAATTGACATTTAAAGCGGATCTCTTTTGTTTTAGTAGTTCACAGACATTTGCTTTGCTTTTCCAGTCAGCTTATGTGATGGCGAAATTAATTTCTTTTCTTCTGCTGCATATGTGAGATCCTGAACTGATACTTTTTTATTGTTCTCATCTACTTTAAATGTCACACAGGGTTGTTGTTGTATATGCATATTTATGGGGTCCTTTAATGTCTCTGTGAGTGTGTGTGTGTGCGCGAGCGAGTGAGTGAGTATATGCTTTAACACAGTTTTTAACAATATACTACTGTCTCTGACAGTCCTGCAATGAATCTTTCCTTCCAAGGAGATAGACAATGACTGGGTTCATACAATATGCCAACCCTCATTCAGTGGTTGAGTGTGAGTTGTTGAACAATAGGTTATCGTGTTGTCTGAACACAGCACCTTTTCTGAAAGGTGGCCTTTTAACCATACAGTGTGGCTTATTTTTCTCAAACAAGTCACCTTGAAACACTGTAGGGTTTTTTTTTTTATTGTTCAGGGTGGTTAACAGGCCACGATATCTGGCTGACAAAAGCTTTTATTTGATGTTGTGCAGAGCAGTTGTCATCCTGTGAAGCTGATAATTTCAATCTGAGTGGGAGAAGAATTTAAGGACTTTAACAGCTCACCTCTCCTTTAAAAGATCACCTCTACTACAACTCCCACATGCAATTCACCTACTACAATAGCACATATCCCCTTTATTTAAAACAATACCTTTTCCCCACCCAGCAAACTACTTAATACGTAAAAGACTAGCACATCTCTGCAAACAACATCATACAAGTTATCCTTCAATCAACATTTGTTAACTGCAACTGATATAAGACCCTTTTTGCAGAATAACGAGCTGCCATTTTTATGCATAATGTCAGCTTGCTAAGAGGATGGGCAGCTGCACAGTTCTCCTCAGGGTGTTCAGTGGCTTGCACAGTGAGGCTTCGTGGACCCCAGTCCAGCAGGCTGAGCGGAGGGAGTCCAACCCTACCCCATATTCAACACCTGCAACATCCCTAGCAAGAACAAAGATGTTTTCAATCCCATGTCACTGATATCAGCACAACGACCATGAATGCTTCGCACTCCTTGCGGCCGTCATAGAAAGCAAAAACATCACTTCTGCTGGCCGATGGCCAAAAGGCACGGAAACCTCTTCCCATAGCTCTCCAAGCTGTTACAGAAGAGCAGCTACTCCTGCATCCCACAGCAGTGTAAGGAGAAGCTAAAGGCACTCAATAAGGGTGGTTAGGCATGGTGAGTAGTTCACGTGTGGCGGGAGCACTTAGTATTAGCCATCGTGCACTGTGTTTAGCCTAACCATCCTTCCCCAAGTTATGTCTGAACAGCGCCACACTCAATTACTCAGTGTGGGTTAGTTTGTTGTGTGAACCCATTGTTCCATATCATTTCATTCAATGGCGAATGCAGTGGGGAAATGGTGCTGATCTCAGGGGGAGGGTGGAACAAGGCAGAGGTCAGAGTGTGAGTTCTGCTAATGAGTTGTTGTGTTATCTCGGACATATGTATTGACCTCAATTTCCCCATCTGCAAATCTGGGCAATTACACTTTGTAAATTGATTTGGAATACTACAGATGAGGCACGTTGCCTGTGAGGGCAGCTTCAGTGTTATTGCACTGTCCAGTGACATGGATCTGTTATTATTTAATTTTCAGTTTGCTAATATTGTTTACCTGATGGATTGAAAGGGCTGTTCCATTGTGACATTAATTCTTGCAGAAAGAAGCTTTCTATTCTAACAGCCCCCTTCAAAATCTCTCTCTTTGGGGAGTTTCATGGGTGACAACTACCTGCACAGCTCTTGCTGATTTTAAGTGAAGATGGGCAGCATCTGGGAATGTTAACTATTCAGGGCAGCATCCAATGGTGTTATTCCACAAACTCAAATAGTGCTGGAATAGCTCCACTGAATCTTTCCATTGCTCAAGCATTTGTACATTACACTTGCATGACTATAGTGCACCACCAGTTGTGAAAATGTAATGCACAACTGGTTGCACAACTGCACTTGTGCAAATGGAACTTTAGTTGGATTCTCTTCTTGTGCATAGTTTAGAACCTAGTTTCCAATAGCACAGTATCTTTGCATTCGCAGGAGGTGTTACTCCTTAGAATATCTGAGGCTTTTCCCACCAAAACTCTTCAATATTTTTCAGACAATGGCAATCAACAGTTATATATAAGCATGGCCACTGGTTCCAGGTGTTGACAATTGTTGTCCACCACATCTGGAGGACAGCAGATTAGGGAAGGCTGCAGAAGAGTAAGCATGAGCATCATATGGGGAATGAATGTTTATATACAGAAGATCCCAGATTAAATGCTTATGGAGAACCTTCTCCTCCACTCCCATTAGGGAGTGCCTGATACCATATGTTCTTCCCTGTCCTCTTAGATCAGCAGAAAACATTGTGTATCCCATATTTTGTGAAGGTGATGTTGGCAATGTTGCAGAGTATGGCCTTCTCAGTGGTGGCACCCAGTCTCTAGGGTTAAGCTGAAATGGCCATCTGATTCACCACCCATTGAGTGAGTCATCCATTAAGTGACCATTGACTGACTCAATGAATCCACTGAAGTGTCCATTCCATGTTTCCCGCTGTCAAAAACCCCACCCCCAAACTGTTTTGTGATGCTTCAGGGGAGGGAGTGCTAAATGTTGCAGCAGCTCCAGCTATGAAGGCAACTGCTGTTGCTTTTCCCCCCTACCCAAGACTCAGAAGCTAGAGGTGACTTCTGTTTCTCCCTCACATACACACCCCATGCCCCTCTATTTTTCTCTCTCTTTCTCTCTGGTGAAGCAAGTGGTGTGATTGTTAAGGGGGCAAAGGAGATGTGGCAGACAAAGCTTTGCTCCATATGCTGCAGTCCACAATGCACTTTTAACTTGTGGGGTAAGATGGAAAAAAAACACTGCCTTCAGCTTCTGCCACCGTAAACACCCCTGAATCATCATGAAATAATTTGGGGGCAAACCTATATGCCCTGATTTTGGGAAGAGGGCAAAATCCCCTCCATTTGGCCCCAATTTTGTCTGTGTTATATTTCAACCCTACTTCGTACACGGTTCCTTGGGAGAGCCACCTCGCTAACTCCTTATTTTCATTTTTGTTGCTGGTGAAAAGTTTTGTGTTCTTAAAGGTGTTTCCTTCATGGTGACAATATTGTGCAATTTTTTAAAAAGAATATGTTGCTTTGCTTATTGGGAGTTAGCTCAAGTTTTAATATTTAAATTTTGTATTGTTCTTTTCGGCTGTTTTATTGCCTTGTATATCAATTTGAGTGCTAGCTGGGCAGAGAACGTTTGGCTTGAAATGCCGGAAATAATGATAATATCATCCCTAGCACAGCATTCACCAACCAAGCATCCGCCAGATGCTACAACTCACAACATCCCCCAGTCAGCCTTCCAATTGGGGAAGGCTGCCCTGGCATCTCCAGTAAGGGATCTCCAGTAATCTCTTGCATTTACATGGCTAGAAAAGAATTGTATCCAAGACATATTTCAATTGTATTTCTTTAAAAATATTTATTTATTTTTATATCCCACATTTTTTCCCCTCTTGCCAGGAATCCAAGGCGGCTTACATAATCCTCCTCTCCATTTTATGCTCACAACAACCCTGTGAGATAGGTTATGCTGAGAGTCAGGTACTGGCCCAAAGTGAGCTGTATCGCTGAGGGGGGACTAGAACTCAGATCTCCTGAGTCCTGGTCAAACACTCTAACCACTACACCACACTGGCTTTCAAATTTTCTACTAAACAGTATTCAAAGTTGCTTGATAAAATTAATTATTACAATATTTGTTCTTCTTTAAAATCCAGTGTTTACATTCTTTAGCAGACTATATTTCAGAGATTACCTGTGAGAAAGCAAAGCCACAAGCCTTGATATACCTGCTCTGTATGTAGGCCTTTGTATGTAGTTTGGTTCTTGCAAGTGAACTGCATGATGGGATTGGAATGATGTATGCACCTGAATGTGCTGTAATGCTTAATTGGAATGTCTATCTGTCACAATCCTGACCATCCAGGTCAATTTGACATTGTTAGAAGTGTTATGGGCCACCTGTTGATAATGTATAATGAAGAAGTTTTCTTTGGTCTGTCTTTGTTTTGCTTCAGAATTTTGCCAACTGCTATATAGTTAAGATGCTAAGATGTACAAATATACCTCCTTTTCACATGGCCGGTGGAGAAGTTCTTTGTCTGTAAGACCCTCTCCGTGCAGCTGCATTATGTTCAATAAAACAGAGTTGTCTTACAACCAAAGTGGATTTTTATCGACACCTGTCTATGAATAATTTTCTTTCCTCTGCTCATAATGTTGCAATCTTACCCTTATCTGAAATGCAGGAACCTACTGGCATTGAATATCCACTCATGGATCCAGCAAGCACCATCACTACCATAGTAGGACCCTGTGCATTCAGTATCCCCCTCCCAATCCGACAGAAGCTTTGCAGCAGCCTAGATGCTCCTCAGACGAGAGGCCATGACTGGAGGATGCTGGCCCATAAACTAAAATTGGACAGGTGAGTAAGTACATTGCCCCCACGAGCTACACAATGTGGCAGTTAGGAAGAAACATGGATGTAAGTGCTTGCAATGCATGGCACCATTCTTCAGGAACTTCTGATGTACAATTCTCCACTGAAACTTGCTCTTGCGCAGGCCCATTCATCTCACAGAGACTCATGCGAGAAGTCAAGTAAGGAAATGGGACTCACTAGAATCAGTGGGAGGCTAGAAGTACATTTTTCTTTGCATTAAGCCCTGTGTCCCGTAATGCATGTTATATAAGATCATTTTATGATTTTTTTGTGGCTTCTAGCACACTTAGATCACACTATTGTGCTGACCATCAAGGAGCTTAGAGAGTAATAAAAAGGGTGGTTTTCCCTCTGCTTCTTCAATGCATGCTTACTAGTGGAGTTCTGGCTCATGCAAATCGAGCAGAATGTGAGACTCGACCACTGCAATAGCAGAAGGGGAGAAGGAGCCCATATCCTTACTAGCAAGTTAGTGCATTACTTGTACTGGGAGATGTTGTCCGTTCTGCAGCCGCATACCCACACTATTCAGTCCCAGCTGTCCTCGACTTCTGCTGCCTCCCATTGACATCCACTACAACCAATCATCTCCCTCCCTGCACAATTGCACAACCAACTACTGACAACAGTGTTGACATTGTAGATGAGGGGTGTTGAATCTTTGGCTGGGGGCCAACTCCAACCTGCCTGGGATCCCACTACAGCCCTTCAGGGTCCCCCAGATGCCCATGCCCCCTTTCTCACATTAACAGGGGGTTCCCACCCCTTTCCCCCCAACTACCTATCGTCTAGTGCTTTCCTGGCTCTTGCATGGCTTCCCCCCACCCCATTGTAAAATATTGAAATGCCTCTCCTAAGGCTTCGTTACTGGCAAGAAGTGCTTGAAACTGAAATATGCTGATATTTTGGGTAGCTTTGTCCCTTCCCCCAAAGCTTTCCCAATATTGAATTCAACACTTGTGCTGAAAGAGATCGAACCACCTGTGTTGCATGGGGTGGGATTGGGTGAATGGAAACCATTTGTAGCCAATAGCCGTTGTGTCATTGCAGGTACCTCAATTACTTTGCTACAAAATCAAGCCCCACTGGTGTGATCTTAGACCTTTGGGAAGCCCAGAATTTCCCCGATGGTAACCTGAGCATGCTGGCCACAGTCCTCGAAGAGATGGGAAGGCACGAGACAGTCGTTTCATTGGCAGCCGAAGGAAAGTACTGAGACGACCTTAGAATGAAGAAGGAAGGAATGTTAACCATGTCAGCTGTGACTTACTCAAACCGAGCACCCCAGACCAATGCGTTTCATAACCAGAGGCATTCCAGAGGGGAAAAGAAGCAAAATCCTGACTTTTCACATGCATTCTCCTTGTACATTATCACAGGATTTGGAAGAAATCATGCAAAGTTGTTACCTTGATAACATAGTTCAAATCTAACATTCCTCTCTGCGTGGCTGTACACTGCTTGGTACAGGATTTTACAGTTTCCTAGGAAACGCTTTTTATTGCTATCCAGATATATGGATAAACTTTCTTAACAATCCCAGTTTCTATGAACGTTGTTTACATCAAATCCTGGGCAGCGGGATGGAAATGACTGTCCATGGCTCTTTTTTTATATATTTTTCTTCTTATTTTGTTGAAAGCCATTCTAGGCCAAGCCGTGGACAAAGCAGGGGTTGGGGCTATTTTCAGATAAATCTGTTCCCAACATCCATTTCAGACCCATTTCATGGTTGCAAATCTGTCCAGCAGATGTCTTAAAATAATCCTCCCACCATCAGACAGTTTTCTAGATTGAGTTGTTCAGCCAGAGTTTTAAAACTCACATATCGGGCAAGGAGATAATGTGGATTCTGAGCAGGAACCTTTCCCTACCTTTCCCAGGGATGCCTGTGTCCTTTGGCGGTTTAACTGCAGGGATTTCGTTTTCCAGCTCACAACATACCCTGCCTCCATCATCAAAATGTGTGCGTGAGATATGCAATTTGGCATGGTTTGGGGGCAGAGGTGAACCCTACAAAAAAAGGGGGGAAAGAATTTGCTTGTATGATTATTTCCTGAATAGTATTTAGTGCAAGGAATATTATATCTCTTATTATTAGTATTATTTTTGCTTACCAAATTTATATGCAGCATTAATCATTTGAGCAATGGCAGCTTCCACTGTGGAGCCAGTTTGTGGCTGCTATGGATCTTCTAATCCTTTCCAATGGGAGGTTTCTCCCTCTTTCTGATCCACCTAACACCAATTCTGTGGCTCCCCTTAAAACCCATTCCAATGAGCCGTTGTATGGGCTGCTATTAAGGAACAAACCTTTCACATGACAAGCTTGCCTTTATGGATGGATAATAACACAGTCATGTCGATAAGACAGCTCAGTCTGTGTTGATCATTTCACACAAACAACATGTTTCACGTGGAAACACACACACACACACTACAAGTCCCTTATTCATTGACGTTCTTCTAGTATGTTGATGTTGGCTTCCCTTTCTGTTTGCCGTAAGCCATCAAAGTTTCTTGCAGTTCAGTAGGGCCTGGATTTGCCATCTCTCAGTGACAACTAACAGCCTGATCCTCTGCATATCACTATTTGATAGTAGTTGTCCGCATACTGTTGTTCTTTTAGAGAAGGGGTCCCTCCAGATATTGATCTTGAGACAAAAATGCTTATGTATTAAAAAGCCCACGGCCTATTTTCTAAAGTGTTCTGCCTGCAGCCAGTTTAGACCTCTGGCAAGAGGGATCAGTCCCTTTGCTGGGGTGGCAGAAAGAGAAAAAGAAAAGGGGTGATTCAGGCACTTTTGGCTCTGCCACCACCCACCACACCACTGGCTTCGGTCCTGTCTATGGCCAACCTGCAGCCCCCAACCGTTTACTTGGGAGGGAATGCAGCCCTCAACAGAAAATGGTTGTTCACTCCTGCTATACTTGTTCCTCAAAATAATTTTTCTTATAAATCCATTTCAGTCATCATGGGCACATTTGGGTTTTAATTCCATGTCTCCTCTCAGCTGTTTTGAAACGATAAGCCATCTGATGTTGGTGGCCTCTTGACAAAAAATATTTGTGAGTGTTCAGTTGTGGCTCATGTGCAATTTTATTTTCTTGGTACCTAGCAAGGTCTTCTTTGTAAGACTCATCATCTTTATCTTCATCAACAGCAATGACAACAACAGGATGTCCCAATTTGGCTTTTGTTTCCTGCTTTCCCTGCCTCCCTCCATGTTCAAAGAGCTCTCTCACCATCCCCACTTGCCTGAGGCCTCCATCCAGTGTGTATGTGTGTGTGCATATATATTCATTTTCACTCTTCATTCTGCAGCAGGATGTTATTTCTTTGAAGATTCTCAAGTCTGCATTTCCAAAGGTAACTGTGAAATGCCATTAGTTAACACAGAAGGCGAATTTTGTATGACCTTTTCCCCATTTTTACATTTCAACAGGCATTTATTTTCCACCCAGTGTCTGTGTTTTATTAAACACAGAGCAGCGTTCATAAAACATCCTGTGTTCAGAAAGTAGTTGGCCTTTAGCCTTTGAACGATCAAAAGTAAAGGATAGGCTTTGACTAGGCATAAGATTTTTTTCCCCAAATTGTGGTCAGGGTTTGGTCTGAAATGCTCTACTTGGGCTTTGCAAATGGCTCTGGAGCCAGTCCTGCTGCCTAAGACCAAATTATCCTTTCTATTCAGCAACAACCCGTTTGGCTCTTCAGAAGGCAGGCAACCTCAGAGCAGCCAATGTCACACAGAGGAGGACCAGGATCTCTTCTCAATCATCCCAGAGTGCGGGACACGGAGTAATGTACTCAAGTTACAGGAAGCCAGATTTTGTCTGGACATCAGGAAAAACTTTCTGGCTGTTAGAGCAGTACAACAATGGAACCAATTACCTAGGGAGGTCGCGGGCTCTCCCACCCTAGAGGCATTCAAGAGGCAGCTGGACAGCCATCTGTCAGGGATGCTTTGAGCAGGAGGTTGGACTCGATGGCCTTATAGGCCCCTTCCAACTCTACTATTCTATAATTCCATGATTCTATGTCTTGTCTTTATTTGGGTCTTAAATTGAGAAAACTCTGCCTAGGAATATACTAAAGTCCTAGGCTCAGTTCAGACAACACATTAGTCAATGCAGTGTGAAAACTCCACTCAACGGTTGAGTTTTTAGGAGGTACTACCCACACAACATGTTCTAACTCCATGGTTGTGTGGCTGTGGGCTCCCATGAGGTGGAGTAAAATGGATGGAGTAAAATGGATAAAGAAAAACATTTGCAAGAACAATGTACACTCATTAAGTAGAGTTCCTAATAGATTCCATTTATTTTTACTGATTTGTAAATTATAGTGGAATATGTAAGCCTTCTGTGTATAGTTTTCATGTATAGACAAATATCTCTCTCCTTCGTTGTCATTCCAATACCAAAACATGTATTTCATCCTCAAGGAGAAAATGCTACTTATATTTTAAAGTCACTGAGATATTTTGGGCAAGAGCCAACTTGTGGTCATCTCTATTATGTTGACTTATAAAAGGTGTGTTGGTGGTAGTTTTTAATGCCATCTTCGTCAGATGATTGTTTCAGAATTCTGAGAGATACTAGTTGCTGTTGTTTTGAAAAAGCCCTGAAAAAGAAGGTCTGTAGCTCAGTGACAGGACACCTATGTTGCATGCAAAGGGTTCCAGGTTCGATCCTCAGCCTATCCAGGTAGGTCTAGAGGGAAAAAACCATCCAAAACTCTGGACAGATGTTTGCAGTCAGTGTTGACGTTATTGAAATAGATGGACCAATGGTCCTCAATTTAAGGCAGCTTCATGCATTCTGTGAAAATGTAACCCTTATTTTCTATTTCACATCTTCAGCATTCAGGCAATAGCAGTAAAATCCTTGGCTGAAATACTATTTATTTTTTAATGTAGAACATTTTCCAATTTTCCTTCCCTGGGTCTAGTTTAGGTGGGGCAGGGTTCCACTCATGGCACAGTCTATTCACTGTAGAATACAGTGTAGTACATTGACAGATCTCTGCTACCTTCTGCATTCTCTAGCTCTCTAAAATCTACCTTGCAGGGGTGTGTCTTGATGATGTCGCTGTGCTACCCATTCCCTCAAAACCCCTCAGCATTGCAACTGTGGCGTGGGAGTGGCAAATATCCATGGCAGGAGGGAGCACACACTTTCTGGGCAGCACTGGCGGCCATTCAGTTATTGTGCCCCCTCTGCCCCCCCCACCTACTCTGGGCCTTGATCCACCCCCAGAACACCCACAGCCTCAATGCAAAATGAGGTCACTACCCACAGACAGAGCAAAGAAGGTGGTGACCTCAAAGTAAAGGAAAAAGTCATGGTAAGTCAGCGACTTTTTAAAAGCGCAGTTCTGGGGGGAGAGCTTGTGGTGACTGCGAGTTAGCAGCTGTGTTGTGAAAACAACACAGCACCACTGCACAGCCAACATGGGGTATAGAGGGTGTATAGACAAGCCCCACTGCAGAATTGTCAGCAGCTGTGTGAACTCCTGATTCACACATGTATAGTTCTAGTGAGAAGACACCTGTGAGTGAAGACCCCTAATGGAGGCATCAAACCCAAACAATTGTTACTAGAGAGAGGACTGGTAAACGAGGAGCTCAATCTGTTCAGTGAACAAAAAGAAATGTCTCCCTTCCTTGGCATTCATGTTTACAACACCCAATCAGTTTAATCCAGAGTAGTCCTATATATTATAACTCCCTAGAACTAGCAGCATGTCATGATCATTTCAAATGCCAGATGTTCCTTCTCTTCATAAAGTGTGAAAGAACTGACCGTACTTCTCCATAGTATCCCTCCTTATAACATTTTCATCTGGCAATTCCAACCTTTCTGGAGGAAAAAGGAAAGAGCATATAGGTTTAGTCAAAATTAGCAGCTTGCAATTTGGTGGCACTTCGTACTCTGTAGATATCTGAAGTGACCTGGTAGTTCCATTCCACATTTCAGTTGCCCTCACTTGAACATCCTTCGTTACATTAACGTATCCTTCCTGGGGATTTCAGGTCATGCCATTTCATTGTGTGTACGGGAGAGGAGTGTTCTCTTTCTCTGTTACTTTTCGAAGAGGGTGAGTGATGGCCAGAAAACTGTAATCTCAGATCTGGTGTTCTAAATATAATAGAGAGGAGAGTTGTTAGTTGTTGGGCTGTAGGTGTATAGTATATAGCAGGGAGACATATTCCTTTCCCCTATGGAAACCAGCAGTGGAGGCTGATGTCAGTGGGGCAGTGAACCTGCTCCAGGTTTAAGTCAGAACCAGTCAGAACTCTAAAGAGCTATCCAAGTGCATTTTGGATAGCTCCTTTAGAGTTCTAACTGAAACCCAGAGCGGATTCACCGCCCCACTGACACTAGCTTCCAGTGGAAATCATCCCCATATAGTCAAATCTTTGTAACTTTGGCAGGAAACCACTCATTTTCCAGAGAGATAGCTATGTTAAGGCTTTAAGGTGTCACAAGGCTCTCTGTTGTTTTTGTGGCAACTGAGTAATAATTCTTTAAGGCATAAGATTTCATGGATGATAGCCCACCTGATGAAATACAAATTGGCTTGCATCTGGTGAAGTGGCCTGTAGTCCATGCAAGCTCATGCCATAATAAATGTATGTAGTACCACAAGACTCTTTGTTATTCTTAATCATATGTATGTTGGAAAGCAATGTCTAAAATGGCTTCCCAATCTATTATCTTTACAATGAAGCTAATACTAGAGTCGAATTCACACATGAAGGATGTATATGTTTGATTTGTTTGCTTTTTAAAACACAGGGATTAACTATATGTCTTAAAAGAAAGCACCCCTGATGAAGTTTTGGGAGACAGGAAGAATGAAAATGCATGGGAGAAAACAGGTTCTAGCCTATGGCTGTGATTTTGAATGTTTGAGCCCACCGCCATCTAGTGGCATTGTACACAATCCGAATACTTTTTTTAAAAAATGGAGCGAATACATTTTAAATGTAATTTCTTACCCCTTTGTTGTTTTCAATCCATACTAAGAGTTAATGCAGTGTAGGGGCTGAGACCTTGGGAAACTGCATTTATGAGGAGTTTAGTATACTCTGTCAGCAGAGGAACAATCCCAGAGATCAGACATACCAAACCCAAAAACAACCTAAGCATTTATAGTTCCTGCAGTCTTTAGACGAATTGCTAGCTTTCCCCATTACCCTCTTATTTTGCAGATTTATCTGTTGTACACAGGTCTTCATGATGACATGTCAATTGTTAGTAATATCAGTAAAATATATAAGTTTGTCTATACACATATACATCTATATAGAAGTAATATAGAAGAGATATTAAGAAACATTTAATTTTGATTGTTAAAGTCCTATAATAAGGAAACATCTTTTTTATTTTTTGTTGACATTTTCTTATAGATTTTTCTTGGAAAAGTAACTGGCAGTGTATTCAGATTAAGTGCATTTTAAATAGCGTATATACATATTGTTGGGTCATATTTGGAATGAACAAGGCTTAGCTCTTTGCTAGGGTACTAATGTCCTATAGGTGTTCTGGAGACTCTGGTAGTCAGTTTTCCTTTCTCGGTGAAGTGGTAGCAAGTGAATTTGGACTCATTGAATTGAGCTTTATGTTCAATTAATAACTGAAGGATCATCATGCACTTTTGTTTTCATTGTTTGACATCTGGGGAAACCATATGATCTATTCACCCTGATCATGGAGAAAGGATCTCAAATACAGACACGTGGGAAAGTATCCAATGTTGTTCCAGTGCTAACTTTGATAACATCATCCTAGCCTAAACGAACACTTGCACAATATAATTACTACAATGAAAAATCAGTGATTTGTCACCCAAATTCAGTGGTACAGTGGCAAAAGGGGGGTGTTTTTTCTTTAAAACAATAGTGGTGAGTTGGAACTTCACTTGTTTATTGCCATGCCATTGGAGTTTGGCAGCAAATTGTTGATTTTTCTGTTACACCACTTAGGTTGTGTAAGTGTTGCTTTTGGCTAGCACAACATTGCTGGCATAACATTGGATACAACCCATGGAGTGACTGAGTCCAAGTACTGACAGTGGCTGGATTCACACAACACCCCAACCCACACTCAGTGATTGAGTTGAGTTGTTGTTGCACTGTTGGTTGGTTATTGAATCGTGGGTTAGAGTGCTGTCTGAAGATAGGACATTTTCCACAGGGTGGCTTGTTAATTATGCAGGGTGGCTTGTTAGCCTTCCATGAACAAACCAAGAGCAAACCATGGGTTCTCAAGGTGCCTTGTTCAAGAAAAACAAGCCACTCTGCATGGGTAGCAAGCCACCCTGAGGAAAATGTCCTGGGTTCAGACAACATGCTAACCCATGTTTCAACAACAACCCACACTCAACCCGAGTGTGGCTTAGTGTGTTGTGTGAACCCTGTCAATATCAATTATCTCTATAGTGAGGAGTTGGAATTTCACAAGCACCAGACCAATAGATGCATAGCTGCTGTATCTGGATCCCTCGAGATTGGGTCAACATTTCCCCCCTTCCTACTCCATATCTTGGGCTCACAGACCATTGCTTTTGTAGTACTGTCAAGGACTCAGAAATGATACCCCATGAAGCTTTTTATCTTTTTAATACAGTTTATTTTTTTTCTTCTTGCCTTCTAAAAATATCCACACTGAAAGTAGATGTGGAGTAGGGGGCAAAAGGATTGATCTATGAACCAGGAAGAGGCTGGTTTAAATCTTGCCCCTCAGTAGGAGGCCTTTAGCTAGTCATGAGCTTTCAGCCTTGGTTCCTCCATCTCCATTCTGAGGTTTACAATCGTGGCCCCAGCTTACTTGTAGGATTGCTGAGATAATGTACAAATAGTGTGTTGAACACTTGAAAGCCCTATAAAATGCTGAGTATCATCACTATTCTCTTAGTTCGGAGGACGATCTTATATCTAATGAGCAAGCAATAAATGCAAACGGCATGTGTATTTTGTAGAAAATGATACTGCTGACTCTTTTACTCCTATGTTCAGGATATTAAAAAAAACTAGATTAGGCTTCTGGTGGGGGGTTATTTTTTTTGGGGGGGGTCTGTATTTCTCCCTCACTTGACAGCTTGACCTGCATCTCTGAATCCTTACTTCTCAACCTTATTTGTTTCTGTATTGCCTTTTAAGAAGTCCACAGTGGGCTTTTTTTGTTTTTTAAAGAAAAATGACAGGTAGAGTGAAGTGGCCACCCCAGGCAGCAGATACTGGGGTGTTTGGGTCGAGCAGCAGCAGCCCCATGGCCTTTTCTCTTGAGCCCTTCCTCAGCCATTCCCCTGAGTCTACCAGTCATTCCCATCCTCCTGTGCTGGTGCCCTGGCAGTGACAATGTCTGTTTGTTGCTGGCCTGGGCAGACTGTCTGACTTACTTAGTAGTCACATATTCCCACTGTGTCACATACATTGTTGGTGAAGGCTTCTGACAGAATGAGCAGGCAGATACACAACCAGCTCACACACTCCTGAAAGCATCACACATGCATGGCTCTGAATGCATGGCTCCTACTGCATTGCGCCATTTGTCTGAGTGAGCCCAATATGAGGCAGAGATGAACCAGTGATGTGTAATGCCACGTGGCCCAACCTGAGCTCCCTAAGCTAGCCTGCTGTGGTGGAGAACACTGTCCCACTGCAACTGTTGAAGTATACCTGGTGTGGTAGACATCCTTCCACTCAGGCAGCAAAATAGATTGAGGTGGCCCTGAAACAAAGAGCCATGTTGGACCTCTACCTCCATTCAAACATGGCATGTACCCACCCTGCAGCCCAAAGTGTCTCTGATGATGCTAAGGTGGCATCAGTGATGGCAATGTGATGGTGTATCACTTGATATGTTCTATCCTTAGCAGGTAGTTGCTTGTGTAGAAAAATGGCCGGGTGGTGTTCATTAATGCAAGATCATTGCATGTCTGGTTGATGAATATCCTTCCTCCTCTGTGACCTTCAGCCATTCTCCTAAGATGGTTGCTTGAAATGTAAATCTTCACATATCATCTGTTTTCATGTGATCCTGAAATGGACAACTGCATATGGGAAGAGTCTTCCATGTGCGTAACTGAGGTACATGCACATATCTGAATGGATATCCACTATTACACCACAAGGCCATTTTGGACTCCATTAAACTAGCTGGAAGCATCTTTTGAGGTGTGGATTAATAGTGTGAATCCTCACTTGGAGTCACCCGTTGTTCTGGCTGACTATTGCTCATGACTAAAGCTCACTTGGGGCCATTATTTGTAAAGAGATGGTTTGGATTAGCTTGTGTGAAGAAATTCACAGTTTACCCCCTTGTGCAGAATGGCTTTATAAGACAGCGAGAGGTGGGTGTTTAACTTCAACCTCATCTGAACAATGTACAATAGGTTATGAACTGGGAGGGGGGGGAAGCTTAGCCATTTCTATACATCTCATTGGTATTATGGTTTACTTCTTGATATGTGGTCTCTGCAAAAGAAACAAGATAGCCCACTGGAAAAAGCAATTTAACATTTTCGATATTGTGAAAATTTGTGTTGTGGTTTTCACATCTATCGCAGCTCAGACAGATATTAATTTCTCTCCCCTTTCTTCATTTCCTATAGGTCAGGTTGATTGTGCAGTTGCTATAACCTTGACAGATAAGGACACTACAGAGCTGCCATCCTTATCCTAATGATTTTGATTTTCTTTCTGGGGTCATGAAGCTTTGGCAGTTCCATTTGAGGCTGTTGGGATAGGGTGGGGGAATGCCCTTTTGCTAGAAAACAACAACAACATGAAGAAGGTTATTGCATTGTTTAGCTGAGCTCGTGTGATCTCCCCATGGCTATTTCCACAAATGGAGTGTAATATAAACCCAGGAGATTAGGGGAGGGGAAAATAACCCATCAAATAAACAAGATAATACAGCGCAAAGCTGCACTGTGCTCGCTTTCATTCTCCCTCTGTGGCCTTTGCAAATCATCCTTTCCCAAAATAAATCCCAAACCACACATCAACCTCTAACCCCTCTTTCTGTGAGAGGGCATGGAACATAATCATTGCTAAGAAGTACGGATCTCCTGGGGCAGATATTACAACATCTATGTATTTGACTTCCTTTACTGAGAGATGCTCTTTCCATCTGTTCCTCAACAGTAACAGCATGGAGACCAGACACTTTGATACTGGCTTAAGCTCAGGCCAAAGGCAACCCTGGCTAAGCAGGGAGCGGAGAGAAATGTTGTGTAACCTGTGCTTGGAAGGAGAATCTTGTTTCTCAACTTTCTGCATCTTACAGCTGAACCATAGAAGTGTTACTTAGTTTGTGTTGGGAGTGGGCTTCGGTCTTGGTTTTTATTTTGCTGATCATGTTTTTGGGGGAAGCATTTGGTTTGATTTTGATCTCCCTTATTGCTGTATCTTCTATGCAATTCCTTTTTCTAAAGAATTCCTATGACTAACAGAGCAAAGCGCTAGCCATTGCATTCTTTGTATTGCTGTACAGTGGAGGGGTAGTTTACTTACTAGTTCAGAGTGTGCCTCTGCCCCCTTCACCCGTTTTTCCTTCTGCCCTCTGTTTGTAAATGCCTGCATTTATGCTGTCAGCCTGACATGTACAAAGTGTAAGAAAGAATTTTTAAACAGGTTATAAATTATATTTATAAGCAAGTGAAAAGACCTTACGTGTGTCCTTTTATTTAATTACAGAGGAATCATCATTGTCTTTTTGTCTGCAGAAAAGGCACTTTTCTCCTCCCCCCCCCCCCCAACTCCACAAGGAAATCTCTTCACATGCAAATCTAAGCCTGGGAGTAACTGCAAAGACCAACAATTGTACCAGGAAGGTTTGCGTTAAGATATAAGCTGGGTCTGGCTCAAGTCTTTGGCTGAGACCTTCAAATGTTGAATGGAAAAGAAGAGAAAGGGGGGGCACTTCATGCATTGTAGTGCAGGAAGGCATTGGACCTTTCAGCCATGAGTTAACTCGTGCTCAGCAAAAGCTTCCACCAAAAGATAGCCTCCAGTAGAGGGATAAATGGTATCAAACGTAGGGGACCATATTTTGGAAACCAAAAAGGAGGACAACATGGTTGGCTCCCAAGGGGGCGTCCCCACCAACATGTCTGGCCCCAGGGAGCATGTCCAGCACCAAGGGGGGATGCCTGAACATAGCCTTGGTCACATATCTGATTTTACAGCACACAATTAAGACAAATCTGTTCTACATAACATCTTCATGTTAAAGCCACTGAAATAAAGAACAACGTATCTTAAATTAACTTCACTTACTCCTACATTTGTAGCTTTTGCTGTACTTTGAAGCTTTTGCTATACTCTGTGTGATACATTCTCCCCTTCCCTCAAATACCTTTTCTGACTATATCCTCACTATGCTGCAAACTGCTGCTGTTTTTAACAGGGCTTGCTGCCAGCTGGCTTTTTTATTTTTAAATTTTAATATATTATTTTAACCTTGCGCATGATTGTCACAAGTTTCTCTACTCTAACATTAGGGTGGATGTTATGGGCAGTAGACACTACTTCGCCCATTCACACTTCTCACTTATATACATTAGCTTCTCAAGGCTTGTGTGTTGACACCACTTCTCACATACAGATTTTGAACTCCTGTCTACTTCCTGCACAAACACGCGACTCTGAGACCCTCTTTCTAATGCTCTGCGTTGCCTGCCAGCATCGTAGGGCTACATTACAACAGGTGACTCTGGATTGTCTGTGCAGCCTCTGTTGTCTCTCTAAGTCATTGCAGCCAAACCAAAGCCTCCAGCCTCAAACAATCTTCCCCTCTCTCTCTCTCTCTGCCAAAGTCTCCCGATGGTCCAGCCAGGCCGCACACTTGTGGCCAGGGGTATTGCTTATTGTTTGGTCACGTCTGGTGACTCTTATGTTAAAAAACCTCTGCTGCCAGCTGCCTCCACCTCCTCTCCTGCACACCTGCTCGACTCTAATGCACTCTTGAAACACTCTGGGTGGCAAGCCAGTCTCTCAGGGCCCAGCTACAGGTGAATCTGGGTTGCCTTCAGCCTCTCTCTGCCTTATGCCAGCCAGCCGACGTCTCTAGCTTCCAACCTCAAACAATTTCCCCCCTCTCTCTGCCAAAGTCTCCCAACAATCCATCCAGGCTGTGCACTTGTATCCTGTGGGTGGGGGTAGGGTGCCATCTTATAGCTTGGTCACATCTGGTGACGCTTGTTTAAATAAAACTCTGCCGCCAGCCACCTCTGTCTGCACCAACACTGGACTCTGAAATGCTCTTAAAAGGCTCTGTGCAGCACACCAGCCTCTCGGGCTAAGCTACAGCCATCTCTGAGTTGTAACTCTGTCTGCAATTGATGCCAGCCAAAGCTCCCAACCAGCCAACACCTGCACCAACACTTGATTCTGAGACACTCTTGAAAGGCTCTGTGTGGCATGCCAGCCTCTCAGGGTTCAGCTACAGCTATCTCTGAGTTGTGACTTCAGTCTCTTTCTGTCTCTAAGAGATATGCCAGCCAGCCCAAGCCACAAATCTATCTATTTTTCTCCGACATGTACTTCAAACGTTCTGCATTGCATGCCAGCAGTGCAGACAGAGCCTAGCTCACAAGTGAACAAAGTGAAATGGAAGGGAAAGAGTAGCAAAGCAACGACATGCCAGGTTCCAACGTCCACATCAACAGGACATCTACAAAGATGAGAGCCTCTCTCTCGGCTGGCACCTCAATGTTGGTTGTGAGAGTTTTTCTCTAAGGATGACTCTTCATTGCTCATGATGTGGAACTCTGAGAAAAAGGCCTCTGGCCTGTTCTGTTTTGCCCTGTGGGCTGCTTTGACTGACCTCTCCTTTCCCAGATTTTGATCTGTGGATTCTTCGCTTCTGCTGAGCTCCAGGTGCCCGACTGCCCACTAAATCTGCAACAGGAAAGGTGCCCTGCATGCCCAGCACTTCTTAGCTAAAAACTTGAGAATCCTTTGATGCCAAGGGCTGAAAATTCTCAAAGTGCAATACCCTAAAGAGGAGGTTTGACAACCTGAGTTTTAAGGATAAGGCTCCAGAGGTTTTTTTAAAAAAATAAAATCTCAAACTTTACAAAATTCCTAAAAATCAATGGATTAACAGATTTGCTTCAAACTTGGCAACGATAAAGCCCTACCTGACATCTATCATGGTGCCAGGATTCATTTCTTTATCTTTAAAAATGACAGTATATATATATATATATATATATATATAATAATTTAAAACCTCAAACTTAAAAAAAATCCCTAGAAATCAATGGATTAACAGATTTGCTTCAAACGTAGCAAGGCTAAAGCCCTACCTGACATCTATCATGGTGCCAGGATTCATTTCTTTATCTTTAAAAATGACAGTATATATATATATATATATATATATATATATTATAATTTAAAACCTCAAACTTAAAAAAAATCCCTAGAAATCAGCAGATGAACAGATTTGCTTCAAACGTAGCAAGGCTAAAGCTCTATCTGAGAACTATCATGGTGCCAAATTTCATCTCTTTACCTTTAAAAATGACTGTTTTAATATATATATATTTATTTTATATAGATATAGATATAGATAATCAAACTATTTAAAAAATCCTAAAAATCAATGGATGGATGGATCTGTTTCAAATTTGGCATGGCTAAAGCCCTTCCTTAAAGCTGTCATGGTGCCAAATTTCATCTCTTTATCTCTTAAAATGACGGAGCTGTAAGCGTTTTTGTTAATTTTCATTAAAGCAGAACTGCCCCTTTGGCTGGGGAGGATGGGAAAAATCTGGATTTTTCATCAAATTTCATCATTTTTCCCCTCTCCCCCCCCCCCCCCGCTTCCCAGATTTGTTACCAAAAATCCTGACAAATCCGGGCTTTTCCTGTCATATGGTCACCCCAAAAGCCAACAAAGTTGTGTTGATTTTTTTTTTAAAAAAAAAGTCAATAAAAACCAAAGCACTTCATTTCTATGCATTCCAGGTCCCCCGTATCTTGAAAAGAAAGCATACCCAACCCCCCCATTTAAAACCCCAATAATAGTCAAGAGAAATAAACCCTAGAGAAACAGAGCCTGGAGTGTCTCTTCCTGTGAAAAGTTTGCAGAAATGAAAGGGCCACTTTTGTAACAGCCTGAGATCCTTGGAGAAACTCTTGAATGGCATAGTCATTTCCAGTCCCTTCAAGGCGCATACAATGTCTTTTGTCATTGTTAGTGATACCATAATAAAGAAGAAACAGTACAAATGCACACTTTTCTGCAAAGTTGCTTACCTTTATAGTCTTCTCCTTGCCCCAGAATTTGTTTGTTGCAAGTTCTGTAATATCTGGTATTCCAGATACTACTTTAGCCAGTGTGGTGTAGTGGCTAAAGTGTTTGACTGGGAGTCTGGAGATCCAAGTTCTAGTCCCCACTTGGCCATGGAAGCTCACTGGGTGACTTTGGACCAGTCACAGACTCTCACAGGGTGGTTGTCGTGAGGATAAAATGGAGAGGAGGAGGATTATGCCTTCTTGGAGGAAAAAAGGTGGGACATAAATAAAGTTGATGCACAAAATGACCAGCTAAGAAATAGGCAAGGCCTTAAACACTCCATTTTCACTTTCTCTAAATAGATGTGCTGTTAATATTTGTTTGTAGCCCACAAACCTGTGCTGAGTTACACATGCATAGTTCTAAATTAAATCGGTGAGATCCAGCACATAAATGAAAAGCCACTTCTTGCAGAGAAATCTTGAGTTTTGTGTGAACTTCTTTCAACCTCCCCCTCCCTCTACTCTTGCACCCTGCCCTGCCTCTTGATCCCCCTAGTCAATTAGGCATTTGGTTAGACAGTCATGTCAACTCTCTGGAGTCTCTCAAACAACACAGATTCCTTTGTACTCCTTGCTAGAAATGTTTTTGCAACTTAAAAGACATCTGATTATTATTTTTTGGTACACTCAACTGTGTTGCTTTGTTGTCTTTAAATCAAAGAAGTATAAATCAGAGTTAAAAGTAATTGTTTTGCCATGCTGTTCCCTGTTTGGTTTCCTCATTATAGTATTACCAATCTTCCATCTTTCATTTGGGCCTCACTGAAACACAGTGAAATACTGGAACGTGAGTGGCATAGCAGATGGAATGGAGGCACAGCCTATGTGTTTGACTGGGGGTTACCATTAAATTCCTAATTATGGCACACTCTCCCAAGCCAATTATGGCTTGGGAGAGTGTGTGGGGAGTGCCAAAATGTCCCCCTGTCCATTCTCCTGAAACAGTTACTTCCTGGATGCATTATGCCCCTGAAACCATTTCACTCTAGCAAACTTTCGTTTTCTTTTGTTTTGCTTTCTTCTTCTTTTTATTCCCCCCACCCCAGCATGGGTTTCTTCTGATCTTGGATCCTGCTGGGAGAAGAATAGCTGGGGAGAAATTGTTTCAGGGAGGAAAGCATAGACATCAGAGAGTTTCTGCACTCTCTCCTGCCCATGTATGCAGCACTTTAAATTGGCCCTGTGGAAATCAGCAACAACTTTTTATCTAACTGGAATTGAGCCTACTCTTCAAATCACCAAATCAATGGGGCTCACCAGGGTTGTCAACAACCCCCTGTACTTACAGTCCTAGTAAGTCAACAAAAACAATATCTTCCATTAGGATTTTAGAAAGTCATGATTTGACCCAAAATACTCCACAACAAAAACTACTGATACTCGAAAAGTGATTCTAGTAATAAATAATATCATTTCTTTTAATCCACACAGTGCATAGTGCCCTCATCACTAAGTAGCAAATAATCCCCACAAATGGGGTGGAAAAAGAGGAAGAACGTTAAGGCCAGGAGCTATGACTTCTACACCAAAGCATCTTTTCTTTTGTAGATAAAAAGTTTGTAGGTCAGGATGGGAACTGGGTCAATAATGGGATTACAGGTAAGGGCACGGTTAGCACACATCCATGCAAAGGTTTGCAGAGCTGGGAAAATACACCACATTACTTTACAGCATGATTTTCAAAGTTGGGTACAGTACGACTGGCTCTAGGCCACCCAAAAGCTGTATTGGCAAAAACATTTGGTTAACATTAGGGGATCTCTAGTAGAAAGCAATGAAAAAAATGATTGCCTACCTAAAAACCAAACCACATTTCTCATTAGAGGAGTTGTCTACCTCCTCCACTGTTGCTGGATCCCTGTGGTTACTTGAAGGAAAGGCAACATTCACATATTCAGAGTGCTTTTCTTTAGATAATAAAGAGCAGTACTCCATGGGCAACATCCTGATATAGATCCACATGAGGAATTTCTCCATCAACCAAATGGGTGCTTTGCATCAAAGTCAATAACAAGGTGGAGCTAATTTGAATACAAACCCACCAATATGTGCAGACAATGCAGGGGGTTGTGGGTAGATATCTCATTATTATACGGCATTAATGTATATTTGGGGTGCAGGAGTGAAGTAAAATGTGCCTAGATACACGTTCGAAGGAAAATGCTAAGAAATGTGTGTACGCTGGAGAGGGAAGACACTTGAGTTCATTACATACAAGTAAGAATGTAATAATAGAATTGTTACACAGTGGTTGGATTCACACAATACGCTAACCCACACTCAGTGTCAATCCAACCCCTAACGGAAATTGGGTTATGTACCATGGTGCATACTCTCGTTAATTCCACTACTTTACTTTAGTCTTCATGCCACATGTCAAGTTGAGGAGTAGAAAGAAAACAGTGCCTGAAGCTGCTAGGTAAAAATCCCAACTGCAGTAGAGTGGCTAGAGTGTTGGACTTCCAATCTCTCTTCTGCCATGAAACTCACTGGATAAATCACTTTCACTTGACCTAGTATATCTAATTTTTACATAGTGATTTAGAGAACAAATAGAATAGTCTGCATACGGTCACTTGAGGGACTAAACAACTGATTCTCTGAGCTTCTCCACACGAGACTAAAATCCTGCACCCTTACTGGGGCTTCAGCATCTGGCTTCCTTGCAGACTTGAGATCACCTCCTTTACACTGGGGAGGGGGGGGAGGGGAGGTCTTTCTGGGCAAGTTCTATGTGTTCCATTATGCAGCCACTAGATAGTACTGTGGTATAGCTGCAATATAGTGGAATTCCAGCAATTTATCACACTTCAGAGCACAATAAAATCTCTTATCACAGTTTTCCCATTGAGAATAATGCCATTCTAAATAGCCAGAAAGCACAAGAGAGACCCTGGAGGCTGACATGTAATGGGCCTGCAAAAAAACATGTGTGGTCAATCATGAACGTACAATAAAAGCCTTGTGTAGAAATGCCCTGTTCCAAAACTGTTCCAACTCCACTGTGCAGTCAATAGGTGGCTTTAGGCAAACTCAATCCCATACCCACTGTGTGGATAATACTAAGCTATTTTACAGGGATGATGCTTGCGATGATAACTGGGAAAAGGCTGATGATTTGGAACTGAAGCCGCATAACTAAAGTGCAATCCACAAAGACTGCATGGTGGCTTGGAGAGATTGACAAACACAGATAAAAGTCCTAGAACTCTCAGCATGATGGGAGTTGTAGGACTTTTTTTTTCTAAACATGCCTAGGATTGCAGCTTTAGATTATCATCTTTAGGAGGCACCATAGGTCATTGGTAAGCACAAATTTTACATGTAAATGGTCCCCAGGTTCACTGGGGTAATGGAACCAAGGCTCACAGGGATGCTGGCATCCTCCCACTCTCACTCTCCTTCAGAATTCCCTGTTCTGAGCTTAATTCCCTTTGAGCTTAACTACAATTCTCATAGCAGCGGGTGGGTTGCTCACCCAGTGGTTGAAGAGCTCCACAGCCTCTCTGGGAAAATTAGTTGGAAAGAACAAGTAGAGAGCAGTATTGTTACCTGCTGTGCACATGTTTTAACAAGACCTACACACCCTCTCCTAATGTATCTTTAGACATTGGCAAATAAGAGTGACTATGGCTAAGAAGGCGATTTCCACCCAAAGAGAGCCGCACTCAGACACTGTTGGAGAAGATAACAATGGCACCGTTATTGAGGATTACAAAGAGTCAAATGCTGATGGGGGGGGGGGGGATTAGCTGAGCAAACAAAATTATCAACAGTTAATACCAATTGGGGATGCTCCAGCCTTCAGCAAGTTATGCCTTGATGGGGCAATTAGTTGCATTCTTGGTAAAGCTGAGCTCAGGCCTAAAAGGCGTTTTCAAGTCTCTGAGAAGGCACCTTCCCAAGGCTTGAAACATACACACACATAGGAAAGAAGGGACAGAGGCTACAATTTGGACTAAGAGCCTCCGAAAGCTATATGTATTTCTCTGGGCTGAAGCCCTTTCCAGCAGACAGGAATTAGGGAGCATTACAACTTGTCCCAGGTGAAGAGGAAGGAAAACAGGGAGCCTTGACTAGAGGAGGCAAGGCACCATGGCACCTTGTTCTGGCAAGCAAGGAGCGTAATGTTTTCAGCATGGAGCCTTTCTCTGGGAGGAGAGACTCTGTGGCACCTTACCTGGAGGTTTGGGGGAGGATAAGGCACCTAGTGGTTTCAGCAGCATGGGCCCATTCCACCTTTGCCTTTGGGGGATGCATTTAGGAAGTCTATTAGAAACTGAATTGCTTGATTCGTACATGATTGCTCTTAACCCCTTCCTGTGCTTTTGTCCCACTACTACTGAAGCTGGGGATGAAGACTCCTAGCTTTTTGGCTGTGTCTGAACACTGAGTCAGTACTGTTCACTCAAACGAGAGCTACTTCTTAACAGTATTAGCTGCATACTGATAGCATAAACCTCCAGATGACCTCCCCCAGCGATTTCATGTAGATTTTAAAAGGATAGAGGACAGAATAGAACCTTGCAAGACACCATAGGCCAAATGGCCATAGGGTGGAACAAACATTCTCCAGCCACATTGGCCTCACCAAGCCAGAGAATTAGGTCTGCAGTACTTCCCCTGCACTGCATTATTATTTGTCCTGGCTCTGTAAATCAGAAGCAAAAGCACTTGACGGTACTCAGGGCTGCATATGTACTGCAGTAAATGCTAGAGCGGTGCTATCTCCTGTTGACTTGTGTCACCTCTCAAAAAGAGCAGCCAACGGAGGCTGGGGAGAAGAATCTAACAATTGCGCCGTGTTCCTGTGTGCTGGTTAAATGCAGATGGTTTTAGTAAGAAAGGTTATATCTGACACAGTCAACACATCTACGGAGATAAATAATGTTAGAAGTATCAAAGAAGCCAAACCATATGAAAAATAATTAGAATCTTTGTTTTTGTTTTTAATGTGGGGGAACTGAAAACATTTTATATGGGGAATGTTAACAGACATATAGCATTTTGAAAAATTACAACATAGGTTTGTTCCCTAGTTTTTACAATTACAGTATTTACAGACTGAGTAAGGCACTGGTTCTCAAAAAAGAACACAAATCAGAATCATTTAAAAAAAAATACATTGTCAATCTTTTGACCAATGAAATAGCCCTTTACTAGCACAGCACAACCTTACAGTGGCTCTCCTTGAATTGCCATTCAGATAATCTCATCAATTACACATTTT
Source organism: Anniella stebbinsi (assembly GCA_029215795.1). Classification (NCBI taxonomy): domain Eukaryota; kingdom Metazoa; phylum Chordata; class Lepidosauria; order Squamata; family Anniellidae; genus Anniella; species Anniella stebbinsi. Next base: position 210,424,900 of record JARDYH010000004.1, read on the forward strand.
AATCTACCTTTCTCTGAAAAGGTCTTCTTTAAAATTTAAGTTAGAAGTTGTTTTTTCACTAGTCCCTGAACTATCAACTTGACTGAAATATGATGGATTTGGAGCATAACAACCAAGAGGGAAGGAAATAATTTTAATGGTTCGTTCATACATGTGTGCGTGACAGCTCGATTTTCAATTGGAACAAAACAGTTACAGCTTGGCAATCTTCATGAGTGGCTATGTGGTAAAATCAAGTATTAGTGCTATAAACAATTTACAACATTGGTGAAGGTTGTTTTCGATACGCTTGAACAACCACGTTACATAATCTGATTTCAGTGGAGCTAACACAGAAGATGAGGGGGAAATGGCCCTTCAAGTCTTTGGGCAAAACTGGAGCAAGCAAAAATATTAGTATTATAAATAAAATGTTTCATTTAGTGCTTTATCATCTGTAATATTTTACTCTTAATCCACATGATGGATTTATTCTCACTCCCAATGGAAAGGACATATTTTTTAAAATATGTGTGTGTTTTGTAGATTTAAATACATGTGGGTTGTATATTTAAAAAATATACAAACCTGAACATCTGAACAGATTAAAATACACATTACAGGGCCTACAAAAACTGGCATCTTAAAATCCCTTTATTTCAGGAACCATAAAAAAAAAAAAAAAAAAAACCCAACCAGTTTTTTATCAATTACTTTGAAATCAGAAACTCAAGAATACAATACCATTGCTTTTAGCACAGTGAAAGAACCCTCTTTGTGCCCTCTGAGCAATCTACCTCAAGCTGAAAGACAAGAGAACCCTAAAACACAGAGACCTAACACCAAAACAGGGAATGTTACTTTATCAGGACAACCTATTTTGTTAGAAGAAAATGTTTGTCAAGAGTCTGAGTTGTAACTGCATACAGAACCCATTTAACAACATCTTTACCACACAGAGAAGGTCATGTGATTTGGCTGTAAATATTTATGTGGCATTAAATAGCCAGTTCCCTTCAGAGGCAAAGATCAGATGTGATCTTCTCCGGATATTTGCCATGATTGGCAGAGCTTGCAATTGTCAAATGAAGATCAGCTACAAGACACTGGGAGATGCTCCAATGATATGAGGGAATTCACGTTGCTAGGGGAGGACCATGACAACATAGACTTGTACCCATTACTTCCTTTGTAACATCTTGTAGACCAGAAGGAACATGATAAGAAGAGTTTAAGAAGTTTAACTCAGAAAGTTTAGTCACTTATTTAGTTAACCAGCCCTTTGGTATTTAATAAAGTGTACATATTATATAAAGCCATTTGGTAAGCTGGTATATGAAGGGAGATTCTGTGAAGGCTCGTTTATGTTATAGTGTGAGCTTAAATAGGTTTTCCCTTCTTGGTCCCAGCCATGTCTGAAACTCTTCAGGGCTTTGCATTCTCAACCTCCATTAATGCTAATCGCCACTGATGGCATGGGTAATTTATGGTGCCAGCTGTCAAGACACAAGGCACCCAGGAGAAAGAAGAGTACAACTTATGAAGAAACTGGCTTTGTGCATGATTGACTCAGCTTTGGAACAGAAATGTTCATGTAAAAGCAACTAATAGCTTCAGAAGTCAAGTTGCTTTCAGTGTAGCCCATAAATTACCCCAGATCAATGAGAATCACCCATGCTCTACTGAATGCAGCAGTAAACCTATTCAGGTTTTGAAGCATGTGTAAGATTTGTGGCTATTCTTGAGCAAGAAATATTTCTGGATGGCTCCCCATATGATACTACCTGAGGGATCAACTGCAGAAATTCCTTCATATTACCAAAAGTATTTGTATATCCCATAAGAATATGCATCTTCCCAACCATCCAGAAGATATTCCCCTCTGAAGTTATGTCTGAAACAACTCAAACTGCCCATTACATTTACTCCAATGCCAACGTTTTGCACAGAGTATTTAACTTCACACACTGTGCTTCCCCCCACACCCCAATATTTAAATCTTTTACATCCACTAACCTTACAAAGAAGAGGGAAGCCAAATCCTATTTTAGCAAAGAGTGGGTTTTGCTCTTTAAACTCACAATTATCTACTGACGAGATCCCGCTGCTCTTAGAATCCAAAGCAGCACAGCTCCCCCTAGAGGCTCAAAAGTAATTTTAAAAGGGTTTTCAAATGAAAACAAAACAAAACAAACAGAAAAGCTCAGCTCCTCAATTCTATATGCACTTTTCCCATTTGATGTGAAGCTGTTCAGTAACTTAGCACATCTGAACTTCATGCTCAAAATTCTACAGACAGATTTGTTTTACATGGTCTGTAGTAACATTCCATGTGCACTTCAGCAATCCTTCTAATTTTTTTGGGAGGGGGAATATACTGAAGGAACGCACATACACCGTATGCGTATTTATGTCAGCTGCAATGATACCAATTCTAGAAATGATTTACCCCATTTATATTTTAAAGAGAGTATCTTTAATTTTTTAAAAAATTGGCAGAATGGATTCAGCATAATGAATTACTGTTAGGGGTGTGCACGGACCCCCCGGATCGGATCGGGACCCGGATCGGGACCTCCAATTTTGTCCCGGACCGGTTCGGACAAAATCGGAGGCCCCCCGGACCGGATCGAGTCCGATCCCGACCCAAAAATCGTAAATTTTTGGATCGGCCGCCATTTTTTTCCCCATAGACTTGCATTGCAATGCAAGTCTATGAGGAAAAAATGGCGGCGGGTGGCTGAGGGGGGGCCTAACTCCCTCCCCCCCCGGGGCCGTCCGCTGTGGACGGCCCCGGCAGGTAAGCCCCCTCCCCCGCGCTCCCTACCCCCCCTGGGGCCGCCCGCTTCCATCCGCTGGCGCCCGCGGGCGCCAGCGGATAGAAGCGGACGGCTCCGGGGGGGGGTAAGCCCCCTTCCCTGCCACTGCTTACCTTCTCGGCCCGTCCGCTCCCGTCCGGCGCCGGCGGCTACTACCAGCGGGCTCCGCGGCCTACTCTCGAGTAGCGTGCCGGGTGATGACATCACCCGGCGCGCCACCCTGGAGTAGGCCGCGGAGCCTGCTGGTAGTAGTAGGCGCCGGCGCCGGGACGGGAGCCGCCGGGACGGGAAGGTAAGGGCCCCCCTCCCCCCTCCGCGCGCCCCCTCCTCCCCTCCACGCACCCCCTGCTTACGTTCCCGGCCCGGCGGCTCCCGTCCGGCGCCGGCGCCTACTACTACCAGCAGGCTCCGCGGCCTGCTCTAGAGTAGCGCGCCGGTGATGACATCACCCGGCGCGCCACCCTAGAGCAGGCCGCGGAGCCTGCTGGTAGTAGTAGGCGCCGGCGCCGGGAGCCGCCGGGACGGGAAGGTAAGGGCCCCCCTCCGCGCGCCCCCTCCGCGCGCCCCCTCCTCCCCTCCACGCACCCCCTGCTTACCTTCTCGGCCCGTCCGCTCCCGTCCGGGGCCGGCGGCTACCACCAGCAGGCTCTGCAGCCTGCTCTAGAGTAGCGCGCCGGGTGATGACATCACCCGGCGCGCCACCCTAGAGCAGGCCGCGGAGCCCGCTGGTAGTAGCTGCTAGTGCCGGACGGGAGCGGACGGGCCGAGAAGGTAAGCGCCCCCCTCCTCCCCCCCCCCCCGCTGTCCACTTTCATCGGTGGGCGCCCGCTGGCGCCCGCCAATGGAAGCGGCGGTGGGCGCCAGTGGGCGCCCGCCGATCCGCCGAACCGGTTCGGAGCCTTTTCGGACCGGTTCGGATTGGATCGGCCGATCCAGCTGCGGGATCGGAAATCGGATAATTTATCCGATTTCCCACTGGACCGGACTCGGATCGTGGATCGGGTCCGATCCAGTGCACATCCCTAATTACTGTCAAGATTATTCCAAAGCAAGGCCAGGATTGGAAAAGCCGACATGTGTGCAAAAATCCTTTGTGTGTGCAGATGAAACTGCGCCACTTTTTGTTTCGAGCTGCAACCCAGTTCAGCGCAGTGCCTTGAAAGCCACTCTGGGAGGCCCGGCACCTCTCATTTTGGGTAAGGTGGATTCTGCAGAAGGAAATGGGAGCGTCAAAAACCCTGGTGTATGTTTAAGAACCTCACTGTTCCTTAGATCCCACCTCAAAACATTCATCAAAGAGTTCCTTTGACCATAATTACAGAAGGAGGGAAATGATAATCCAACATTTTTCCAGTTTGTGTACAGAGAGAGAAAAATCATAACAGGTAAATGTTTTGCTCCTTTGGCTATTTTTTCTAGGACTCCTGTGGGGATTTGAGCAAGGGCAGAAAGAAACATCCAGTCAAATAGCCAAATACATGTGATTCCCTTCATTTTTAAAGAAAGAATAATTCTCAGAATTTCTTCTTTAAAGTACACAGAAAGAAAGGATCTCCCTTTAAAAAAAAAAAAAAAGAGACTTCTTTTTCAAAACAATGCTTACTTCATGTGTTTACAAACATACTGAAGTTTTATTCTACCCTTCAATTATAACTTGCCATTTTTCAGATACACCTTAAACAAAGTTCTTCCTTTTGTGTCAACACTGTATATTTTCTGAATGCAATTATCTTAAGGCAAAAGGTTTCTAATGCAACTTCGGAATCAGTGTCATTTACCAGTGACTTCACTTGTAAAAAGAAAGGCTGGTAAGAAAATACAACTTCATATTTGACTAAACGTTCTCTAATTTACATTCACTTCAAAATATTCTTCTGAGTGTAAAATGCCAAGTGGTCCCCAAAGGTGTAACTCTCTCACACTATCCTCTTCATAAGCCCCTTTGAATGAATGGCTGTACTTTCAATATCATTCCCATTTGTTTCCATGGGACCTGGGTGTGCCCAATGGGCTTGGCCAGACCTTGTAATTTCTGATGTATTATTGCCTTTGATGGCATCGATGGGACTTTTGTGGGGATGCAACGATGAGAGAATTGTGCGCAAGGCACGGCTTGGCAGAAATGCAGGCAGTTTCCGACAGATGCATGACTTTACATCTTACAGGAGATGCCAACATTCACACATTCAGAACAATGTACATGGATGGTCACTTATAAGATGGCTTCTATTATATTCGCATTCTGTTTTGCAACATGGTTGTCTTGGAGTGCAACAGTCTTTTCTATAATTTTTCTCTTGTATTTTGTATTTGCAAAGATTCATTTTCATGAAAATTAAACAACCCAAATAATAATAATAAAATAATAATAATATAACAATAACAACAACAACAACAATAATATTAATACAGGCTTTCATAGAAAGCAGCATGCATAATCTTGAAGCAGTGATCGATCGTGTTTCTCCTGTCGCTCCCCAAAGAGGCTGTGTCTTCTCATTTGGTAGTCCAAGAACCAAATGTTCCTTGACTGAGCCACACTTCCCTCCACCCATTGGAAAGGTTTCTGCACCAGAGCACAGATGCTTTGCCAAGTGTCCAAATTCAAGGTTTTTATTATTAGTGAAGGCTCGTAATTCTTCTTGTCTCTTTGAAAAGGGAAGGAAAGTCCATTTTTCTGAGCTTTAGCATAAAGGTGCCTTTTGTCAGCCGAATCAAAGCTTAATGTCCTGTGACTCTGACATTTTGGCAAGTGTTTTCTTTACTCGCAGGGCCGTGAGCCGAGAAGCAGGGTTGTGAGCCCAGCATTCTGTCATTAGTTTGCCCATTTGTCTTAGGCACTGCGGAAAAGGGGGAAAACATATAAGTATTAACACACCCTCACGCACATACACCAAGGTCTAACATTGGCTGTACTTGAAAGCAACTTGAAACACTCAAACTTAGCTAGTATTTAATACAGAAGTCATACGGACTAATTCTGGCCTCATGTAACACTTGTAGAGCTCATGAAATGCAGGGTCATGGCCCAGCGCCCTACCCAAGGTATTTCCTTGTTCTGCCTCCAGATTTTGATTTGATAATTACTGTGTCTAAACAATCTGGCACAATCCTTACCTGACAATATCACTGGATGAGAAAGACACAAGTTCAAGCCTATTCCAGTTCAGACTGTATATGCAGTGGAGGCTGGTGGCTCCGATGTCAGTGGGGCAGTGAATCCATTCTGAGTTTCAGTCAGCATCAGCCAGAACTCAAAAGCAGCTATCCAAGGTGCTTCAGCTTTCCCATAGTCCCAGCTTTCCAATGAGAAAGCCCAGACCCTTAGACCTAGGGGGCCAAATCCATCTCACCTGGTGTTCCAAAATGGCCCCCTGTAGTTTCCTAGAGGGCCATGTCCCCTTTTCCCGATTGTTTAGTGGCTTCCTGGCTTTTACAGATTTTTCACAATCCTAAAAAATTGAAATGCCTCTCTTAAGGCTTAGTGAGTGGCAGTAAGAGCTTTAAGTTAAAATATGCTGGTATTTTGCTCCCACCCTTTTGCCTTTTCCCCAGCCCCCACTAGGATGCATCCCCCTCCCCCTCGAGAGCTTCTGCAAAATGTAAATCGACCCATGGGCTGAAAGAGGCTCAAACAGCCCTGTCCTAGACATAAGCATCAGAACATCGGACGAGTCCTGCTATCTAGTCCTTCATCCTCAGTGGTCAACCAGATGGGAAGCTCAAGAGCAAGGACAGAGCCCTCTTCTGCTCTTGCTCCCCAGCAAGTGGTATTCAGTGGCATATAGTGCCTTCAGCGGTATATGCTGAACGGGGAGGAGATCGGAAGATATTTCTGAAGCTTTCTTAAATGACTATACGTAACCTGCAGGCTGCATAAAATAAAATAAAAAAATTGTATTTGGCTTTTTCTCCTTCAAGCACTGCTAATGAAAGGAAGGGCCATGTAGAACCACCACAGTAAACCTTTCAGGCAGCCTGCAGGTTCACTGTCCCACCTTTAAGGCAATCTTGGTGCTAGAGCCTTGTGAAGACTACAGGGTAGTCGGTAACTGGAGGAAGCAAGTGACTCCATGAAAACTCTTTCACTGGAGAAGAGTGGGTGGAGGAGAGATTAAATGCCCAGAATACCAAATTTTCCTAATCTACTTTGGTATGTCATGCTTTCCTCCTCCTGGTTTTTTTTTTAAAAAACCCTCCCCCACTCACTCAAGATTGTTTACAACTCTTGCCATTTAAGTCTTTTTAAATCTAATTGCACAATACTTAAGCGAAGACTGCTATTCCCAAATCACAGCTGTCTCCTACAATAATAGCATTACACTGTACCACTTAACAAGATTAATGACCTCTGCATAGCATCACCATAACTGTCGGCAGATTTGTCTGCGATACATCAATTACTGGTCTACTGATTCCAAAACACAATTTGGCTTCATTATAAATTCTCAGTGGAAAGTGTTCAGACAACTTCCTCCCTCCCCTACAGGAAAAGACCAGGATTTTTAAGATTTAAAAAGCAATTTCCTTAATTAATTTACAAAAGGTGGGACTGAGAGGCAGCAGAAGACTCATGCATGGGCTTTCGAGACCCTTCCCTCCTGGAAAACATTTCGCAGAGGCTATCAGCCTATCAGTGGGGCTTGTAAAACAGCATATACACATTTATGACTATTTTGCTGAGTTGGCCTTCCCTAGAACAGGGGTAGGCAACCAGGTGCCCTCCAGATGTTTTGGACTACAACCCTCATCAGCATCAGTTCTCATGACCAGCGGCCAAAGGTTATGGGGATTATTTCAAAACACATTTTGGAATACGAAGCGAATAAAGCCCTATTCAGGCATTCTCTCGCTGGGATTTCCCAGTGTTCAGGCTCACGTGGAGAGCTTCCACAGATACAGGAGCCTTTGCTCTTCAGACAGTCCCCTCCATGAGTAGAGGGTGATGGATGTGAAATGGAGGAGTTGGGGCTGGAGCACTTGCCTCTCCTCATATATTGATAACACCAGGTTAGAGAATGCTCGAATAGGGCTATAATATCATCAGATTCTCCTGGAGAATATCCGCGTCCCCCTGGAACTAGTCAGGAGTGCTTGGCGCAAGCACAGACCCCACACCTAAGTGCTCGCAAGGTCCCCATGAGCACTTGGCAGATGCCTGCCCTGGCTGCTGACATTGAGCACTCCCCCCCCCCCCCGTTGATGACAGCCACCATTATCACAGCCTCCAGAAATCACGCACTTCACCCGGCTGCATGAATGGCAGCCGTAAAGGCCCCATTAAGGCAAGGGCAAAGCACTGCGGGTGCCATTGACGCAGCGGGGCATAGTGGGCGATTTCTGGAGGCTCCGGAAATTGCACACCTCTCCCACTGTATTAATGGCGGCTGCCATTACCACTGGCGGGGGGGGGGGGGGCGGGGGAGACAAGTGCGTGATTTCGGCAGCCAAGGCAGGTGGTGCTGAGCACTCGCAGGGCCGAGCTGAGCTTCAGAAGAGGGTTGCACGGCTCAGGGAGCCGATGGCAGTGAAGAGTGAGCATCTGCCAAGGTGGGCACAGGCAATTTTGCCGACCCCAAATTTTAGCTTTCGTTACGTTATTATGGAAGGTAGTAACCTCAGGTACCCGCACGTGCCTCCAGTCAATGGCTTTCTGTACCTGCTTTCAGTCAAACGTTGTTTGTTCTGTATGTTCTTTTGGTCAGTCACAGGCTCTTTGAGCTTCTTCAAAACATAACCCCATTTTGTGAGGGCTTTTCCAAAAGCGCTTACTGGCGAAGAGAAAACCTTGCCTGGCACAAAGGCAGAATCCCCTCATTCCAGGATACTGCATACCTTTCCCCCCTTAAATCACATCACTCCAATTTTGACAAAACGAAGCAGACGTGGCACCAAACTACCTGCCCGGCCTTGAAAGTGTTCTCTTCTTACCTCATCGCTGCTCCACCTGTTTGGGAATGAAGGCCGCAATTTCTTGATACATACTATTTCCCTCATGTCTTCATATGAGGGGTCACTGGGCACAAGGTCATAGTACGGAAGCTGATATTCTTCGACGATTCCTAGAAAAGATACCATTTGCCAGCTGTATCAGTATCGTATAACTAAAAATCTGTGTGGGTTCAAGAAGTCTGCAGGATAAATAATATCGAAAGGAAGAGGTGTACTGGATGAAGCTCAACAGGCTTGTTGGGGTATGGTGCTTGGAGTGCTGAATGCACTCTAGCACCAGGTTCCACATAGAACTCTACCATAAGACGACTGCAGTGTGCCTTTTAAGCAAATACTTTGAGATGTCGCACAATGTCTATTTCTAATGAGACATTAAGATAGGACTCAGGCTAACTTGAGTGTCTTCTCGCAGCAATGTCTAGTGCAGCCTTCTCCAACCTGGGCCCTCCTGATGTTTTGGATCACAACACCCAGCATTCCTGACCATTGGTTATGCAAATCAGGGCTGTGCACGCTTACACAGAGGTAAAAAGATTTAGCATGCGTAGCTCCGCAATGCATGCTAGAGAGAACGTTTAGTTTGACACTGATTCTCATCTACCTAACTACCTTGTTTAAGTGCCTTGAACCTAGCAGATGAAATCTCCATAGTGCCATTTTTAGAGGGGCTAAAGAAAAGCAGGTATACAACAGCCAGAGGAGATCTAGAAGAGTGGAAAGACAAGCTATTAGAGGAGACGGGTTTACATTAGTGCTATGCCGAAAATTTCGACTGTTCCTTTTTTGGCATTTTGTGAGGGGTGGGGTGGGGGGAATGAAAACCCAGGCAAAAGAGGCTGGGAGAGGAGAGAATTTTGGAGAATTTTCTCCTTGAGGAGAACAAGTTTTCCACATACCTTTTAAAATATAGCCAGTTGTTGAGGGGTCTTCTTCCTTCCTTTTCTTTTTTTTTTTAAACACACCTGGCATTTTCAGGAGCCCAGGAGTTCTTCCTGAATGCTTATTGGAGAGGATGAAGTCACATAAATTCCAATAGGCATTCACTAAGAACTGCTGGTCTCCTCCAAATGCTGGAGGAAGAGGTTGTTGTTTTGGGAGGGGAACCAAAAATAGGAAAGAGCCCCCTCAGCAACCGGCTACACTTAAAAAAAACATATGTGGAAACCCTGTCCCCTTCCCCAAGGAGAAAAATTCTCTGAATTTCCCACTCTGCAAAAGAGGCTTAAAAAACAAGCTCCCCAAAACAGGAGGCAAGATTCAGCCCAGCAGTACTAGTTCAGATGTCCAAATCTCTCTCTGATATGGAATTAATTTCTGTACAAATCAGCACTGCTTTCACCCCACAGTCCTCCTAACACTAGCTAGCACCTGCTAAAGCCTGTCTTTCTGCGCTTAAATCTAAGTAATCTCCTTGTTAATCACGGTACCTTAAGCAAAATCAACCCCATTGTATTTCTGCATAAACAACAGGAGTGCTCCCATTTTAGCAGTAATGTTTATAACTCTGGAAGTGCCCAATAAATGAGCTCCAAATTCCCATTACAATTATGAAACATTGCATCTTTAAAAGAGACTATTAAAACAGAGAATAAATCTTTGCAGCTAAATGAGGACTTACAGAAAAGAGAAAAATATATATGTCCCAGCAGAAGAAAATGGTGATAAATACATTCAGTGCCACCAATTCTTTAAAACAGATGATTATAGCTCTTCCCCCACACTTTTTAATTTTTGCTTTTGTTATATATATAAAAAGATATAGAAACAATGTAGACACATGCACTGATATACAGGACATTTACCTCCTGAAACACATCTCCTTGCTATTTCCCAAAGGATGAGTCCAAAGCTATACATATCGGCCATGATATATGACTGGAAGTGATTCCGATTCAAGCTTTCATCCAAGACCTCAGGAGGCATGTACCGTTTTGTTCCTACCCTGGTGTTTGGCGGTATGTCCACCTCATTTGTATCACTGAAAAATGGGGTGCGGGGAGAGAAACAAAAGTGAAATATGCTGTGTCTCCAAAAACTCAATTAGATATGAAAGGGGTGGACACCCCCAAATTAAATCCATCTGTGACAGAGGCGTCAGACCCCAGGCCTGCAGAACAAATCCCGTCTGCCTAGGGTTCCCATCCAGCCCTTCAGGGTTCCCCAGATAGCCATGCTGCCTTTCACATGTCCCACCCTCTTTCCCCAACTGCCAATCAGTGGATGGTTTCCCAGCTTTTCCATAGGGGCTTCCCCCATTCTAAAAGGGTGGCATGCCTCGCCTAAGGCTGCATTACTGGCACTAAGAGCTTTGAGCTAAAATATGCTGCTATTTGGGCTCCTCCCCTTTTGCCTTAAGCCCCACCCACAAGTGGAATGTGGTCCCTGAGAGTTTCTCCAAAATTGAATTCAGCCCTCAGGTTGAAAGAGGTTTAAGACGTCTGTTTATACACTTGATCTTAGCCAAAAGGCCGAGAAGCGATTTGAAGATTTAATAGAATCAAGAGAAAAGGAGGGGGGGAAATAAAAGTAAAATAGGTACGATAAGTGAAATATATAAAATACTGATAGAGGATGGAGACCAACAGGATTCTCTTAAAACAATATGGGAAGATGACTTAACAAAACAAAATAGTGATTACAACTGGGGGAGGATATGGGAATCAAGAATGCTAAAGTTATTATCAGTTAGGATAAAAGAGAATTATTACAAAATAATTTCGAGGTGGTATTTAACACCAGTAAGATTACATCAGATAGATAAGAAAATTTCAAAGAAATGTTGGAGGGGATGTCAGGAGGTTGAAACATACTTTCATATGTGGTGGACATGTGAGTATGTACAAAAATTTTGGAAAAGGGTTTTTAAAGAAATAAGTGAAATAATGGGAAGCAATGTGGAAGCAAGTTCAAATTTGGCTTTACTTTCAATTTGGGATAAAGAAATTGGGAATCAAAATATGAACGATTTGATTAACAACCTCCTGACACCCAGTAGATTAATGATAGCTAAGAATTGGAAAATACAAGGAAATTATAGAATAGAAGAATGGTATAAAGAAATATGGAATATTGCGCTTAAAGATAAATTAACATGTAATATAAAAGTAAAGAGGGGATTATCTAAGAAGAATGATTTTGAAAATATATGGGGGGCATTTCTGGATTTTGTATTAATAAAGGGGAAAGGTTGTACACCTTTAAAAGATTCTTTACAATTTTGGAAGAATGTATAATATAAAAGAATAAAAGAAGGTCTCAATAGGTTAGGGGAGCACTGGGGGGTTGTTAAGGTTATGTTAGTATATTCTTTTATGATTATGTTGTATTATATGTTCAAAAATAAATATATATATATATATATATATATATATATATAAAAAGACATCTGTTTACGAGCAAGGTCAGCAATAACAAATGCTCTTAATGGAAATTTTCCTTATAGAGGAAGCTTCTCAACTGTTAACCAAGGACTCTTTATTTTAAAACCGCTTACATGCCTGGGGCTATATCAAGCATTTAAATGAAGAAACACAATGGAGATAAGACTCAGCAGGTGAACCAACTTCTGAGATTTATGAGCATCGGGATGGAATTTTGCCAAAGAGAACAATCAAATCTCCCTTAAAAGTTGTTTTCTTCACATGGCTCGGTTTCTAGTGATTTAGTCTCTCAACCACTCAAGAAGGATGCCAAAACATTGGGGAAGTACAACTACCAGAAAGATGGATGTGCAAGAGAGCGGCTTTTTCTTACAATCACTGCCACAGTAAAATACTGATGACTCTACCAGTCACATTGCTGGATTTGTATTGCATCCTTCCTAGATGTATTTTCATCCGCAGTTGAGTTTTAATAAACCTTTTTATCTGAACAGCAGATAAGCCCAATTGTATTATCACAACCAAGGATGGTCAATCAACTGTTTAATTGCTCCCACCCCCAAATTAGTTTGCTCAAGTCCAACAATATCAACAACAACAACAACAACACTTGATTGGGTTTTCAGATGTTTGGCTCGGAACACTAAAGTAACCCAATTCCTTCCTGGAAGTTCCTCCCCATTCCCCAAGGGGGGGGGGAATCCTTAGCTTGGGAAAGAGGTGGACGAACAGGCCATGGCTTAGTGGTAGAGCACATGCTTTGCATGCAGAAGGTTCCAGGTTCAATCTCCAGCACCTTCAGGTAGGGCTGGAAAAACTCCTGCCTGAAACCTTGGAAAGTTGCTGCTAGTCAGTGATCAGTTTGCCATGGTGGGTTGCGTCTTGTGCCAGTGGCCATTTTGAATATTCAAACCATGGCATTCAGCCCTGAAACAGCCCATGACCATGCCAACAACCCACTCTCACCGGGTTTGGACAACACAATAAGCTACTGTGACTGTCAATGACTTGAATATTCGGAATGGCTGCCAGCACACACTGCAACCCATCATGGTTTAAATAACCTATAGTCGGCTGCGGAGAATGTGCAAACACAGATGTACCACCTCATTTGCTGTTTGTGAAAACTAGTCATCAATGTGAAAGATGTTTGGGTGAACAATTGTTCATATTATCTACAGTGCACTCATACTTTCAATGTATTGGAGTATGTTTGTACATGGTTTATTTTTTTCTTTTCTTTTTTAATTACAGTTGCCTTATACAGTACTCTGCCACTCAAAACTCATACTCTTAGGTGCACAGCATCAAGGAAAAAGGTACTCCCATTCCCCGTTGTGATCATTGTGCGTAGGCAACCTTCTTCAAATAGTTCAAACAGCATTTCAATGAGAATAAATTATTTACAGCCTCTTAAGTCTAAGGCTAAATTCCCCTGATATGTTGTCTCAAAGTTAAATTCCATTTCACAAAAGTAATTTAAAAAGCATATCTATACTCATTCATTTCAGTTTTCAGACTATAAAATAAAGGCATGACCAGCAGGATTTGTTTTTTTTTAGTGAAATCCCCTTGCAACTGAAAGTACAGAAGAGACCATCTTTATCTGACCAGCATTTTCTATGCCCTTTCACTCCTGTTTGAACATTGATTGGTCAAAAAACTGTATCTTATTGCTTTACTTACTTTCATACTGGCCCAGTTCATACATCCATCGGCCCCCATGCAATCTCCTCTGGGAGTACGAGGGGCCTCCAAAGGTCTTGCTGCCCAGATGAAATCACGTGGAGGTGTTGTTTGTATGAACCAGGCCACTGTGTAGAAAACATTCGGCCATAAGTAAAAACCTTGCTAATTACACAGGTGAAAAAAGAGTCAAATCGGAACGTCCTTCCTACTTGCTTCTCTAAATGCAACCTGTGGCTGCCAATGAGGTGGGTCGCTAGGCAAAATTCCTGGCCGCTGCTGTGTGCCCAGAGGAGAGGAGAAGCTGTCCCAATATTCATTTCCCATGTAGCATGGGGGCGGCAGAGGCATGGGGTGCCACAGCCAGCCCTGTGCGCATGGACACCCAACCAATGATGTCAGTTCAATGCATTTTGGGGGCAGAGGGGCTTACCTATAAGATACATGGTCACAAAGGTTTGCTTTCTTTTATACTGAAAAGACTTAAAGAGACAGTGAAACTTCAATCAGCAGCCCATTCACTGCTCTTGTCCTAATGAATGCACAACTGGTGCAATCACATGACATAAGAGTTGTTAATTAAAAAATAAACAAATTTAAAAGCGTAGCTGCTTCCATGGGCACATGATGGAAGGCATTAAATTTCAATTATTATTTTTTAAATTCTTTGGTCCTATTTGTTCACCGCTCCGAAATCTTCAGATAGGGAGCGGTATACAAATATTGTAAATAAATAAATAAATCAAATGAGGCACTAATAGTCATATTAAGTCAATTCTGTGTGGGGGTTTCAGCCAATATGCAAGAAGTCCTTGGCTGGAGCTGCATGATCTCTACCCCAAATCTGGCTTGTCTAGCCAAACATTTCAATGCCTTTTTTATCACAACAATCCACCCAGTCCCCAACTCCAGGCCAAATCCCAAACCTATTTGTTTTCATGCTCACAAACCTGGAGAAGTCCAATATTTGACTCACCTAATAAATTTAACTGCCAAACCCAGGTCTGCTATACAGCAGGTTCCATTTTTTTTCACCAGAATATTTTTACTTTTGAGATCCCGGTGGGCAATAGCAGGTTTGCCTTGAGTGCTGAAGATCTCCGTGTGAAGGTGGCACAAACCACTGACTGAGGAGTATGCCAGCTTTAGCATGGGTTTGGTATCCAAGGTTGTGGATTTCAAGTAGTCATACAGGGACCCATTCTCATGGTAGTCTGTGATAAGATACAGCTGTGTCCAAGACCCTGTGCCTTTAATGTCTGCAGCAATGAATCCTAGAAAGGGGAATGAAGACAGGGGTGTTCCAACATCATGCATATTTATTAAGAACCTGTACATTCCACTTCCCTTGCATTCCACGTTAAAGATGTTCACTCAATTTCAGAGGCTCCATGCACACACAAGGGATCCAGCAAGCTTCCACAACAACCTATTTTCACATGTCCTTATCTACACGTGTCTAATCATGCCTGCATAGCTGAGCAACATAAGTCAAGGTTCTTGATCCAAAAGGGGGTCTGTGAGTAAAGTGAATTTAGGATTCCTTCCTGTCTGTTCTGTGCGTAATTCCTGAACTTGCACTGCTCAGAATCACATCCAAGCCATGGAAAGACCACTTTATCCATGATGCAACGTAGCATTCCCCAACCAAGCATCCTCCAGATGTGTTGGACTACAACCCCATCATCCCCAGCAACACAGCAATGGCGATAACTGGATGGGACTGGATTGGGAAAGGCACCATGAGCTTTGAACTGTAATTTCGAGCAGAGTTGCTATGCAAAGGTGTGTCTTCATCTTGTTTATGAAGGAGCTAAACCAGACCTAAGAAGAAACTGGGCTGCCACAACTGGGACAAAACCATTCCCATCCTTGACGTTTGGAACATTCGTTTAAAACTCCCAAAACAATCCATGATTAGTTGCAAAATACAGAAATAAAATTGGAGACACCTCAAATTGCAGGGACTCACCCAAAATATTTTCGTGCCTCATCAGAACAGTCTGGTAGATTTCTGTCTCTCGGAACCAACTGGCTTCTTCTGTCGTGAAGAATACTTTGACGGCCACCTTTTCTCCTCGCCATTTCCCCATCCAAACCTCTCCGTACCGACCTTTACCAATCTGCTTCACCATCTGAATCTGCTTTGCTATAGTTCTTTGCACCTGTCAAAGACAAGATGATGGCGCAATAATTATTACCTGCAACAAAACAGTATTTATAGCTCCTTGTGGATAGGAACCATCTCCAAGGATGGGAAGTTGCCAGTACAGGGAGGCTCAGTATTTGATAGCTAGGCTCAAATTATAAGAGGCTCCCTCCTAGTTCAGACCAAAGGCCTATCTAGTCCGACATTCTGTTCCCACTGTTGCAAATGAAATGCCCATGGGAAAGTCTCAAGCAGAACATGAATGCAATAGCATCCTCCTGGCTGTGTTCCCCACAGAATCAGAGCCTCTGATGTTAGAGGCCATCATAATTAGCAGCCAGATAGTCTCATTCTTCATGAATTTGGCTAATCCCAGGTTGGTAGTGACTTCCACACCTTGCCATAGTGAATTCCACCGTGTAACTATGGCTGCCTCTACAAGAGAGGTTTAAAGCTCTTTCAAGGCGCTTTAAAAAATTTACCTCTACAAGAAGGGAGCGCAAATCGGGCGTAGAGGCGCGTTATCTCTCCGATTATGCGCATTATCGAATGCGCGTTAAATCGCGAGTTTTATTTTGCTCCGGCCGTTAAAGCGCTTTTTGACTATGTGAACAAGCGCTTATGCGCATTAACTACTTGTAAAGCGCATTTTGGTCATCCGTTAATGCGCTCTGCCGCCTCTCGTGCAGAGGGATTAGGTGTAAATGCGCTTCAGCGATTATGCACATAATCGCCTAACCAGGCGCAAAAGTGAATCCTTGTAGAGGGGACCTATGTGCTGTGTGAAGAAGTACTTCCGTATGTTTGTCCTAAATGTTCCACAATGTTGCTTCCTGGGATGACCCCAGATTCTAGTATTATGAGAGAGACACTTTTCCTTATCCACTTTTTCCGCACCATGAATAATGATAACATTTATCATGTTTTCACACACCTCTCTCTTTCCCCCATATATCTCTATCATGGCCCCCCATTTACTCACTTTAAAAAAAAAAACAGCACTGAATATTGTAAGTTTCCCTACTGCTCCATTTTGGCTGCCCTTTTCTATGTCTTCTCTGGCTTTACAATATACTTTTTAGGTGCAGTGACCAGAACTGAATGCAGTATTCCTGTTGTGGTGGTCCCACTATAGATTTGTATGAAGGCATTAAGACAGTTTTATGTTTTAATTTCTTTCCTAATAATCCCCAACTTGGAATTTGCCTTTTTCACAGCAGATGCAGACTGAGGCTCAGTTCAGACAACACGTTTCTCAACTGTGACTTTAGAACTCCAGGGTGGAGTTTTTATACCACCATTGAGAAATGTGTTGTCTGATGGAAAAACTCCATGCAACACTGTTTTGTTTTTTTTAAACACTCCATGCAGAATATCCATGCTGTGCAGAAGAGAGTTCCTGCACAACTGTTGCGTTGCGTTGCGTGTTGTGTGGCGAGCTCCGCGGAGTTTTCTGTTGCGTTGAGTTGACTTTTCTCAGTGGCTACAGAGTTCCCTGGCAAGAGCAGTGAAAGGAGCGAGTGATACTCTAGGAGAGCTGCCGGGATTGTTTTTTTGCAGCAATGCCTGATGGTATACCATCAGGAGGACCGAGGGAGGAGAGAGGACAGAGGAACTGTCAATCAAACATCGCGATGGATTTTACTGAACTCCATGGTAGCCCACAGTCACACAATGGTGGAGTTAGAACATGTTGTGTGGAGAGTACTTCCTAAAAACACACCACATTGACTAACATGTTGTCTGAACTGAGCCTGATGTCAATGTTTTCACTGAACTATCCAACACAACCCCAAAACTCTTTTTCTGGTCGGTCACTGCCAGCTTGGGCCCCATCAGTGTATATGTGAAGTTAGGAATAGGTTTTTTTGCCCCAACGAGCATCACTTTTTCCACTTTAAACTGCATTTGCCATTTTTATGCTCACTCATTCAGTTCAGGGAGATTCAGTTCAGCCACCTCTCTGCTCATTCTTAACTCCAGGTCAATTATGAAGAAGTTAAAAAGTACTGGTCCCAATACAGATCTTTGGGGAACTCACTGTTTACATTAATGTGAGAAAGGAACCTTTATTCATACTATCTTCCTTCTGTTCTGTAACCAGTTACTGATCCATAAAGAGGCCTTCTACTCTTAGTCTATGACAGCTAAGGTTGCTCAGGAGTCTTTGAAAATCCAAGTAATATTGTCTATGCTATGACCCCATCTGTTCTCAAAAGACACTAAAAGATTAATGAGACAGGCCTTAACTTTGCAGAAGCCATATTGATTCTTCTTCGGCAAGATCTACTCTTCCATGTGCTTGACAATTTTGTCTTCAATAATGCTTTCCACAAATTTACCCAGATCAGACAGCAAGCTAATTGATCTTTAATTTCCTGGTTCTTCCTCTGGTTGCCTTCTTTAAAATTTGGTGTTGTACTGACATTTTTCCATGTCTCTGGTACAGAGACCAATCTTAAGGATATGTTATATATTTTGTTATAATATCAGCCATATTACATTTGAACTAAACTGGATTCTCCCTAGCTGTCTCACCTAAAGACTATAAGATGATGTGCTACATTTTTAAAGAAATAAAACATTTGGATAACAATATGTTATGCTGAATCAATGTCTGTTGCCATTATTTCTGCATTCAGATGTAAATATGCTTTCGTTTTAATGCTGTAGTAGTGAAGTTCTGTGAAAATATTATTATTATTTCTTAGTACTTCTTTCTTACCAGCAGAGGGAGCCCAGAACCACTTCCTGAGCTCTGAGACTGTTCAATAAGGTCTTTCAAGGATTCCCCTGGTGGAATGTAAGTCTCGTCTTGTTCGATCCCAATGCTGTACCGAGGAGGTCTGCTTTCTTGCCTTTTATACCTGCAGTTTTATATGAAAATAAACATGGGTGACTGTACCACTGGGTGGTCTGAGACATCAGGCAAAAATTACTATTTGGGTCTGTTTAATTTCCCACAGTAGTGCTGCATATTAAATCCTCTAAAGCATTTAAGTTTTGCATCTATTTTAAGCAACCTCAGTACCAACGTACAACTTTTGTCTCTGAAAACATGTGCTCAGTTCCATTCATTTCAAGGAGATGTGTAGTATCAAGGGATTTAAGAAAACATACATTCATACAGTAAATTACCCTGTACCTTAATGCATCACTGTCAGGATCCAATCCAACCAAGTCCCTGGAGAGACCTCTTCTGAAGAAGGAAGTTTATAACCCATTGAAAACCCTCCTTCTATTGAAGCTCTGGAGAAACAGGCAGCAGACCAAAAGCAGTCTGAGGATGCCTTGCCAGCACCCCCATATAATCACCTTTGACCATTCCAGCTCTAGGACTGTGTTCACGCAACATGGCAATCCACACTCAATGCTTGAGTGTGTTCAACTGTGGGTTGTTTCTGAACTGTGAATTATTGTGTTGTTTGAATGCAGCACATTTTCCACAGGCTGGATTGTTAACCATTCAGTGTGGCTTATTTTTCCTCAAACAAGTCACCTTGAAAACCCCATGACCACATGCTTTGTTGTTGGGTTGTTCCAGATGGTTAACAAGCCACACTGCATGGTTAACAAGGCAACCTATGGAAAATGTGCTGCATTCAGACAACACGATAACCTAGGGTTCAACAACAACCCAGGGTTCAACAACTCATACACAACCATTGAATGTGGGTTGGTATGTTATGTGAACACAGCCTATCATTCCAGATGGATGATATTGGTTGCCAGTTGGGTACCTGTAATGTAAAACTATAGCTTTATTTGCATGATAGCTTCATTTGCACAGATACCATGTGTCTATTTAGGTGAACAGACAAATCAGGGACTTGGGTTCACCCCTTCGCCACTGACAGCCATCCAGCAACAAGGTACTGGTGAAGCTGGAACTAACCACAGCATACGATACCCTATCACATGCAAAGTGGCTAAATAAAATGTCTGTTAAAAGTACAGCACTTAGTAGCTGTAATTTCTTGGCAATTTAGAGCTTGAATGAACACGGAAGCCCTTAACACAACATGTTAAACCAAACTTTTTTTATTTATTGAATATACAAAAACCTCAGTCTTCTCTGGACATCTGCCAGTTTACCAGCTGCCCTAGAGCATTTGGCTGCAGCTTCCACACCTGGTGCAGATGATGGGCAATCATGAAACTAATGGTACTGTCTTTGTTTCTGTGTCTTTTCTCACAATTTGTCACTGGGGTTTAGCTGGAGGGTTGGGACCCCAAAGTGATTTATGTTATTCTACCTGGGGCACATCACCAACCCAAGAACCAGCAGCAGCAGCGAGAGAAATTCTTGCCCTTGCCTTCCAACACTACTAGCCCTGATGGCTATGTGCTACCTCCAAGGTACGAGGCCATAAGCCTGTGTGCACCAGTTGCTGGGGAACATGGGTGGGAGGGTGCTGTTGCACCACCTGCTTTGTTGGTCGCTGGTCGACAGCTGGTTGGCCGCTGTGTGAACAGAGAGCTGGACTAGATGGACCCTCGGTCTGATCCAGCATGGCACTTCTTCTGTTCTTCGTAGAGGTGCACAGCCAGCAGGATGCAAGTGACAGTTACCGGATTGGGAATTGTGCTGGCGCACCATCCCTGACAATAACAGGCATAATTATCTGTTCAGCATCCATGAACTTGTACAATACTGTCATCTCTACTGCCACCTGCCAGCATCGAAGGTAAGGATGGACGTTTATCTCCTCCTGCTCTCACCATGCAGCAGTTGCTTGTGGTTTTGCTTAGCCAATCATCTTACCAGCTACTGCTGACCACAACCACTTTGGTTTAATATTTTAAAATAAGAAGAAAGAGAGAAAGGGAAGAAAGACACAAAGAAGACAAGTGTGGTGTAGAAGGACAGAAAGAAAAACAGGAGAAAGACACAGAGAAAGGAAAGATGGATATACGTGATTAGAAATTTAAAATGTGATCATATATTACAACTGGATATTAAAGCTGGGTCTCAGGTTGAAAAGACTGGATTACTGCCCTATACGATTGGAAATTACTAAGGGCACAATCTTATGGGTTGTGCCCTCACAAGATGGAAGCCTCGGAAATCCACCTCCCCTTCCTTGCCCTCTTGTAGCCGGCTGGCCCCTAAGGTTGGAAAATCAACCTTGGAGAGGGGGGAAAGGGGGTGCTCCAGTGGGCGGTGAGGGGATCCTCAATATACTAGGACCACTCAGACAGTGACTGGATCCGGATGACACGATAACCAACGGTGGATTAAATAGTCAATGGTGGGTTATTGTGTCATCTGTTCGGAGTTTTTCACACCATGGTTGGTTCATTGGCCGAAATAACCAACGCAAATAACCAACACTGTGCAGAGTTGACTATTTGAACCACCGTTGGTTATCATGTCATGTGGCGGGCACCGTTGACTATTTCGTCACACACTATTGGTCATTTTCAACAACCACAGAGTCTCCTGACAAGAGTAGCCAAAGTGGTGGCTGCTGCTCTAGTCCAGGCAGCAGGATAGCTTTTTAGCAGCAATGGCTAATAGGATACCCAGCAGGAGGCCTGAGGGGGAGAAAGGGTGTGGGATGTTTCAATCCAATATATCATTATCTAATAGTCAACTCGACGCTGGCCTTAATCCACAGCACGGTTGATTATAATTGTGCTGTGTGGAGAGTACACCCTACATAATCAACCATGGAGTTGACTGTTAACTCACCATTGACTATTATGTTGTCTGAACACGGCCAATGTCTAAAGACCATAGGATGCCTTCCTCTACTTGGTCTGTATTTTAGGGATCAGTTCTACTATCCTGTACATTTTTCACACCAACTGAACCCTGTGGTAGCTCTCCAATTGTGGAACAATCTCCCCAACGAGGCCCGCCTGGCACCAACATTGTTATCTTTTCAGCACCAAGTCAAGACTTTCCTCTTCTCTCAGGCATTTAGCAATATCTGATGAGCCTGGGTTTGTTTTGTTTTTAGGGTTATAGCTTTTTAAAGTTATTATAGTGGTTTTAAATGTGTGTGTATATTCTATGTCTTTGCTGTTTTAATTTTTGCATATCGTTTTTAATTGTTTTACACTATGTGACCCGCTCAGAGAGTTTCGGCTATAGGGTGGTATACAAATGTAATGAAATAAATAAATAAAATAAATAGTCAGGATCCATAATATCAAGAAAGAGGGCATTACATACAAATGCCAAATATTTATTCTATTTACTTATTTGCTACATACTGTCTTTCTTCCAAAGCAACTGAGGAGGTTTAACATTTCAAATAGCACATGATATAAAAGGAATCTAAGAGACATGGTCCAAAATCAAAGGGGACAGAAGAGGACAGCAAATCAATTCAAAATACCAAGGTACCATGATGTTATATAATGATGTCACATAATGTTAACTGCAGGAAACAATTCTGTGAGTGCAGGACCCAAGTCCTACTTGAGGGGAGACCTCAGTGTCTCAAAGAAAAACAAAGAAAACTATTTTTCTTATGAATGAAACTACGGACAACTAAAAAAAAATCTCTCTATGTTTGGTGGGAAAGTTTTTGGAGCCAGATAAAGCTGGGCTAAAAATGCTGCCCCTTTTGCATAGGCCACTGATTCCCTATAAAAGTATGGGGCATTTTCAGAGACTTGCAAGGCAGCTAACATATCTTAAATTGGGAGGTGAGGGCTGCGGAGGTGACCGTGAGAATGGCCCAATGGGAACGATGTTACACCGCTGTTTATTTAATATTAACAGCTGCAGCTGTGTCCAAAGCTAGCCATCCACTACTGGAATGGATTTCCCCATACCCCGGCACAATCCCTTAAAGGATTCAGGGACCCCTTGGACCAGATTGGAGGGGGTTGCAAAGAGGGCCGAGGGCAGCAGAGGAAATCCTGTTGCATGAGCAAATGTCCACTCGCACAATGCGGAATTTAACCCTTACGTATATACCTCTGTATTTGCTAAAACACCATCGGGGGGGAACACAACAAGGCTACATGGGAATGGTTACATTATGAAGTAGTGTCATTGCCAGGGCATTCTTGGCTGAGAGAGACAGAGATAGAGACAGAGATAGAGACAGAGAGATGGTTGTGCCATTTTAACAAAATGCCCAGGGAACGACACTAGTTCACACTATATTGGGCCCTTCTCAATGAGAACTGCAGCCAGGCTGCTGCTGCTGTTGATTTCAGCCCTGCCACCACTTGAAGTGGCAGCAAAGCTTTAAAAAAAAACAACACTTAAAGGAATGGTTGAAACTTCTCTGCCATCTCGCATTACATGGTAATACCCCCTGAAAAAAGAAAGACATTTTGCCCAACTTTAAAATCTTTTGGAGCTGTTGTCACTCCCTAAATCCTGGTTTGAATACCGCAGCTCAGGACTAGCGAAGATGCAAGTTAGCCATCCTGTTTTCCTTTGGCTACTGGTCCAAGTCCATTTTCAGTCACATGCATTACTTCCCCTTGAAAAGGCCACTGCTGAAGAAGTTACGAAAATGCAGCACTTTCCCATCCCCCCCATATTAAATTTTGTGCCATCACAAACTTGCCAAAATATAGAACACATTTCTTTTTTTAAAAAATGACCCAAATCGCTCGTTTTACCTTTACAGTTCATATGTTTTACAGCTCGTTTTAACTCTACAGTTCAAAACACAGATGGCCAAAAGGGATGGTCAATGGAAAAACCACGAGCCTTTCAGACTTACCTGAAGTAACAGAATATGACGATCAGCACCAGAAGTATACTACAGACACTCACTGAGACCAGCAAGGCTTTGTGGTGAATATTTCCCTCTGCAAAACCTCAAATTAAAAACAAAACACTTCAGCAGAATGAAAATAACTGTATTTATCTTATTCACGCAGTTTATGCCCTGTGTCTCCAAGTGTCTGAGGTGGCTTTACAAGCATGATTAAAATCATAAAAGCAAAGCTAAGGCAACAATACGAACTATCAACAGCAGAAACCCTGAAGCTCGGCTTGTAATGGCTGCAATGTTTCCAAACAAGAGAACTTCCAATTCTACCTCCCTGCCCCTGCCGCCCCAGTTTGCCACCACCATTTATGAGGGCAAGACTTCATGATAGTTTGGGATCTCCATTAAAAGTATGAATTTCTATATTTGTGATGTGCTGACGCATCCAAAATACATTCAGTTACCTCGGATCGGGAGGAGCTCTTGGTCATACTAGAAGATAAAGAAGGGCAGGCCATAAGCTGTGAGAACTCTATTCTTATTGATCTCTCCTGGAATAGGGCTATTGCATTTCAAGTTTACGAGAGCGATGCGACAAGGGGGTTCCTAGGGGACTCTTAGCTTTCTAGTATGCACTTTTATTTCCAAGCTCTGGTTTCTTCTTCTGTTGTGGCCCCTGAACAACGTTTCCTTCTAGCTTGCTTCTAATGTGAGAGACGGACAAACAATGTATCTCCTGTTTGCATCAGGTTCAATGTTTTAACCTAACATTACCTGCTACTAGCGCATTAGTGGCATAAACATTCAAGACATCACTGTTGCTTTTGAAATCCCTTTTGTAAGGAGACACTGGCAATTGGGAAAACACTACAGTGCTGTATTCTCACTAGGCCAGCAGATTTGTACCTGAGCCATCACTCCAAGTGAGGGGGAATAGAAACTGAGAATCCACCAGGGAGATCGCTTGTCCCTATGAAGGAAGAGGCTGCTACTGGGGGCAAAATAGACGGGGGACAAATGTTCTATCTCATTGCTAATCAGACCTATATTTCTACTAATTATTCTCTCTAATACACATCACATGCCATATTTTAAATATGTTGCAGGTTATCTGCCTACAAAACGATGAGGACATTATGAAAGTGAGAGAGGAAAGGGCATTACACTTCTCATAACTGTGTGATTTGTGCCCAGCAATGCATCTCCAGTTTCATAGATTTTGAGTTAATAAGATACATGGAGCAGCAGCTTTGGGCTTCCTTTGTTTAATTTCTGAAAACAGACAAAATGTAGAGCACTACAATTATTCGGTTCAGTACTGATCTTGGATATACTAAGCTACACAAGGTATCCACAGTAGTGCTATCTGTGAAAAAATTGCATTTCTCAATGAAAAACAGTTTGTGCTTAGTACATGAAGAACATTAATGTGTATGAAAACCTCAAACTGTCAGCTGCGCCCCTTCCTAGAGTTGGAAGACCTAAAGATGGTAGTGCATGCGCTGGTGATTTTGAGGCTCGACTTCTGCAATGCGCTGTACATAAGGCTACCTCTGTGCATAGTCTGGAAACTTCAGCTAGTTCAAAATATGGCAGCCAGGTTGGTCGGCGGTACACCTAGGGGGTGACCACATTACACCAGCTTTAAAATCACTTCACTGGCTGCCAATTAGTTTCCAGGCGAAGTACAAAGTGTTGGTTATTACCTTTAAAGCCCTACATGGTTTGGGTCCAAGTTACCTGCGGGATCGCCTTCTCCCATACAATCTGCCTCACACGCTCAGGTCCTCTGGGAAGAACTTATTACAGTTGACCAAGACTAGGCTGACATCCGTTACCCAGAGGACCTTCTCTTCTGCCACTCCCAGACTGTGGAATGGCCTACCCAGTTGAATTTTAAGATGCCTTTTAATAACGTATTAGTTTTATATGCTTTTAATCAGGTATATGTATTTTATGGTGTTTTGTATTTGGTGTTGTATCTCGCCTCGATCTAGAGGGAGAAGCGGGTAATAAATAACTAAATATCATTATTCACATGCGTGTGTGTATGTGTGTGTGAGAGAGATACTATACTAGTGCATATTTTCAGTTTTTAAATTCTAATAGAAAACACAGTGGTTGTTATCCACCAGATTACCATGTGCATGCACCACTAAGATGAATGAGAGCTGCACAAGAGCAGTCTACTATGTTCCGGTGCAGCTCCCAGTCATTTCAATGGGATTACACAGGATCCTGGTGGATTGTGCCCAATGATAGCTTCCCTAAAATTGGTAAGAATGGCAATTGGCAGTGATTAAAAGGATACAGAGCTCACAGCGGACAAGATGGAGACTTCATTCAGAGATACATAAGTATGTTTTACAAATCACTAAATTTAATGAAAGTGTTAATTTTTTTTGCTATTGATTGCAGGGAGGGTGTCCACATGCCAAACATTAAGCAGATTTTGTGCAATGTGTTTCTACCCCACACATAAATGTGCCATTCATATTTCTATTTATGCAATGCAGAGATACGGAAAACAGTGGAGCGCTTGAGAAGAAAAAAGGACTGGACATCTTGGCACACCCCTTGAATTTTACTTTAAAAATGTTGGCAGTACAAAATAAAAACTCAGTGGATTATTAATGTTCCTTCTTAGGCTCTGGGTGAATGGCAGTGGTTAATATTGTCCAGCAATTGGCAGACAAGCATTCAGCATTTAGGAAATGACAGAGTAGTGTAATTTCAGAGACTCACGGACAAGTGTCACTTGCTTTCAATAAAGGGGAAAATAATGGTTCATGAAATAATGAACTTAGGAAAGAATTCCCATAACAACACGTTGCTCACTGGTGGCATTTCAGAATGGATCTGTGAAATGTAATGTTTAATATGTCAGTTTGTTACAGTGTGTGTAGAAATTGTCCTTCAGTGGGTTCACAATGAAAACTTAACACCGGAGGAATGAAAAGGAGAATGCCTGCAACAAGATTCACTACTCTTTTGGCATAGTAATAGGCAAAGCGACTTTCAGCATGATGCTAATTTGGCAAAAGTTCAACTAAAGTTTCTCCAAGTTGGAATTTCAAAAGGATGGGATATTCCTGGCCAGGATGAGAATCCACTGGAAAGTTCTCCTGAGCAAGACCCACAGAAAAAAATAGGAATCACGCTTGTGCAGCCCCCCTTTTCACTTCAGCGGGGAGAAGGTCCTGGTAGATCGTAGTGCATTTTCTTCTTCTTCCGCCAAGTTGATGGCGTTTAGGTTTGCTGCAGCAACAACCTGAGGGCAGGACAACTGTGGGCTGTACACGTCTCAAACTCCATCCTCTTCTCAACCATCAATGCCCAGCTCATTCAATCACCAACTCTACAGGCGAGGAGCCAGACACAGTGGCACCAACACTTCTGCTTATGAGGGCGTTAAATAAGTAAAGACGGATTTCTCCTCTCCTGCAGTCTGCCCTTTCGCTGAGATTTCCTGTAATACTTTTTTATTGTTTTAAAATAGAAACGTTATATTTGGATCTGATTATTTTTCCTGCTTTCTTAATCAGCAGACTGCCTGACCAGCACAGGGTTGTCTTGTTCTCATCAGGACATTTTATTTTATTCACTGGATGAGGAGGATATTCGGAACCGTGAATGTAACTGAGCTGTTGTTGCATTTTATCTTCAGTCCTGAAAACGAAGACTTTTCCTGTCCTCATCATCTCTGGTTGAGTTTCAACTATTCACTCTGATATAACTATGGCTCAATTCGGACAACACATTAGGCAACGGAGGAGGGGGGGAACAATCGTCAGTTGTGTTGCTTATTGTGTCGTGTGGGGAGTAACACACCACGCACACACAACTGACAGTACGCTAATCAGGCACTTTAAACAACGGAGCGAAACAACAGGCTTGCACGTTGTTTAGCCCAAAACACCCTTGTTTAAAGTGTCGTCCGAATTCAGCCCCCCCTCTCTCTGTGGACTATTGCATTTCGGAATAGAGTTCTGCTGCCTAGAGCAGCCAAAAAACCCCGGCCGCTCTATGCAGCCTGCAGAACTCACGGTGCCTGCTGGGATACAGCTGGAGGACACAGAGAGGAGAGGCTGCATCCAAAATGGCCGCCGCAAGTTTGCAGCATGTCGTCTGTGAAGCTCCTCCTGCCTAACGCACGGTCAGTACGTTATTTACCCCTCCGTTGCCTAATATGTCATCCGAATTGAGCCTATGACTATCCAACGTCTTCATTCCTTTCGTATTCAGAAAATGAACATTTCTCTTTCTAGCAAGCTCTAGGCATGGAAAAGCACTTTCAGAGAACAATATCTCTACTTTTGCGGGCATCACCTCTGCATTTGGGTTGATTTATACTTCATCCACCTCTGACTACAGCTGGAGGACCTCCTCAGACCCCAGAGTCCCCTGAGATGCAACCCTGGGTCAAAAGCCTCCTGAATCAGAAGCAAAACTTATTCTATTTTCATACATGCCAAGGAAAAGATGGTTGTGTTAGGAAACTGTCTTTGGAAACATAGATTTCTAAATAAGGGAAATGGTGAAAAAGAGATTTTAATTTCCCATCTCTGTAATAGGGTTGTCAACTGGAGGTTCTTTGATTTTTCTAGAGATGAGCCAAAACTATTTAGTTTTTGTTAACATTTGCAGTTGCCTCCTTTTTACACTGTTTTTTTCCAGCATTCCTTAAGAAACAGATTATTTATTAATTTACTTAGCCCTCACATAACAAATCTATTTGGTTTATGAAGCATTGTGACACTGACCCATTTCACTGTATGATCACTAATAGGGTAGGGCCTTCCATGTAACTGAGCCAGGAGGAATCGTGCTAAATCAGCAGCAAGGGAAAAAAACAATGGTACCAAACAAGTTTTTTTTAAAAAAATAATAATTTTCGCACAGAATGTTTTCCAAGGGAAACTAGTTTCAGTCAGAAACAGAAAACGGATTACATTCAGAAAAATTCTAATGCAAGCCCAATAACCAATCAGCTTACTGAATAAACCTCCCAACACAAAATAGTAAAATATCTAAGTACTGTGTTTTTAAGGATATATAATGAAGATAAATTTTCTTTACCAAACTATTGATCTTTGGGAAACCGTCTTAAAAAACACTTTAGCTTTCATTGCAACGTCGTCATTGGCACCATACAATCTTATTAGCAGTGTTTGTTTTTTTTAAAGTAAAACAATATGCAGATAAGAAACTAAGATCTGTCTGTTACCTTGCTCTTCCACTGGTGGCAGAGTAGGGTGAAGATCTTTGTTGCAGAAATCTTGATTTGTGCAGCATGCAATTAATCTTCTTGGTTGAGACACTGGAGTGTCCTGCAATAGATATGGTTATGAGTAGCTCTGTCCTAAGCAGCTAGGTACAGACATCCAAATTACATCAGAAATGTTGAAACCTTACAGATGTGGAAAAAGCATGCGTGTGCAAAAAGTTCAATCCAAATATTTTTATGCCTGACACGAAGAACAAGATGGTGACCTCTTTCCAAAAGCCAACTGAACTAGCAGTTGAATCTTTCTGTAACACTGGGAATGGAACAGATCCTACACCGTACTTGAAGGCAGCAAGCTAGGTTAGGTTGTTCAAGGTAGGCTGTGTGGCACACAGCTTTCTCCTTCAACATCTTGATGCTGCTGCCTCTCAACAGCTACCGCCAGAGGCAACCACCGCACTCTGCCTAATGATAGGGCCAGCCATGGTATAGATTATACAATTCAAGCTGCTCATTTTCATCTAGATACAGCCTTACCATTTGTTTGTTTGTTGCATTTATATCCTGCCTTTTTTTCCTACAAGGAACCCAAGGTAGTGTACATAATCCTCCCCCTCTCCATTTTATCCTCACAACAACAAGGCTGTGAGGTAGGTTGGCTGAGAGTCTGTGACTGGCCCAAAGTCACCCAGTGGGTTTCCATGGCTGAGTAGGAGCTAGAACCCATATCTCCCGACTCCCAGTCCAACACTCTAGCCACTACATCACACTGGCTCTTTCCAACTGCCATTCAGGATGATGATGATGATGATGATGATGATGATGATTAGTAGTAGCATCGGTGTTAATGGATGGGCGGCAAAATTTAAATTTGCTTCTTTTGGGGGTGGGGATGTGGGTAATCTTCAATTTCAATATTTAGATACAGCAAATTGCACTGTCCTTCTGGAACTGCACCCCTTCAGAATATAAGTAGGGGAAGCTAATGACTGAATCTCTCCCTCCCACTGAAAAATCCCTTCACACAGAAAGCTTTTGTGTGGGGATGACAGCTGTAATAACCTAGCCCTCACTCTGCTAGTTTTCTATCTGCTTGCAATGGAACTTACTTTCATGTATGAGTTGTAACCTGAGGATCACTGGTAGAATGTTCTGAGGATCACTGCTAGAACAGAGAGCTTTGGCTATTGGGCAGTATAGCAATATAATAAATAAATAAATAAATAAATAAATCTGTCCCTGCTCTTGCAGTCTGATCCAATCATTTCCTTGTGATATGCATCATTTCCTGAACACAACGATAATACAGTTTTTGTGCTTGTCTGTGTTGATGGGCCACTGGGAAAGACTACACAGATATCCATAGCTTGGCCTTTGCACATGGTAGACGTGCCCTATAGGAAGAAATCTCCATTCCTGATTATACCTAGGCTGACTGTCAAATGCATCAAGGGATTGGACAAATCTAGTTCAGAAAATAGTCTTACCCGGCACTGAAAGTCGGAACCTTCTAACCCTAGACAGCCAGTGGTGAAGGTCTGTCCTCCAGAGTCCTCATCTTCTACCATGGCAAAACAAAAGCCATCAGTACTAAATTGAGGACAAAGAGAAATAGTTATGTTTAACCAGAAAATCTCACAAGTTTCCTGCATATTGTTCATCATTCCCAGATCATCGTACTTTGAAAATCATTAAATGAATTGCATGAAACGTATATTTAATGTGAATGCCGTGCAACATTGGACAACCTATATGGCAAACCATTAGTTACACTCACCTCTTTCCCTCTCCCACCGGCCCACTCTGGGGGAAGGAGATTGTTCATGTGTATCAGGGATTCATGTCCCATTCAGTTTTGGATGAGGCAGAAGGCAGCAAACAAGATTTGTTCCAAAGCCCAGCACGACATGGAAGTATTTGACAAAGTACTGATTTCCTTTCTTTCTTTAATAAAATGGTGGTGGCCCCCTTTCTTTGGCACGCCCTGCCCCTAAAGGTCAGGCAGGCTCCAACACTGTGTTGCTTCTGCTGCCTCCTGAAAACAGCTCTATTCCAGGAAGCCTCCCTTGACTAACAGCCATGGTTTTTTTAATTGGCATTCTGTTTGGTTTTTTTAAGTATAATTTTAATGGTGTTTTAATCTTTGTATTTTTTACTGTTTTACCGCTCCGGAATCGTTTTCCGATATGGAGCGTTCTACAGATTTTGCAAATAGTAAATCAATAAAATACTGGGATGAACTGTGCCACACTCGTGTCTCCTATCTCTCCCCTGGGTGTGGCAATCAGAATCCTGCTAATATGGCATTGAGTTCTGCCAAGTCTTTCCTTCCACACCACGGCTGTATTCATGCCTTTGGCTTATGCTTCCCTCTTCCCCACTTGCACGGGCGAGAGGAGTTTGGAAACCTCTGCCTTTGCTTAATTGTGATACGTCATGTCTTCAGGATTGAAAAAGTCATACCATTCCCAGCATTCCCCTGCCAGCCATGCTGGCGGCGAGATGTTGGGAGTTTTAGGACTTTTTTCTATCTAAATAATAGGGATGTGCACTGACCCCCCGGATCGGATCGGATAGCGGATCGGAATCGGACCTGGGGGGTCGGATCGGATCGGATCGGATCGGAGGCTGGTCGGATCGGATCGGACCAGATGTCCGATCCGGATCGGACGCCATTTTGAATGCTTTTTCCCATAGCCAAGTATTGTTTTACAAAAACGCCTATAACTTTTTCATTTTTAAAGATAGAAGGATGAAACTTGGGCACATTGTAGACTGGTTAGGGGTAGTTATCTGTGAGAAATTTCAGAAAGATTGGTGCATGCATTTTGTGGCAATTAATTTTTTAATAAATACCCAGGAATGCCTATAACTTTGTCATTTTTAAAGTTACACACATGAAACTTTGCCACATTGTAGGGGGTACCTTGGGACCTATGTGTGTGAAATTTCAGAAACGTAGGTGCTTGTCTTGTGTGGCAATTAATTTTTAGAAAAATGGGTAGTAGTGGGGTAAATACAGTTACGCCTCCCATTTTTTTATTTTTGAAGATACAAACAGGAAACTTGGGCACATTACAGGTACCACTTGGCTTGATATGTGTGTGAAATTTCAGAAACATTGGAGCTTTCCTTGTGTGGCAATTAATTTTTGAAACAATGAGGAAAGAAACACCTATAACTTTGTCATTTTTAAAGTTACACACATGAAACTTTGCCACATTGTAGGTGCTACCTTGGGACCCATGTGTGTGAAATTTCGGAAACGTAGGTGCTTGCCTTGTGTGGCAATTAATTTTTTAATAAATACCCAGGAATGCCTATAACTTTGTCATTTTTAAAGTTACACACATGAACCTTTGCCACATTGTAGGCGGTACCTTGGGACCTATGTGTGTGAAATTTCGGAAACGTAGGTGCTTGCCTTGTGTGGCAATTAATTTTAGAAAAATGGGTAGTGGTGGGGTAAATACAGTTACGCCTCCCACTTTTTTATTTTTGAAGATACAAACAGGAAACATGGGCACATTACAGGTACCACTTGGCTTGATATGTGTGTAAAATTTCAGACAGCTGGGTCCAGGCATGTGGTGGCAAGGTATTTTTGAAACAATGAGGAAAGAAACGCCTATAACTTTTTTATTTTAAAAGTTAGAAGTCTGAACATTGCTCACTTTGTAGATGGGTTAGGGGTAGATATGTGTCAGAAATTTCAGAATTATAGGTCCAGGCATTTGATGGCTATGGAATTTTTAAATTACATGTTTCAAAAAAATTTCTACAGAGGCCAGGTCTTCCCCTCCCGCTTCCCGCGAAGAAAAGGAAACACTCTCTCGTCTCGATCCCTTTGATCCTTGCTAGTAGTATCCATTACAGGGCTCGTGTTTCCTTTCCTACTTTCACTTATCAAGCAGAACGGCTGAGCCTAGCTGAGTTTTGCAGCCATGCGTGCAAGGAAGGATCACTCTGGTCTCGATCCCTTTGATCCTTGGTAGTATCCATTACAGGGCTCGTGTCTGCTTGAGTACAAAGTGAAAAGTGAAAGTAGGAAAGGAAACACGAGCCCTGTAATGGATACTACTAGCAAGGATCAAAGGGATCGAGACGAGAGAGTGTTTCCTTTTCTTCGCGGGAAGCGGGAGGGGAAGACCTGGCCTCTGTAGAAATTTTTTTGAAACATGTAATTTAAAAATTCCATAGCCATCAAATGCCTGGACCTATAATTCTGAAATTTCTGACACATATCTACCCCTAACCCATCTACAAAGTGAGCAATGTTCAGACTTCTAACTTTTAAAATAAAAAAGTTATAGGCGTTTCTTTCCTCATTGTTTCAAAAATACCTTGCCACCACATGCCTGGACCCAGCTGTCTGAAATTTTACACACATATCAAGCCAAGTGGTACCTGTAATGTGCCCATGTTTCCTGTTTGTATCTTCAAAAATAAAAAAGTGGGAGGCGTAACTGTATTTACCCCACCACTACCCATTTTTCTAAAATTAATTGCCACACAAGACAAGCACCTACGTTTCCGAAATTTCACACACATAGGTCCCAAGGTACCGCCTACAATGTGGCAAAGTTTCATGTGTGTAACTTTAAAAATGACAAAGTTATAGGCATTCCTGGGTATTTATTAAAAAATTAATTGCCACACAAGGCAAGCACCTACGTTTCCGAAATTTCACACACATGGGTCCCAAGGTACCACCTACAATGTGGCAAAGTTTCATGTGTGTAACTTTAAAAATGACAAAGTTATAGGTGTTTCTTTCCTCATTGTTTCAAAAATTAATTGCCACACAAGGAAAGCTCCAATGTTTCTGAAATTTCACACACATATCAAGGCAAGTGGTACCTGTAATGTGCCCAAGTTTCCTGTTTGTATCTTCAAAAATAAAAAAATGGGAGGCGTAACTGTATTTACCCCACTACTACCCATTTTTCTAAAAATTAATTGCCACACAAGACAAGCACCTACGTTTCTGAAATTTCACACACGTAGGTCCCAAGGTACCCCCTACAATGTGGCAAAGTTTCATGTGTGTAACTTTAAAAATGACAAAGTTATAGGCATTCCTGGGTATTTATTAAAAAATTAATTGCCACAAAATGCATGCACCAATCTTTCTGAAATTTCTCACAGATAACTACCCCTAACCAGTCTACAATGTGCCCAAGTTTCATCCTTCTATCTTTAAAAATGAAAAAGTTATAGGCGTTTTTGTAAAACAATACTTGGCTATGGGAAAAAGCATTCAAAATGGCGTCCGATCCGGATCGGACCTCATCGGATCGGATCGGATCGGATCGGAGGTTGTCCGGATCGGATCGGATCGGATCGGATTTTCCCGATTTTGGGTCGGATCGGATTCGGATCGTGGATCGGATCCGATCCGATGCACACCCCTACTAAATAAGCATAGGATTGCATTCTAATCAAATTAGTTACATATTAGGCATGCCTGTTATCTGAGTTTTCTCTTTAAACATTTCTCCGATTTCTGTAGCCAGTATGGGGTCCAGCTGCTGTTTCTTAACCTAGTTAATAATCCACTTCCCTTATTTTTTATTGCATTTATTTATTGCATTTACATCCCACCTTTTTCCTCCAAGGAACTCAAGGCAGAGTACATAACCCTCCTCCTTCTCTCCATTTTATCCTCAAAACAACCCTGTGAGGTAGGCTAGGCTGAGAGTCTGTGACTGGCCCAAAGTCACCCAGTGGGTTTCCATGTCTGAGTGGGGACTAGAACCTGGATCTCCTGACTCCCTGTCTAACACTTTAGTCACGATACCACGCCGGCTCTCAATTTACTACAATGTTGGTAATTTAAAATAATTATTTTAGGACTTTTCCTAGTTTCCAAAATGGAAAAATACACCTTCTGATAAATTTCTTAGTCTTTAAGGTGCCACAAGACCCGATTGTTTTTGGTGATTTCTAACATTTGCATATTCAAAATCATTAGTTGAGTAAAAATTAAGGCATTCATGCTTTTAACTTTTGTAAATATACTACAATGTTCAATTTGAATGCTACGTTATACATAATACAATTCATGTTCTTAGAGTAATAATGTTACTTTATGTCATGCATTTGCTGCACCCTGCAGCAAATGCATGACAACCTGCATCTCCTCTTGCAAAAAGGCAACCAAGGGGAGCAGCAACTGAACAAACACCATCCAGGCATGCCTGCGGTTGGTCTAGTTGTCTCCCTGTATAGTAGAATGCAGAACCTCAGGCCTGAGCGCTAAATCTGGCTCTCCTGGGGTCTTAATAGGGGACCCCGGGGGAGCCAGAAAGTCAGCATTCCCCAGAAAGTCCACCCCTTCTCTTGGCCCCTCTGTCATGTTTCCTAAAACCTCCCGTCTTATTGGGAGACAATAAAGAGGTCTGCCATGTAATCCACAAAGCTTTATTCAGGCCATAAACATCTCTTCCCACTTGAAGAGAGTCCAACCTCTAGGAACTTCCCTCTAGGCAAAATTATGCAAACTAAGTGAGACAATTGTCCTTTCAAGAAGAATGGAAAGCCTTTTCCCAGTATGCTTTAACTACAGGGAGACTGGTTCTGAAGAAGACACTGGCGAGAAGCTAGCCAGGCCGACCTTGTCTCACCTTCCTTTAGCTCCGCCTGTTTTAGTCTGTGGCGTACTCTAGGATCAGCTAGCCTTTCAGTGCCCTCCCCCTCGGAAGAATACTGATTTTCCAAAGCCTGTGTGTTGTTTACACTTTCAGAGATAAGGTCTGGTGAAAGTTCATTCCCAGCTGGTGAAGAGCCTGTGAGAGTCACCTCCACCACTTCCCGTATAGGCTGGTATGTTTCTGGCGCCATCTCTTCGGCTTCAGAATCCGATTCTGATTGATCGCTTGAAACTTCTTCTCCCAGCCTAAGGGGAACAAGGCCTAGTCATGACACCCTCCCACTTTCTCTCAACCACCAATCTTTTGATGGTTTCTTGGCTTTAGTGCAGTTTTCCCCCATTCCAAAAGCTTGAAACGCCTCTCCCAAGACTTTGTAGTAAGAACTTCGCAGTAAGAGCTCTCAGCTAAAATATGGAATGAGGCCACCGAGAATGGCTCCAGACTGGAATTCTGGTCTTGGGCTGAAAGAGGGTCTGCACCCCTGATGTATAGCATGAATACCAAGACTGGAACTGTTGTATCCTGAACTTTTAAGGCAAAATTTATCTCTTCTGACCAGTGGAGGCTGGTGGCGCGAACCCAAGAGTCCGATGTTATGGACGCCCACACTTGAAGAAAGGGGCTCAGCCTGTTCCCTGAACAGCCGGGCAGAGGAAATGCCAAGTCAAAGCCGACACTTCTGAGCCTGGGACTGCTTGGCGTGAGATTGAGCATAATGTGATTATGACTTGCGTGGCTGATAAGCTGACTGGCTCGTGGCGGGTTGATATCACTGAGCACGGTCCTGTTGTTGTCTTGGCTGGTATGGCACAGGCCGATACCATTTTACTGGGCGGTAAGATTGTTGCTGTGGCTGGGCGAAACCCATTTTCTTGGCCGTCATTTTGGCTTTATGAATAGTGTCCATAGTTGTGTCTGTGGACGCATTGAAAAGGCCTTCCCCATCAAAGGGAAGATCCTCAATCCTATTCTTCGTCTCCTGCGGGAGAGTTGCTGAGCGCAACCATGCATGACGGCGTAAAGCAACAGCGCCAATCATCGCCTTGGCGACACAGTCTGTCTGGTGACGAGCTGTAGTCAACTCCTGCTTAGACAACCTCATAGCCTCCGCTTGAAAGACATGTGCCAACTCATGCTGATCCTCTGGTAAATAATCTGTAAGTGTAGCAATTTTTTCCCAAAGGAACAGCTGATAACGGGCCATCATGGCCTGATAGTTAGTGACCTTGATGCCCAATGCTGCAGAGGAGTAGATGCAGTGTCCGTATGAGTCGAGCTTGCGACCTTCTTTATCTGTTGGGGCCGAATGTGTTCTGACTGACTTCCCTTGCGCCGCCTCTACTACTATGCAATTAGGCTTTGGACGCTGGAAAAGAAAGGGTGCCTCAGCCTCTTTTACTTTATAAAGTGCATCCAGACGTTTTGAAGTAGTGCCAATGGTGGCCAGGTTAGTCCAAGACTGCTTAATTGTCTTGAGGAGTGTTGGTACAAGAGGTAAGGTAAGCTGTGGTGAAGGATCCGTATACATAACATCGTATATACGATCATCCACATCCTCCACTGGCTGCTGGCACTCGATGCCGAGGGATTGTGCCAACCTCATCATTTGGTCAGAAAAACTGCCCTGCTCCATTGATGGGGAAGCCCTATCTCCGGTACCGACATCATCCGACGGCGATGGTTCCGACGGACGAGGTGAAGGAACAGACGAGGTGTCCGAGGCATATTCTTCGAAAGACTGCGAAGGCTGTCCACTATGTGTCGGTACCGAGACCGGACGATCCTCAAGCCGGCGAGAAGACTGAGTGATCAATGTCGATCGACGCGGCGGAACTGGTGGCGCCCTCGAAGATGTTCCCAGGATGCGCTGTCCGGTATATGGATCAAATCGGTACCGACTAGCCCTCTGATTAGAGCGATGAGAACGCTCAGAAAAAACATCCCAGTCTCGAGATCGTGATCGAGAAGGTGAAGGCCGGTAGCGGCGTGATCGAGACCGACAGTCGAGGCTGATGGGACGCTGGACTGGCCGTGGGGGTTCCAGCTCAACAGGGACTGTATCCTCCTCATCTGATGCATTCTCTATCGGTACCGGTGCCGGGAACGATCGAGTCGGGGACACTATTGTTGGTGTTCTCGGTAGCGACGGATCCTGTAAAACAGGTGACGTCGAGGGTGAACGGCACCTCGGTATCGAGGTCGCCGGAGTCGAAGTAGCTTGTTGAGACGACGGTGACGGAGAGCGGGTCAACTGCGAGTGGTGCCTCGGTAACGATATCGATGTCGGTACCAAGGAAGATTTGTGAACAGTAACCGCTACCCTCGTCGATGTCGAAGATGGCATCGAAGGCGGTAACGAAGCCAATTTTTTCGAAGTCGAAGCAGAAGATGACGGTACAGACTTCTTGGACTTTCTGGACTTCTCACGAGGCTTTGCCTTAGCCTGCTTCACCGTCAGGGGAGACGAGGAAGGAGGAGAAGAAGCCGACATCGATGCCTGAGCTGCAACCCTCAACAAGGGCGAGCCAGGAGGTGCTGGGCTCGAGCGATCAGAGGGCAAAGGCCCACGCTCCCCAGAGGTAGACGGGGCAGCCTGCATAGCCGGCAATCAGGGTCTTTCCACGGCCAAAAGAGCCTTGCTCCACAGCAAACTACAAAGGCGGTCTGCTCGATTTCGCCTCATCTGTCTCGAAAAGCGCATACAATGCGTGCACGCCTCAACAATATGGGACTCCCCGAGGCAAGTTAGGCACAACGAGTGGCCATCGGTGAGGGCCAACTTAGCCCTACACCGTGAACAAAGCTTAAAGAGAGCAGTTTGCGCCATAAGACGAAAACGCCCTTGAAAAGGCTGAACTACTACTAAACTAACTCTATCTTTTTTTCTTTTTTTTTATATATACGAACAAGAAAACAGATAAACAGATAAACGGATCAAACACCTAAGCTAACTATACACTATTTCTTTCCTCAATAGATACGACCATATCAGACGAAGTCTCCCGTGAGGCTATCAGCGAAGCGGTCGAAGAAGAACTGAGGTAAGCAGGGAGCGGGAACCCGGAGCATGCGCAGTAGGATGGTGGGGGGAGGGGTTCCCGCCAAAAATCTAAGCTAGCTAGTGAAGTTTCCCCTGAAGCGGGCTCGGCGTCGGCGCGAGCCCATATGTGTGATGCACAGAGACCACGAAGAAGAACTCTAAAGGACCTATCCAAGGAGCTGAACTTAGTTTGGGGACAGGGTTTGGCACCTTGGATAGTTCCTTTAGAGTTCTGGCTGGTTCTGACTGAAACCCAGAATGGATTCACAGCCCCACCAAAATTTGACTCACCAGCCTCCACTGCTTCTGACATAGTTGCTATAATTGCAGAGCAAAGAAGCATGCAGTTTCTAATACAAATGAGACAATTGTCCTTCTGGGTACCAACTGTTATGACTTCATTGCTCAAGCTCACGAAAAGAATGATACGAAGCACTGCCAAAGAGAGACTGAAAGGCATCCATTAGGGTGTATATTATATTATGTTACGTTTTATTTATTTGCATGGAGCCACTCATCCACATCAACAAGCAAGGATAATTGAGGAACACAGCAACAAAACAATGGAGAGCAATTAACCTCTTAAAAACAACACCATAAGGAAATGATGGTTGTTAGTGAAATCCTGACAACAAACTCCTCCAAGAGTTCTTCACACTATCAGAATAAATAGCATTAACAGAGGAGCAAATGCTGGGTACTATCTAGCCAAAGTTAGGCACATTGAGCTGCACTGATTTGAATGCAAATAAAATTAAGCATGAGATTAATTCTTCCTTCAAAAGCTATGCTATTTTCGACCTTCACCTCCAATTGGAGTCAAAGGTTGACTGCGTCTCCCCAAAACCTGCTCTAAAGAGTTGAAGAATGCTAAGGAATCACATGGGAAGTGGTGTTTGGGGAAGCGGGAATTCATGTAAATTGATTCCCCCCACCTTCCACAAGCGGGAGCCTCTGCTGGTTCAGAGTCCATACTGTAAATGGAAGAAGCCCGTATATTCGTGGGAATGCAACTCAGAATCAAGCCAGAATGTCTATGGGTGTTTCTCTTCTTTCAGAGAGTTGCAATGATCTGCAAGCATACTTGAGAGCAAATCTCCATGAATTCAGTGGGACTTAATTTCCAAGTAAACATGCATAGATCCCTAGTAAACGTACACAGATACTGCAAAACTACAGAGAATTACTAAGATGGATTGTTTTAATCAAGCCAATTTATATCATGGTCTAGATCTCCCAGAAAAAGGGTCAATTTATTTACTTAAACCAAGTTTCCATCTCAAGGTTTTCTCCTATCCCACGGAGTTGCCTCTTCTCTTATTTATTTTTCCTCCCCCCTCACCTGCTTGCTTCTTCTTCCTCCACCCTGTCTGCCCCATCACCCCCTACGCCTGCCGCTGCTGCCACTGCCACCCTTTTCACCCACGATCCCTTCACCCAAACACTTGCCACTTCTGTTGCCACACCCACCTGCTCCCATGCTCACCCATCAACTTGCTTCTTCCTACGGACCCGTTTGCCCCCCCCACACACACACACACACTCCCCCGCTGCTTCTTCCTACAGCTGCATTCATCTCAGGAGTAAGTAAGCATGGGTTACTGGAGGGTTATTTCCCCCTCCAACAACCCATGCCAACTGGGTTCAGATGACATGACAAGGAACACCCTGGTGGTGATTATAGAAGTCGCATCTGGCAAGTGCCATCATTTAAGTAAGCCACAATGGCTTATTTTGATGGTGTGAATCAGCCCATTGTTACACTTGAACTGGAATGTGTCTTATCTGTAAAGAACTAACCCCTTTAATGTCTAATTGCAATTATTTAAAAAAGATAAAATATAATTAGGCACTTAAACCTCGACTAATTTTGCATTATGCTCTAATACAGCACAGCTTTCAGATGCAATAATTAGGAAAGCAGAGGTGTGATGTGTCATGTTTCACTGCTAAGAGTGCTTTTTTACAGCCAAGGAAAACACCTGAAAAAATGCAGCTTGTAACGGAAATGCTGACAGACCCTGAAGTAGAAGGTGCTGTTTTAATTAAAGATTACCTAGTCCAAGACGGTGATCTTAGCACAGACCTTTACTAAATGTCAAAAGAGAGGGATGTGGGCCAGCAGCTTTGCAGCTGTTTAAGCAGCTGTCCTTGCTGGAAAAGGGCCCATTTTTCATAGAAATTGTAGCACCTTAACTACTAAACTCGGTTACAGAATTACTTTTCACTTCCAGAAAAAAGAAGAACCTCCGAAGGAATTTCCATTTTCTAGCATAGTTATCCGATTTGCACGTTAATGTATATATATATACTAACGCAGAAGGGCAGCAGGATTGTAGTGGTCTATTTCCAGGTGTGGCTATCCTCCACATTGATGGAGGGCAGCTGTGGGGATCATTTTTTCTATAAAGGATTGGTAACCTGCAGGGGCTACATCCAGCCAGAGCCAAAAGTGGCCAGAGCTTCTATCTTTCTCCATGATCTTTTCTCTCTCTTTCCTCCAGCCACTGAGAACCCTGAGCCAAGATTTTCAAAGCACTCCATTCTCCCTGCAAGGGCTGGGAGGGGGTGGTCCCTAAGGAGCAATGCCTTCTCAAAGAACAGGCTTGGACAGTGCTCTGGGATGCCTTTTGAATGTTCATCATGGCCTCTGCCTCCTGGTATGATTGAAGGAGAGGAGCTGCTAGGGTGGTTTGATGCTGCATGACATTTTGGCCATGAGCTTCAGGTTCCCCAGCATATAGGTTATAAATGCACTCCTTCCAAGATGCACAAACTATATAAACACACAATCTTAATGTTACAGAGTAAGAACTGTATGTTTCCAGTGTAAAATAATTGGAATGAAAAAATGCACGGCAGCCAACCAGATTCCTATGGGAAGTCCATAAGCAGGACACAAGTGCAATAGCACCCTTTGGCTTGTGTTCTGCCAGCATTTGGTGTACCGAGGTCTACTGCCTCTCATTCCGGGGGTAATATATAGCAATCATGACAAGTAGCAATTGATAGCCTTATACTCCATTAATGTGTCTAATCCCCTGTTAAAGCCATCCAACTTGGTGCCCATTACTACATCTTGTGGTGGTGAATTCCATAGTTTAACTATGCCATATGTAAAAAGTACTTCCTGTTATCCATCTGAATCTCCCCCTCCCCCATGAAGCTTCAATTGGTGAACCCAGGTTCTAGTATTATGAGAGAGGAATAAAAACATCTCCCTGTTCATTTTCTCCACACTATGTATATTTTTGTACACCTCATGTTTCCCCTTGCCCACATCTGTGCACTCCAGGTATAACATAGGCTTATACAACTATGCCGATCAGTCATTCTTTAATTGTCTCTTATAGTTCAGAGTTCATGTTCTCCTTAGGTCAAGAATTTTTTGATGTCTCATAACAGACCCTTTCGACCTGAATCTGGATCAGGGGGCAACTTGTGGCCCTCCAGATACGTTGGCCTACAACTCCCATGAGTCCTAGCCTGCATAGCCAATGGTAATGGATGATGGGAGTGGTAGGCCAAAACATCTGATGGGCCACAAGCTGCCCACTCCTGATTTATATCTTGCATGTGGTTATATCACTACCCTGGAAGCATGTAAATAAAATTCAAATGCTATTTAAATATTGTTTTGGATTAGATCTAAACCTCCTGAATGGAACAGCTATTTCAAACATATTTGAGCATATTTATTTTACTGATGCATATTTATTTAGTCCGTAATAAAGTAACACAGCTGCTAAACCCATGAAACCAAGTTAGGGTGGTGTCAGCACTACTCAGCCAAAATCTTTCTTCCACTGTGTAGGCAACTACGTTACTTTGAATGGGCATGCAAGAAAGCACACTGAGTCAAAGGCCGGTTGCTCTGCCTGAAAAATAACCACATATGACTTAATACTGAATCAGAAGCCCTCTGCCTGGCATATACCTAGATGCCAAAGGGACAAAGAGAGAGATCTCAATCTCCTTCCCAGACAATCAAGTTCTTTCTCTACAA
Organism: Anniella stebbinsi; assembly: GCA_029215795.1. NCBI lineage: Eukaryota > Metazoa > Chordata > Lepidosauria > Squamata > Anniellidae > Anniella > Anniella stebbinsi. The sequence goes on from JARDYH010000004.1 coordinate 210,467,479, forward strand.
AGGGGATGACTAACATATTTCATTAATCCTGAAGGTACAACGCCTCCAGCTTGGTTTAACCATGTTTATATCAATGAAGTGTATTATTAACCATGAGTGAGAAAAGCTTCCAGATAATACAGATCTCTCTTGTATCTGTTATCTCCTATTTTCTTGAACAATCCACCATGAAAACCCTACTATGGACATTATATTGGGTATGCAAGAGAAAGCAACATTTATGAGTGGCCCAGAGTCCCTGGAAGAGCATGAGAAGAGTAGGTGGCTAGCACATGCTGGAATCCTGTGCTCATGTAAAACAAAACAAGGGTGGGTTTTATTTTGTTAATTCAGGAGAACAACAGGTTTAGTGAATCATCTTTCTTGTGACTGTATTCCAGGTTGCTCAACATGTTTAATGCTGTGCAAAAAACATGTTCTCTTTACAAAACATACCAAGGTTCTGTTTATTTCAGATCTTCACCGTTTTTAACAGCTCTGCATGAATATTCTCTCTCTATCACTGCCTAAAAAATAATCTTAATACATATGGTGGGGTGTACAGGCGTTTTCTGTACATGTTAAATTTGTGATTTGAGAATACAACCTGTTCTCATTTGCTTTGATTTAAAGAATCATAAAAATGATGTATTTCTTCAAACCATAACAATGCTCCCACTCAGTGAAAGATTCCTGATTTGTTAGTCCAATTGTTCTCTCCATCTGCTAAGAACCCTGGTTTCCCAACTTCGACTTTACCTTTGGTAAAGTTTGCTCAGCTATGTTGGGAGTGGAAACAGCTCAGCAGCAGAGCCTCTCCTCCATGCATTTTTTTTTTCAAAATGTGTATGATTCCAGGTTCAATCCTTGGTGTCTTCAGGCAAAAGAATCTCAGAAGTGCTTGAAAACCTGTCCCCAATCAGGGTAGGTATTACAGACTTAGCATAAATCAATTTTATAGAAACATAGTTGGATCCAGGGAATGCATCCCTCGGCAGAAAAATGGTTGTCCATCTCTGCCATAAAAGCATACCTGCATAACTATTCTGATGTGTGGGGAATGAAAAAAAAGCAAAACCCAGCTCTCTAAAACAAGCAATGCCACGGCTGGAATGGTAGACATTTCAGTGCTTTAAAAGGGATGTGCTGTGTGTTTTGACAACATCAAAGCTTTCTTGCAGAACGTTGCTCATAAAGGACTAGTAAATAAATGTCTATTTGGAACTTCCCAGGTGCACAGCATATTCACAGAGGCGTTTAAAGTTTCAAAAGGCTGTGGGCCAACATAACCTTTACAAGCCTAGGTTTAGGGAACCCTTTCAAAAGCTTTCACCTCTCCCGGAGAAAGGTCCTTGTTAATCAATCAGTTCTCCAAACACCTGTGCACTCAGCCGCCACCTCCTTCAGATATGCTGACAGTATTTACATATCCTTTGTGGTGATGTAAGGTAACAAGGAAACCCAACACTACGGCCTTGAAAAACTACCAGAATCCATGCCATTCATACTGAGCCCAAAAATGCACACATGAAACAAATCACCTCACCAGTCTTCTGAAATTCAAGGTGCAAAGCAACTATTTGGGGAACCAAATTACCAGAAGGCCACTTTGTGGTACTTGGAAGGGAAAAGCCAGGCATATTATGTAACCAAGTAAATATTTGTAGTTGGATAATTGTTAATGTTTGCACTCTTCAGCGTATTCCCCACACTCCATATGAAGTAACACAAAAGGAATAGCTGAAGTTACTTGCCTAATCTTACACTAGGAGTGGCAAGGGCTCAGAAATTTAGAAAGAACAGTGGATGCTTTTAAAAAAGGTGTTACGAAGATGAGATCAGATAAATGGTCAGCAATCTAAGTGTCCTAAATTTATCTGTATGTAGGGAATCTAGCCACAGTGAATTCTGCAAGAGTGTGTGTGTGTGTGTGTATTCTTTATAAAAGAAACCACATTCTACAAGCAGAAATTTCAAAATTGATAAGTACAATATAAATGACTTTACAAACTATGCAATGAGGGAAGATGCCATTGGCCATTCCAAACTGCAGCATTAGGAGGAGGACCGTTTTCGTTGCGAACATGGTGCAAGAGGAAAGGGTTAACCACCCTTCCCTGTGATCCGGATCATCACCTTCATGACCTCCCAGGGCTGCTATTTAGTGTTTAAAATACTGGATCAAACAATGGCAAAGTCTTGAACTTAACATCTAGTTTAGCCTAAAGGAGGGCTGAGGACAATGGATTGGGGGGGGGGGGGGGGATTTGTTCCAATTTGCATTTTACTATGAACTTAAAATCCCCCCACAACACTGTTATTTCACACTTTCAAGTTAATATGCGAACTGAAACTCAGTTATCATTCAAAATTTGCATTTCTGGAACTCTCCAATCAAAAATGGGTACAAAAATGCACGTGTAAGTGGAAATATCTTTAAACATGCATGTATTTAAGGAAAATTGCTTGCAAATATGAATAGATTAGGCAAAATTGTGAACTAAAATCCATGTATTCAGAAAAATGTGCACAAACTGCATACAATTTTTCATGTTTTTTTTTTAAATCAAAGTTGACGACAAACCAAACTTAAGCTTGGAAAAACCAAAAATAAACCAAAATTGACAGATGTGTCCATCACTAATCATAGCTAATAGCTTTTGAAAGACCACCATTCCTTAATCTGTGCAATTTGACTTTTAAAGCCATCTAAGGCAGGTGGGCTAAAGCTACCAATGGAAACTAATCCCAATGGCTACTTCCAGTATCAGAGTTAGTAAGCCTATACACACCAGTTGGTGGGGAACATGAGCGGGAGGGGGTTGTGGCACTCATGTCCTGCTTGTGGGTTTCCCTTGGGCAGCTGATTGGTGACTGTGTGAACTGAATGCTGGACTAGGTGGAGCCTTGGTCTGATCCAGCATGGCTCTTCTTATGTTCCTACGGATGAGAATCACACTTTGTGGCAACCTTATGCATTGTGTCAAGAATTGCACCACTAACCTGCAGGTGTTGTTTTTCGAGTTTTCAGGGCAGTGGTGATGGCAGTGACACCACAGCTTCTTCTGGGGAGGAGCAGCTGCTGTGCTCCCACCATCTTCCTTCCGGGTTTCCATGTTCACTTTCCCAGAACTCCTCAAAGGCCTGCTGTCTAGGAAGTTTGCTGCACAAGAAATGGGACACAACAATAAGTAAATGACTAAGCAGATATACCAAGCCTTTTCTTTCTTTTTTAAAGACCTTCACAGTGGGCTTATCAACAGCCATTTGCCTGATCATTTGTGATGGGTAAGAATCACCTACAACTGATTAGGCAGGAATGTATTTGTAAAGAAGAAGAGACTTGGTTCATTTAGGACACTGATGTGCCATAGACCAGCACAGGCCCGTTAGTCTGTCAGACAGATTTCTGAACGTTTTTGTGATTTAGTAACTTTTCTGAACTTGCTAGCAACATGTTTTAAATCTATACTTTCCTAAGTTGGTTAATTAAAGTCCATACATAATGTTTTCCTCCCATTGTTACTGAATTTAGCTTTCTATTGACCATTTTCTTCCTAACTCACTTCTAGTACCATGATGAAAATGTGTTTTATGATACTGAGGCTGCAAAGCTATGCCCCCAGGAAGGGCATCTCGGGAGCAATAGGACAGAGCAGACCTCCCTCTCTGTCCACGAAGAAGGAAGTTGACCCAGCAAGAATCCCCACTGTAAGTGCGTAAACTCTACCACCATGGTTGCTACAGCAGTGTTAACATCCAAAAGGTGGCATTCTAGGCGGGAAAATTACACCAACCCTGAACCTGACATTGGAACCTATGGTAGGAGAATTCTGAATTCTCTCCTGAAAGTGGAAAACGTGCACATAAGTTTCTAGCCTTCCTCACCAAACATGCTAGTTATCTAAGTAGATGGATGGTGGTGGGAAACCATTCAGATGTGCAATGCTTTATATATGGCCTTGAGGTAGGACTGTACCATTACCATGTGATATTTGCTGGGAAGCCTCTACCCTGTACAAGGCATTTCCTTTGGCTTCTTGGTGGTGGTGGTGGTGGGGGGGGGGATATATAAAGTTTGCTTTTACTTTGGGCATTGAGTACATAAAAACTTCACCCTAGAAGCAGCAGCTACAATTTGGCTCTAAGCATTTTTGTTTTCTTTTATAGTACCTCGTTCAGAAAAGCTCTGCCCCTCTTTCTCTGTCTCTTTCTCTCTTTGGATTATTTTTGGGTTATGATATTTTAAAATCCTGCCTACATCGGGTAACTTCACATTAACAGATGTTCATTTTCTGGGTCAGTGGAACAGAGCCTTTTAAAATTAAGTCCCCTCTTTCAGCAAACAGGCAGCGACTGGGTGTGTGATTGAGTAACGTTGTTATTCATGGACAGAAAATGAACTTTTAAAAATGTTCTAGGCAGAGGTTTCAGACATTTGGCCCAAAAAGCAACAAAGTTAAATAAAAATACTAATAGTAAAGGAGGATAAAAATACCAACCTCTGTTTTTATCTACCATACTTTTGCAGTTATATAACTAACTTTTCCCACCTTCTGCTGCTGCTGAATAAGTTCGTTCAATCCCTCTCTTGCCTCACAAACACAGCAAATGATTTAGGATACAATCTGGTGAAAGTCAGGCACTTTTAAGTCCCATGGATTGAAATAGGAGAGCTTTAATGGGAAATTAAATATCTTTCATTCAAACCAATGGGCCTTAAACATACTAAACTCTGCCTCAATTCTTCCCTTTTATTTCTTGCGTTCCGGCAATGCTGTATATAACCATAGCCATATGCTGAATAGCTCAGTTTCAGTCTCCAAAACATTTCCTTTTATAAAGCAATATCAGGAAATACACCACCATAATGCTGAATTCGCAAGAGCATAATCGACTGACTGATTACATCTGAACAAGTCAAATTACATCCTAAAAATGACTGCTTTTATGGGAAAGGGAAATATTAACTCCCTATATTTTTCAGGCATTAGATAAAAGAACTTCCACTGGATATTTTTGGTTGCTAATCTGCAATAGAACAGCAGCACTAAAAGGAAATGGCAATAAATTATTGTGTCTCAAGCCACAGTCCCAGTCTACTGTATAAAGTGTTTCAGAAAGGGACAGTAAAAGCAAAGTTTCACTGATAAGGTTTTATTGGCAATGATCATGTACAGAATTGAGCCAATCCCCAATCCAAATAATGATAAAACTGGGAAAGTTCATATGCAGGATTGCTATTCAGAATGAAAGTTTGGGTTAGGATAAGGGTGTCAAAAATTCCTCCATATTGCAAATGAAATCCTAGTAAAACAGTAGTCAAAGGTCTGCCATGCTTTTTGGGGGAAAGAAAATGCTTGATAAGAGACATGATTGATTAGAATTGGGTTGTTTCTATAGAACAAATACATATAGGAAGTAAAACAGCTCAAGATAGCTGGGATTTAATCTCAGAAGCATTACATCAGCACTGATAACACCCAAATCCTTATTAACCTGGATTTGCAACCAGGTATTTCAGAGGTCCCCGGCATTAACCAAACCACAGTCTATCGATAAAACTTTATTTTGAATATAGTTTCTCTCTGAATTTGGTTCGTAAAGTTTAGAAGAGTTTAAGACAGGTAATAGAACGGCAGAAGGAATTCACTCATGAGATGGGAGGGAACTGGGCAGTCTAATAGAATCATTATCATTTCAAATTATAATGGGCAAATTGGGACTAGTATTTCAAAGCAAAGAGAGATTATATATAATAAAAATAATATAGGAATTGCTTAATCATATACTGAAAGCTGATATTAATGTCTATAAAATCTAAATACCAATGGATACAATTTTCTTTTTAAAACAAAACAAAACAAAACCCACCAAGAAGCTACTCCAAGTAGGGTATGCATATTTTAAGGTTGCTCAATATTGTTACTATCCACAGTTTTAATGCTGGTTCATTGCTGGAGCATGACACTAAGAGCCTAACTAGAGAGGACATTAATTGTATGAATGCCATGAATGTGCACAATTTTGGTTATGTAGGCTGCAGCCAGGAGAAAGCCTGAGCAGCCTCAGAACCTTGTGGAACAGAAGGGAGCAGAAGTTTAACTCTTTCTCTCACTGACAAAAATCACCTTTCTGAAGCTATTTTTGTTTGTTTGTTATGCATTTGTTTCCAAGCCCAATTCAAGGTGCTGGTTTTAACCAATAAAGCCTTACATGGCTAGGGACGGCAATACCTGGCAGAGAGCCTCTGCTGACATGAACCTACCCTTAATTTACAATCAGCATCTAAGGTCTTCCTCTAGGTGCCTCCTCCAAGGGACGCTTGGAAGGCGGCAAAAAAGGACAGAGCCTTCTTCGTAGTGGCCCTCCAATTGTCAAATTATCTCCCTGAAGATACCTGCCTGGTGTCAACTTTATCTTTTTGGCACCAGGTTAAGACCTTTCTCTTCCCTCATGCATTTGGCAGCATATTTTGAATTTGAAATCTGTCCTTGTATTTGTTCCTTAGCTGAGTGTTTAAAATTGTTTTTACATATATGTTGTCTTTGAATGTGCTGTCTATATATGGTTTTACACTTTTTAATAATGTATTTGTAATGATTTTAAATCTTTGTAAATTCACCAGAGAGCATCTATTTATTAAAAATGTAATAAATAATAATAATAATAATTTCAAGGGAAGTCTCATTAGCGCCGATGGAGGTTTCCTTTGAAATGCAAACAGCAGCTTCATAGAGGCAATTTTCATCACGGAGCAAAGGAGTTATACTTCCCATCCCACCTCCCCCGAAAAATCCCTCCCATGGTTTCACAGATTCAAATAACAAAAATGTTAATGTTAATTGCATTCACACAAATGTCACAATTCGTTTGGCTCTAAAACTAACTCCAAGCTTATTTTGTCTTAATTTATCTGGAAAAGCCTTCTCCAACCTCATACCCTCAAGATGTGTTCGACTGCAACTCCCAGCTCTTTATGTAGTTTTTCAATAGCAAGATGAGTTTTGCCATTCAATAGAAATACTGTAAGATGTGCAATAAAAGATATAGACTTTTAAGCCTCTTAAGCACAAAGCTACTCCAGTTCTCATATGAAACACATAAGCCAGATTGCTTGAATCTACTGGAGACAACTTCCTCTATGCTCCATTTATTTGAGATGTGCTTAGAATTACACTCAATAGAGGGCCTTTCTCCACTATGGCACCTTGACTTTTGAATTCCTTCCCCTGGGAGTTACATTAATGTTCATCCATCCCTACATTCAGAAGGCATTTAAATGCTTTTATGTACCCTTTGCTAGCTGATTTACTCAATAATAGTTCCCCTACAATGCTGTTATTTTGCTGTTGCGATGTATTACAATGGCTTGTTTCAAAGCGCTTCCGAGTTTATTGATTGTATTGTATTGTGTGAGGCTCTTTATGTACTGTTTTTCAGTAGCAAGATGAGCGTTGCCTTTCAATAGAAATAAGATGTGCAATTTTCTTTACAGGGTAGGAGCTCGGGCATCAGAAGGGGAGTGCCTGTGTGCGCCAGCTTGATGTGGAATCTGTTTCAATGGCAGAGAATGTGTGTATTGCAAACCACAATTAACACAAAACAAGAAGCAACAACCATCAGCATTGGGCCAGGAAGGAGTGCTATGTAATTGACTAGACCCATTCCAACAGTGTACAAACATTTCTGCTTTTCAGCAATGCAGAACAGCTGTTCAGCGTAGCTGCAGTGGAAGCACGTTGGCTTCTGAATCTTCAGACAAGAATACAGAAGAGTTCATTTGCCCTTTTGGCAGCCAGCCACAAATCTAGCGGACGAGTGGTGGGGTTGGAGCTCTGCCTTTGGCTAGTAAAAAGGAATAATGCAGTGTCAACTATCTACATCATAGTTTGTTTCAGGCTGGATGGGAAAGAAGCTGTGTAAGACATTACATATTACACTACTTTCAGACATACAAAGCAGCATAATTTTTTATCTTTAAATATCCTGAAATTGAGGAAGGAAATCTCACACAATGAGATATGAAATCAGTCTAAAATAAGAAGCTGCTAACAGCATGATCTATAAAACCAGTTAAGCCTGGCTATTAGACTTAAGCTGGTTCATAAGGCCTCTTTGGGCAGTTCTTGGCCCTTGTCATGAAGCCAAGTGCTGAGACTGAAAGCAGATCTTGGCTGGACTTCTCTGTTTACTTACACACCCCTCCACTCTTTTTCCCCCAGTCCCTCATCACAGGGAGAAGGTAACAAGTATACTGGGAGAGCCTACATTTTTTGAATGTGGGATCTCCTCAACCCTGCAAAGTAATGTCTAAATAGAAATTAGGTTTCCGGTGCTCAACCTGTTTGTATTTATTCTGGACCCTGGAGAGACAGACTGGCTCTGGAAAACAACTGGAGAACAGATTGAAAAGGAGGGAACTCGTTTGGATTTTTACGCTTGGAACAACAATGCCAAATGGCTTAAATGAGGAATGCAATTGGTCTTGTATTTTGTAAGCTTCAAACTATCTGGTATCACTTATTTTTTAAAAATTAATTATTCATTGTGGTTGTGTTGTATCATGAGTGCCCTTTAAGATTCAGGCAGGAATTCTAGTGTCAAAAGGTTTTTTCCTGATAATGAAAGTACAGTTGATAGGTATAATTACCGTACTGATTAGGTGTATAAAGGAAGACTGGCTTTCCACTCCTTATCTCAGATGTACCTTACTATACATGAGAGTTGAGGCTAAATCAGAACCTCTGTAAGTTAGGGTGACCAGATAAAATCCAGGTCAGGGCTCATGTAACTTTAACAGTTATAGAGAAAAGGGAATTTCAGCCAGTGTCATTTGTATGCAATTAGTTCCTGGTGAAATTCCCTCTTCATCACAATAGTTAAAGGTGCAGGTACTATACTAGAGTGACCATATACAAAAGAAGGCAGGGCCCCTGCAACTTTAACTGTTGTGATGAAGAGGGAATTTCACCAGGAACTAATTGCATACAAATGACACTGGCTGAAATTCCCTTTTCTCTACAGCTGTTAAAGTTACATGAGCCCTCACCTGGATTTTATCTGGTCAGCCTACTGTAAGTACTCCTTATTTTGTTCCCGGTAAATATGTTTGTGCACTCCTGTAGAGTAAAAGCATATAATTAAGTATTTCATTTTTATTTCACACTATCTACCATTTTGGGGAGCGACACTATCTACCATTTTGCACACTATCTACCATTTTGGGGAGTGACATACAAATTCCTTAGTTTGGGGATACTTTAGTCAGCCCCTCTTTGAGAAACTATTTCTGAATACTCAACAGCCTAGGTAGGTCTTTAAAAACTTCATGTTATATGAATAGGAAAAGAAAAAAGATAGAATTCCTTTGCCTCTATCTAAGGCACTAATAAATGTTTTTGTATATTTTCAGTGATTGGGCCACTGGCGAAGACTAAATAGTTGATACACGTATGGCCAGAGGAGTGTTCTGTTATGATATTAACAACTGAATTTTATCTGTATTAAATTTCAATTTATACAAATATCCTTAACTTCCTTTTTCCATTTGACTTTTGGAAAAGCCATAGAACTTCTCCCATCCATCTCCTGCAAAAAGGATAAACCCAACCTCATTCTTCCTCATTCTTCCTTTCATTAAAGTATTCTGTTAAGAGGGGAAAAAGCTGACCTACTTACATTCATTTTCCATAGGATTGCTATATCCTTGCCAAAGCCCCCCCCCCCCATGAGAATCATGTGACAAAGCACTAAACTGCCACAGCTAAGGGGCTTCCATTAACAAAACAGAGCACCGTATGTTGGGTTAATCCTGCACCTGTGATCTGTTATTCAGCAGTTAAGAAAGGCAGCCCAAGCTATGGCTGCCTAATACAGCCCAGCTGTTCCCCTCCACACCACCACCCCAGACCCGCAGTGCTCCCTTTGACTGTAACATTGGCAAGCAAAAATAGTCTAAGCAGGCACACAGCTACATGAGGGGTACAAAGCATGTGATGTAGAAAGGTGAAAGAAAAAAGAAAGACAGATATGAGCAAGAAAGACTGATTTACTGTATTCATTTCAATTTGGAGATGGATTAAAAGTTATCCAGGAAATCTAAAGTCATACTGTAGCACTAACGTCCAGGGGTTTTTTATAGCAATGTACAATATCTGTGATTGTTTTCTTAATGATGTTTTTATGTATGATACACCCAAGGTACACGGTCAATATTAACTCTAGACTGCAAGAAGAATATCAGAAATTAAGATGTAAATTTTGATCGTAGACTGTGTTCCAATACTACATAAACAGATTCCAATCAGCAATAAAGGAGTTAATCCAACTGACACCTTTCCTCTTTTGATGCAAACTGTGGACACATCTCCACCTTCTTGAATTCCCAGTGTGACTCTTTAGTCCAGGGATGGGCAACTTGAGGCCGTCCAAATGTTTCGGCCTACCACTTTCACCAGCTCTAGCCAGTATCAGGCTAGGGATCAGGCTAAACTGTTTGGAGCGACACAAGTTACCGCCCCCTACTTTAGCCATTTCCCTAAAATCAGAAGGAGAGGCACCTCTTTGTGTCCTATTTAGGATAGAAGCAAGTTTGAATGGAATGATCAAGAGGGCCTTGCCTGTGAAGTGTGGTTGCCACCTCCCTTTTTTTTTTCTGGTTGTTGAAGACCAGCAAGGGTTGTGTTGAATGGGGCAGAGAGAATGAATGCTGAACGGGACACATAACATCCAGCAAGACTTTTGCTGAATGGGGCAGTTAATGTTTTCATGTTATGGTTTTAACTTCTGGCTCTGGTTCCTTGGTTGATAGCTTTACAACGTTGTCTTTAAAAAGTTGTAACTTTTAATTGTTGCAAGCTGCCGAGCGGTGCTTTTAAACCAGAAGGGTAGGATACAAATGTTTTAATAAATAAATAAAAAAATGTTCATACACAGGCATTCAGTACTGGTCTTGCGCCCACAATTGATATGTATGCAATATGGGCAGACAATGAAGACTAACTTGTGTAGACCAGGTGTGGGTAGATGCACATCCAGCTCCATTCAAAGTATCCATACATATATGGGTCCTATGAGGAACAGTCACAGCTTCTTCCAATAAAAAGAAAACCTTTTAGCTGGATGAATAAACTGTGTCTACAGTTTTTCTGAGAGCTTAAACTGGTATAAAAGAGGCTGCTTGTAGTTTAATACAGTCACTTCACTGTTGTCTCTGGTAAACAGGTTTTGCAGGGATTTGTAATGCTTCAAAAACCTGCAAAACCCGTTTGACTGGAGATCGCAAAAAATAAATAAAGAAAAAACTATGTACAGCACAAGGGACAATTAGTCTGTCCATACTACTTGCAAATACACTAAAAAGTACTGCCTGTCTCTAACCTCGGACTTTCTTTCTTACAAGTCAATGTTGTTTCGGTCAGATACACTCCCATCTGTATCTGTGCTCCCACCCCCCATATTTATTTGCAATATTTTGGACACTGAATGCAGTGAAGCTGCAGAATCCAGAATCATTATTCTTGTTGCAGGTCCGCTTATCAGTACGGTGTTCCAAATGTTCAATATCACATTTCCGCCGTGTCACCTGTACTTCTTAACACACTAGCGCAGTGCACACCCAAGGCCACTAAAACCTGGTGTGCTGACGCTGCATGCCCAGACCTTGTTACAATGTGGTGCTTGCTGCACAGATCCCATACAAGTAAAATAGCTGTTTGTCTTTTACTTGTCCAGTCTTACATTTAACCCTGGAATTCTGTGCCATTCAAACACAAGTGTAAACAGCAAAGGGTACAAAACAGCTAAACCACTGATAGTTTTTTTTCCTGATTCCATTTGGAAGTGGTTATGGCAATGCAAGCTTAACACCAAGACCGGATGGTTGCAATGTGACCAGAACAGATGTGTTTGTGATTTATGAACTTAATTAATGAAGGATTCTCAGAATTTCATTTGACCGGACGGTCCATATCATATCATATTTGGAAAATGTGGAAGCCAGATGCTAAGAATGAATATCATGAAAAGAAAAATGCAGATGGGACATTAAAAAAAAACATATACTGGTTGAAAGATCCAAAAGTTAGGGGTAGCAAAGCACACATGGAACTCTAATGCAACCTGGACCTCCAAATTTGCTTCAGTTTTGGGTATTTCCATTGTGAATGTGGCTTAAGCTTCACTTGAGGAACCACCTGTTTCCACAAATAGAAGCAGCCATTCCATCAGGCTGCTGCAGAGGGAGAGAAACAGTGCTATTCCATCAGCACTGCTGAGAAGCCAGCTGCCATTGGCTTTCTGTCATCACCTAGCAGTGGTCATTCCATCAGGCTACCTGAACAGTTTTCATCCCAACTGGCCATTAAAAGAACTGTAACTTTAAGATCTAGAGAGCTTCGGCTGATGGGTGATATAGAAATGTAATAAATACCTGATTTTACTTCCTCTTCCACCACCACCACCTCCTCCCTTTTTCCTTTTATGTTGTGTCTTTTAGGTTGTAAGCCTTCCAAATTCCAGATATAATATTTAGTCAGAACCTGAACATAATCTAAACACACGCCAGTAGTAATTTAATTGGGTGCATCTCTATGCGACCTAACCTTCTCCTCCTCATCTGCATAACATTTGATAGTCACCAGTAAACGCCAGGCATGGTCTAACCTAAGTTAAGCATTTTCAAGTCTATTTTTTTATTTTTTTAAAAATGGAGAAACTTCAGGATATGTTTAAGTCTCCTGCTGAAATCAATGGGAACGGAAGTCTGAAGCTTTGCTTGGGTTGTGCCAGGAGCTAGTTATTGTTGCAGTTATTCAATATATATAGTTGGAAAATATGAGATAGCAAATTAATACAATTTGTTTTGTTTTATGCAACTGTTTCAGTAATGCTGACTTGAGCTCAGCCTTGCCTTCCTATTCATAAGCTGAACAGTTCAGTGACAGTAAGTTAGAGGTGACTGAGGACTTCTATTCTGTTCCTAATTAATGCAATAGAGGAATGAAAGCCCTGACTATCAGGCGCCACCACATACAAACTACCTACACACTGCATGGAGGACTCATTCTCTCTGCAGAGTTCACTGTCTCCTGACTTGTTCTGAGCTGCAAGCCAACAGATCATTAGTTATGACTGGTAGAGTCTGGAAGATAATGTGTTGACTTTTGTCTCAGGAACTATTAAACTACAAACAGTGCACTGAAAGCTACTTATCTGCATTTTTAGAATAAACAGGAGAAGCTGCTCATTTTAACAAACTGCAAGAAATCAGCTGCAGGCCCGCATTCTATAACAAGTACATAACATTCATGAAAGCACTTTCACCCCATCAAAAGCATCATCAACACAAGAACAACAACAAGAACAGCAGCAAAAGCTGCCAATGCAATAGATCTGCAATGAAAAGTGCAGCTCCAGCCACAAAAAGTACAGGATAGGATGGTTTTCAAGCAAAACCCTAGGCCAAGGACACTTAAAACCTACAAGGACCTGGCATGCATATCTCAGGTTGGAAACATGGAAATGTAAACATACAGAGAGTTCTATGCTCTATGACCTTGTTTGAAAATGCGGTCAAAATATGCCACCCATCAGATAAATGCTAATGCGCTTATTTTCAGAAACATTCTTGTCTAATCAGTTACACACTATGTTTTGGAAAGTGCAACAGTTTTTCAACACAACCAACCTGAAATGCTTAACTCTTTTAACTCATTCCAGTCCCATTATATTACACAATTAAGAAGTTAATCAGAGAAAACTGAAACTGTGGGGAACAGCTTAACCCTGGCCTTGGCCCTCTGACAGCCACAGTTCACACCCATCCCATGCATAGAACTGTTTCCCCAGAACTTGTGTGGGGTAACGATGTTTCTAAAGCGGTGTCACGTACACATCATAGACATCTTAGAGTGACTGCATGTGCATACAGGCACAACCTTGGTTTCATACATTACACAAATTCAACATATATATAGTAGAATAAAGGGCATATTCATGTGAACATTTAGAATGTATGCATTCGGGTATGTGTGGAATCAACTTGGAGACCACAAGAGCAGCCCAGCTGAATCAGATGGAAATTCCATCTAATTCAGGATCCTACTTCCCACAATGATCAATAGTCCTCTCTCTCCACTGCTCTCTAGTAGCCAACATGCAATGGTACAATACTCCTGAATCTGGAGATTGCATTTGTTTATTTATTAGGAAAACTTATGAAACAGCATAAAACAGCAATCAGGGTAGTTAACAACATCCCAAAATGCAATATTAAGGGTGCAATGTGGTCCGGTGTGGATTGCCAGCAGCTTCCAGATTTGGAGGCTACTGAATATCCAATACAGGGCAGGAGGACAGCAGAGGTGATCTTCACCTCCATGCTCCAACCACCCTGCATTTCTGCACATGGGCAATTTTACCCATCTAGTAAATGGTGCCTCGGTGGGAGAGGGCAGGAGGCTGGAGCAATCATACAAAATGCCATACTGTAGCTGTCCCAGTTCCCTCCCCAAATCCTGAAACACCTCTTTTCCCCATTTCTGCGCTCCGTTGTCCTACAGCAGAGAGGTAGCTGGCACAATTCTCTCTGTGCTGGCTATGAGGGGGAGGGGAGCACAGTTTCTTGGCTCTGAGGACAGAGTCCAGAATAATCCTATGGCCTTCCAGATGCTGTCTAGGGGCCATTGAATTGCTCTCCAAAACAATTTTAAAAATCAATTAAACCAAACCATCATGACTAATAGCCACACACCATGAATATGGCTAATCCCCCTTTAAAGCCATCCAAGCTAGTGACCATCACCATGTCTTGTGGCCATGAATTTCATAGCTTAATAGTGCATTGTGTGCAGAAGTGCTTCTCTTTGTTGGTCCTGAATCTCCTCCTGCCAATGAATTTCATTGGATGATCCTAAATTCAAGTACTTTGGGAGAGTATCGTGTCCCCTGCCTCTTAGTTGTCTTCTATCTAAATACTTTATCCTTCCTTTATAGGGAAGGTGGTCCAACTCCTGGATAGTTTACTTGCCTTTTTCTGTACCTTTAATAGCTTTATAATATGCTTTTTGATATGGGGCATCAGAAAAGTACATTATATTCCAAATATGGCTGTACCACAGATTTGTATAAGGGCATAATGATAGTGGCAGTTTTATTTTCAGTCCCTTTCCTACTGTCCCTTTAATGGAATATGCACTACTTACACCTACCACACACTGAGTTGGTATTTTTGTTGAGCTATCCATCATGATCCCAAGATCTCTTGCCTTGTAAGTCACCACCAGTTCAGACACCATTGAGTGTATAGATAAAGTTAGGATTTTTGGTAGCACCATGCATCTCCTTACACTTCCTTACACTGATCCTTATTTACCACTTGTATTGGGGATATAGGACAAATTCAGTTTTGCTAGCAAAACACGCAAGCGTGCTCTGTTTGAAGCTCCAAACATGACAGCAAGCACGTGTCCGTCTAAACGATTTGCAAATTGTCGAAGATGTGCTTGCGTTCACCTCATTTCCAATTCCCAGTTTGATTTGTGCAAGTTTTCTAATTTGCACAAATTTCTTCAATAGACTGAATCAGCCCCACTTTAGCCTATGGAGGAAATTTGGGAGATATGAGCAAATCTACTGTCCGACCGCTGCTCAATTTGTGCATGTTTCCCGTTTGGGCAAAGCGAGCAGTGATCGCAATCTCGAACGGGAATCGTCCATGAGACAAGCAGCGAGATGTTTAGATAATCCTAGCAATTCCAAATATCACTCATTCGCCCATCCTTAATTTAATTTTTTTCCATCTACCCAGTTTGGAGATATCTTTTTAGAACTCTTCACAATCTGTTTGGGTTTTCACTTCCGGACACTTTATTCCTTACTCCTGGAGGAGTAAGCAGGCCAATGCATGCTGCATACAGGCAGATACTTTAAAATAGGTGGGCAACCTGTAGCCATCCATATGTTGTTGGACCACAACTCCCATCATCACTGACCGCTGGCCATGCTGGCTGGAGCTGATGGAAGCTGAGTCAAACAACATACGGAAGACCACAGGTTACTAAATCCCTGCTAAATTGTGGCAAATTCTAGACAGCTGCCCTGAATTTTCTGTTCATTAATTTGTTCTTCCAAGGTCAACTCCACTCTGCTTCCTGTAAGCCCAAACTAGACAATGTGTAAAGTGTGTGAAAGTATTTTATTGTTTTTTAAAAAAATAACACTAGGAAAGTGGGGTAGAACTAGAATTGGGGCCATGGGGATTTTATGCTTTCTGCCCATACCATGATTCTGTTGGTAACCCCAAAGTGGTTATTCACCCTGGGAGGAAAGATGCCGTTGTTTGAATGGCAACATCCTCCACAAGGATCAATAGCAGCTAGGGTACATTAACATTGGGGCGGGGGGGTGGAAGGTTAAACTTTTCCTTTTCCAGCACACTGCAGCCCTGATCCTGACCTAATGTACTTATTTTCTTGTTATACAGTGGTAGTTGCTCTTACTTAATTACAAGAAGTGAATGATGACAGGGGATGCCCTTTAAATACTGCCCCAGCAGCCACATATCCAGGAGTGGATCTGATACAACTGGAGATGACTTCTAAAGTGGAGTCCCAATTCTATGGAAAAGACCAACACAACCAGACCCTAGTTGTAATTAGTTCAGGGACAAGCAACCTGATGTCCTGCAGATGTTATGGGACAATAGCTCCCATCAGTCCCAGCTGGTAAGGGATTATGAGAATTGTAGTCCAAAACAGTTGGAGGGCACCAATTTGCCCATTCCTGGATTAGCTCATTTAGATGCAGCCTCTAGCTGTGTAGATCTGCTCATGGATAAACAATTCCCATGTAGCTCAGAGAATATTTAACAGACACCATGTATTTGTACTGAATATAATGGCGCAACAGCAGCCACAACTGCACACCTGAGGGAAACACATAATTTAGTTGGATTTGCAGGGTATGAAATAGAACCAAAAGACCATCAAATTACCTGCACCACTACCCTCCACCAACTGAAGGTCTCCTCCTCCCTCAAGAGACTTTGCCCTTTCTCTCTTGCTGCCACGTATTCGTGAAACTGCCTTCTAGAATGCCTCTGTGATGCCACCTTTCTAACTGTTTCCAAATTGCTCTTTTGGTGCAACACCCTAGTTCCCATGCCCTACTTTAACTAAGTCTGTTGCAACCAAGCCTAACTAAAACAATTGCTGTTTTTTCTCCGTTTACCCATACTTCCCCTTGCTTTATTGTTTTCCCTGTGTTGACTCTTAGACTGTAAACTCCTTGGAGGCAGTGAATATTCTATAAAACACTATGCACACTGATGGTGCAACAGGAACAACAGCATATTTGCTTCTTTTAGCTGCTATACTGAGCATGCCGGTCAAAGAGTGGGGCAGAAATACATTTAATATGATGATGATGATGATGTAGCGCTAACAATATTACCAAACATCTGCAAATTACACTATAGTATAAAGCAGAAAGAAGACATATTTGCAAGAGGGGAACCAACTTTTATATTGTCAAAAGCCTCCCAAACGTACAAATGTGCTATAATGTAGGCTGGATTCCATTTTCATTTCAGCCATAAACAAACAATATCTCACACAAAGCCCACTCTTTAATTTCAGATGTCAGGGTCTTTACAGGGGAACTTACAGGGCAGAAGCGAGGACACACAGGTGTGCATTATGTCAGTAACTGAAAACAACCAAGTTAGTCTGGAATCTGATCCCACCACCCACACATTCCGGTGGGCATTATAAAACACTCCCTGAAGGAATATTACGCTAATACTGACTAATTTTCACAAACACCTCTGATCTCTTTAAAACTGCCCTCCCCCATTCTCTGCATTGTGCAAAGCTGGTTCAGCTGGATAGGTGGATCTCCGCTGTGCCTGTTCACATGAAAGCTTTTATGTTCTTTTCAAGCCAGTTCTTCTGAACACACAGTGCACAAAGGTCTTTAAAAAGAAAGTTATGTTCAAAATAACTCTTTCATACATACCTTGAAACATGAAAATATAAGAGACTTCTATTCCCATAAATCAATATGCATGAGAAGAGGCTTCAGAAATATTGCCATGTTGTTCCCTAACAAGGACAGATCCCAATGAGACCCTTAACTATATTAGTAAGGACAACAAAAGCAAACACACACTTACATTCTGTGTAAAGGTCATTCTCCAAATTACAGTCTGTGGTATTTATATATTATAATACTTCCATAATCTAATCTAATGAGTTGTATCCAACAATGTTTTTTTGCTAGCAGGATGGAAACGGCTGGTGGATCAAATTCCCCCATATAGTTCCAAAATCTGCTCCTGAGGATTAGGAAACCCTGTAAATATGGAGGATGTGCAGGGGACTGCAAGGGGGAGGAGGAATTTTCAATGTGCGATATGACGGTCACTCACATAACATTGGATTTAACCCAACAATAGCAAAATAATCCCAAAGTGGTCAAACGAAAATAGTTAAGGAACACATTGTAATGCAGGGGGCAGAGGAGGAAAAAAGTCGCCTTTCTTGTTTGACTAATAGCTGATCTACATATTTTAGCCATTACCATATTGTTCTACTCATTAGGCCATAAAATGTACTACTGAAACAAGTAGACTTCTCTGTCCTGCCCTTTGAGACATTTATCCAGATATTTATTCCCAGAGGCCAACACTGCAGGTCATTCGCCACTTCTTCTTTCCCTTGAAAATCTATACATTTCCTCTGCGCGGACCACCTTCCTATGTGTCCTTTTTTATGGCCTTCCTTTTGTTTCCAAGGAAAACAGGTTGGAGCAGAACAGGACAGGATCAATATTAAGTGTCTATTGAGAAGCAACATTAGATTAATTAAATGAGACGCATCACAAGCCCACAGCTAAGAAAGGTAGGTGAAAGGGAGGGAGGGGAACATCCATTATAATTTATGATGGCTGACAAGCATTCCTGCATACTCAGTGGCTGATGTAATGCATTGGCAAAATGTCTGTATGTATCATAATTATCATAATACACTGATTCGCACCCTACTCTCATCCACTTTATTTTTTACATTGACTATTATATCTCTGAAACACCAACCAAGTATTCCTACTTGATTAATAACTACCACTTCAAAGGTTCTGGTTCCCCTTATGCTTTATCGCAAGGACAAATACACACAATTTTCTACCTGCACTTCGAAGGGAAGGGGTAGTGGCTCAGTGGTAGAGTACAGGCTTTGCACGCAGAGGGTCCCAGATTCAATCCCCAGCATGTCCAGATAAGGCTTGGAAAATTCCTGTCTGAAACCTGGGAAGCTGCTGCCAGTCAGTATCAACAATACTGGGCTAAATGGACCAATGGTGTGACCCAGTATATGTTCCTATCCCCCTCCCCCCTCCCCGCTTTCTGCTACTTAGTTCTGCAGTAAGATCAGGCAACTTCAAACTTGGTACAGCTCTTTATGGCTGCCCAGAGCTTTCCACATCTCACTTCTGGCTTGAAATTCCTAAGCTCCTCAGTAGATGATATGGTAGAAGCCTCATGATTCTTTTTATTTTTAATCAATTGTAAACCAACACATGCTTCTGTCTATTTCAAACAATGCACAATCAAACAGAATATGAAGCACACTTATGGTAGTAAAACACTATGTGCATTTGCCTTTCATTAACATCAATTACTGTTAGTCCAAACGTAATTTATCCAGAGGTTCTGAATAGGAGTCATGATGCAATTGTTATTTCTAATGGTGTTATTTTTTTAATGCTTTATTTTCTCTCCAATCTCTGGCTTTTAGATTTTCTTCTATTCTCCACGGAAAGATATTGTTCCATGACAGTGGTTTCCTTTAAAAACAGCTGGCCAGACCTTAAAACAAATACTGGATAATGAAAAGTAGGTGACTAAAGCAAATGCACTTCTTGGTGGCAGGTTGCATAATTTCGGAGAGAAAGAATAATATTTTCCCAAGGTTTCAAAGTGCAGCTTTGGTGGGTAAACTTGCTAAAATTAGAACAATCTGTAAATGAAAGTCATATACCGTGATATAATATGCATACTGTTATGCACAAATAAATACACTAATTGTAGAGAACGCCCACCAGCATATAGTGAAAGAAGACTGTGCAAATAAATGAGCACAGAAACAGAGCACCAAGTCATGTTTTACCATCTAACGTACTAACCCCTTCTAGTGAATGCAATGCTGAACGGATCTATCCTAACACAAGAGATGTAAATGCTGAGCTATACTGCTGAGCAACATTTCAGAAGTAGCTACATGTGATTCTCGGATGTAGTACTGTATATATGTGTAGGAATGGTCTTTTATGCAAGTGTTTATAATGCTCTAATCTCCCATCTCTGTGTTACAATCTATATATTTCTCAGGTTATTGTTCTAAAAATACATGCAATAGAGCAGGGGTGCACATTTGGTCCCCATGCCTGAGGTTCTATGCCACAGCAACAGAAGGAAACAATGTTCCCGCTCAGAAGCCACAGCAAAAATGATGTTTTGGCTGATGGGGCTATGCTTTGAGCGTTCCTTGCCATCCTCACATGCACGTCAAGTCCTTTTGTTATTTACTGGCTCAAGATTTCTATAATGGGATGCATACAATCCGCTCGACACACTGAATGCATGAAGGGGGCTGAACAGGCTAACCCCATCCACTGCTCTCCCTATGCACCACTGCCATGCTCCCCCAGTGAACACCTGCATTCCCATCTGTACATTCATTCAACATGTGGAGGGGGGTCCTTTGTACCACCTAAAAGTGATGGCCACCACCCAGGTTGGTGGCCGTCACTGCATCTTGTGTTGATTTGCTTCCAATCCAGAATTAAAAACTCAGATCAAGCTTTAGTATCAGAGCATTTCAGCTGGAGGAACGGATATTCCTTAAAAAATTAGTCGCAAAAGAAGATCAATTGGGAGGCTGCTTAGTGAAAATTCTACAGTATATTGGATACAAACAGGGAAAAAATAGTGCAGACTCATTTGCAATCACTACTGTGGATTCAAAGAAAGAATGTGCTAAATAATATGCAGGAAAACACATCTTTATTTATATGTTTGCGAAAGGTATGATGAAAATTATCATCATATATGTTCCCTTTGACATCTTTTGTATTATGATCAATCTAATTAAATAAAAATGGAAAATATAAGAAATGAATGAGAATGATAAGAATTAAGGATTTGGGGGAATTGGCACACAGGAAAGGAAGAGTATATGGGAACATGTAAACTTAAGGCACAGACCCAATGACCAAAACCTTGATCAATATCTCTGATTAGAAATATTCAGATATGCTAATGGAAAGGAAAGGGCGGAAATAGAAATTGGCATTGGAGAGTGTTCCTTAAACATGCATTTGCATTTCCTAACAGACTTACTTCTCTGAAGTAGTCACGCCATGGACCTGGGAAGTGGAGATTAATTTATTGTCCAGGTTGCACAGACAGAAAATTTAGAGGAGCAAAAGCAATACCATGCCCCTTCAATTTACTTTGGCCATCCCAGACAGAGCTTGAATAGTTCTACACTGGCCTAGTAATAACAGCAGCAATCTGTTCCACAGTGTGAGCAGAGATTTGCCCAACTGAACTGAGCAACTATACTAAAGGTCAACGACAGTGCTAAAGGCTTATATTTCATGGGGTGGGGGTGAGGGTGGGGGAAGGTTACCTCCATGGAAGTCCCTCTCTCAAAGGCATTAGAAGGTGCTGTAAGTTCATATGGACCCGATCCCTCTATTTTTTGCCTTTCTCCGGGCGGGGTGGGGAATAATGATACCAGCTCAGCCATCTGTTTAAATTATATCTTGGCAATGTACAAGCCTTTCTTTTTCCTCTTCACTCATTCTGACAGTTTGAGAACTCCTGGGAATTCATTTCCCAGGTAAAACCAATATAGGAGTACATCATGTTTACTTTATAAAATATGTTTGTCTTCAAGTTACTAGTACTTCTGGTTGATATTTACATCGCAGTACAGCTCCATGCACAGATCACAGACATAGAATCACAGAATCTGTTTCATTTCCAAATATCATACAAAAAAACCAACAACACACAGATGGCTGAAGCAGCAAGCTTGACAATTCAAAAAACTGTGGCAAGTGTGACTAACCCTCACTAAAATGTATGGGGGTTTGTGATTCTGGAATCTTTTAAAGAGAGGGCTGTGATGCACATCAAAGAGATACTTCACTTTATGACATGCAAGAAAGTATATTGCTAGCTAGCTCATCGCAAAGGCATCATCTCTGTATCTGCATATAAGGACAAATCCAATAATCATTGATAGGCTTACACACAATAGAAACCATCATCAGAAAAAGTATACCAGTCTTATCACACTCCACCTTACATGTTAGAAGGTTTAGAAACATTACAAGTTTTTTTTTAAAAAAATTATTATTTAATTAATTTTTATACCACCCAGTAGCTGAAGCTCTATGGGAGTTTTGCAACAAATACACATGAGGCCAGGCGCAACTGGCTGCCAATATGCTATGGACCAAATTTAAGCTTTTGTTGTTAGCATATAAAGTCCTTGGGACCAGGATAGCTCAGGATAGCTTACCTTATATGTCTTCACCATGTCCCTGTGGTCGTAGGGGAAGCACTTTTAGTTGTCGTTATATGGCTACCAGCAATAGGACATAATGGCCCTGTTCAGACAACATGCAACACCATGACAGTTAAGCATTTTGAGCTAAACATTGCTTTAGTGTGTTGTTTGAACCATTCCTAAGCATGGTGGCTACATAACCATGGTTTAAACATGCTCTCTAACCACTTGCTGCAAAAGGCTCAGTGATCTAACCATGGCTTAACGTGTTGCCTTAACAGGCCCTAAGTGTTGTAGCACCTGCTTTGTGGAATGTCCTCCCTATTAACATCAGGCAAGCCCTATAGTATTGATTTAAAGCCCTACATGGTTTGGGTCCAGGTTACCTACGGGATCGCCTTCTCCCATACAATCCGCCCCGCACGCTCAGGTCCTCTGGGAAGAATTTATTACAGTCAACAAGAACTAGACTGACAACCGTTACCCAGAGGACCTTCTCTTCTGCCGCTCCCAGATTATGGAATGACCTGCCGGGAGAGATTCGCCAACTCACTAGTCTTCCGGAATTTAAAAGATCTATAAAGACTTATCTCTTCCGGCAGGCCTACCCAGATGAATTTTAAAGTGTTTTATTGGTGTTTTATTGGTGTTTTAATGATGTACTGGTTTTATCTGCTTTTAATCAGTTTTTGTATTTTGTGTTTGGTGTTGTTCCCCGCCTCGATCCGTTGAGAGAGGCGGGTGATAAATAAATTTATTATTATTATTATTATTATTATTATTATTATTATTATTATTTCTCGAGCTTGCTTAGAACATATTTATTTAGATAGGCTTTCCTGAAGTATAACTCCAGATATATAGATCTTTTTATATTGAATTTGTATATTGTTTTATGGGTTATTTTGTTTTATGCTATACCCTACTTTGTTATTCTTTATTTTAAATGGCATATAAATAAATCACAGAAATATTTACCAAAACTGAAGAGAACTGCAAGAATCAATTTTTATTTTCCCTGGACTTTAAAAATCTGACTTAGCCTTTTAAATCTGCTGTAGCCTGGTTAATTTGTTTAGCCAACTTCTTATTCTCTGCTCTTCAAATGTTATGCTGCATCATGTTTTAACTGTGTTATTGTATTATGGTTGTAGTTCTTTTTAAAAAAATGTTTTATATTCATATTGTAAGCCGCCCAGATAACGTTTCGTTAGGAAGCGACCTACAGATGCTTTAAATAAATAAAGTTGTTGCCCAGGAGAGGAATGAGGCATTCTGCTCTGCCCACTTGTCTTCTCTCCTCACTGGAAATCCCTGCCATTTCTGTCATGCCCTGCACGGTTAAAGGAAAGTGATTTGAGCAGCAATGCGCTCTCTGTATGCATGCATGTGAGTGAAAAACGGCTGATTGCTCTACGAATGTGTAAATGACAGGTCTCCATTTGTTTTTCAACATGAAGCATGTGGACCATAAAAAATGAAATTCTCAGTTATTTAATTACTTTTTTAAAAAAAGGATAGTGCATTTTATCTTTATGATGCACTTCCATTCACCCAGTGCCTTTGACACTCGTAACTGAAAAAATATACATTTGATGCCATTTGGTCAGCCTCTGAGCTCACCCAGCATGACATTTGCAGATGTGTTTGCTTTTAGACCAAGAGGAACTTTATGGAGCAAAGCTGATGCTGTCTCAGAAATAATACGGCTGCAGTTCAGAGAAGTGGGTGGTTGTGTGTGTGTGTTTTCAAAGTAGTATCATGCTTTGTCCCAGCTTCTGCTGCCGTGATGCAACCCAGAGACCTAAGGAGAAGTAAACTATCCACACTGTTGTTGTGAATTTCTTTTTCAGAGCAGCTTCCAGAATCCTTTTTTTTCTTCTTCTTCTTCTTCTTCTTTTGTTTATAATTCAAATATTCGAGTGTTCCTGCAGGAGAACTCACGTTGAATGTTTCTATTTGAGGAAAATCTCTTTGTGATTTATATTCTCAGACAGGGAAAACTCTTGTTAAATGAACACTGTTGGAAGGGAGCGACATGTCTAGCACACTGAGTTTCTGGTGTTTGGGTATGTGTGTGTTTTTCCCCTTGAAGAATATATTATGCCTCAAGGAAAGGAAGTTCACGGTTAAACTGTGCCATCCACTTAAAACAATATAGTCTTACCAAGAATAGCTCCTTGTAACCTGGCAAAAACTGATGCCCATATCGTAACATGACTACCACCAAAACTGTGGGTTAATTAATACCATCCTTCCTGTTTTCACCAAAATAGCTCTTACATAAGTGTCAGGCTACACAAGATGTGGAAGTTATTTGATTGCATATAGTGGTTTTTGGGCCCTTGAATAGTGCTGGGGGAGAAAGGATTAACCCTTTCTAGTAGAATCTTTTTCCTGATCTAAACCATATATATACAAAGCCAAATGCTGCTATTTGCCCTGGTGGGGCTATTTAGATGGGGGAAGTGACATGTCTGGGGATGGGGGGAGACTACAATATTACAGCCCCAATCTAATTCAGGGCATCCAGTAACTTCTTTAAAAGGAAGGAACTGTTGGGAATTCTGTTCACAAATCTGCTATGTTTCATTTGGTTTCGCTCTCACCACCACATCACACTATAAAAACCTTATAACCAAACTTTAATTATAAACCACATCGTTTTCTTCAAAATGTTAAGATTTCAAAATGAGTATACTGGAATACACAATTTGAGGATTGCAATGTACAGTTATCTCAGTTCTCCTGATATGTTTTAGACAGACCAAACCACACCAAGGACACAATCCACTAACAGAACAGAACATCAAGGCTTCACCCATCCTGATTCCTAATGCCAAAGGAAGCAAAAATGCAAATGATTAATCAAAGGTTAAATAACATATTGACTATGATAGTTTTTAGTTGGCTGATCTACTTGAATCTTTGCTCCATAGCTAGATCTGTCGTGGCCCATAGAGGCATTGATAAGCAGCCTTCAAGGAAATAATGTATTTAGGAAGAATAATTGCCAAAATGGTCAGAGATTTCAGGACAGCTGAAATTTGCTCTCTTCTACTCATCCTTCTGAGTCCCTCCAACAGGCTTTCATCCAACAGTTTGTTTTCAATCTGTTTCACATTTTTCCATAAATGTGTAATGTATCCAAAATTATATTCTTGCACCTTACTTTTGAAGCTCGGAGTTCATCACTTCCAAGAGCTCCCTTCGTCATTTAGCATTGTTGCCCCCTGTTCAGTAAAGATGAGTGCCACCCTGGCGGCAGCTCTGCCCATAGATGGAAGTAACCTGTGTTAGCTAGAGACCCCCTTACTGATTTAAAGAGCCGTTCCTGGATATCATTTGCTGCATTTTGGTATTTTATATTCCTTTTTCTCCTTTCTCTTTGAGCAAAATAAGGTTAATCGTTGTTGCTAGCTATATTTTAAATGTATTCTACAAACACACACACTGAGGTAATAATGATAACAGCAAATGACAATTATTTAGCTACTTCAAGTGTTAAGGATGCAATCCTATGCACATTTAGGCAGAAAAAAGGCCCACAACTGGGCAGGACTGGGGCATGCTGGGAGATGCAGGACTTTTTTCTGTTTATCTCCAATGGAATTGTACATGAATTCTAGCTTAAATACTGAACTCTCAGATCATTGTAACTCTTGCTGTTGTAAAATTGTAATATATGGTGTATAGGAAATGGTCTATGGACTTAAATAAAGTTTGTTGTTGCGTCCCTTGTTGCGTCTGTTTTACATGCATAAGATTATACCCTAAAGAGCTTAACATATGTTACGATCAGCCTATTTCTTAAATCTGTGTTTGGGCTGTACCACTTCAGATAAAACTCCCTGCAACAGAAAAATGCAGGTTGCTCACCTGTAACTGTAGTTCTTCGAGTGGTCATCTGTGCATTCACACACTATGGGCTCGCGCCGGCGCCGAGCCTCATCCGGGAAACTTCTATAGCCTAGACTTCTGGCGGGAACCCCTCCCCCCACTGCCCTATCACGCATGCTCGGGTTCCCGCCTACCTAAGTTCAATGAGACCAAATTGCCTCACGAACGAGATAGAATAAATAACCAGCGAACATAAACAAAAGAAGTAGCATGCATGCGCAATACTCTCTTTGACCAGTCAGCAACCAGCGAGGTCAAGAGGGGATGGTGGGTGGGTTGTGTGAATGCACAGATGACCACTCGAAGAACTACAGTTACAGGTAAGCAACCTGCATTTCTTCTTCGTGGTCTCTGTGCATCACACACTATGGGCAAATAACCAGTAAACACTTACCGGAGGAGAGTAGACTTGCTGGAGCTTCACTGAAGAACTGAAGACAGGACAGCTCGACTGAAGGAAGAATCCTTTGTGGCTCGAACGTCCAACTTGTAATGAGTCGCAAACGTAGAGACGTTTGACCATGTTGCAGCCTTACATAGGTCCGGAATCGACACCCCATGCTCTAGGGCGGTGGAGGTGGACAGAGCCCGAGCAGAGTGTGCTTTTAGAGAATCTGGTGACTCCTTCCCAGCTAATTGGTAAGACAAGGAGATTTTGCGAACCATTGAGCTGAGACAGGATAGCCTTTAGACTTTCCACCATAGCATACAAACATACGGTCTGACTTTCGATAACTGGCGGACCTAGACTTATAGAAAGCCAGGGCGCGCCGCACATCCAAGGAATGGAGTTTCGCGCTTAAGGGGTCTGAAGAAGCCTGAAAAAAAGTGAGCAACACAATGTCCTGGTTAACATGGAAGTTGGACACAACCTTCGGAAGGAACAAGGGATCTGGCCTCAACACCACCTTATCCCGAAAAAACTGGGTGTATGGTGGATTAACCATAAGGGCACATAACTCTGAACTTCTTCTTGCCGAAGTAATCGCAACTAGGAAGGCAACTCTGAAGGTGAAAATCTAATATCAATTGTGGCCAGCGGCTCAAAAGGTTTAGCAGTTAACGCTGCGAGAACAACAGATAGGCTCCATTGTGGAACGATAGCACGCAAGGGAGGGCGCATATTCCGAAGGCCTTTAAGAAAGCATTTGGACAGCGGGTGAGTAAAAACAGAGAACTGCTGAATTAAGTCATGGTTGACTGAGATGGCCGCCAAATAAACTTTAATGGAGGTTGTTTTTAAACCAGCTTCGTGAAGGGATTGTAGAAAGATCAGGACGCCCTGAATGTGGCAGGATCTAGGGTCAAAACCGCTAGTGGCGGCAAATTAAACGAACTTTCTCCATTTCCTGTTATAAGATGCCCTCGTAGAGGGTCTTCTGGCCTCCCGTAAAATGGCCCTTACTGGGGAGGGCAAATCCAAGTCTTGCCACCTGGCCGGATTCACCAAGTGGTGAGTTGTAGCTGTCGCAGGTCCGGGTGGAGGACTAGGCCGCAATCCTTTGATATCAGAACCAGAGAAATTGGTAAGTGCCAGAACTCTCCCCTGGTTAGGTGGAGCAAAGCCGCGAACCAGGCTTGACGAGGCCACCACGGAGCTATCAAGATGGCTTCGACAGAATTGCGACCACCTTGGGCACCAGTGGGAATGGTGGGAAGGCATACACCAGATTTTCCCCCCAAGGTGTGTTGAAAGCGTCTCCTAGGGATCCCTTGCCAATCCCTGCTCTCGTGCAGAAAGTGCTGCAGATGGCATTGTCCGGGGTGGCAAACAGGTCTATTACCGGTTTCCCCCACTGATCGAACAAGGTGTGGAGCACTGCTGGATCCAGCTCCCACTCGTGCGTGTCTTGGAAGTGGCGACTGAGAGTGTCCGCCTGAACGTTGTCCGTTCCTGCTATATGGATGGCTGAGAGATGGATCCCACGTCTGATCGTCCATTCGAAGATGTCTAGAGTTAGTTGAAGTAGCCGGGGAGATCGGGTCCCCCCTTCCTTGTTGATGTACCAGACAACTGTTGTGTTGTCCGATACGATTCGAACATGCTGATCTTTGAGGTGCATGGCGAAGGCGTGCAAGGCCTTCTTCACCGCCAGGAGCTCTAATTTGTTGATGTGGCGTGTCTTCTCTGTTGTCGACCATTTCCTTGGATCGACAGATGGTCGCAGTGTGCTCCCCATCCCAGAAGCGATGCATCCGAAGTGAGGGTTCACATGGGACTTTGCTCCACAAACGGAAGTCCGCTGACTAGGTTGTGCATCAGTGTCCACCACCTGAGGGTGACCCATAGGCTCTGCGGTATGATGAGCTTGACCTTGAGTGGGTTTCTGGACGGGTCGTAGTTGGCCAGGAGGAACTGCTGCAGTGGCCTCATGCGCATCCTTGCCCATCTGACCACATACACTGAGGAAGCCATGTTCCTCAACAGTCTTTGTAGGATAAATGCGCTGACCCGTTTGGAGGCCAAGACGTGCGAGGTAAGACGCTGGATGGTAGATGCTCGATCTCTTGGGAGAAAAGCCTTTCCGAATGTTGAGTCTAGGAGAACTCCAATAAACTGGATGGATTGGGTAGGTGTAAATACGGATTTTTCCTGGTTGATCAGCAGGCCCAGCTCCTGGAGAAGGCCCTTTGTGACCATCACATCCCTCTCTGCCTGGCGTTGAGAAGACGACACTATCAGCCAGTCATCCAGGTACGGGTACAGTTCCACTCCGGCCGGCCATAGGAACGCGCAAACCGCTCCCATGCATTTTGTAAATACTCTGGGAGCTGTCTTTAGACCGAACGGGAGGACTGTGAACTGATAGGCGTTGTGGCCGACTATGAAATGGAGGAATCTCTGGCAGGAACTGTGGATGGCGATATGAAAGTACGCATCTTTCAGATCTATGAGGGTGAACCAGCAATTTTTTCTGAGTAGGGGCAGAATTATCGCCAACGTGATCATACTGAATTTTTTTATTGGGATGAACTAGTTGAGGCCTCTCAGGTCCATGATGGGGCAAACCCCGCCATCCCGCTTCAGGACCGTGAAGTAGCGGGAGTAGAACCCGATTGCCAACTCTGAGTGATAACCCGGGGTAATCGCACCCATTTTGAGGAGAGTAGCTACCTCGCAGAGCAGTTCGTCCGATGGAGGGGTGACTTTAAGCAGACCTGTTGGTGGGTGAGAGGCGAGTTCTATTTGGTATCCGTTCTTGAAGATGCTTAGGATCCACTTGTCTGATGTGATTTCCTGCCAGGATTCGTGAAACTGCTGTAGTCGGTAGCCGAAGATGTTGTGCAGAGGAGGGGTCACCGGAATGAAGTCAAAGCCGCTGTTGCTTCTGTGATGTGTCTGGCCTGTTGCGTTGTTGCTGGTAGCGGCCCTGTTGGTAACTCTTTTTCTGTTGGAATGTTGATTGGCCGGCATGCTGGAAACGCTGCTGGCGACCCTGAAACTGGCGCGGTGTGTAGGGTTGTTGTCACACCCACTTGTGCGAACGATACGCTTGAGAAACAGCTGAGGGGTAAAACCCCATTTTCTTCTCCATGGTCTTGGCTTTTTGGATCGTGTCCATAGCAGTGTCCGTCGTGGTATGGAACAAGCCTTCCTCATCAAAGGGGAGGTCCTCTTTCCTCGCCTTAGACTCTTGGGGCAAACTAGAAGAACGGAGCCACGCATGTCTCCTGAGGGAGATTGTCCCGATCATGACCTTGGATCCACAATCCACTTGATGTCTGGCAGTCGTCAATTCTTATTTGGCCAGCCGAGTGGCTTCCGCGTGGAACACCTGTGCTGCCTCTCTCTTCTCATCTGGAAGATGCGAGATAAGGGACGTCATTTTTTCCCACAAAAATAGGTGGTATCTGGCCATCATGGCCTGGTAATTAGCCACCTTGATTGCTAGTGCGGAGGATGAATAAATTTGACGGCCGCACATGTCCAGCTTCCTGTGGCGACGACGGTGTCGGGAGGTCTGTGAACTGCATCAGTACCGGCGGTGGCTTCGGTACCGGTGGGTCCGGTGGCGGTGCTGAAATGGTGGCCGACAACGGACGTCTAGGAGGCACCGGAGGAACGAAAACATCTTCATCGCTGTCCCGCAGGCATTGTCCCGTGAAGGGATCGAAGACATAACGACGATGCTCTGAGTTGTCTTCCCTGCCACGATGGCATGCAGCTGAGCTCCCCAAGGTCTGAAAAATGGTCCCAGTCCCGGGAGGGAGATCGGCAGTGGTAACAGCGATCAATGGAGGCACACACCGATCCCTGAGAAGGGGATGGTATCGAGGCGAGGGTGGGTCAAAGCCGAGTCCCTCTGATCTCGGTACCGATGGCGATCCCGATAAGGGATGCGGTGATTCCACGGAGCACGAACGAAATTGGTGAGGGGGAGAATTTTTCCACGCGTTGCATCGTCGAAGGTCGATGTCGGCTCAGTACCGAGCGAGATGCCAAGGGCAACGAAACTGGGAGGGCCATCGGTATCGAGGGAGCCTGTGTCGGCAGCATGGGAGCCGAGTCCGAAGGCGACGGCATCGGGCGTGCCATCAGTACCGGAGATCTCATCACTACCGAGGCCGGTCCCGAGGAAGGCGGTATCGAGGAAGCCGATTTTGCTGGAGGATGGCCTTTGTGAGCTTTCACAGGCTTCTCCGTATGCTTTGCCTTCATCTTCTTCTTACGGCTGACTTCCTCATGAGTCGCCACCGCCTTTTTAGGCTTTTTAGCCTTAACTTTCTCCACAGAAGGAGCAGGTTTTGCTGCAGCCGACCGGGCCTCCAAGCGCTCTGTGGGTGTTTGCTCCGGAGCGGTGGCGATTGCTACGGGGGCTGGGCAAGAAGGGACGTCTACCGCCTCCAGCGCCTTTTTCCACAAAAGTGCCCGTAGTCTGTCCGCCCTGTCTTCCATGTCTGGCGGGAGAAGCTCATGCAGTGGGCACAAGCATCGACCACATGCTTCTCCCCTAGACAGAGGAGGCACCGGGAGTGGCCGTCTGACAGGGTTAACTTGGCCCGACACGAGGAGCAGCTCTTGAACAAAGCCGTTTGCACCACAGGCGCTCCAAAAAGGAAGAAGGGAAAGAATATCTATATTAAAAAAAAGATTATGATTATGAGAGAAAGAAGGAAGAAAGAAGTCTAAACAAGAACTCAGCTAACCAGCAAAAGAAAAAGACGAATACAAACGATTAGTTCTTAGAGAAGTCTCCCGCGAGGCAAGCAGCAAAGCGGTCGAAAAAGAACTGAGGTAGGCGGGAACCCGAGCATGCGCAATAGGGCGGTAGGGCGAGGGGTTCCCACCAGAAGTCTAGGCTATAGAGGTTTCCCGGATGAGGCTCAGCGCCGTCGCGAGCCCATAGTGTGTGATGCACAGAGACCACGAAGAAGAATAATCAGGTTGAGTTGAAAGGCAAGTTAGAATCCTTTTCTCTGACAACTAATTTCCTATGTGCAGGAAACACAAGCCGCCTTCATGTGTGAACCATACATAGGGGGCATCATGGGCAGAACCTGGACACATCATCATGTTAGGGGTGGATATCAGCAGGGGAAAGGCAAGGCATGTAGCCATCAGCCAAGGAGCTATGCAACTCCTTTCTACACATGATGCCTCTTCATGGGATTCATGCGTAAAGGGAACTTTTGTTGCATGGAGAAGAAGTTAGTCATTCATACTGTCCTATACCTGCAGTCGGAAGTGGTATAGTCCACCCGCAGGTTTACCACTCTGTGAGAACGAGGCCTCAGTTATCAATATAGGATGAGCCTTGATATCAGGGGTGCAGAACCTCTGGCATGTGGGTCTAACCCAGCTTACAGAGCCTCCTGAGATTCCTCCAGGGGGGGGGGGGAAGCTTGGATTACAGATCAAAGATAACAGTGGGGATCCGGGTAGTGGGGTGGAGGGCTCCAACACCAGGTGGGAAGAGCAGCAGCTCTTCCCAGTGGTGGCCAAGTCATTTTGCATGACAACCAACATGAACTGTGGGCACCACATCAAGCCAGGGACTTGACTGGCACTAGAAGGAGCAGTTGCTCCTCCTGGATTCAGCTGAGTCACTTTCTCTGAGCAGAGAGAGGTAGCAAGGAGAAATGCTGAAATGGGGAGGGGGAAGTGACAATGTCAGTGGATGTGGGTGCAATCACCAGTCTATGGGAGGCCTGGAGGGAGGAAATCTGCCCTCACACCTTAAAAGTCTTCTGCACTCCTGCTGTATGTAATAAAGCAGCCTTCCCCAACCTGTTGCTCTCCAGATATTTTGGACAACAACACCCAGCTGTGCACAACTATTGCAAAAGTGACCTAGCATTTCCATGGAATAATAGGAATAATGTACAGTGGGGGAAAGTAGTCAGACACAGAACAGCATAAGGTTTAGAGGTGGTTCACAAGCTATACATTTGTTGGGCAAGGGATTGGATTATGTTCTCAGATTGTCTTCAAGGGTAGTGCTTAATCTTGAAAAACAGGCACACTACTGAAGATGAGGAGCCAGGAGCCCTGCAACCTGTCTGTGATGAAGCCCCGATTCTTAGTTCTAAATGTATGGAGAGAGACATGCAACATTTGCTTAATGGGGAGAAGAATGCACTCTGTACCTGCTCAGAAGCACTTCATATTTTACATCAGATTTTTTTTGTATTATTTTAAAAAGAAAAACGACCAAAAATGGGAGGGGTCATGTTAAACGGATGTGGGTAAAAGAAAAGGGGTAAGGCTACAAAACCAAGACCAACAATACCTACAACAGATTTCCAACCTTTACTTACATCATTGTTGCTCTAAAATTAATATTTTATTATGAGGGGGGAAATGCACATCTTTTTCCTCATCCCTTTACTCATACTGTATTTAAAGAAAGCAACACAAAATAGCTTCAGACAGCTCCTGAGCACTATCATTTATCCACTCCAATACAATCATTAGATTTGCTCTTTTAATTTAACAAACATCATTATCCTTACGATTTGTATAGCGTAATTGCATTTGCATGACATTGTATTTATCAGCCGCCATTGCAATCTTCTGTGAT
This sequence comes from Anniella stebbinsi, assembly GCA_029215795.1. Taxonomy (NCBI): domain Eukaryota; kingdom Metazoa; phylum Chordata; class Lepidosauria; order Squamata; family Anniellidae; genus Anniella; species Anniella stebbinsi. The sequence continues at coordinate 210,500,960 of JARDYH010000004.1, forward strand.
TAATCATGCTCACCATGGAAATAGTTTCCTCTTTGCAGAATAGCCATGAACGACTACGTTTTAAGATGCTAGTACTGTGCAGTGCACAAGGGTAATGAGGAAAAGTTAAAAGGGAAAGAAAGACGTGGTTTTGAATTAAAGGATTTGATGTTATGGCAAAGAGATTAGCTGAAATGTATTGTGTGTGGTGGTGGGAGTTATTTTCAAATATGATGCGTCTTTGAAGTGAGTCAGATATAAGCATTTAAGGTGAGTCAGATGTCATTGTTTTTCATTTCACACTGCTTTTATGCTATCAGGATTCTTTTGTATATAAAATAATTAAAGGACAGCTACATGACTCAGAAAATGACTTACAAGCAGTGATTCCCACATAAGATTGTAGAACACATATAAGCAACAGTGACAGTGAAAAGCAGGTAAACATGTAGTACAACCTTGCCCATGAGAAAAGGCCTTGCAGACAGGAAATACACTGCTATATTAGGTGCCATGTGGAAGCGCCATTTTAATTTCACCTGCAGAAAAACAATGACTTAGGGCTTGTCTACACGAGGTTTTTAACCTGCCACTTTATTGAGGCTTCTGGTTTTGTTTATTCTTTGTGGGATTAAGATTGGCTTCTCATCTAGATTGGTGCAATGTGTTATACGTGGGGCTGCCTTTGAAAACGGTCCGGAAACTCCAACTGGTCCAAAACAGGGCCACGAGACTGTTAATGGGGACCAGCCAACGTGATCATACTTTGCCAGTACTTTGCCATTTGTACTGGATGCCAGTCCATTTCTAGGCCAGGTTCAAAATGCTGGCGTCAACATTCAAAGCCCTAAAAGGCTTGGGGCCAGGGTACTTGAAGAATCATCTCCTCCTGCATATACCTGCCTGGACTCTAAGACTGTCCTCAGTAATCTTTCTCTGGGAGCCCCCACTAAAGGAAGAAGAGGAGCTTTTCTGTTCTGGTACCCCAGCTGTGGAATGAACGTCCCAAAGAGACTTGCCTGGTGCCTACATTATGCTCTTTCCAATGCAGGTGAAGACCTTCTTATTTTCTTAGGCATTTTTCAATTCCTGTTTTAAATCAGTTAATGTATTTTAAATCTTTGCATTGCTGCTAGGTTTTATTTTTATTTTATACTGTAATTTTAAACTTTTACATTGTATAATATGTTGTCTTTTACGGTTTAAATTGTTGTGAACTGCCCAGAGAACACCGGCTATTGGGCAGTAGAGAAATGCAATAAATAAATCAACGAATAGTAAGTTTTATGGCTGAGCAAAAATGGAAACCAGTGACATCCCAGGTTAAGTCCAACACGAATTCTCATAAAATAAGTGCAGGTTGCACAAACTTATATTTTTGGCCTGCTAGGTTCTTAATATTCTTCAGTTTACTATTTTAAAAGTATTTACATTTAGTAAATGCATTCACAGTCGGATCAGTCACATGATTAGGGTTGTCAAAATGTTTTCATACTGCACATAAGATTTTAAAATACACAGATGTTATTAGTCTGGCTAAAGCAGTAGCTCTTGTACTACTTGGCCACAAGTTACAATGGGTCACAAAGCTAGATAAAGACAGGCAATTAAAATTCATTAAGTGGCACAGCAATCCATTTTACACATCATTGCCAGACCAGAGTCTAGGACTCATTGTACTTCTGTACTGTTCCAATAATGAACTTGGAATTATGGGCTTCCCAATGCCAGGGAAGAACGGAAGGGGATGTTATCTCCAAATTATTCTAAGCAGAATAAGAGAACTGCCTAAGGAAGTCATATACCCAACGGCTAAAGTAAACCTAGACATTTAGGCTGAGCACGAAATCCGCATTCACACAACATGCTAACCCACACTCAATGGTTGACTGTGGATTGTTGTTGAACAGTGGATTGTTTGTTGAACTATGGGTTAGCATGTTCTTCAAACCCTGGACATTTTCTGCAGGGTGACTTGTTAACAATGCAGTGTGGCTTGTTAACTACCCTGAACAACCCAACAATAAACCATGGGTTTTCAAGGTGACCTGTTCGAGAAAAATAAGCCATACTGCATGATTAACAAGCTACCTTGCAGAAAATGTCCTGGGTTTGGAAAACATGCTAACCCACCACTCAACAAACAACCCATGGTTCAACAATCACTGAGTGTGGGCTGGTATGTTGTGCGAACCCCAGGGCCATGCAGAGGGGGGGGGGCAGTGGGGCCAGTTGGCCCCGGGCCCACGATTTTGAGGGGGCACCCCAATGAGGTCTCCTCCCAGCTTACGGTACATCTTCAATAAAAGTGCTTCCCATTACCTTTTTTATAAATCGTTTTAGTTCATATATGTATTTAGCACTGAATCTGTGCCACTGATTAAAAAATACTTAATAAGCAGTTTGAAATGGTAGGTGGGCACACACTTCCCATCTGGCCTGAACATATTACCAGCTCTGCACAGCCCTGGCAAACCCAGCCATTGTCAGTACCCATAAGGACACTTTCTTGGTCCACTACATCCAGGATGGCAACCAAAATGACTACCAATTTAGGAAAGAAGCAGCATAACCTTTGTAGCCAATTAAAACAGGTACATTATTTGCACAGAAGCAAATTGCCATCTTAGCCAGTGTTTTAGAAACTATTGGCATTAGACAAGTAAAATCCTCTGACAAAAAGTAAAAGCTCTTCACTTACAAAAACTATTGTTGACTTCTCCTTATTGATTTATTGCCCTTTATTGCTACAAGGAGCTCAGGGGCAGCAAAAGAAATGGTTCCCCCACCAGTGTTATTCTCTCAGCTAGACAAACAGGAGGAACCTGTGTACTACAGACCAGTTAGTCTGGCATCAATCCCTAGGAATTTTTTAGAGAAGATTATAAAGAAGTCAATCTGTAAGCATCTTGAACACAATGCAGTGATTAATAGGAGCCAGCATGGATTTGTCAAGAACAAATCCTGTCACACCAATCTGATCTCATTTTTTGATCGAGTAACCTCCTTTGTGGACTATGGGAATGCTGTGGACATAGTATATCTTGACTTCAACAAAGCTTTTGACAAAGTGCCCCATGAGATTCTGATTAATAAACTAGCTAAGAGTGGGCTAGATGGAACAACTATTAGGTGGATCCACAGTTGGCTACAGAATCAGACTTTAAGAGTTCTTATCAATGGTATCTTCTCAAACTGGGGGGAGGTAAAGAGCGAGGTACCACAGGGCTCAGTCCTGGGCCCAGTGCTCTTCAACATTTTTATTAATGATTTGGATGAGGAGGTGCAGGGAATGCTTATCAAATGTGCAGAGGACACAAAATTGGGTGGGACAGCTAATACCCTGGAAGACAGAAACAAATTTCAAAGTGATCTTGATAGGCTGGAGCACTGGGCTGAAAACAACAGAATGAAATTCAATAGGGATATATGCCAAGTACTACACCTAGGAAAAAGAAACCAAATGCACAGTTACAAGATGGGAGATGCTTGGCTAAGCAATACTACAAGTGAGAAGGATCTTGGAATTGTTGTAGATCACAAACTGAATATGAGCCAACAGTGTGATGTGGCTGCAAAAAAAAGCAAATGCTATTTTGGGCTACATTAATAGAAGCATAGTTTCCAAATTGTGCAAGGTCCTGGTTCCCCTCTATTCGGCACTGGTTAGGTCTCATCTTGAGTATTGCATCCAGATCTGGGCACCACACTTCAAGAAGCATGCAGAAAAGCTAGAGGGGGTTCAGAGGAGGGCAATGAGGATGATCAGGGGTCTGGAGACAAAGTCCCATGAGGAGAGACTGAAAGAACTGGGCATGTCTAGCCTGGAGAAGAGAAGACTGAGGGGAGACATGATAGCACTCCTCAAATACTTGAAAGGTTGTCACACAGAGGAAGGCCAGGATCGCTTCTCGATCATCCCAGAATGCAGGACACAGAATAATAGGCTCAAGTTACAGGAAGCCAGATTCTGGCTGGACATCAGGAAAAACTTCCTGACTGTTAGAGCAGTACAACAATGGAACCAATTACCTAGGGAGGTCGTGGGCTCTCCCACACTAGAGGCCTTCAAGAGACGGCTGAACAGCCATCTGTCAGGGATGCCTTAAGGTGGATTCCTGCATTGAGCAGGGGGTTGGACTTGATAGCCTTATAGTCCCTTCCAACTCTACTATTCTATGATTCTAGACAGAGAACCACTAACCAACTTATGGTTACACAATGAGCTGGTTCAGATGAAACACCCAAGCAGTGTGCCTGAATGCATCCACCTCCCTTTTTGCATGCTCATATTCTCAGCTCAAGGTCTTCATTAAACTCCAGTTGGCCAAGTATGGTTTATTCAGAACTTGGAACTGGGGGTGGCGAGGGGGGGAGTCAGAGTGTGTGAGAGGACAAAGAATAAAGCACACACAGGTATAAAATGTATTAATATAGTGACAAAGAAAGGTTTGGTGTTACCCTTGAACGAGCTCGATGACTTTTCAGCCTGTATTATCTGTTTTAAAAGTTTATCCGAGTGTATTGCAGTTATTGTTTTTAAATATGTTACTAGATGCTTTGGAAAACTTTGACTGATACACGAGGTCAAACCCTCTGGAAGAAATATGTATGGAGGAATTTGAACTCGGGCTTCTCCAGTACATATTTACTACTCTTATCATCAATGATAACTTCATTTGAACCCTTTTGTCATCAAATCATAAAAATATTATTCATCTAGGTGGTCAAGATAACCCCCCAACACTGACAAAGCCAGGAACTGTGCCTTAAACAACAATAAAATTCAGAAAATCTACAGGAAAAGAGGTTTATGTTAAATGGAAGCCACACTAGTCAATATTTCTTCATATGTAGATTTTTGGTTCAAAATGCATTCTTTTAAAGTTTTTGTATTAAAGCAGGTGAACATAGACAGAAAATATAGCATCCCAAAACTCTGTGCGGCAAATATACCACTTGCTTTACAAAGAAATATAGTTGAATGGCTTGGGCCGTCTCCAAGCCTAATTTATTGCATGTCTAAATATAAAGTAGGTTCCCTTGACAGAGGACTGTGTAATGTCTACAAGACAAAAACCAGCACACACTGTTAGCTAGACAGACAGGGGGATGGACAGAAACAACGATTCAGTGCTCTGCTGGCTGGTTGCCATTCTGCAAATGGTACAATTATGAAATATTTCAGAACATGAGTTTTTATAAGATTAAATGTGGAATTGTGCGTGATAAACAAACAAGCTTGCCTATAACTCACCTTGGATAACAGGACCATGCCTGTGTGACGTAAAACGGCACATCCTTTGCACACATGAAAATGTTCTACTCTTGCACACTTAGAAATGAACACGTATGCACATTTAGAAGGTCATATCTTGTCCCCCAAACCCACCATGTGGTAATTTTCCCTCAGGGCCCTTTTTCTAGGGGCAATTGTTTTAACGGAAGGGGGGAGGAAGTAATAAGCCTTGAATTGCCCCCTCCAATTCTTGAAGATTCAGAATTTATTAATAAACTGTATTAAAATGTATATCCAAAGTATCCCAACTATAAATAGTCATATAGCAAGCATTTTGCTTAAGAAGTCATCATCTTTTTGATGCCCTCCAGTCCTTTCAGTCCTTTCTTTAGCCTGGTCCCTCAAGATGTGTTGAACTATAGCTCCCATCATTCCTGATCATTGGCCATGCTGGCTGGGACTAATGGGAGTTGTAGTCCAAAACATCTGGAGGCTGCAATGTTGGGAAAGTATGTTTTATGACCATAGACAAGAGCTGACTACAAAATAGGCTAGAAAATGAGCAAAACAGACTGGATTAAGACCTATATCAGAATCAAAATGTGATTCCGGGTTCAAAGGGTAAAAATTAGGGATGTGCACTGGATCGGACCCGATCCACGATCCGAGTCCGGTCCAGTGGGAAATCGGATAAATTATCCGATTTCCGATCCCGCAGCTGGATCGGCCGATCCAATCCGAACCGGTCCGAAAAAGCTCCGAACCGGTTCGGCGGATCGGCGGATCGGCGGGCGCCCACTGGCGCCCACCGCCGCTTCCATTGGCGGGCGCCAGCGGGCGCCCGCCGATGAAAGTGGACAGCGGGGGGGGGAGGAGGGGGGCACTTACCTTCTCGGCCCGGTGGCTCCCGTCCGGCGCCGGCGCCTACTACTACTAGCAGGCTCCGCGGCCTGCTCTAGGGTGGCGCGCCGGGTGATGTCATCACCCGGCGCGCTACTCTAGAGCAGGCCGCGGAGCCTGCTGGTAGTAGTAGGCGCCGGCGCCGGACGGGAGCCACCGGGCCGGGAAGGTAAGGAGGGGGTGCGTGGAGGGGAGGAGGGGGCGCGCGGAGGGGGGAGGGGGGCCCTTACCTTTCCGGCCCGGCGGCTCCCGTCCGGCGCCGGCGCCTACTACTCCCAGCAGGCTCCGCGGCCTGCTCTAGGATGGCGCGCCGGGTGATGTCATCACCCGGCGCGCTACTCTAGAGCAGGCCGCGGAGCCTGCTGGAAGTAGTAGGCGCCGGCGCCGGACGGGAGCCGCCGGGCCGGAAAGGTAAGGAGGGGGTGCGTGGAGGGGAGGAGGGGGCGCGCGGAGGGGGGAGGGGGGCCCTTACCTGCCCGGCCCGGCGGCTCCCGTCCGGCGCCGGCGCCTACTACTCCCAGCAGGCTCCGCGGCCTGCTCTAGGATGGCGCGCCGGGTGATGTCATCACCCGGCGCGCTACTCTAGAGCAGGCCGCGGAGCCTGCTGGAAGTAGTAGGCGCCGGCGCCGGACGGGAGCCGCCGGGCCGGAAAGGTAAGGAGGGGGTGCGTGGAGGGGAGGAGGGGGCGCGCGGAGGGGGGAGGGGGGCCCTTACCTTTCCGGCCCGGCGGCTCCCGTCCGGCGCCGGCGCCTACTACTCCCAGCAGGCTCCGCGGCCTGCTCTAGGATGGCGCGCCGGGTGATGTCATCACCCGGCGCGCTACTCTAGAGTAGGCCGCGGAGCCTGCTGGAAGTAGTAGGCGCCGGCGCCGGACGGGAGCCGCCGGGCCGGAAAGGTAAGGAGGGGGTGCGTGGAGGGGAGGAGGGGGCGCGCGGAGGGGGGAGGGGGGCCCTTACCTTTCCGGCCCGGCGGCTCCCGTCCGGCGCCGGCGCCTACTACTCCCAGCAGGCTCCGCGGCCTGCTCTAGGATGGCGCGCCGGGTGATGTCATCACCCGGCACGCTACTCTAGAGTAGGCCGCGGAGCCTGCTGGAAGTAGTAGGCGCCGGCGCCGGACGGGAGCCGCCGGGCCGGAAAGGTAAGGAGGGGGTGCGTGGAGGGGAGGAGGGGGCGCGCGGAGGGGGGGAGGGGGGAGGGGAGCCCTTACCTGCCCGGCCCGGCGGCTCCCGTCCGGCGCCGGCGCCTACTACTACCAGCAGGCTCCGCGGCCTGCTCCAGGGTGGCGCGCCGGGTGATGTCATCACCCGGCGCGCTACTCGAGAGTAGGCCGCGGAGCCCGCTGGTAGTAGCCGCCGGCGCCGGACGGGCCGAGAAGGTAAGTGGCGGGGAAGGGGGCTTACCCCCCCCCCGGAGCCGTCCGCTTCTATCCGCTGGCGCCCGCGGGCGCCAGCGGATGGAAGCGGGCGGCCCCAGGGGGGGTAGGGAGCGCGGGGGAGGGGGTTTACCTGCCGGGGCCGTCCACAGCGGACGGCCCCGGGGGGGGGGAGGGAGTTAGGCCCCCCCTTACCCACCCGCCGCCATTTTTTCCTCATAGACTTGCATTGCAATGCAAGTCTATGGGGAAAAAAATGGCGGCCGATCCAAAAATTTACGATTTTTGGGTCGGGATCGGACTCGATCCGGTCCGGGGGGCCTCCGATTTTGTCCGAACCGGTCCGGGACAAAATTGGAGGTCCCGATCCGGGTCCCGATCCGATCCGGGGGGTCCGTGCACACCCCTAGTAAAAATGCATTAAGTCTGCTCATGTCATGGATTCTTTGCAAGCAATCTGTGCATCCACACTACTCATCATTTACTAATTGTAGAGAACAAGATGTCAGATTAAAGACAGCCACTGTCAGATGAAATGATGCCTAACAACATGCATTTGCATTGGCATTGTGGAACTGATGAAGATAGCCATCAGGTATCCAGCTGTTGATTGCAATCATCACATGATAGCCTACTGATCATATGGCGACTCACCTCAGCATATGCCTTTCTTCTCCAATGAGCAACAACGGTCAATGGAGAGAAAGCTCCCATGCCATGTATTACCAAATCATCAGAATACCAGGGAACTCTGGGGAAGGACCTGCAAAATAATCCCGAGCAAGTAGCATCCTAAAGGGGAGAGGAAGGGCGTACATTGACATGGCAAATAATGTTAAGACACAAACCCATTTTTAGATGCACAAGTGGAAAAGGTAGGACAGAAGTAAAGAACTGCTGCACTACATAGTGGATTGATTTAAATAAAGGCCATTAAAATCATGATTTAAATCAGAAAGAAAAAAGGTTGATTTAAATCACTGATTAAATTAAGTTTCCCTTGGAAACTTTTTCATATATTTCCTGAATGGCAGTGCAAATCTGACCACTAAGCCATGTTAATTTACAGCTAAAGAGAATATTACTTATACACTGTTTCTACAAGCAGGCTTTGCATCTCTTTGTCTCACACTATATATATTTTGCATGGTTTCCTGTTTTACCTATAGAAAGAATGCCTTTAAAACATTCCCCGCATAGGGTTTTTCTTATGATCAGCACCCATAACAATCTGAGGGTAACAGCACAACTCTATACATGACTCCTAGAAATAAGTTCCAATAAGTTCAATGGGGCTTACACCCAGGTAAGTGGATACAGGATTGCAGCATGAGAACACAGGAAGATGCAGACTCGACTATTTCGCCTTCTCTTCTTCTTTCCAGTGTGGCTCTTTTCTGCTTCATTCTGTCTGGACCCAACTTTGCTCTCACAAACAACAAAGAAGCAAATAAGAGTGAAAGGCCCATGACTGATAGGTCAAAGCAAGGATGGACAGTTACTGGACTGGAAAAAAAATCATTTTAAAAAATCCTTTTAGGGTTTTCTTTAAAGTATCCTCCTTGCTATGTTGCCTCTTCTGCCTTGCTTGGCTAAACTCCACTACCACATAAGCACAGAACAACAATGACGTCTAACGGGTATCTTTGCAGACGTGACTCTAGTCAGACAAACTGAAAGCCCAGAACTTTCAAGAAGCAAGAACTGATATAGTTAGGCTGGACAGAGGCATTTTAATAAGATGAAAATCAGAAAAACACGCCCATGTTTGATGAGTAGGTAACTTAATTTTTATGAGACTGTAAGAGAGTAAAAATGTATGCATACCAGGGGAATGCTGGAAGTTGTGGGAGTTTTTCTGTCTAAATATGCATAGGATTGCACTCTTTGTGGGTGAAAGGAAGGAGGAAATTATGAGACAAGACACATGTATAGATGGTATAAACTCGGGCCACATTTATTAAAATCTGCAAAAGGAGAATACCTGGCGGGCAACTAATCTATGCCAGCAACTAGCCAGGCAATATATCAGGCAAAACATTCTATGCCTGCTGAGTGACGACTTACAGGTCAACATGTTCCTTTCCCCTGACAGCCCCTCCTGGGTCCAAAACACCAGGTGGGTGAGGTGAGTTGGCCTCACAGGTAATCCTCATCCCCCCACTGGCACCGCACAACCATGAGCGGGAGGCCTCAGGTATCACCTGTCACCCAAACATTGCCTCAGGATGCTCACTATCCCTATTCACAGTAACAATGACCACCTCTACCAGCCAATCTTGAATGAAATGTGAACAATTAACCTAACAATTAAATCATAACCAGATTTGCCTATATGACATTCCCACCCCAACTGCAGTGTGAAGTAGGCAAAAAGACACAGCCCTGGCCAATCAGACTATGAGCCTGAAATTTCTACTCAGCCCCCAACAGAACCCACACTGCATACAGGAAGGGAGGGAGCCATGCATCGAAGAGGCAGAAGGGAGCCACACAGGCTAAAATGCTTCGGGAGCCCCTCCCTCAACCAGTGGCACCATACTGCGACCGCCAATGGTGATCGCCTATGTCTCTCCTCCTCACCCCACCTGCAAAAGTCCCACCCTGGCCAAGCAAGCCGGATGTTGGGTAAGGCATAAGTGTGAATGTAGCATGTTTATAATTATATTTAATCATAAGTATATTATTTTTAAGTTAGATAGAAATTTTGTACTTTATTCGAGTTTTTTTAAATTAAAAATCTATTTAACTTTGTTTTTTAAATCTGATCTTTAAAATAAAGATAAAAATCAATTATCAGTTCTTTTCCACCCTGCTGCACTACAAGGAAACCCTGCATACCCCAAGAGTGTATGTTAAAATTTCAATCTCTCGCTTTCCTTTTTAAGATCGGCTTTTTCCACTCAGATAAATGAAAAATGCTTTTTTTCACATGTGGGATGGGAAGACTGAACAGAAAGAAATGCTATGCATTTTGAGCATTACTGAGATGCCTTGAATTTCACTGTGGCATATATCTAAAGGATTCAGTGAGAACAACGCTAATCCCCTGGAGCTATTTTCAAAGAGTTTTATTGGTATTTTAATAATGTATTAATTTTATATGCTTTTAATTAGTTTTATGTATTTTATATCATTCTTGTTTGATGTTGTTCCCCGCCTCAATCCGGAGGGAGAGCGGGTAAGAAATATTATATTGTTATTATTATTATTTTATATTTTAATCCACATTCTCCACTCCAACCCAAACTGCTGACAGGAAGAGTCCATGTTTTGCTTAACTTCAAATTATTCCCACAGAAATAGAGAAATAAGAACAAGAAAAATACAGAGGCGGTGGGGGATGGGAGGGGTGTCCTTATTTTGTAAGATTAACAACACTGTGGGGATAAGCAATACTCTTTAATCCCTCTTTCTTACTACTCCTTCTCCTCTACAGAGGAAAACAAAAAAGTTTTTTCTACTTCTACATCATACATCAAACCCTACAACTCTGTTATATAATAGATGTAAACATTGCACTTTTATGGGAACTCTATCCAGCAAACAGTCTTCTTCTCTATAGAGCTTTTTCATATTTGTTCAAAGCACCCAGAAATGGAACCACAGGATTCTCACTCTCTTGTAGAAATAACACCACAAGTCTCAAGTAAGAGATGGCTCTGGAACAAGTGAAAAACTTTGCACAATTATTTATCTACTGTATTTTTAAACTGCCCAATAACCAAAGTTCTCTGGGCAAAGTGCAATACATTAAAAACACACAGTACAAATATTTGTTAAACAAGCAAACTAGCAGCAAAGGATAAAACCATTATAACATCAAACAACAAGATGAAAACCAGCAGCACAATAGAGTACTAAAAGCACTAAAAGCATTTCTTAACATACCAGGCAGAATGAAAAGGTCTTCACATAACACTGAAAAGACCATAACATAGGTGCCAGGCGAGCCTCTCTGGGGAGAGCATTCCACAAACAAGGTGCCATCACTGAAAAGGCCCTCTCTCTTGTAGACACCTGCCTTGCCTCATTTGGTAGGGGTATATAGAGGAGGACCTCAGATGATAAGTACAGAAGCTGCTATATAGCATAACAATTTCTCTTATAAATTATGGAATAAAGTGATCCAAATTGTTTTGTTTTTTATTTTTATATATTTAGATACTATTTTCTTCAGATCATGGAATGCAATCCAGCAAATTCTACTATGTAAATCAAGATAATTTGCAAATATCTGCTTCTTTCTTATAATTGTATCCTACTTCCATGATTCATGTTTTCAAATGAATTTCAACTTTTCCTTCTTTGTTTTAAGCAAGCGTTTGGAGCTTAGACGTAGGGAAGGAAGTGGAAATTGGACCAAGGTGGGATGCATGAGCCAAGGAATAAGAGCCACAGGAAGAAATGTGTATAGGAAACATTTCAACTATGAGATTGGGAATTTGGCTCACATATTCTTTCCCATTAATAAATTAATTATCTTGTTTGCTTTCTTTACTCATGTTCTCTTGTATTGAGGGAAGACTTGAGCCTGAAACCTGTTTTTATTCTTTCTATGGGCACAATCACAGGATGAAGTATTTGCCTGATAAGGCATCAAAGCACAGCACTAAAGTTTTGCCCATTGGTCAATAATAGTTTTGACCAATTACCTAATCACTTCTGAGATTTAACCAGGAAACACCGTCTGATTTCAAGCCTTTCTAAACAGCTATGAAATCATAATGCTAAAAATATACTGTTTTTTAAAAATGGAATCTGAAGTTCTTAAAATGCCCAATTGTAAGCTACAAACCAGATTCCTCTACATTTGTGGCCATCTTAGATTCCCAAACATGCATGTTACTTTTTTCTTTACTCTAGCGTAAGCGCAGCTCACCAAATTGGATTGGGACCCTAATTTGGGGGGGGGGGGAATTAAACTTCCCCCTCCTCGCACTACAGTCCCAATCAAGATTAAAGCAACTGAATCACTATTTGGCAATATACATTGCAGCTGTGAGGGGGCCAATCCAGATTGGGACCACTGTGGGAGGGAAAGGGTAAAGCCCCCCTTGCCCCACTGACTAGGCAATTACTTTAGAGCAAAAAAGAAAAAAGAGCTTGTTGCTAACTATTGTCTTTAAAGTTATCTGTGCTTTGTCCCTTACACACATGCCAAATATAAAGAGCCCCAAATAAAATATAGCTGGGTAATATAACAATAGCTGTACCGTTGGAGCATATCTAACATATTAATTAAGGAAACTGCAATAAGGGGATTTCCTCCCTTTCTCCTCCTACTGTTGCATTACTTTAATGAATTCTCCCACTGGTAGCAATACATTTGAAACCACAGAGAGTTTTGTAAAACCCACACAAACACACAAAGCTTTAGGGCAGACATGTCAGAAGTAAAAGGCAATTCTTGTCATTTTCACTAATAGCCTTGTAAAGATACCCCGCTGTAGCAATTGTACCACATCTTCAATTAGCTCTTTAAAGCCCTTTAAGTATCGAACATGAGACTTAAAAGCTCAACCACAGAACGAAAGTGCAGATTCATCCAAACCCATGGCTAAGATGCACACTCCCACCAGCAGTAAATGCATAGCAGAGAGGAGAGGACAGATCATTATATGAGCTCTGAGGAGATGAGATCATTTGCTTGCTAAAACAATTTGTCCAATATCTACAAACATGTATCAGAAAAATGAACATGCTCATCTGAAACCTAGATGAGCCATTGTGCGGGATCCACAAATCAATTACCAAAGGGTGTTCAACACTGAAATTAATTAATACTGTAATGTTAGAATTTCATCTAAATACTATCTGATTAGGCAGAAGTAGACACTACTTGCTAAGGCACAAAAGCATTCGTTAGGGTTTTATATTCTAGATGGGAAGATCTGCATTAGAATTATGCTGTACTTTGCAAAGCCCATCCTGAAACAAGATAACCTCCTCTTGAATTCTAGAAGTAGGCACAGAGGTCCTGATCCAGTTTGGATGGATAGCAGGGGCTAAAGGTTTAAAGCCCCCTCCCGTGCTAGAATTCGAATCTTCATTAGGCCTCCTGCATCTACTCTAGAGTAAAAATAGAAAAAGAAAAAAGGTTGTAAATTCCACTTTGAGAGACGGGGAGGTACAAACCTCTTTAGAGGCAATGGTCAGGCCATTCCGGAAGAAACCTAACCTGGACCCAGAAGGTGAAAACAGCTATAGAACAGTTGTCAACATCCTCTTTCTGGGCAAGGTATTTTTGTGTGTGTTTGATCGCTAATGCTGATCAACTCCAAGCAATCTTGGATGAAACTGATTTTCTGGTTTCAGGCATGGTTTTGAAACAGAAACTGCCTTGGTCACTGTGAGATTAGTTGTGCCAGAGAGGTTTCGGGGAGTGCGATCCTGTTGGGACTCTTGGACCTCTCAATGGCTTTCAGTACCATCGGCCATTATGTCCTCCTGGATAGGCTGTATGAGTTGGGATGTGGGGGGCACTGTACTGCAGAGGTTCCTTTCCTACTTAGATGGGCAATTCCAAAAGGTGGTGTGAGGGATTATCTCTCTGCTGCCTGGCAACTGTGCTACTTTACTTTATCCCCAATACATTTCAGTATCTACATAAAACTGCTGGGAGATGTTATTCGGTGATGTGGTCTGCAGATGACACGCAGCTCTACCTCTCATTGTCATCTAATACAGGATGAATTTACACAGCTCATCCAGTACTCGTACAGGATGAACTGAGAATTAGTACAGACAAGATACTGGTTGTGGGTGGCTTGTCTGTCCTGTTAAATGCCATTCAGCCTGTTCTGGAAGGGCTTGTACTCCCCCTAAATTATCAGGTCAGAGTTTTGGAGTGCTCTTGGAGCCATCATTATCATTAGAGGCACAGGTGGCCTCGTGGCTCCAAGTGCCTTTGATCTGCTTAAGCTGATATCATTACGTGGACAGAGATAGCCTTGTGACAGTTATTCATGCTCATGTAACTTTCCATTTAGATCATTGCAATGTGTTATACATAAGGCTGCCTTTGAAAATGGGCTGGAAAATTCAGTTAATCCAAAACAGGGAAAGTAGACTGATAATTGGAACTGGATGATCCAATCATATTATGCCAATTCTTTGCAAGCAGCACTGGATGCCAGTCCATTTCCAAGTTCCATATAAAGTGTTGATTTTTATTTTTACCTTTAAAGCCCTAAATGGCCTGGAGCCAGGTTACCTGAAGGAGCAGCTCCTCTCATATTTACCTACCTAGACCCTAAAATACTCATTCTAGGCTCTCCTGCAGGCAACCCCACCAACGAGAAAAGACAGTTGGCTACAAGAGACAAGGCCTTTTCAGTGGTGGAATCCTCTCTGTGGAATCCCCTCCTCATAGGGTCTTTTCAGTCACAGGTAATTACCCTTTTATTCTCCCAAACATCTTAAGAACCATTTCAACGTTTTTAGATCTTTGTGGTATTTTATTTTTTGCTGGTAGTTTTATTTTGGTTTTATTGTATGTTTTCACCTCCTGCTGCTAATTTTATTTCATGCTATTTTGTGCATATATATTTCTCATATATCGTGTAGTTTACCTGTGCACTGCCTAAATAATTTTGGTTACTGGGAAATCTAAAAGTATTTTAAAATAATAATAAATAATTAAGGGTTACATAATTTTAAAAAATAATTTTATGAATTTTATGTGTTTTGTATTTTTAATGATTGGGAATTCTGAAGACTTTAGGACCAAGGACTGGGATATTAAATGCCTGTGATAAAAATAAATACACTGTAATATGCAACACAGTGGCATTATCTCATATACAAACTAAACTGGAATCACACTGGCTGAAAGATTGGACGAGATAAATACATTATGTTTTATGTTTTAACTAACATAGAAAAGTGGACTATGGATGAGAGCAGGTTGTCATATACAGGTGGGCAAAATGGATTATGCACAAGAGAAAGACTGCTCTCTACCACATCTTGCTTTGTGCCCTAAAAGGAAGGCTACAAGACAACTGCAAAAGCACAGCTAGGAATTAAATTCAGAAAAGGATAATGAGTTGTTAGAGAAGTAATTGCAGCAGTACAACCTTGGAACTAGACCTATGCATGCTACGAATGTTCTTGTGTTCTGCTGACATAAGGATTGTCTCCATGAGTTGAGATATGCAAAACATATCACAGTTTTAGCATTCCAAATATTTCCCCCCATACAATGACTGCCAAATGCGTGGAGGGGTGACCACAGTATCAACTATTTTCCCCTAAAGATAAGTGCTTGGTTTTTCAGTTTAATTTACATTCTTTTCATTGACATCTAATCAACATTACAGAAAACAACATATTTATTGGACTTTTCTGGATTGCCATTAAAAATGAAAGATACATTTTCAAAATAATATAGCTAGAGACAAGCTTCCAACAATATGTATAAATTAAAATATATCAGTTTAAAGTAATACAACCCATATGAACTGATTATATTAATATGAAGATGAAGATGAAGAAGAAGAAGCAGCAGCAGCAGCAGCAGCAGCAGCTGCTGGCAGTTAAAATGCAGCAGTCTGGGATTATTACATACATTATGTTTGCTACTTCATAAATAACATCCCTATTATAGAAAACACACATATTAACAGTTTGGAATCTGGCGTTGGAATATTACAACCTGTTTTTCAACAAAAAAAGGAGGGAGGGAGAATTTTTTGTCCTTTCTTCCTTGGGTAAATCACAGAGGAGATCAAATTTCAAGCTTCTGCAATACTCACCACAAGTTGCGTTTCCTGAAATTAATAACTGGAGAATAACAGCCAGGATTGCCATGGAATAACTGTTATATAAAACCTTGGGGCTGCAGGCCTCAAGTCAATAATTCCAATCCTATTGTCTTTCCAGGGGGTACCGGTTTGACTTTCACAGTCTTGAGCATACACATCCATGGCTATGTGTTAACAGCTGTGACTGCCCCAACGGTCAAAACAATCACTATATTTTGCCATATGGTGCCCAAGATCATTTTACACCAAAAAGTATTTTTGAAGAACTTGCTGTAAAACTGCAACACATTTGTCTGGTTTGAATGATCATTTGCGGTTATGAAGCCGGAAATGAGGGACAGGGTTGAGCTTTCTTCTAGCCCCTCTTCCCCTTGTGTGTTGCTGCAGAGCTTAGTTTCTGGCTTATATTAAGGTGAAATTGCCCCTCCAATATTAAGACAGAGTTGCCTATTATGCCTGAATTGGGGGAATCTGGTTTAATGCAAGAGGATCCAAACCAGGATTAGATCTTGGATTTGCTAACTCATACAGAGAGTACAGACCACTATAAATTCATATTGCTTACTGACAAGGCAATAATAAATATAGTGACTACAGATCACTGTAATTCATGTCATTTTCAATTTATGTTTGTCAAAATTAATATGATTTTTTATTGCTCAATTTAAGACCAATTTATGATCTTAAATTTTAATCCTATTCTCTATAGTGGTCATTCTCCCTTCAAATTGTAATTTGAAGAGCATATTCTCACCTTTTTGTTGTTAATCTGGGAACACTAGGTGCAGACAGACCCACCTCTGATTACAACACTATGGCACGCAGTTACATCTTGTCTACCTGAGTTACAGGTAACTCCTTCCTACTCACACCTTTCCAACATGCATTTCATGTTAATGTTTCAAACATCTTGCCAATGTCAAGAAGAAAAAAAACCAACTGATAGTCATTACTGTGTTAGTACTAGTCCAGCCTTCCCCAACCTGGTACCCTCCAGATGAGTTGGCAAACAACATCTGGATGCACCAGGATGAGGAAGGCTCTTCTTGTCAATGAACATTCATACTATGTTTTCTAGCTGCTACTGGAACTGCCAAACTAGCCAAACTAGCAAGATGTTGGAGATCCATTATAGGATCTCCCATCCCTTTTAATGTCTTTTAAAATAAGTGCAAGAGGGGCAAATTGAATTAGGACTATCATGTGAAGTTCTCCCCGCCCCCACTTCCATACCATTCTCGCAATCTAAAGGATACACATCCAACCTGCTTTTTGCCCTGTTGGGAGAAAAATATATGGGTATGGATACGTTTCTCTAATGGAGGAAACAGACGCTCAGAAGCCTTCAGTTTCAATCAGGAAAACGTTGCGGCGAAGAGAATTAACTCCCTCTGCTCCAGCATCAATGCCTCTATACAGTTTTCCTCCACACTCTACTTCTTGTTACTGATTTTAAAAGAAAATAAGGAAAACTGAGGATGCAGTCACAGACTTCCTAAGGTTCATCTAATTTAGAACCTTGGACTATGTGTATACTGAATTGCAACTTCTTATCTGGTTTGAGAGTACCCGAACCATTTCAGGGTACAAACTGTTCTTGGGAGCAATGCACTGATGAGACTTTTCTAAATATCAGGGTGACTTGGAATATGTATGTGCCAAACTTAAGCTTTCTAGACGGTTGCAAAATAACATTTTAAAAAACATGGGGAGGGAAAGTTAGTTTTCCTACTGCTGCATGCTGCAAGGACACTCCTTCTGATTTACTGATCTGGAAATATGCAGTTGTGTTTCTAGTCTCCTTTTTTTGAGTGAAGTAGGTAGAAATGCCATGTTAGCAATTCACATATTTTGGGTGATGCATGCACCAAATTTAGGATTCTACATCACAAGGAAATGCCCTAACAACTTTGATTACCCATCAGTGAAGGAAGATCTGTGTGTATGTGTGTGTGTGTGTGTGTGTGTGTGTGTGTGTGTGTAAGTTAAAATTGAATATATTTCTAGTTCTAATTTGATTTTTTTTATTTCTTTTATATTTGTTTTACTTTTACTCAAGTTTCCTACTTGGAATATCCTAATAACACAACAAAATTCCATTCCTTTGGGTAGAAAAATTGACAGTGTTTGTCTTCCAGCAATCCGCTGCAGGTTTCCGCATAAATCTCTCCACACCCTTACAGATGTTCATATCTTAGTACAGATTTGTTTCCCTTGAGGGTCAGCCAAACCATTAAGAATCTATGTCTTAAGGTGGGAAGAGCTGCCTAGCATCTGGTAGTGGAACATAAACTATATATGCAAAATCTGTTCAAAGTTTCTTTAATTCACCCCCCCCCCCTTCTTTAAGGCCACTCCTAACCTTCTGCAGTAACAAAGGAACGTTCTCTTCCTAATAGATCCTCAGAGATTAAAAACTGAACACCTGCACTTCTACCTCCAAATTTTCTCACAGAATATGTTCTATGCCATGCATACTTGGAAGCAAACTTTGCAATACAGCTTCTGCCAATGGGAAGGGGGTTGCACTCAAGGGTATGGGGAAGTTAATTATGGTGGTGGGGAGATCAGTGAATTCTTCTGGGATGCTACTTGGTGGAGCCAGCCTACCACTGGTAATGTGGGTTGCTTAGAGCAGGGTCCGGGCAAACATAGGCTTGTGGGATCTACTCTTTTCTGTACTGAAACTCAAGATCCACTGGAGTCTTGAGCAAAACAATTAAAAGAATTTGGTACCAAGGAATTTGTTTTGAGTGCCAGAATTGAATGCAGCTCAAATCCATGCCTTGGTCCCCCCAGCCTTTATCATTTCAGCAGTATAATTTAGGCACGGGGCTACTACTGTTAAACAATTGGGAGTCAGACATGCTTGCTGATCTACTGCCACTCTCCCAGAGATCCCCTAGTAGATCCAGTGGGGTTGTGACTTGTATTCAAGCTAGGAACTCACACATTTAAAATGTGAGCTGTTGCACCCAGTTAAGGCTACGCCAGCAACTCCTGTGCTCTTGGCATCTATGACCAGGTTTTGATGCTGGGGTGGGGTGGGCAAATGTGGCTAACTTAAAACTGAAGTGGCACAGTCCAGACAAAGGTTTACTATCTCATCAGTCTTCTCTGAGAGCTTAGCCAGTTAGGCATGCTTAAATTTGCTGATTTCAATGGGCGGGGCTGTGTCTAACCAATAATCATTGTTGTTAGAATAATATAGCCAAAGTTTAGAAAACCAGATTCTAGTAAATCACCTATCTTTGGGTTATCTTACTGAAAATAGATTTTTCAAGTCCCTGACTTCTGTCAAGGATATTTTAAGAACATAAGAAGAGCCATGCGGGATCAGACCAAAGGTCCATCTAGTCCAGCACTCTGTTCACATAGTGGCCAACCAGTTGTCGACCAGGAATCCACAAGCAGATCACGGTGGAATAGCAACCTCTCACTCATGTTCCCCAGCAACTGGTGTATATAGGCTTACTGCCTTTGCTTACTGCAAATAGCCATCAGGACTAGTAGCCTTTTGCAGCAAATGGTTAGTGAGCACATTTAAACCATGGTTATGTAACCACCATGGTTTGGATTGGTTCACATGACACACTAAGTTATGGTTCACACAGCATACTATGTCATAACGTTTAGCTCAAAATGCTTAGCCAGCATGGCTTAGCATGTCATCTGAGCATTGTCACCAAGAGCCTTTTCCTCCAGGAATTTATCCAACCCCCTTTTAAAGCCATCCAAATTGGTGGTCATTACTGCATCCTGTGGTAGTGAATTCCATAGTTTAACTATGCACTGTGTGAAGAACTACTTCCTTTTTTTTGTACTGAATCTCCCATAAATCAGCTTTATGAGATGACCCTGGGTTCTAGTATTATGGGAGAAGGTGAAAAATGTCTCCCTATCCACATTCTACACACCATGCATAATTTAGTACACCCCTTAGCCTCCTTTTTTCCAAGCTGAACAATCCCTGCTGTTGTAACCTACTCTCATAGGGTAGATGCTCCACCCCTTGATCATTTTAGTTGCCCTATCTGAACTTTTTCTAGCTCTTTTTTAAGGTATCGCAACCAGAACTGTACACACTATTCCAAGTGTGGTCACACCATAGATTTGTATAACGCAGTATGATTAGGGTTTTATGAGTTCGACTGGCACCCACCCCACGAGCGCTCGTGCCGCCGCTCACAGGGGCTGCCCTAATGAGCCAGACCGTGTAAGCCTCTGCCAAGCGCTCATGGGGCTTGTGAGCCCTAAGCAACCGCCTGCCCTTTCCCCCCCATGCACTAATGATAGCCGCCATTGACATGAAAGGGGGAAATGCCTGGTTTCTGGAGGGTCTCAAAATTGCATATATCCTCCCTCCACATTAATGGCACCATTAGCGTGGAGGGGGAAATGCGCAATTTCCACCCCTCCAGAAATCATGTCTTTTCCTCCCTGCTGCGCCAATGGGGGCCTTTAAAGCCCCATTGGCTCAGGGGGTGGGACGCGCACGTCCTGGAGCCTCCAGAAAGTGCACATTTCCTCTGGCCGTGCTTATGGCGGCCTCCATTAGCATGGCTGGGAAAATTGTGCACTCTCTGGAGGCTCCATATATTGCGCTTTCCTGTCCCCCACTGCTCCAACGGGGGCCTTAAAGGCCCTCTTAACAGAGGCTTCCTTGTGTCAACAGGGCCTTTAAGGCCCCCTTTGGACCGGTGGGTTAGGCATGCTTTCCGGAACCTCTGGAAAGTGCGCAATGCCCCTGGGTACACAAATGGCGGTCACCATTAAGGTAGCCGGGGGGAAAGCACACTATCTGGAGGCTCTGAGCACCAGACACATTCAGTTGGGTCCGTGAGGGCCGGACACAAGGAGGTCAGTCGCCCTCACAGACCCAACCAGATGTTCACGACACCCCTAGGTATGATACTGGCTGTTTTATCCCCAATTCCTTTTCTAATAATGCCTAACATGGAGTTTGCCTTCTTCACAGCAGCCACACACTGGATTGACATGTTAATTGAGCAGTCCGCTACAACACCACAATTTATTTTTTGGTCGGTCACCACTAGCTCAGGCCCCATCAAGTTATACTTGAAGTTTGCATTTTTTGCCTCACCATGCATCACTTCACTTTACACATTTGCATTTGGATGCCCATTCTCCCAGTTTGGAGAGATCTCCTCATAATCACTTTTTGTTTTAACCACTTTAAATAATTTGGTGTCATTGGCAAACTTGGCCATTTCACTGCTCACTTGTAATTCCAGAATATTTATTTACAAAGATTATTTATGAATAATGATCTTCATAGTTATAAAGATGTTCTATCATCATAAAGATGCAATGTTACTAATCGCATGCATTTTATATCATTTTCTTTGAAGTGCAAAATTCTCCTGTATTACACCCTCTGGTGAAGGAAATTAATACGTTTTAAAAACTTGCCAAATCCTTACTCCCTGAGCAGCTCATTCATTTCTTTCCACCTTTTAAAATGAGTATCTTTTCAGTTCTTCGAAGCAAACAAAAATAATTATGCTGACTCATATTTCTCAAATAATCATTTGCATTCAAGGCAGCTACCTTTAAAGTACCATCAACTTATAAACGTGAAATCAGCCAGACATCTCTAAATCTGTACTTTAGACTTTCCCCCCTACAACTTTACTGCAACACATTACAAAAGCATTTTCAGTTAACTGCATCATCATTTTAAGGGTAAACATCACTTGCCAATGGTGCTAAAAACGCTCTTAAAGACATTTTGCTGCTTCTATGAACTTTAGAGCACTATCGTTCTATTTAAAGCACATCACAATGTGGTTCAGAGAACTGCAGATCCAACAGCAAAAAGAGAAAGGAGAAAAAACACCCCACAACAACAAAATAAGTAGAGATTTCCAAACGTACCATACATCTGTTTCTGAATTAAGCTTTCAATTCCCATGCACTGCCTTTAATGTCATGCATAAGCTATTAACATGCTGAACTTTTCACACAAAGCACCGGAGGCTTGCAAACTCCAAAGTTCTGATATTCTGCCCTAAGCTTTTCTTTTCACAGGAGCAACAGACAGGTTAGATGCTTATCTTTTCAGCTCAGCACCCTTGCCAGAAGCACTCTGCACCACATTTTTATCTTCTTACCCTTGGTGTGCACGGAGAGCAGCATGAGTAAAGAAACATGAAGCTGCCAGTTTGCTTCGTCCAGCCAGTTCATTGCAGTAGCAGCAGCAGCTCTGATTTGCTTGCGGTTGAAATCTCCTGTTTCCTCTCCCTTCCTTATTTCACGGAGAAGAGGTTTTCACTCCCGCCTCTTAGATCCTCAGATGAGTCCTGACAGCGAAGCCTGGAGAGGAGAAGGTGAAAGACAAGCCTGTTACAAACTGGTTCTGTCACCACAGAGTCCTCAACTGATCACCCTCGTGGGGAGGACAACAAAAGGGCAGAAAGACTCCCAAGCTGGACTGGATTCCTGAGACAGGAGCATGGACTGATTGCTGCCCACACAGGGAATTTGTGTAAACTTAGAAGTTGCAGCCAGGGAGGGAGGGAGGGGGAGAGAGAGAGAGAGAGAGAGAGAGAGTGGGTGTGTGAGAGAGAGATTTCAGCTTCCCCTCTTTTCTTTCACACTCATGTGCACAAAACAAGATTCTGGAGGATCTAACTGGATGAAGACACTACTTTTGGCAAACATTATCATGAACACAAAATGGGGCCTTCCCCACAACCCACATTGCAGCCGTGACTCCGGGTGCCTCCACACGAGACGTTTAAAGCTCTTTGAAGGCTCATTAAAATTTTTACCTCCACACCAGCGGAGCGCAAAACGGGCATACAGGCGCGTTATCTCCCCAATAATGCGCATTTTCGAATGCGCGTTAAATCGCGACTTTTATTTTGCTCCGGCCGTTAAAGCGCATTTTTGCAGTGTGAACAAGCGATTATGCGCATTAACTTCTTGTAAAGTGCTTTTTTGACATATATTAATGTGCTTCGCCGCCTCTCGCCGCCTCCCGTGCAGAGGGATTAGGAGTAAATGCGCGTCAGCGATAATGCGCATAATCGCCGAACCGGGCGCAAAAGCGCATCCTTGTGGAGGGGGCCTCCTTTTATTTGGATTTTCTTACTATTTGTTCTTTGCTCTGAGCAAAAGAAATTAGTACAGCATCAATATTAAATAATTGCATTCTTCATGGTTTTTTTTTTAAAAGAAAAAGTTTGTTCTTTGATTTCTCATGTCTGCCTATTCCTCAAGATCCAAGACCAAAAACAAAAATGTATCTGGCAAAATGGAGCATTTGTTGGTCTTTAGGGTGTTTTTATTTTATTTTATTTCTGCAACAGATTAACAGACTGCCCCTCTGGAAATTGACAAGAAATGTGGCATTTATAAATAAACCACATCTTGGCTCACTGTGTATTATGTTCAGCACCAGCCCTTACAATGGGGCAGGATGAAGTGGCAACATTTGTGGACTTTAAGTGCCATTAAAGGGCAATAAATCATCAGTGATACATTTTACTTTATTTTCCTATTTTGATGGGCGAGCTTCCTAAGTCTCAGCTCAAAACAGGCTTGCCTGTTGGGCTCAATTTGAACTGGGCCAAAATTTTTCATTTTTAAGCTTGGTCCATTTTGAACCCCAAGGGTACTTTCAGACAAGGGTTTTTATAATGGAATTGCCCTGCCTCATACACAAAATTTTACAGCGGGTTCAGGCATCATCCTCCAGTTGTACCCTTCAGTGTTTTCAAAACCCTATTTCCATCTTTTCACTTTTAGTAAAACAAAAAATCTGTAAAGGAGGGTGAGACATAATTGCTATACAATGGCTCAGTTCGGACGACACATTAGAAAACGGAGGAGGGGGGGAACAATTGTCAGTTGTGTTGCTTATTGTGTCGTCTGGAGGGCAGCACACAACGCACACACAACTGACAGTACATTAATCAGGCACTTTAAACAACGGAGCAAAACAACGGGCTTGCATGTTGTTTAGCCCAAAGCCCCGTTGTTTAAAGTGTCGTCCGAATTCTGCCCCCCTCTCTCCGTGGACTATTCCATTTTGGAATAGAGTTCTGCTGCCTAGAGCAGCCAAAAAACCCCAGCCGCTCTTTGCAGCCGGCAGAACTCACGGTGCATGCTGGGATATGGCTGAGGGACACACGGAGGAGAGGTTGCAACCAAAATGGTCACTGCAAGTTCCTTGCAGCCGGGGCGTTTGCCGGTTCCGAGCAGCGCCAGCTGCAGTGTGTCGTCTGTGGAGCTCCTCCTGCCTAACGCACAGTCAGTACGTTATTTACCCCTCCGTTGCTTAATATGTCGTCGAACTGAGCCAATGTCTTCGAATTGGTAGTGGTACAAGCCATCCAGTAGAAGCACCCCAAATTTCATCATGCTTCATATGATGCCACTGGGAACGCAATAATGCTGGATTCCTCTCTGCTTCTCCTGAGGAACAAGATGAGGCCTAGAAGCCTTCCCATCATCCTTGGAAGCCACCTTGCTCTTTCCCCCAAAACATACTTGCATGAAGTGACCTAGGTCTTCTGGATCCTTAGTGAGGAACCACATGAACTAAGATTCTATACATCCCCTGGATCCTACGGCCAAGAATGCTCCTGACCATTCCTTGGACTTGGACTTTTCAAGGACTCTTTGGCTTTACTAAGTCATGGGCAATTACGTTTTGGTTTGCACAACACTGCTGCAGGACCTATGAAGGCTACATGATTGCTTTATATCACTGCTGCCATGATGTATGGGGGTGGCAATGCCAGTTGGACCAGCTGGTGCTCAGGCTCTGGCTGAAATCTGGGCTTGGCACATAATTAGACTGACCATATGAAAAGGAGGACAGGGCTCATGTAACTTTAACAGTTGCAGAGAAAAGGGAATTTCAGGCAGCGTCATTTGTATGTAATTAGTTCCTGGTGAAATTCCCTCTTCATCACAACAGTTAAAGTTGCAGGCACTATACTAGAGTGACCAGATACAAAAGAGGGCAGGGGCCCTGCAGCTTTAACTGTTGTAATGAAGAGGAAATTTCACCAGGTACTAATTGCATACAAATGACACCGGCTGAAATTCCCTTTTCTCTGCAACTGTTAAAGTTACAGGAGCCCTGTCCTCCTTTTCATATGGTCAGCCTACACATAATAAGCTTGGAAATTCTGAACTGGGGAAGTTTGAATCTCACAATTTTGAACCTTCAGGTGTATCATGAAAGAGGTATATAAAATGATCGTACCAAAAGCCTATCTATATAAAATGATGCATGGTGTAGGGAATGAGATGGTTTTTCTCCCTCTCTCACAATATTAGAAGCTAACTGGTGAGAGATGCAAGATGGTATTTCCTCACACCACAAAGTTAAATGATGGAATTTGCTACCACGAGATGTAGTGATGGCCACCAATTTGGATGGCTTTAAATGGGAATTTAGACAAATTCATGGAGGATAAGGCTATCAACGGTTATTATCAGAAGTACCAGTGCTGGGGAACATGAGTGGGAGGATGCTATTGCCCTCGTGTCCTGTTTGTGGGCTTCCCATAGGTATCTGGTTGGCCATTGCTAGAACAGAACCCTAGCCTTTGGTATGATCCAGCAGCATTCTTACATCCTTGGGTAGCTGTTGAAATGTAGTAAAGTGTCAATCATCCAGAACAGAATTATCAAAACCTCTACAAATCTCTTGACTAAAAAATTACTATTTCTAGTGAGGGCTCAGATTATGTGGGCGTACTTACAACATGCATGAAAGAATATGGCATCATCAATCATTAAAAGAGCATAATTGACAAAACAGGTGAACAAAATGCATTTCAGAATGTATTCGCTTGGATGTTTCCTTAATATCTAAAACTCTCTTAAGAGTATAAGAACATATGAGCCATGCTGGATTAGACCAAAGGCTTATATCAGGGGTGGGCAAATTGTGGTCCTTCAGATGTTGCCAATCCCTAGCCTATCTAGTCCAGCATTCTGTTCACACAATTGTCAACTAGCATGTAGGACATGTGGGCTATATTTTACCATCAGTTTCAGAGGCAGTATGTATTGCCCCCTCTTGCTCATGTTCCCCAGAAGCTGGTGCACATAGGCTAACTGCCTCTGAAACTGGAGGTAAAATATAGCCATCATGACTGGTACCCATTGATGGCCTTATTCTCCATGAATTGGCCTATACTATAGTATTTCTTTCTTAATATCTAAATCTCAGGTAAGTGCACATAAGATTTCAGCCTTAATCTAGTTACATTAAATTTAGTGATGTTAGTACCATGCACATTAAAACAAGAAACTTCTCATATATTTCCTTCTGTGTGATAAAACTGCACTATATATTCCTCTTCTCTTGCCATCTCTGGAAATCACAAAAGGAACCCAACACCAAAAACGAAAGATCAGCAGTCAAGTTGGGGTATACATACACTTTATCAATACATGTAACAAAAGCGTACAGCCACAAAATTTAAAAGCAAGCAGCATAATACATCTCTAATGTAAATAAACATGAAAATACTACTACATAACGAACACCAAACCATTTTGACTGTAAATTGGCCTTCTTCAGTGGTCTAGTAATATCACAATCACAATTTTTCAGTATTTCTACCGGGGGGGGGGGGTCTAAAACCACCTCTGAACTGTACAAGCAAAGCGCAGCTTGTTGAATAATTCCTATAGAAAGCACAGCACATTTATGAACAAAGTGTCAGACAGATAAATAGGCCAGGATCCAAAGAACCATGAAATCAGTTCCATGTATCTAGGGGGCTTTGGACCTATATTTCAATGCCATGTGGAAACCCACTTTTGTCCTTAAACTCATCATGAACTTTTGATTCTAGCTATAAACTACTGGATATTACAGCAGGGGCTACTGGGATATGGTCCACCCTTGTTTACAGGGAAGATGCTGGGAACATTGTATATACACCCAGATGACATTTACGATCGTCAGAGGAGGCCCTGATCGTCATTCCAAGATGAACAGAATGTAGTCACGAAGAACTTCGTCGGAGGGCCTTCTCTGTAGCGGCACCCGCCCTCTGGAAAACACTCCCTTGTGTGGTTTGGGAGGCGGAAAATGAAACACCTTTCAAACGCCTCCTGAAAGCATATCTTTTTAGACAAGCTTTCCCTGGACTGTAACTTATTCTGGTTTTATATGATTTTTACATTTTTAAAGTTTTAAAGTTTTAAATCTTGACTCTTGTATATTATGGTTTAAATTTTAAACTGCCCAGACAGCCTCGGCTGTTGAGCAGTATAACAATGTAATAAATAAATAAATAATATAATATATAAATATTAATATAATTTTTCTGTCCATTCTTTAATGCTCAGTCATTTAAGATTCAGTTCCTATAAGTTCTGTGGTGGCTGTTATAAACCATTTTTAAAGGGTTAGAACTAACTTTGGCAGTGATGCCATTATGTGAATCAAATTATTACTGTCCACGGCAACACTGGCTGATAGAGACGTAGCCCTGGTGAGAGAAGTAATCATGCAAACTACCATATTTCATCGAATCTAAGACGCCACTGATTGTAAGCCGCACCTTAATTTTAGGGTCTCCAACAGGGAAAAAGCTTTGCGTCGATTCTAAGCCGCACCTTAATTTCAGCACCCCTCCCCCCCATCGTCATCGCCCGTCCTCACTGCCGCCGCTGCTCCACACCGCTGCCCCACACCACTGCCAGCACTTGCCTCGGCCTGGCAAGGCGTCGTTACGATCAGGCCTAGTTCCCAGTAACAATCCCTTGCCAGACTGAGGCGAGCGTTGCCAGTGGCGCAGAGCAGCAGCGGCGGCAGCAAGGATGGGCGACAGTGATGGGGGGAAGGGGGGAGGGTCAGGGCCCCGCAAGTCCCCCCTCCCCATTTACCTTGATCACTGCTGCCTCAGCCTGGGAAGGCTTCAGTACTGGGAAGTAGGCTGAGATCGCCAGAGATTGCGGCCTCTTTCCCAGTAATTGAAGCCTTCCCAGGCCGAGGCAGCAGCAATCAAGGTAAGTGGGGAGGGGGGGCTTCTGACCGGCCTTGTGGGTTCCCTCGGGACCCACTAGGGCGAGTCATGGGGGGGGGCATGCAGAGCCCTAGTGCCTTCTGTAAAACGCAGGAGAAATCTGGCGATTCTAAGTCGCCATCGATTCTAAAACGCGCCCCGTTTTTACAGATGTAAACATGGGAGAAAAAGTGCGTCTTAGAGTCAATGAAATACGGTATATGATAAAAGCTTTCACATGTTACCTCTGAGTTATAGCAGCCTAGAGGTTTCGGGATAATGTAGGGCCCTATAAAGATCATGCCATCACCTGAAATATGAAAATTTGGGGATGGGGGGATGGGATGTAGAAATAGACCAAACCATATAAAGTGAATACAGCTATTCCCCATGTTTGCCTTCTCTTTCTGAACAGGTGTCACTTGGTCTGTTTGGACTAGAAACCCATTCGCTGCACATCTCCAACAGATTTGTGGCCCATTTTACAACATTTTTTCATGTCACAAAACTGATTCTATTACAGTTCTTAATGTATCTTGGACGTGTCTGCTTTGTTTCAAAGCCACTTTGAATGTTTCCTAACAGAACTTACTTGTCATCATATGCACAGCCTGCAAAAAGGTGGTTTTTATCACTCACTGACGTACCATTTCAAAGGCAATACTTTTAAGCTTACGCTTCTCCCCCTAACATTCAGTCTACTTAGTCTCCAGTCTTAATCTAAACTTCACATTTTAGCAGAGTAAGATTAAACTCTGCTAAAGTTTAAAACACAATATTGGGATGAAATCAGGTCGGTGTAGTCACAATTTCTTATGGTAGTAAGCGTCACAATCATGATATTCCAGCAACATGTAAAAAGATATGATGGCACTGAATGAGAAGCCTGGCATCCAGCCCTTTATCTGAAATAAGAAGCGATATGTGCAGATGGTTCTGACATAATATCAGTAAGCATCCCTGCTTCCATGGCAAGGGAATTGAGGTGGCTGAGCTGTAAAAAAAAGCTTAGTAAATTCTATTGGGAGGCTCAGATTTTACTTAGTGTTTTTTCTGTTTTCATACGACTGGTGCAATTAAGCAGTCAGACTGTATACTATAATCTAAGGAAGTATCAAGGGTCCTGCATGTGCTAACAACAGTGCGATTCAAAACAAGTATAGTGTGAAACTACTATGATTTCGCCAGATTTGTAAGTAGATCTCTAGGCTTTTGGAGGTTTCCATTTAATAAGTAATTTAACCTATATTACATTTTCTCACTGTATAAGGCTAGCATAAATACTATTAAGTGCTGCGTGGGAGGGTCTTTCAATTAAAATCTTCAAGATTATAAATATGAAGGGGGAAGAATCTAATGTATTTTCATACCTTCATGAATGACATCATTGTTTCCATGTGTGTTAATCTTATCAACAGTGTAACTTTAGCTTTGATTTTTTTTTCCAGAATTGCTAATCATTCTATTATGCACTTTCCTGTATCTGAAAGTCACTGAACCCATTAGGTAAAGGCACTAAACTAGCATCAGCTGCATACCATAGATACAAAAAAAACTGGAATAAATTCTGCCTTGCTTCCCTTTCATGTCAAAAGCAACTACACAACATTAAACTTTGGATAGACTGACACACACAAGCAGCCACAAGCTGTTCCTTTTAGTAGATGTTGATAAGAATGTATTGGTTTTGTTTGTTTTGAAGAGAAATAACCAACTACTGGAGAACAAGTACTGAATCCCAAAAATTCTTCTAAGCATCTTGGAAAATGTATAGTTCACTCTCCATATATTATCAGTGTTAGAGATGCCCATTCACCAGAAGGCTAACGCTACTATGTTGATATTATCACAACCCATAGGCTGATACTAGTTTCTCTCATTACATAAAGTAGTAAGCAGATTGCATGGAATGGATATGTACTGGTTTATTGACCAGCTGCTTATTTTAGCTGAAATGTGTGAATTTGTAAAAAAAAAAAAAAAAAAAAAAAAGAGCGACTCCACTTTACAATTCAGTTAAAATAGTTTACCTCTGTTCCATTTCCTTGTCCTAAACGCACATACTTCAAAGAAAAGGACCAACATAAATGAGATGAGAG
Source organism: Anniella stebbinsi (assembly GCA_029215795.1). Taxonomy (NCBI): domain Eukaryota; kingdom Metazoa; phylum Chordata; class Lepidosauria; order Squamata; family Anniellidae; genus Anniella; species Anniella stebbinsi. Next base: position 210,531,321 of record JARDYH010000004.1, read on the forward strand.
TCTAACTTACGTCCTATAAATTACAACGGGTGTACTCTAAGGGGCTGCACACATAATGACAATCCATCGGGCACACTGCCTGCCATAGACCCACCTCTTCCACTTCAGTGCACAAGCCATGATGGGCTCCTTCTTAGGCTGTGCAGTGTGAAATGTGAACCTGGATGATGTGTTTAGAGGATAAATAATCCAGCAATTAACCCAACTATAAACCATGGGTTAACCGCTGGGTTGTTTAGCCTTTAAATAACGCAGAGGTCTAGGTTTGAATGTTACACTGTACAACCTATGAAGGGCTGATTACAGGCTGTACTGTAAACTGGAAGAGGTGGGCATGCAGATGGCAGCATGCCTGCACATCCCCAACAACCCATTGTTTTTTAAACAAATGGGTTATGTGTGAACTAGGTTAATGGAGGACTACGTTGGATACAATGCTTGGTGTGTAGGAAGTTTACTTGGGTAACGTTCTATGTGCCTAAAACAATAAAGAGTCTTGTGGTACCTTCAAGACTAACAAATTGATTCTGACATAAACCAGAATAAATGTGTATGTTCTTTAAGGTGATACAAGACTCTTTGTTGGTTTTGCTGCACTAGACTAACATGGTTACCCTCTGGAAATTCTACAAGGCTGCCAGGTTGCTTTGCCTGAACATTAGCACATGTGAACTGAGCAGACACTGTACTAGCATCTAACATCCAATATTGGTGACTGATGGTACAGTTTCTTTTTCTTGAGTGACTGGCATCACTTTTAAATGGGGGCTGAAATCAATGGAACTTCATTCCAAGACCATGATCTTAGGATCACAGCTAAAGTTAAATATAACTACTCTCAATCTTCTTTGTTGATCTGGTAAAAAAAAATCATTCAGCAATTTCCCAATCATTATCCAAGCAAATCCAGGGACCTTTTCTTTTCTTCTTCACACCAAGAAGGCTTTTCTCCACAGTCCATTTCCAGTTTGCAATATTCCATATCACTGGCCAGGAACACCCCGTAGCAGAGAACTCCCTTGCAACTCCCAATGAAAAGACTAACACTTTGTTGCAAATAAACAATTCCCCACCGTCGCCACCCCTCTCTCTCTCACACACACATACACACTGCCCCTAGAGCCCCCTTGAATGCGCAGTATTACATTCAAAGCACGAATTCCTTTGTCTTCCAGAACTGTGCTAGGTCTGCCCCTCCCCCTCCTCCCACCCTTCCAGCCAGGACGAAGAGAGGAGAGAAAATCCCATAACTTTTCCAAAGCTTGCCGAGGATGATTTGTGCTCTCGCTTATGGGGTATGACTGTCACTGTTGATCTGCTTTCAGGCCTAGATTACATGTGATAAGGGCTGACCTTATTTGAGTATTCACACATTATGCACTCATGGAGAGCAAGCAGGGAAACAAAAGTCCCTCAGATGTTCTGTGCATCAATCAAGCTCACTGCAGGGAGGCTGCCAAACTTTTCTCCCATTTAACCGAGGAGAGTCCGAGGCAGACTTAATAAAGTTTAAAGCTGTGACACAGTAGACTTGGGGGCCATTGTCTTCACCTCCTCCTCCCCCCAAAAGTGTGTTTTTAAACTAATTCTCTGCCATTGCTATTGGCAACAACGTCCTTCAAGAAATTTAGCCTACGGAAAGTGAAAGAATACACTGGCAGAAAGGTGCTGTTTCAAATTCCTGTGACAACTTCCTTCAATAAATATCAGTCAATTTCCCTCAACTAATTTTAAATTATCTCTTTTTATTAAGAATTTTACATAGATTTGAAAGGGAGTGGAAAATAAACCAAAAAAAGTACCACTATTATAATATTTAGTATATCAAAGAACACTGAGTCTGCAAACCTATGCAAACTTTCTAGCAAATAAGCTGTAAGTAACATGCATAGACTGAGCTGCAGCAACATACAACTCTAGAACTCAGATACTTAATGATACTTCAAAAACAATTGATCATGAATAGGTAATATTTGTTTTGCTTGCTTGAAGTAGGGTGACCATATTTTGGAAACCAAAAAGGAGGACAACATGGCCGCCCCAAGGGGGCATGCCCACCAACATGTCCAGCCCCCAAGGGGGCATGCCCACCCAAACATGGCCTTGGTCACATGTCTGATTTCACAGCATACAATTAAGACAAACCTGTTCTACACAATATCTTCATGTTAAAATCACTAAAATAAAGAATAAGTGAGACATTCAATGTATCTGAAATTAACTTTACTCACTCCTACTTTTGTAGCTTTTGCTGTACTTTGAAACTTTTGCTATGCTCTGTGTGATAGTTTCCCCTTCCCTCAAAAATGTTTTCTGACTGCAAATCCTTCACTGGATGACCGTAGTCCCAACTTTCAGACACAACAGTCATACATATAAAAGAAAAACTACCTCATTGACATAGCAATACCTAATGACAAAAACGTTGCAGAAAAGGAAGAGGAAAAGAGAGACCTAGCAAAGGTTTTAGGAAATCTTACTCATATTGGCACAGGTTGAGATATTTTGCTGGTCAGAATTTTCATCAGTAGAACTCCAATGGACTTTGATGGAAATGTCTTTAGGACTTTTAACAATTTTACTTTGGACTTTCAGACTTCAGAAACTTCAGGTGGACGATATAAAATAACTAGCAATTACAGGAGAAGTGAAAAACCCCCCTCCACCCACCCCACCCACCATGCACATTGGCGCAAGAGCTAATAGTTAGATCCAAAAGATTAGTGAATTAAATGGAAAATTCACTAACAGTCTGACACGGGTTTTGAGAATTAATTGAAAAAATATATAGAAGATACAATATACAATGTGGATCTAGGCTCCAGCTCAGCTAGATATGATCTTGTGAAGATTAATAAACTGAGGAGGAATATGACTTTTTTTAAAAAAAACTTAGAACTCTATGTATTTCAGCCTTCCCCAACCCAATCCTCTCCAAATGTCTTTGACTGTGACTCCTATCTGGTCATGCTGACTGGGTGTTGGGATTTTTATCCAACACATCTGGAGAGAACCAGCTTGGAGGAGGATACTGTATTTAACAAGAATCGTCTGTTTTTGTAGTTACTAAAAGGATAAAACAAATGCTAGCACCAGCAAATATCACATAGATGAAGTAAAAACACCATGGCCAGTAACAATCATCCTCCAATAGAGATGGATAATAAATTATGTATTCATGATGTTTAAAAAGCCCATTGAAATTGCATCCATTTACTTTGCCTTTCACATAGCCATGTTCAAATGAACTTCTAATATGATACCATTGCACATTTTTATATTCTTTTTTTAAACTGTTTCATGATTTAGTCAAATAAGCAGTAAATAAATATTGCTAATAAGTCAATTCATACATCAATATATTTCAATGTTCTCCTCCAACAAAACAATAAAAAAAGCAAACGGGTGAGGTAACCAGATAAAGGTACTGCTTTGAAGCCATTTTCTGTTCTAGTACAACACCTTTTTTCCAGACAGCTAAACCAATTTGCTCAAACCATCTCTAAATGAATTCTTAGAAAATTCATTCAAATTTATTTCCCGTAAATAGGAATATCAACTCCATATCATTCCAACTCTCACATACAAAACTATAGCTCCTCATACACTCTCAACATGCACACAAACACCAAACTCTCTCAGAATCACCCACCACAAAACACACACGCACACATCCATTCATAGACAAATGAACATGCACCCATCTGATAAATACACTCACACACTGCAAACAAGTAAACTCTCTCAGGATCACCCACCCCAAAACACACGCACACACATCCATTCATAGACAAATGAACATGCACCCCATGCACCCATCACATAAATACACTCACACAAACATACCTCTCCCAAGGCTGCTCCTATGCTTGCTTCCCTCCCCTTCCCCCTCCCCCTCCCCCATTTCTCTGGGCAAATTATGGGGATTTTTACATTCACCTTGAAAATATTCTTAGCAGCAGCAAGGGGTTGCAGAGAAGGGGATTAGAAAAGTACAGGATGAGACCTGGGAGAGGAGGTGGAGGGCAGTTTTGCAAAAATTCTCAGAACCTTGTAACTCCCAGGATAAAACTGTCCTACCTGCTGCTCTGCCTGCTTTTTGTCCTCTGCCTGCACCGTCCAAGAAGAGGCCCAGGATCGTCGAGCGGGAGCCGGAAGGGGTTTGCAGACTGAGTTTTGGTAAGTGTGGATGACCCACCAGGGGCAGGCCTCGGAGGTACCCCAAATGGGCCTGCCGAGGCCTGCTGAAGCCATTTCCAGATTCCTAGAGGTGACGGCCCCTCTAGGAACCCGGAAATGGCTTTGGAAGGCCGAAACCGGAAGTCCTAAAAACGGGCCTGCAGAGGCCTGCTGAAGCCATCTCCGGATTCCTAGAAGGGCCATCACCATAGCAACGGCCCTCTAGGAACCTGGAAATGGCTTCGGAAGGCCTCAGAAGGCCGAAACCGGAAGTGCTTGAAATGGGCCTGCAGAGGCCTGCTGAAGCCATCTCCGGATTCCTAGAGTGCCATCGCCATAGCAACGGCCCTCTAGGAACCCAGAAATGGCTTCGGCAGGCCTCGGAAGACCAAAACCGTAAGTACACGAAACAACCTTGGGGGGGGGCTAAATTTCCGGATTTGACCCCCCAAAATGGGTTTTCCCCCGGATTAGGATTTGCCCGCCATTTTCCGGGCATGTCCGGACAAATCCGGGCGGATGGGCACCCTAGCTTGAAGCATATGCTTCATGTGTTTTGCAGGACTTATTTATATTATTTATTCCCAAAGGGCTCAGGGTGGCATTTTATTCTCCAGGGCTGGACCAAGACATTTTGCTGCTTGAGGCAAAGCACAATAGGTTCCCGTCCTCCATACAATTCCATCAGACCAGACTAGTGTTGAATCTTACTTCAACACTGGTGGCAGGATAGGGTCCTCCAGGATATCGAAATGTGGTAGGCTAATTTAGGGGGTGCAGGGCAGGCCTCACGGCATACACAGCTCTGTCATCCAACATCTCACTGCACACACACACATGCCTCATCTGGGGAGGCTGCCTCGCTTTGCCTAATGGTGGGGCCGGCCCTGCACACAACGACCCTGAGAGGTAAGTGAGGCAAGGAATCTAGTGACTGTGAGGATTTCAATTCAAGTCACCCAAATCCAATAGTCTACCCACGATATCATCCTGGCTTTACCTCTAATTAACTTCACAATATCCTTTACTGTAATTTATTCCCATCATCCTATGTGGCCCACATGCTTACCTTGCGGCAGTAGGCAGTTATAGGTAGCATTTATCTGTACCACTGAGATCGTGTAAACATGCCAAGTAAACTGTTCAAGGAGTTGGTAAGACATAATGTTTGTACAGGAGAAGTTGCAGTCGCAGGAGGGGTTAGGCTTCTGCAGACTCCTCCCTAGAAATAGCTTCACCTCTGCATTCTCTGTGTTTCATGAGTTCGCATGCAAGTCCAAATAACACTGTAGAGGTGCAGTCTTCTTAGTTATAAAAATACAGTGGGGAGGACAGAATTTGGGCTCAGCAGAGTCACGTATTTCTTGAAAGAGACAGAAAGCTAAATTATGGCTAGCAGGTGCCCCAAGATAGTGAATGCTTTTAGCCTTAAAGTTTAAGGAATGAAGACATTCCCGCTTTGAATTACACAAATATTCAATAGCACATTGCATCATATACCTGGCAGTCCACACAGTAGTCTCTGGAAATGTGAATTTACTGGTGGATTTGCACTAACATTATGAATCAGTACTTTCAAGTATGGAAGGATCACTGTGAATTGGAAAGGTGCACTAGCCTCCCCCCCACAACCTCCATGATACAAACCCGTCCAGGTACCAGACCACTGGCAATCATGCACCTTCCAAGAAGACACTTCATGAGGACTACCACATGCATCAAACCACCTACAGAGTCCAAAGCCCAACCCAGTATTCAGGTAAATGTAACCCTTTCATTTTTTACCAGCAATGTTGTATGGAACACCTTCAAAGGAAAATAATAGAAGGTTATGTAGAAAAGGGGTTGATGTATACTAAAGGTAGATGGGTAGCAGCAGCAGGAAAATGGGCATGGGACAGGAATAGGGATGCCCATGGAGTTTGGCTGGGTCTAGCTTGGAAGCAAACTCTGGAGTTCTTTAAAAAAGACTGCCTCAAAGGCTCATCTTAACACCTTACTATTTAAGATGCTCATGCTAGTGGGAATGTGAAAACATATTTTCATCTTAATATATGTTCATTCTCTCAGTCCAATTCTATCCATGATTACTCAGAAGTACAATTTACTGTGTTTAACAGGGCTTACTCCCAAGTAAATGTGGATACTTACTGAAGCCTGTTTAATTGGAATTAAGCCTCACTGAATTCAGTGGGGTTTACATCTGAGTAGACAGTAGACATATAGACGATTGCGCTGAGAGTCTTGGGTTCTTTTCCACTAATGCAGATATCTAACAACGGCCATTCAACAACTGATCTTCAGAAATAATTTCTTGTGCACAGCCTTTAACTCAAAACCCACTAATGGGTTTAATGATAGTTTTACAGTATTGAACAGTTTCATTAAGAATACATTGGTAAAGCCATTTGGAGGCTTGGTTTATTTGATGATGTCTTTTTAATATATTTTCTTTCCTCTCAGATAATATTAGAATAGTCCGGTAATAGGGCAGGATAAACCTCCAGTCATTCTGGCAATTGTTTAGATGTGAAAATACGAACAGGCAGAACTTATGTCATGTAAGTAGCACACATGGGAAAAGCTACACTAGTCAAAATTCTCCCTCTAACCAAATCTTTAAAAGCCTATACAGACCTACATTTCCCTCCTTCCAACATTTAACAGATGAAAACAGGAACCTGTTTGTACCATTCCCATTCTCACATGGACGATCACTTCCCAAATCCTTTTTGCCCCCTAACAAAAGGTATCGGCAGACTTCAACGAACTTTGGAATCCACTTTTCTTTTTTTTTTACTAGAACCAGGTGCAAAATAACTTGTGAGGATGGAGCCAATTATGTTGGCTCAGGGACAGAGCCCACACCACATGAAGCATATACTGATATGACCTGCATAGACAAGTACCAACCAATATCTGAGAAATCAGACAACAAAATCAAACCCCAGCAAAGTCTATGGCACGGATGTGGAATGTGTGGCCCTGCAGAGGTTGAATTTCAACTCCCAACATCCCACACCATTGGCTATGCTGGCCAGGTTCATCAGCATCTGCCACACATTCCCCACACCAGTCTATGAGGAAAAAAACCTGACAATTCTTGTTAAATGCTACTCACTTAACAAACTTTAACTCCTATCAAAATAATCAATTTTGTATTCTTTCTATCTCAAAATTGGCATGGACCATTCCCAAATGCACTTCTCCTTCAGTGCCAAGTTTCAAAACGATCTGTTGAGCCATTTTTAAAGTATTAGTTGTAGCACCTACTTCACTCCTTTTCCGGTTTCTGATTATAATGCTGGAATGCACTTAATCTGTCTCACCCTTAACACAGGGCTGCAACTGTGGCCCTATATTATCTGAATTGTTACAGATCAGGGATTCTAATAATGTGATTTAGAAGGGCAAAGGCTGTGGTTGTTGCTGCCAAGAAACTCTTGCCGATCTACTGTAAACCATGCAGAGATCTACCAATACATCCTGATCTACTTTCTGCCCACTTCTGGCTTACAATGTTCTGCAAGTTCTACTCCACTGGCAATAGTCATCCTGTACAATTCTCAAAGCCAAGAAACTGTTTAGAAGTCTGCCTATGGGTGTGTTTGGGTAGGTGTTATTTGATTAAAATCAGAGTTCTAAATTGCAAGGGGAAACTCCATGAGTAGAAAAGGTTCCCTCTGCTGTAGAAGTTATACTAGAACATAGAGAAGTTGCAACAAACGCTGTAGGTTTAATTCTATTTTAACTTTTGTTAACTTTTGTTATTTATATGTTTTAATTGTATGTTTTAACTTTGTGAACTGCTTTGAGTCCCAGCTCTGGGAAAAAGGCAGGATATACAGTAAATAAATAAATAAATAAATAAATAAATAAATAATAACAACAACCACAACACACACCTGATGATGGGGCAGGACTAAAGGAGCAGCCCTCTTGACGTTTTCAATATGTGCTTCCCCCTTCATGGCTATAACACATCTTTAATAAGGCATCTCCCAAAAGGCAAAATTAAGGACAAAATAAGTCAGTGATATCACAGGGTCAGGTAACAAAAAATAGGGTCCGTCCCTGAAAAATGGGGGAAATGGAAGTTTCGGCAAACATATGGCCCAGGACAGAGATGGCCTACAAATGTACCACAGGCATCATAGTGGTTTTCACTTCCTGTTCAAGGGAAGTCTCAAGAAGTAAGTTTCTGGCAGAGGAGGTGTTGACAAAAATATATAGATGCCCTAGTCTAAACCAAACAAGGATGATAAACAAATTCTTGGAGGAGGAGGCCATAAACAAATCCTTGGAGGAGGTGTACATAGGTGAACTGCCTTGGCGGCAGTTCACCTATGTACACCAGTTGCTTGGGAACATGGGTAGGAGAGTCATGTTGCACTCATGTCCTGCTAGTAGATTTCCATGGACAGCTGGTTGGCCATTGTGTGAATACAATGCTGGTCTAAATGGACCCTAGGTCTGATCCAGCATGGCTATTCTTATGGTCTTTGTTATTAAACAGTCATTATCTTCACAGAGAACTTTTTACCTTCTACTTCAATACACAACATATCCGAGACAGTTTTACTGGATTGGATATTAATTTTAAATACTTGCAAAAAAGGAACACATTTTCCCCTCCTTTTTTTTAAATCTACCGCTTCTTAGCTATTATACAATGTTTTTATTTCCTCCTATCCTGTCACTTGTCTTCAAAGAGGGCAGCTGCTTGATTTATGGGATTTTGTTTTTTAAAAATTATGTTATGTGCAGTGTTTCTGTGAACGAGCAGTCCATGATAATCTCATTAAATCCTTTCTAACACTTCCCAGCTCATACAGGATTTTCCTCAGCCTGGGTGAACACGGTCTATATAAGTTGCTTAAACAATTTGCTAGGAAAAGAGAGTTTTTTTTAAAAACTTGACTGACACAGTGTGATGAAAATAGGACTTATTAGAAAGTGCGAAGCTAAAAGAAACAGTGATGCAAATACAGTTTTCGCCAACCCTAGCTATATATCAAGCAGTAAAAAAATCTGAAAAAAGTTTCTTTTCAATCAGGATACATTCTCAAGATAACTCAACATGGATTAGTTCCCCCTTTAATGCATTTGCCCTTTTGTCTACATTCTGCATAGTCACAATGGTTAAATGGAATGATTATTCCCTTCTCTACTCTTTCAAGCGGAGGGAGAAGCTGTGAGTGATTAGAAGAAAACTCTAAATTGGAAGTTATTCTGGAGTACTTATCGTGCAATCCTATGAATATTTACTATGAATAAATCCCAATGTGTTCAATGAGATTATGCCCATCTAAGTGTGTTTAGGATTGTAATTCAAAATTATAACTGTTATGCTTTTCACATAGAAGAAAAACATACAGCAAATGAAGATATGCCTTTTATTAATCGTCATAAAGCTAGAAGAGCATTTATTTATTTATAAAAATAATCTTCACCTGGCATTGAAAAGACCCCAGCATGGGTACTAGGAAAGCCTCTCTGAAGAGAGTATTCCATAACTTGGGTGCCACCACAATTTATTTATTTATTTATTTATTGCATTTTTATACCACCCCATAGCCGAAGCTCTCTGGGCGGTTCACAAAAATTAAAACCATGAAATAATTTTAAAAATATAAAACAAGCCACAATCTAAAAACACAAAATAACATACAATATAAAAACACAACCAGAATAAAACCAAGCGGCAGGAATTAATACAGATTAAAATACAAATTTAAAACAGCAAGGATTAAAATTGAGTTAATTTAACTGTTAAAATACTGGGAGAATAAAAAGGTCTTCACCTGGCAACGAAAAGAGTACAAAGTAGGCACCAGGCGAACCTCTCTGGGGAGCTCATTCCACAGCCGGGGTGCCACAGCGGAGAAAGCCCTCCTCCTAGTGGCCACCTGCCTCACTTCCTTGGCAGGGGCTCATGGAGAAGTACCCCTGTAGATGATCTTAGGATCCGGGCAGGTACATATGGGAGGAGGCGTTCCTGTAGATAACCTGGCCCCAAGCCATTTAGGGCTTTAAATGTTAGTACCAGTACTTTGAATTGGGCCCGGACCTGGATTGGCAGCCAGTGAAGTTGGAAAAGGACTGGCGTAATATGGTCTCGTTGGCCAGTCCCCGTTAATAATCTGGATGCCCTGTTTTGTACCAGCTGAAGTTTCCGGACCATTTTCAAAGGAAGCCCCACGTATAACGCATTGCAATAATCCAAACGAGAGGTTATGAGAGCATGGATAACTGTAGCTAGGCTATCTCTTTCCAGATAAGGGCGCAGTTGGTATATCAGCCTAAGATGGTAACAGGTGCTCTTTGCCACCGAGTTCACCTGTGCCTAAAGTGACAGTTCTGGATCCAAGAGCACCCCCAAACTATGGACCCGATCCTTTAGGGGGAGTGCAACCCCCTCCAGAACAGGGTGAACATCACCTCGCCGGACAGACGAACCACCCGCTAACAGTACCTCCGTCTTGTCTGGATTGAGTCTCAGTTTGTTAGCCCTCATCCAGTCCATTACCGTGCCCAGGCACTGATTCAGAACAGCCACTGCCTCACCTGGGTTTGATGAAAAGGAGAGGTGGAGCTGGGTGTCATCCGCATATTGATGACATCTCAGCCCACATCTCCGGGTAACCTCTCCCAGCGGCTTCATGTATATGTTAAACAGCATAGGGGAGAAAATAGAGCCCTGTGGAACCCCATGGCTTAAATGCCACGGCACAGGGCAATAATCCCCCAGCACCACCTTCTGAAAACGGCCATCTAAGTAGGAGCGGAACCACTGCAGCACTGTGCCTCCAACTCCCAGCCCAGACAACCTATCCAGAATGGTCAATGGTATCGAAAGCCGCTGAGAGGTCCAAGAGAACCAACAGGGTCTCACTCCCCCTGTCCCTCTCTTGGCAAAGGACATCCCAAAGGGCAACCAAGTCAGTTTATGTTCCAAAGCCAGGCCTGAAACCCAATTGACAAGGATCTAGATAATCCGTTTCATTCAAGAGTGTCTGGAGTTGTCCTGCAACCACCCGCTCAAGCCCCTTGCCCAGGAAAGGGATGTTCACCACCAGCCTATAGTTGTTAGCATATTCCGGGTCCAGGTTAGGCTTTTTCAGGAGTGGTCTGATTACCGCCTCTTTTAATGAGGCCGGCACCACTCCCTCTCTCAAGGAGGCATTTACAACCTCCCGGACCCAGCCGGCGGTCCCATCCTTATTTGATGTAATTAGCAACGACGGGCAAGGGCACAAGTGGTCGACCAGACTTGGCCAAGCACCTTGTCCGCATCCTCAGGCCTCAGTAACTCAAACACATCCAATAAAACTGGACCAGACGGTGCTCTGAACGCCTCTACTAGCGGAGCTGCATTAAGCGTGGTGTCCAATTCAAGACGAATCTGAGCGACTATCTTCAAAGTGCTGTGCAAACTCATCACAGCGTGCTACCGAGGGTTCCACCATCTCTCGCCCTGGCCCAGAGTGTAGCAGGCCACGAACCACCCGGAAAAGCTCCGCCGGACGACACTGTGAAGATGCAATGCTGGTGGAGAAGAACTGTCTCTTCGCCACCCTCACCGCCACAGAGTAGGTTCGATAAAGAGCTCTAGCCCATGTCCGATCAGACTCAGCACGAGTTTTCCTCCACCTGCGTTCTAGCCGTCTCCCCTTTTGCTTCATTGCCCTCAGCTTAGGTGTAAACCAAGGAGCTGGCCGAGCTCTGCTCAGAGGGAGAGGGCGCTTGGGGGCAATCGTGTTAACCGCCTGGGTCATCTCTGCATTCCACAGAGCGACCTGGGCTTCGACAGAAGCACCGGCCATATCAGCAGGAAAATCCCCCAGAGCCTTCTTGAATCCATTGGAGTCCATTAGCCTCCGGGGGCTAATGTGTTTTATCCTGCTTGTGTAGATAGGCTCATAGTCATATGAACCAGTCCCAGTTAGTAATCTCACAGCCTGATCTTGGACCAACTGATGTTTCTGGACTATTTTCAAATGCAGCCCTACATATAACACACTGCAGTAATCTAGGGGTAGCCAACCCAGTACTCTCTAGATGTTTTGTACTACAACTCCCATAATCCCTGACCATTGGCCATACTGATGAAGCTGATGGGAATTGTAGTCCCGCAGGAAATTACCAGAGCATGGATAATTGTAGCAAGAGCCCTGTGAAAACCCATAGCAGTCCAGAGGCAGGGGAAGAATCCTCTAGCACCACCTTCTGGAATCAACTATCCACATAGGAGCAGAAGCACTGTAATGCAGTGCTGCCAATTTCCAAATCAGACAATTCATTTAAGGTGCAATCCTATGCATGTTTAGGCTGAAAAAAGTCTTACAACACCCAGCATTCCCCAGCCAGCCATACTGACTAGGGAATGCTTGGAAATGTAGATTTTTTTCCTGACTAAACATTGGATTGGGCCCTTAGAAAGATACCATGGTTCTTTTCCCAAACCCAGGCATGAAGCCCAATGGATCTAGAAAATCTATTTCATTCAGGAATGACTAGAATTGGCCAGCAACTAACCGATTAAACACCTTGCCCATGTGCTTGTTTGTATGTTTAAATCATTAAGCAAAGTGTGATGTGAATATCCCTCCTCCATAAATATTAAATGTACACAGCTTGTTAAACCATGCATAGGAGGCAGGCCAACTTGTACTGGAAAAATAAATAGATAAATGGCTATACTCAGTAATTAAGAAGGCAAATATGTGCAGAATATACTTTTGGCAGCTGCAAGTATACAATCTGCTTCTGCTTATAATATGTATACAAATTCAAAATATGAACTCAAGTCAAAATAAGGTTCAGTAAAGCCCTGTGTCCTGTTATGTCCCAAAGTGGTTTTGGATTAGTTGAATGTTCGGATTGTAAGGATCCATGCATTTAAGAGAGGTAGATTTAGTCCAGTCTTCTCCTACCTGGTGCCCTTCAATGATGGGAGTTGCAAGCCAACACATCTGGACGGCACCAGGTAGGGAAAGGCTGATTTAGCTTCTGTTTGCTGAACTGGGAGTGAGGGTATTCCTTGACACGTCACCTTTTAACAGCTCCACCAGAGACCAGCAGAATGTCCGTAGAATCAGCCATTTTGCCTACCCTGCTTCACTTCCTGCTGGACAAAGCTGAACATCAGTTCTGCTTCATGGCAGGTAAGAGAGGAGGGTGCATGAACAACCAGGGTGAGAAACCCTGTTCCCAGAGTACATACCCCCTCCAACATTTCACAAATGAAAACAGAGCCAGTCCTGGGTACTTGTGTCTTCTTCACACTTCAAGGAATACTGCCTAAGACCAACTTCCCTTTTCTCTCACTTTCTGTGGGCTGCATTCATTTATTGCTTATTCTTCAATAGCATTTCTAGCTTGGGCTTCTGAAGCAGAGTGTGATGGAATTCTGTTAAGATGTTTTCAATTCATATTTAATATAATACTTAAGGCGCAATCCTATTCATGATTAAAGACAAAAAAAGTATTAAGTTTGCCTCCCCATCCCGCCCTGCATGTTCACTAGATGGGCTTTTTTGCATGTCTAGCAACTGAGTTTCAGAATGGGAGGGGGAGGAGGCAGGATGGACCCCCAGATAGCTCGTATCCTGGCCTCTTCAATCTCTTCCTCTCTCCACCCAAACACTCCCTTCTCCCCTTTCCTAAGGTCACTTTTTCGACCTCAGGGGCCAGTTGGATGTGAGGGGGAGGGGGTTGGATCTCCAATTCACCCTCTGAGGTCGGACCACTGTCTCTGACTTCAGATTGGAGAATCCAGAGTATCCTATGGCCCATCGGACGCTATCTTGGGGGCCATAGGATTGTTCCCATAGTCACCAATTCAACTAATTCTGTTTATACAACAGCTATAACTCAAAACACATTCAACTGAGGCCAAATTAGATGCGGAGGGAGGGTCATGTGCATTTTCTCCATGTGTATGCCCCACTTGAGACAAAATAGGGCAATCTTGATTTTGTAGGCTACAGGGCTTCTCCCCAACCCTGCCAGCTGCCATTACCCCTCCTCTTCAATGCCACTACAAAGATGCTACCTTATTGAGTAGCACCATTCCTAATGGGCTTCTCGAGAGGGGGGGATAACATTTCCTACCCACCCCATTACTGGCAGCTGTCATTCGATGACAGCTGAAAGAGCCATTCAATGATCCAGCTTTGGTTGGATCATATTTTTAATTTCTTACTTATAAGAAGAGAACTTGAGCTTATTTAAAATATCCATGGACACACCATTCACTTAATGAGGCTCTAAATTACTCACATTTTAATTTTAGTTATGAATATCTTTTAAAAAGGCGCTCACATCTTTATGATGAAAACTGAAATTAGCTGCTGGGCATTTGGAAGGTGATGAGTGTCCACACGAGACCTTGAGGAAACTCTGGAACAGATCATTTTAATGCAGTAGTTTGCAAAGTATTTCCTAAACCATTTCACAGATGAAAATAAGTATACAATTCTGACATTCCAGCTGCATGGTGTGACAAGAGAAATGTTGGGGCCAACACAATCCAGACTCAAATGCGCCACAATCAGAAAACAGGAACTAGAAATGCATGCCATCAATGGGCTCCAAGTCACAAAAGCAGTGAAGCAAGCAAAACACTATACAGCAAATCAAATTCATATGGCACCCAAATATGCTCTTTATTGCATGTATGCTATTTAGAGAGCATTGGCCCCATTTTACAGAGGAAGGAGACTGAGGCACACAATATGTGACTTTTAGAAAGACAGTTATTGAATCCATGACAGGGAATTTTTGAGCAGAATAAAAATGAGATCTTAATAAGCAAAGTACTTCTGAGATATGCTGACTGCTATTACCTCACCGTGAGCAACCCAACCTCTCTGTCTGCATAGAGTGGCAACTAAGGGCGAGTGTGTACCTGAGGGTATGCAGACTCCCTCACCCCTAGAATTAAGAAGCAGGGTTTACTGAGTGATGGCATGACTCCCACACAAATTAAAACTAGCACTGCTCTCTTAAGGAAGAGAGCACTGAACTGACGGCTGCCACCAGCAAACTAGTCATTCCATGCCATACAGGTAATATTTGAAGTGAAGTACTTCTTTTGCCTAATGTAGTTACTTCCCACACTAGCTTCACCAGACCAAGAAAATGTTGATGTGGGGAAGAAACCACATTGTTGGCCCAAATGTGATCCATTTCTCTTCAGGCCTTACTGGACTAAGATGGGAAGCAGCCACATGACAGTAGTTCATACATCATTCAGGTAATATATAGACTAGACCGACTGCTCTATAAAAATAAATTGTTGGCTCGAGAAACTTTTTTAAAAAAAATGCAACATCTTTCAAACACCCTTACTAATTCTGAGGGAATGTGGGACAGTCCAAACATCAGGGGCAGGGCTAGAGATTCCTGGAGAATTCAACCTTTACAAATTCCAATATGAATTGGCCTGGCCTGCACTTCCCAGACTAACATGCAGATTGGACTTTAGTTAGTCACCACATTTCACACTTCCTGGATTTCTTTTGATATAGCTCTCAGCTCAATAAACATATAAGTATACGTTAAATAATGCGTATTTTGAGAGAAAATACATTAATGTGAATCAAATATTAATTTGGAGACAGGATGGGACTTACGTGCAAATGCAGCCATGGTTTTACTGAGTACCTCATTAAGCACTGCCAGTCATGGGGGCTTTACCCCTAAACAACCCAGAGTTTCGGGTTCGCACATCACAACAACACCCAAGTATGGGATATTCCTAGGTTCTTTAGCAGTTGAGCAGGCAAGAGCCAGCATGTCTGCTTGTTCTCATGTGCTTACAAACAACCAATGATTTGTTAACCACGAGTTGTTTTATTGTGCTAACCAGGTTAGTGGAACTGACTTCCAATCTGAATTTGTAATTTATGTGTGAGAATTCTACCCCACTCATATGGACATGCTGAGATTACATTACCGTACGTGACAAGATACCCAACAAAGCAGGGAGATTTTTGTTGGTATTATTACATTTTCTAAGCTTCTAACATTTATACGCCACCCTTCAGTTTGGCAGCTTCTCAGAGCATCTCGGTAGAAACATCATAAAATAATTTCAAAATAAAACTCAAACAATAATATAAAATGGCACCCCAGCGCATTAAAACAATTCAGTTTCGAAATATATACCCCACAAACTAATCACAACAACCTTATAATTCAGGGTAATATTATTGTCCCCATTTGCAGATGGGGTTTTGTTTAGAGGTAGCAGGTTGCCCAGGGATAGCTTTTGAATTCATGGCTGAAATGAGGTTTGAATTAATTATTTATTTATTACATTTATATCCCACCTTTTTCCTCCAAGGAACCCAAGGTAGCATACATAATCCTCCTCCTCCTCTCCATTTTATCCTCACAACAACAACCCTGTGAGTAGGTTGGGCTGAGAGTCGGTGACTGGCCCAAAGTCACCCGGTGGGCTTCCATGGCTGAGTGGGAACTAGAACCCAGATCTTCCAACTCCCAGTCCAACACACTAACCACTACACCACACTGGCTCTATTACAGGCTCATCACTGCCATAGAGGTTGCAATCTTATGGACTCTGAGCAGGCAGTACCCCCACTGAATATAGTGGGACTGACTTCTTGGGTAAACATGCATTGGATTGCACTGTCTGGCACTACAGGTCTATATGGTAGTTTTAAAGTACTCGCTGTCCCCATCTCTCAAAGTGGGATTTGGAAGTGTTCAGAGTCTGAAGGAAAATCTTCATTCAACTTTCATTCATGAAGGAGCCCAACTAGAACATACTTGGAAAGCTGAGCACAGATTTTAAAGCAAAAGCTCACTATTCAAAACCACAAGAGCCCCTATACATTTAGGTGTCAGGGTATTTTGTCCTCCTAATTCAAATTGTTCCCAACAGTGTGAAAAATAAATACCATCACTGCTACAGGCAACATGCAGATGAACAGCTCAGGTTCGAGGGTTCACTGCACATTACTGTCCATGAATACCCACAGACAGTTTTCACAGTATAATGAACGATACAGCAACTCAGGCAGGCAATAGACACAATACATGAACATAAAGCCTCTAACTTTAAAGCAAGGCATACTTAACGAAGAACTTGTCATCTAGCAAGCAGCACGGCTTTTTGAGATTTCAGAGATTTAATTAGCAAATGCTTTGTTCTGTTTTGGAAATACATGGCAACATGTTCTGTGAGATAATAAAAATAGCTAGATTGTGCATATTTATTTGCCTATCAATTAGCACTGAGTTTGCTCATCAAAATTTGTGTGGGAAATACAATGGGATATAACCTTTCACTTGGCATTTCTTTAACTATTCTTTACATATCTCTTTACATGTTTTCCTTTTCTCCCTTGCAAATTCTGGTAAAAAATAGTAAGCTTGTTCTGGGGCTGTGTTCTTAAAGTTTCACCTAGAGTTGTGTCCTGGAAGACAGTAAATACCCAGGGCAGGTACTGGAGCATTGATGTCATGTGATTCTGGCAACTCAGACCAGGTGTGTTTTTCTATGGGATGAGGTTATTCCAAAGACTGATGCCAACTGATAATTCCAAAGAGTCACCAAGGGTAGCCCCACATCCAGTATATTGCAGCAGAATAAGCTCACACGATGAAAGTATGACTGATACACACATCTGTTAACTCAAACTCCTTGTTCTTCCATTTAATGCTCCTCAGTGATTTGCCCTTATATCAACCTCAGCCTGCCTGTTCCTTGCTCTTTTAAGCACTACCTATTGTCTCTGCTTCCCACTATGCCTGGAATTGTCTCCCAGAATTATGAATTCCTACACCACTTCTTTGTTTTTGTTTTTCATCTTCCACCTTTTCATCTTTTCTTGATAGGTTCCTAGAGTATGAAGAATATTTCAAGATGTCTAACCTGAGGGAACATTTCAGTCTCCATTAAATCTTGAAATTGGTTATGCAAATAATGTCCTCAATAAAAATTTTAATTTCTCTTCTCTAGTGTTCCAGACTGCCGATTCTTACATGCTTCAGATTAACTGAGTAACAGGTAAGGAAATGAAAGACACTGGCTAGCTAACTATTTTCAGTTCTTGGAATGAGGAAAGATACTAATATGGACAGAAGATCAATAATTTACCATAATTAAAAGACAATTTTATTGTCAGTCTGCATGCATAGATCTGGAAAGAAAGTCTGCTGTATTTCCATGGTACATAGGAACAAGCCTCCTTTTACCAAATCAAACCATTGGCTTATCTATAATTTGTATTGTCTAGACTAGCCTTCCCCTGTGTCCTCCAGATGTGTTGGACTACAAGTCCCATCATCCCCACACAACAGCTTCAGACAGGAGTTTTGTTGCGCTCTACTTGGTGATGTCAAGGATTGACCTGGGATCTTTTTGTGCAAAGCATGCGCTTTACTACAAAGCTATGGCTAAAGATTCAGCCATAACCTTCCATGTATAGATATTGTATGAGCCTGGTATATTTAAACAGATTCTCTTTAAAGCTTCTTCAGCATTATAAAAGGAACTCGACACATCATCAGGGGTATGCCTCGCCCTACCATCATATCCAGTACACCATGAAATTCCTCTTGAATGAAGGCTGCCCCATTGCCATAGTCTCTTCATTGTTATCTAATTTTCTGTGCATGTAGTCCCATTCATTTAATTCAGATATCTTCTATATACATAGTAGCAAGAAGGTACCGAAATGAACTAACACTGCAATCCTTATAAGGGCTATGTCAAACTGCATACATTTATTGTTGTGGACTTGCATATAATAACCCCTTCAATAACCCACCAATGCAAGGCAACGATGATGTATTATGGGGTTGAGAAAGAAGAGTTAGCATTTCCTTGAAGAGATCAAATAGTAGCTGCTCCACTTGGCCAGTGAAGATAGAAAGCAAACAACGGGCTACTTCAGAAGAGAAAGAATTGCCTACAGAAGAAAGACAGGCAGAACAACAGAGCGTGAGAAAAGGCCAGAAGGCTTGCTTTACTGCGGGGATGAAAAAGGCAAGCAGAGACTGGTAGCCAAGGGGGATCAGTCACTGCTGCCAAAGTGAATGTTGCAGCCTCTGGAGCATCTGTATGCTACTGCTAGCTGCGACCTCAAAGACAGACACTCAAAGTCACTATTGGAAAAGAGCAGGTCAGCAGCTCCTTTATTTCATTAACACTAGCTTCATTTTCTCCCCATAGTAACTACTTTGTTTCTTTGAACTGTATGTGGCTCAATCCACAAAAGATTATGCCACAATAAATTTGTTAATCTTTGTTAAGGAACCTTCGTTGTTCTTGGAAATTACTTATTTACTGGGTGCAAATGACCATACTATGAAAGGGAGGAGAATCTGGAATCTGTTCATACTGACTGGTACATATCAATATGGACCAGTCAATATGAAATAGCTGACAATCTCACTTGGCCACCTGGAGATTGAATATGGAGGGAGGTGGTGTGTGCATGTTGTTGAGTGCACACTAGTTTCAGGGAAGCGCAGAAATGTGGTGTGGGCACAGCATTTGGCTTCCCAATGATCACAGGTTACATGTGTGTGTTAAAAGCACATTTCTAGCCCATGTCATAGCAAAGACACATAAGTTTGAAAGTATGTTGGCAATGCCTGCCAAAATCTCAGAAGGTCACAATAGTGCTAGATATCTGGTTGACAGGGGTTGGGTTTCAGTGCCATGCATAGTTCATTGCCTATTTTTAGTACTAGCAACATTGGAGCAAAATATAAAGTTGTAATAGATTGAAAAGTGCAAATTCTGTTCAAAATGCATTAACTGCTATCCCTGGGAACAGGAAGACATTTAAACAAGGCTTTAACGGAGCCTTTTCCCCACCCACTCACATGTTCACCTGACTTCCTTCTGCAATATTGGAAGGGCACTATCAGGACATCCCATATGAGGACAACTCGTGCCCCTGTGGTGATGAAACAGTTGAATCGTTAGGGCATGTTTTTTTTTAATGTAGCCTCCTCAGGGATAGGCGAAACAGATTTCTGGGCCTTTTTATGAGAAAATGCCCTGGAAGGAAACCCAAACAGTATTTGGAATACTTTCTGGCAGGTACAAACAAGTTAACAACAGAATCAGTGGCTAAGTTCCTCTCCTCCGTACAAAGGTCTCGTAAAACAATTTTTTCACCCAAGTTGTAACTTTTATTCCAAGTTGTTGTTCTTAATTTTTAGTATCAGGTGTTTTAACTATGTTCAAATATTTTAAATATGTGTACTTTTAAACCATTTTTTTAGCTTGTTGTATAATGAATTAATGATTGTGTTTTTATGGTTCTAACAATGACTGCCATTGTTTTTATTGGGTCTGTGACCACATAATAAAATGATTGATTGTTACACCTTGCTACTGTTTTTGCAAAGGTAGGAGGTTACTGAATGAGAACAGCAGCACACCTGAGACTTCTTCCAAAACTCTACTATCTATTACTACAATTCACTTGAAAAACCTATGTGATCACGCATTCAAGGCCTCATTGCAAAAGTGAAAATACTTCTTCCAGTTCACTCATATAGCTACGGCCTTCAGGCTTTTAACAAGACAAAACACAACAGCTCTCTCTCTCTCCTGGGACTAGGAGCTCTGAGAAAAGGAGCATCAGAAAATTACACTTTCAAGGACTCCTTGAGCCTGGCTTGCTGCCAAAGGAGTATCAAGCACAGATACCAGGACACAGGGGCAAGAGAAAAAACACCTTCCTCCTCTTCATCTCTCGGGCTGCAAGTGGGTTGGCAGGCAGGTGGGAGGAGGGTTAGAGCCAAGCACAGCAGACGTTCGAGGCTAACAGCTAGTTGCAAGGGAAGAGAGTTTCAACTACTGGACAGTATAGAAATGAAATAATTTTTTTTTTAAAAAAAGGGAAGAATCTGACCCTGCTGTTCTTTCAGTGATGACAATAGGGATGCAGCACAGTCTAATATAGTTTGTAATTCAGAATAATTTTGGGGAATTCCGCAGTTTACCAAGTCCAATATGATCCAAATTGGAGAGTAGCACATTTATTTATTTATTTATAATATTCATATACCACTTGACATCTAAAAGATTTCACAGTCATAACAACAAATAGAATAAAAGAATAAAAATATATATTAAAATTATTATTTTTAAAAGAAAGAAGTTCGGATAAAACCCTAGTTCTGGTAAAACCCTAGCTGGTCAATCAAGGAAAGCTTCCTGAAACGTTTTCAGGAGGTGCCAGAAGAAATACAACGGTGCCAACTGGACCTCCAAAGGCAGGGAATTCCATAGGAAGGGGGTAACCACACCGAAGGCTCAAACCAGACCATAGGTCTATGTGGAAACAACAGGAACATGCCCTCAGATGACCTCAGATACAGGCAGGTTGGCAAGAAAGAAGGTGCTCTCTCAGGTATCCTGGTCCCAAGTTGCTTAGGGCTTTGTACACTAGTACTAGAAACCTCAACCTGGCCCAGCAGCAAATAGGCAGCCAGTGCAGTTCCCTCAGCGAAGGAAGGTAACATGGAAAGAGTCTTGTATCTGAGCTCACCAAAAGCCAAACACATCCAGTAAAGGCTACTTCATACATTACAATTGTGAGTGTACACTTAGGGTGATAAACTTTAAAATGTAACTCGTAAATGGAGCAAACACATGTATCCAGATACAATTGTCAGGGAACTGAAACTGGATGCACTGAATGTACATCCAGTGGCAAATCCATGTTTGTCTCTCTGCAACGTGTTACATAGCTTGAAGCCTCTTCAGTAAACAGTTTGCCCATTTAGCACTAGTGTATGCTACCCAGTATCCCAGCTCTAGCACCTTTGCAGCATCTGTATTCAGTGAATCCATATGCTGAATTCACATTATCACAAGAAGAATCTAAAATGGAAGAGAGAAGGAGGTCAGATGAGGAAATTTAAATCCAATCACTAATCCAGTCACTAATCCTTTGAGGAC
The DNA here is from genome assembly GCA_029215795.1 of Anniella stebbinsi. NCBI lineage: Eukaryota > Metazoa > Chordata > Lepidosauria > Squamata > Anniellidae > Anniella > Anniella stebbinsi. The sequence continues at coordinate 210,553,462 of JARDYH010000004.1, forward strand.
TGCATCTTTTGCCAGTGCTAATTTGGAGGATATCCTCCCGGTGATACATCTGAGACAGGAAGGTGAATAAAAGGTCAGGAATGCTGTGCCTTGATTCTGTAGAATAGTTTTGCCAGCTGAATATCTTCCAAAGATTTATAGGATGAGGAGTTCTCAATAGCTGGTATGCTGCTAGAACCACCACTGGAAGTGCTTGACTGCTCTTTACAATCTTTCTCTGTTAGGTTGGTGCCAAATCTGATTTGTAGATCCAACAGGATTCCCAAGCAACACAGGGGGATTATTATTAAAGGGACAGAGCAGCTGGTTCTGGAATATGGAGTACAAAATGTCCTTATTTTATCCAGATTTCTCCTCATAATCCCTCTACATTCTGTAAGAGAAGGTGCCATTCCAGTTACATAATGTGGGAAGAGGGAACCAATGCAAATGGGAGGGAGGCAGGGGAGGGTAACTACAAGAACAAAAATGGCTTCCTCCCACCCCATGCCAACGATAAAACAAAGTCAAGCACCATCAACATTGCGGAAGGTCCAGATTTGTAAGGGATATTGTTATGTCACCGTTAGTTGTCTGCAGTTTTCCTGTTATAAGAAAATCCACAGTAGTTTATTCTGAAATAATAAATAAACCAAGGATATTGTCATATCAGAAGTTATTGAAACATGCAGACTTGCAAAAATATGGAAAGTGCTTGAATCTGAGAGCAACATCTCAAATTCTAGGCCAAAGGTGCCCTTTTCTTTTCCCCACAAAAGGCCAACGTCTATTTGTCCTGGAACTCAGCACAAAAGGTTGGGTGGGGAAATACAACACTATGGAGCGTTCTTTCTCCTCCCAAAAACATTCACAGAAGCAGGCTGCACGTAACAACATTTAAAGCTCCCTATTTTTAAAAACACACCATAACAGATTCTGACTATTCGGCTTAATAAGATGAATTTGCTAAGCGGAAAATAATCCATATATAAGTGGTTTATAGGGGAGCAGAATACGGTTGGACTGTATTTTTTTTTTTTTTACATTTATTATGTAAAAATAATATTTAACGTATCAATAAATAAGAATCAATTTAGTAAATATGCAAAAGCAGGAGGGAAAACACAGAGGTAGTTCTGTATGTTACATTACACCAGATAATACACACCCATTATGAGTTTGTATTACGAGTTTATATTATTATTTGTGATCTTGCTTGTACAAGAAAGTTTAAATATGTTAATTTTTAGGCTGTAATCCCATACACACTTACCTGGGAATAAGCCTTATTGAAAATTATTAGACTTCTCAGTAGACACGTAAGGGACTGCACTGTCAGACACTCAATGGAAATTAGGATGGGCCAGAGTTCTGACACAGTATACATCAGCTCCCTAAATTCCTGTTCATTCCAAATTAATACGGTTGTATCCTTTCTATCCATTTGGGCAGCTTACTTGAAAAGACTCACTTGAAGAATTTCCATTGATGCATTTAGAGACAAATTTCTAAAATAAATCATTTATATTTGAGAAAGGTTAATGAGTGACTCTGCTTATTAAGATTTTCTAGACAGAAACAGAATGTTTCAGTGCATTAGGCTGTGACAATTCCAGGACGGGCCCTTAACCAGTGAACCCCTAATGGCACAAAAACAACCGCAATAACCTGTCAAAGTTCATGAGCCCTTATTACACATTTCTTTTAATTAAACAAAGAGATTATACAGACTCTGCTGACAAGGATTATCAAAACAGAATGGCACCACCTGCCCCTTGCAACCCCACTAATTAGTACAGAATCTGAGGTGCCAATTAACACAGAAAACAAGGAAGGGTCAATAAACACAGTTCAAGGCCAGCCGTTTCATGCAGAGCACAACATGCATTTGCTGCATTACTTGGCATGGAGGAGGGTGTTATACAAAGGTTTCAGTCTGCATAAGTGTTAAAATTATCTTCCGAGGCATAATATATTTCCTTATTACCCTTATTACCCTTATCTCTTCGATTTTTCCTCTCATAGTTTTGGATCCAATACAAATTTTGAGTGATCCGGATTAAAAAAAATAAATCAAATTACTTTTAATGAGAAGTTCAAACATGAAATATTTGAAAGTCTTTTCAATTGACATATGACATACAAACGATTTGCACAAAATTCACAGTGTATGTTTAAAGTAAAATATTAAGTGCATTCAGTCTGATGATTCACACAACACAACAACCCACCAACACTTCATTTACCCGTGTCGTTCCAGGCACCAATTTTGCATTGCACCCATGAGTGTCTACCTTGACGTGGCTTGTTGTGCCAAGCACATCCAGGTGGCAGGGGTTGCTTGAGGATTACAAAACCCTCCAATAAACCATGGCTTGTTTTAGGATTATTTGAAGGTTGTCTAACCCTCAAACAACCCCTTCTGTCTGGGTTTGCATGACACAAGAACCCACAGCAAGCCATGTGCCCACAGGCACCATGCAAAAATGGTACGTGTGGACATTCAGCACACTGCAACATTCCCCGTGGGTAAATTAAGCCTATGTGGGTTGTCATGGCATGCGAATTTGATCCAAGTTGGTAGTTATTTTGGGAGTACAGACAGTGCAATCCTATTAACATTTACTCAGCAATTAGCCCCCCTGTATTCATTGAGATTATTCTTATGTACGTGTGTTTAGGATTGTAACCATAAAACATTCAAAATTACCACTGTTATGTTTGTCACACAGCAGAAATATGTGTGAGCTGGCTCAATATCTTTTACCACGTGTATAAAATGAACTTCAATTAGTTAAGAGAGAGGGAGAATAAAGAGAAAGGAAATGGAAAGATCATTCTCTAGTTTCTCTTCCCCTTCCTGGCCCAATCTTTGGAGATGAAGTGGGTGAACTGACAGAGATTAGCCCTACTAATGGTTCCATACACACTTTCCCCAAGGGAAAAACCAGACATAATTTGGTGTATTACATTTCATAGGTAAATACTCCAATAAGTTTACTTTTCAAGTAGCTCGGTCTGTCCTGCCCCCTTTTTCTCTCTGGGCAGGTCTAGCGGGATTGTTCTTGAAGGGCATGCCAGAGACCAGCATTCTTTTTTTCTGCATCTTATAGAACCATAGAATCATAGAAGAGTCAGAAGGGGCCTGTAAGGCCATTGAGTCCAACCTTCTGCTCAATGCAGGAATCCACCTTAAAGCCTACTTGACAGATGGTTGTCCAGCTGCCTCTTGAATGCCTCTAGTGTGGGAGAGCCCACCACCTCCCTAGGTAATTGGTTCCATTGTTGTACTGCTCTAACAGTCAGGAAGTTTTTCCTGATGTTCAGCCAGAATCTGGCTTCCTGTAACTTGAGCCCATTATTCCACATCCTGCACTCTGGGATGACTGAGAAGAGATCCTGGCCCTCCTCTGTGTGACAACCTTTCAAGTATTTGAAGAGTGCCATCATGACTCCCTTCAACCTTCTCTTATCCAAACTAAACATGCCCAGTTCCTTCAGTCTCTGCTCATAGGGCTTTGTTTCCAGACTCCTAATCATCCTCGTTGTCCTCTTCTGAACCCCCTCCAACTTGTCTGCATCCTTTTTGAAGTGTGGTGTCCAGAACTGGACACAGTACTCAAGATGAGACCTTAAAGACGTTTAAACATGCAGCATTTACCTGCTGTTCTGTCTGCCATTCTGATTATGCAAGTAATCTTTGGAACCTATCCACAATAAGAGAGCCTACTTACGTATTTATTTATTTAAAAGTCAACTGGGGAGAGTTGTATATTTTACTTACTAAATTTATTAAATTCTCCAGCCATTTTACAATTTAAAACTTATTACTACAAATAAAATTGCAATGGAATCAACAATATAAAGCTAATAAACGAACCAGAGCAGCATAAAGTTCAATATCATGTATAAGAGGTAAACCCACATTGCAGGGGCCAAAATAACAAAACACAAAAATACTAAAGTATTTTTTAAAAACTTTAAAAGCCTAGGAGAACAAGGAAGTCTTAGCCTGGCACTGTAGGCAAACCTATCCTGAGGAAAGCATTCCACAGCTGGCACCACAATTCATTGAACATATCCAGGAAGTCCACATGAAATTTAAAAATGAATGACCCTTCAATAGAACTAATCTCTTGCCTCTTTGCTTGGCTAATTATAAGCCTGTGCAGATGTTAATTCTGTATTCAATTTGTGAACACCATTGCCAGGGCCCCACAACCTTCACATGCACAACCCCCACACACTGGTTGAACATGTACATAATGGTCTTTATGCATAGATACAAACTAATAATGAATTGCAAAAGCCACTGTGTACATGTCCAACTAATACATGGAGAACGAAGGTCCAAAGGGGCCATGCATAAAAAATGGGGAAAAAATGGCATAAGGTAATAACCTTACTACTTGCTTTACATTGTCTGAACATAGTCTGAACTGCTGGGTATTCCTTTAACATAACAATATTTCACTGTTTAAGTAGTGTCAGCTCTCTGGCCTCAGAATTTTAAAATGCTGTGTGCATTCTGACAACTGATCTGCATCAGATTTATTAAATACTACTATTCGGCCCTGGAAGTATTTTGAACTCCATCACACCTAATCCCACCTCCCGGTTTGCCTCCACGTTTTTTTACCTCTATACATAAGCATGTTAAGCTTATGATCCCTTTCACCTGAATAGCTGCTCTTTCGCTCCTTCGCTCTTCCACTCCATTCCACCCCGCCCCTTCTCTTTCTCCCTCCAGTCAATTCCGGTCAGATGAGAACTTCAAGCAGACCACCTTTCTGCCGGGCAAAAATGGAATGACCCTTTAGTTTGGCTCTTTGGGGGCATCGAAGGAGTACAATCCTGTCTCTGTAGAGATTCGGGCATTGTATAATATTTAAAAAATGCTTTTGAGCCTGGGATGCAAGGTTTGGGTTTTATATTGAGGCTTGGAGCCGGCTGCTGGGAGAAATTGCTTTTCCCTGCCAGGACCTGATGCTATCCATTCAAGCCAACAGCAAGACTCCCATCACAGCACACACACCCAATTCATTTAAAACTCCACGGAGCATGAAACACATATTAAATCACTTAGGGAAACTAATCCCGACTTTAGCATTCTAGAAAAAAACAGAAAAGGCTGGGGAAGAGGTGGGGTGTCAACAGGACAGGCACAGCGTCATGTGAGTACAAATTCGCACACCAGGCACGGCGAGAGTGCACTAAATTGCTGATGTGGTATTGCTCTTAGTATTCAGGAAAGACACAGCTTTCAGGAATGGAGGCTGGGGTTTAATTGATAAATTTGTTTTCTCTCTTAGGTCAACATATTTGTCTTTACAAATGAGAAATAATAAAACAATTAGGGGAACTGAGCGTTCTCTATGCCCTCTGGTAACTGTAGGACCCATCTAACTCCAGACTGATTTACTCATCAGTATTTCTGCATTCCTCTGATCTACCTATCCAACATACTCTAACCATCATATACTATAAATTTTCTCTCCCTCTTCCCCAGGATTTTATAGGACAATAAAAAGACATTTGTATCTAGTGATTTATTTATTCAGCAGGTCTCTGCATTCAATGTGAACTCAACAGATTCTGATTTAGAAGATTTCCAAACTTAGGTTCAGCGAGAAAGGAGATGTCTAAAAATCTTCTGGAAAGCTGCACTAAAATGCCACCCTATTATGGCCTGAGTTTCAATTGAGATAATTTAAGGATTTCAAATGCATGATTTTTCAACAATATGTAGCTGCTTGTACCCTTGCCTCTCCCTCCCCCCTTTCTCTCCAATTTCCACCTGGACTGCAGAAATTTAGATATTCTCTTTATTCTGTACATGTTTATTTCTTCCCAAGCAGGCTCCCATACAAGTACCAACCTGATACAGTCCTGCTTAGCTTCCTCAAGATTACTGCAATATGTGCCATCAGACCATAGAGACAGGAAGCTCCTTTGGGCAGGGGGCCATATTATTTTCTCATATTACCCTTTACATCAGGGGTGCACAACCTGTGACCCATTTTCTAAGAGATAAAGAAACTGTATTCCCTTATTCTCGTGTGTGTGTGTGTCTGTGCGCACGTGCACACACACATGTATGTGTGTGGCCCCTGGCAGCCCAAGAGACATACGATGCAGCCCTGGGGGCCAAAGGGGTTGTGCACCTCTATTCTACACTGATGGTGAAGGCAACAACACTGGTTTATCACAAGACGTATCAACACTCAGGCCAGAAGGCTTCCACAGTTTAAGTATCAGCTGACCCTGACAGATGGCTACCCAAAGAATTTCAGCATATAGACAAGAGCAATGCCAGCTCTGAGTTTTGAGGACCCTTGAGTAAGACATCCTCAATGAGTCCTTTTCCTCAGTGAGGGTACCTTCTCATAGCCATTGTCACCAGCTATGGTTGCTCCGCCTCCTCTCTGTTATCACTGCAACCACCTGCAGAGAACCAGCACACAAGGCAGCAGCTCATCTTTCGCACCATCGCCTTTGTCTGGGCAGAAATGAAAGGCAGATGAATAAACTGGTTGCAATGGTGAAGAGAGGGAGCATGCCCAGGATCTCTTGTTAGTGGGCCCCTGCTGGAGAGTGGGTCCTCAGCAGGAGCCCAACCATGCCTACTCTTGGTGCCAAAAGCCCCATGTAACAGACACAAGGGCTTTCAACATATGTAACATCCAGGTTGCAGGCAGGAACACAAGAAAATCCTTTTACTCCCCACTACCCCTTCCCCAACCTGGTGTCCTCCAGAGATGATGGACTACAACTATAACATGGCTGGTTAGGGGATTCTGGGAGTTGTAGTCCAACACATATGAAGGGCACCAGTTTGATGAAGGCTGACCTATTCAATTCAACCAGAGAGGTGCTACCCTAATCCAATATGGCGTGGAAATGTGAAGCCTAAATTACTGTTAACCTCTGGATGAAACTCATTCTATAATCACCATGGTCTGTTTTATTATGAAGTATACGTTTATTGATGCAACAGTGAAACACAAATGTCTTTCAAGTGGTATATTAGCATGATTTGCACAACCTCGCAGCCAAAATCCAAGGCCACCTCATCGTTTCCTGAAGGTCATTCAACAGATGTTGTAGAAAGCAATACCTTGCTTACATTTGCCCAGTTAAGATCAGTGTTAATACTTGCCCTTTTTCCAAAGTCAATAATTATTGCTCTAAAGGGCAATTTATTTTACAGAAAGTCAGTTCAGGCACTCTTCACCAACCAATGAAATGTATGCACATGGAAATGAAATTCACATTAAATTCTAAACAATAAAAAGTAAGTTAAAATTAGTCTTCATAACTTCAGTATTACATCATTGAAATGTTTAAAGCTACTTAAATGTAGTGTAGTCATTTTCAAAAATCATCTGCTTCAGAAAACTTGTTAAAAACAAATAATCAACCCTTAAGTATTTTTCCTTCAGGAAAAGCACAGGTTTAAGTAATGGATGGAGCTAATTAACTAATAAAATCAATGTCTCTCTTAGGTGGACATATTTGTTTTAGAAAGGAGAGTTAACAAAGCAACCAGGTTCAGTGATGCATTGTTGCACTGTTTACATCAAACTGTAATTATTATTATTATTATTATTATTATTATTAGCATCATCTCTATTTCAAGAAGCCTTCCTCAACTAACTAGCCACTGTTTTTGTTAGTCCTTTGTTTTAAATTGAACAATTTTAATTTGCTTTTTAAATCTTCTTTCTTTTCACTGTTTATCCCAATGTGGGATAAACAGTGGAATACATTTTAGAAAGGGAGCGGTATATAAATATTGTAAATAAATATATAAATAAATAAATCATCAAAGCAAAAAGGCACAACCTAGCACACACATGTTAAATGAGCACTGAAATGAAAGTTAAGCATTCATGGTAGACTATGGTACATTAATGACTTAAAATGCAATTATATATGCAATTAGTGTAGTTAAGTACAGAAAGCTGGTAACACAGTACCACTTTGCAACATTCAAACACAACATAAAACCAGTATTTGTGGAGACTGAAATTTCAGATGCTGCAGAATGGCTCAGTTCAGACAATAGTTCCAGGCATCATAAACCATAATTTTAAAGCTGAGAACAAGCATCAGGACACAGCGTTCCTCCCGCTCCTGCACTGCTGTTGTGCTTCATTTCTGGAATTTATTAAGCCTGAGTTCCTTGTTATGTCTGAACCAGGAAACTCTGGCTTAATTGACAGGTTCAGGATGCCAGGATCTAAATACATACTGTCCTGAATATGACAACCACTCGTTTTTTGTCTTGAAGAATTAGGAAATATCAAAGCTGTATTCCAGTGCTGAGGATTTCTTGTCTCATGTGCATTAGTTAAGGGAGTGGAAAAATGTCCTCCTCCCTGGCCCATCTTTGGAGATAAGGTGGGTGTATTAAAAGAGATAAGGTGTCCAACTGGCCCCATGTAAATTTTCCCCAAGGAAATTGTCTAACGCCTATATTGTTATCAACAGTAGCCAAGCACAGGCTATTTTCTCATGCCTTTGGTTTGATTTTGATCTGAAAGCCCAATTATGCTCTATCTTACTGTGACTTTACTGCTGTTTTGGTGTTTTATCTTTTGCTGCTGTTGGATTGATTTAATTATGCTTTTATTCATGATTGTTTCTCCTGTTTCACTTGTAAGTTATTTTGAACTCTGATATGGGAAAGCTGAACACTCCTATAAGTAATTCATTTCAAAATGCCAGAAATTATTCCATAATTCTAGGAATACTAGAAATGCTAAAATAAAATTAGTCCCAAACACTTGCTAGTGAAAAGATCCAGAATCTTGTCGCTGAACAGAGTCAGTTGATACAGGTCAGGATAGAGTTCATCTTATCAAATCAGTCTTTATAATCTACTCAAAGTAATTTATCAAGTGAGAAAGAATCAGCATTTTCCAGTTCATTTGCTTCAAACAGTAGCTATGTGAAGCCAATGGCCTTAAACATCTAAGTAGGCACACCATGTGTTTCATGCTCTACTAATTGCATAAATTTGCTACCAATAATTTTCTTCTCATTGAAACGAACCTTCAGCAGCTGTAAAAACTCTTAATGGGACAAATGCTTTGTATCTGTGCCAAATGATTTTTTTCTTCAGTGGTGGGGAGACATTTTGTACATGCCCACCACCATTCCATACAATAATTCAGGAGTAGGTAACCTGGGGCCCTGAAGAAGTTTTCAACATCTCCCAAGTGGTCCAATCAGCATGGCCAATAGTTAGGGACTTGTAATACAAAACATATGAAAGGCACCGGGTTGCCTACCTATAATTTTTGTATATTGTTTTTAATTGTTTTTAATCCTATGTAAACCGTCCAGAGAGCTTCGGCTATGGGGCGGTATACAAATGTAATAAATAAATAAAATAAATAAAATAAATATTTTAAAAGAAAATTTCAAACTTTACAGTGATCTGTATAATTGCATGGGTGCTTAGGCACAGGTTTAAAATATTTGGTTTTGCAGTCAACTTGTTTTAGCCCCAACATCGCCATTTCATGACTTACAGCCCAACCTGAAGACTTGCTATGCCAGCATGCAACGTCTTAGCGGAAGGGTGACCCAACTGCTCCACCAATGCACACAAAACATATCATTAGACCAGCCTAATGACCAGACACACCAATGCAAAATGCCCATCATTTAGGTAACTGTAGTACTCACCTCATTCTGGAGGAAAAAGTTGGGGTGAGTCCCTGACTTTTTTTCTCTGCAGCTTCACCAGAAAGCCCTGGGTGGGTGCGCAGTGGCTGCTGTGTCATATAATCAACGCAGCACCACTGCGCACCCACTATGGGGCTTTCCGGCAAAGCTGCAGAGAAAAAAAATTGGGGACTTCCCATGCATTTAGACAGCCCCTGGTCTGTGGCTTATGCTCTGTTTTAAAAGAACATTTTTTGCAGTATTGTTACTTTTTTATATTTTATTATGATATAAAATAAACATTATTAAGCTGGCCAAAGCACATAATCAAAGGTTTTTAAAAAACCATTGGATTTTATATAGTTTGCAACTGTGCCAGGTTTAAACTGTATGTGGCATCCTCATTTGTTCTTCTAAGATATAAATACAGCTGGCATTCTACAAGCATACATACACTCCTGACTACCATGAATCCCTAGCTCATGAAGTATGAAAAGTGTAAAGGAGGAAGTGTCGCCCATGTGTAGATTTCCTAGTTTTCAGTCTATGTTCCCGGCTTCTATGAGTTTGGAGTTCCTGAAGCTGAACATTCTTTCTCTGCCTTGAATTAGGCTGAATTCGGACAGCACATTAAGCAACTGAGGTGAGTGGAAACAATCGTCAGTTGTGTTGCTTATTGTGTTGTGTGGAGGGTAACACACCGCTCACAAACTACTGATGGCATGCTATTCTGCCCAAATAAGCAACTGAGAGAAACAACTGGCTTGCAAGTTGTTGAGCTCGAAGCCAGTTGTTTAAAGTGTTGTGTGGAGGGGTGAGTGTGTTAATGGCATGCGGTGAGTGGGTTAAAACACAAGCCCATAGAGGCAGGCGGCAAGAGCGACCAAAGCGGCAGCTGCCACTCTGCTACAACTGGTGCAACTTGCAGAGACTGCTGGGATAGAAATGGGAGAACTGAGGGAGGAGGGAGGGTGGGGAGAGGGGCGGGGGCTGTGTCAGTCAAATGCCGGGTTGACTATTAGTCCACTCAATGCCAGCCCCAACCACCCACAGTTGTGTAGGAATATGTTGTGTGGGGAGTACCCACAAAATAACCAACTGTGAGTTGGCTACTCAACCCACCATTGACTAATGTGTTGTCCCAATTCTCTCTTAGTCTCTGATGGAGGGCTATCTGCTCTTATCAAGCATACACCATGCCCCAAATTTCAAGAGAATATCATAGAAATGTCCTATTTTTAGACTTTCGGCAGATTGGTGTGTGGATCAACCATGGCGGGACAGATGAAATTGACAAATTTCGACATGCAAGATGGACTGCGATGAGAGGGAGAAAGAATCAATTCAGGCAAAAAGAAGAGAGATGAACTCTGGTGCTATGAAAAGCGTGTATCTTTTAATGATGTATTTAAAAGCCCAGGACGTGGCAGGATGGAGCTATAGCTCATAAACGAGGTTTCCAGTTTAGTCGTGAGCATCTATAACTAAAATAATATGGATAAAACAGAACTGGAAAAGAACTCTTTGCTTGAAACCTTGAAGAGCTATTCATCTGGCGCAAACTGTGCCGAAGCAGATGGATCCATGATATGAGTCTGTATAAGGCAGGTATTTATACCTTTAATGGCACTCCACAATTTAAGAACTCTTCCATAAAAGCAATGCCAGGCAAAACTGGCTTCTCTTGCACTTAATTCAATGGTATGATCTGAATTTGACGCAGGATGTGTGGTAGAAGGCAGAGACCCATACAGCCCTTCTCCTTTTTCAGGCCTCTCTCCGTCTTCCATATTTACTTTAGGAAGCTTTCCTCCGCCAGCAACATTAATATTCATATTCTTATAAATGTGTTCTTGGCAAAATGAAGGGTACTAGTAAATTTCAACAGGATGGTTCCATATATTTATGGGACTTAAAGGATCAATGACCCACAACATAACTCATAACGTTTTCCTCTCTTCTCATAAAAATGTCTGTGTGTTACTTTTTGGTTTTTTTCTTTATCCTCAGTAGCTAAAGCAGCATCTTGCTATAAAGACTGATGATTTCATCTACAGTATTCTGAAACTTCTGTACTTAAAATGTTAAAAGAGGGGCAGATGCTTTCGAAGGAGTGCTTCTACAAAGAAAAATTAAAGACTGTTGGCAGGATCAGCTCTTTAGCAGACTAATCGGTATTTGTAATAAACACACTTTCACAGCTGCATAAACACAAACACAAAAGTGTCTCTGCTACGATATTAATAAAAAAAATCAGTGAAAATATATCTAAGACTCAGGAGGTTGAACTATCATTCATATGCTTAAGAGTCATCAAAATAACCTCAAGTTAAGCTACTGAGTGATCAAATATTTTAGAGGTTCTGCAAACAGGACATGGCCCTCAAATGGGGAAAAAACTGCATTTTGCTTATGACCATTATAGTTTATAAACACGGGGTATTATGAAAATAAGCCTCAACAAGCTTCGGGCTTGTGAACTCTCCCATCCTCAGACCTCCTCTGGCATGGCTGTAAAAAGATCAAAAACTGTTGTTTCCATTTTAGATTAACCACAGTTTGCTGTTTCATCTGAGCTCTAAAATGTGTTTAATTTTAACTATGTTTAGCTGAAACAAATCAGCTTCCTAAACTAAGGATTGAACTTGGCTTGTCTCAACAAACCATAGTTAAGATAAAACATGCTTTGTCAGATTTGGATGACATGGCAAACTGCAATTAATCTAAAAGATCTGTCATTCTGGGCTATTGAGACAGTGAAAAAAGGACTGATAGAATCCTTTTGGAGAAGGAGGCAAGGTGGATACTTAGGTTAAATGCAATTACTCCCTCTGAGTACTGCTCTGAGAAAACAGCTGTTTTTCATCAACTACTGAAGATTTTAAAAAGCTGAGAATTCTCTGTTATAACTAGCAGAGCATAGGAGGTTTTCAGTCATGTGGAAGGTGTTGTGAAATTAAGTATGTTTATTGTTCTAATGTTGAATATATTCTTTGAATTTGAGCCTCTTATAACATTGCTTTTTTTAAAAAATATTTTAATTCTTTTACATGTATTGTTTTATAGAGTTGTTCCTTTTATATTAAAATTCTTATTGTTCTGGAGTAGATTGAATGGATTTATGTAATCAATACTTATGATTTTGTAACCTGTACATACATTTTATGTTTACTTTAGACTGCCCTGAAGGACAATATATTGTCTGAAATGCGTTGGTAATATATTTTATTTTTATTAAATCTTTCTTTCTGGTTCCACCCCTTTGCCTTTGCCTTTTTTTGGCTTCCATTTTAGATAGGGTGACCAGATAAAATCCAGGTCAGGGTTCATGTAACTTTAACAATTGTAGAGAAAAAGGAATTTCAGCCAGTGTCATTTGTATGCAATTAGTTCCTGGTGAAATTCCCTCTTCATCACAATAGTTAGTTGCAGTCACTATACTAGAGAGACCAGATAGAAAAGAAGGCAGGGCCCCTGCACCTTTAACAGTTGTGATGAAGAGGGAATATCACCAGGAACTAATTGCATACAAATGATACTGGCTGAAATTCCCTTTTCTCTACAACTGTTAAAGTTACATGAGCCCTGACCTGGATTTTATCTGGTCACCCTAGTTTTAGATTAACCACAGTTTGCTGCTTCATCTAATCTCTAAAATGTGTTTAAACTTAACTATGTTTAGTTGAAACAAATCAGCTTCCTAAACTAAGGATTGAACTTGGCTTGTTTCAACAAACCATAGTTAAGATTAAACACACATTGTCAGATTTGAATGACAGCGCAAACTGCAATTAATCTAACTGAAGCAAAATGTTTTTGAACTCCTCACAGTCACACTGGGGAAGGGGTCAATGTGTGAGCCCAATGTTTGTGGCTCGTTCTCATAATGCTATACCAATGAAGCCAATTTCATTGGAAGTTGGTCACAAATCTTAATTTCTACAAAGTTGCTAAGTATAGATAAGTTATTTACCTGCTTCACCATAGGCCTTTGAGATAGTAGCAACTCTGCTCCCTCTCCTTCATACACAACATTATTAGTATTCTGCTTGGTCACCAGACCCATGGATCTCCTTTCCTGAAACCCATCCTACAAAATCTATGTATTATGTTGTATATTCACAAATGGTATTTGAGTGCATGCTCCCCTCTTATACTGTGGGCAGTATATTAAGGAGTAACATCACAGTTACAGGAGACTAGCAACAAAATTATTAGGGCAGCCACTCAGTTCCGCATTTCCAACTCCTCCCTAAGTACCAGATTTACCTCAATTGCAAGGATTCATTAGTGTTCCTGCCATTCCACAAACATGAAGGATGGCTAGGACTGATGCAAGTTTCATTTGATAAGGATAGCAAGGTTTTCCACATCTGAACTTAGCACCCAAATTCTACACCTTTGTAATGCCAATGTGAAATACCCTATGCAAGGTTGCTCTATAAGGCACCTAAAGTTGCCACTATCAGTGACACAGTATTCAATAGAATACCCAATTCAATTTCACTGGGGATGACTTGGTGATTAAGCTTTGCTTGTTCTCAGATTCAAGTTCCTAAAGCAATAAGCACCTTTCAGTTGAATCTTTATGGATTATTTTTTGGACTAGATTGCATGGGAAATCTGGTGGGGATGGAAGAAGGACTGAGGCTTTGTAAACATTCCACTTCTCTCAATACACTGGTTTTAACCTATAAAGCTGTACAAGTATTGAGCGCTACCCAATAATGGTTTAATAATAATAATAATAATAATAATAATATTTATTTGTAACCCGCCTCTCCCTCCGGATCGAGGCGGGGAACAACAACAATATAAACACAAAAATTCACAACAGTTAAAAATTTTAAAAACAAGAGAACAACACAACATTAAAAATATCCTAAAATTCATCTGGATAGGCCTGTCGGAAGAGGACAGTCTTCATGACTCTCTTAAATTCATGAAGACTGTCAATTTGTCTAACCTCCTCCGACAGACCATTCCACAGTCTGGGAGCGATGGAAGAAAAGGTCCTCTGGGTAACACTCGCCAGCCTAGTTCTGGCTGGCTTGAGTAAGTTCTTCCCAGAGGACCTAAGTGTGCGGGGCGGATTGTACGGGAGAAGGCGATCCCGCAGGTACCCTGGACCCAAACCATGTAGGGCTTTAAAGGTAATAACCAACACTTTATACTTCGCCCGGAAACTAATTGGCAGCCAATGAAGCGATTTTAAAACTGGTGTAATGTGATCACCCCTAGGTGTACCGGTGACCAACCTGGCTGCCATATTTTGAACAAGTTGAAGTTTCCGGACTAGGCACAAAGGTAGCCCTATGTACAGCGCATTGCAGAAGTCGAGCCTTGAAGTTACCAGCGCGTGCACTACCGTCTTTAGGTCTTCCAACTCTAGGAAGGGGCGCAGCTGGCATATCAGCCGAAGCTGATAGTAGGCACTCCTGGCCGTCGCATCAATCTGAGCTGTCATCTGGAGCGACGGATCCAAGAGTACCCCCAAGCTGCGAACACAATCTTTCAGGGGGGGTGTAACCCCATCCAGAACTGGTTGACACACCTCCAGACCCAGGTTGGGGCCTTTAACAGCAAGCACCTCCGTCTTGTCTGGATTCAGTTTCAGTTTGTTTTTCCTCATCCAGCCCATTACCGCCTCCAAGCATTCATTCAGAGGAGACACACTATCCTTAGCTGACGATGTTGTCGAAGGCATAGAGAAATATATTTGGGTGTCATCAGCGTATTGATAGCACCCCGCCCCATGCCTCCGGATGATCTCTCCCAGCGGTTTCATGTAAATGTTAAACAGCATTGGGGAAAGGATGGCACCTTGTGGTACACCACATAGCAGCTCCTTTTTTGAAGAGCAGCTATCCCCAAGCATCACCATCTGGAACCTGCCCGAGAGATAGGATCGGAACCACTGAAGCACAGTGCCCCCGATCCCCAATTCCCCCAGGCGCTCCAGAAGGATACCATGGTCAATGGTATCGAAAGCCGCTGAGAGGTCCAGAAGTACCAGCAGGGACACACTCCCCCTGTCGATACTAAGGCGTAGATTATCCACTAAGGCGACCAAAGCGGTCTCAACTCCGTATCCCGCCCTGAAGCTGGTTTGAAATGGGTCTAGAAAATCGGTGTCATCCAAGACTACCTGGAGTTGAAGAGCAACTGCCCTCTCGATCACCTTGCCCAAAAACGGAAGATTTGATACAGGCCTGTAGTTATTAAGGTCCAGGGGATCCAGGGAGGGCTTTTTTAGAAGCGGCCTTACCACCGCCTCTTTTAAACATGATGGAAAACTCCCCTCCCTGAGAGATGCATTAATGATATGCTGTAGATGTGATCTAACTGCATCTCCTCCCTGGACGACCAGCCAGGAAGGACAGGGGTCAAGAGGGCAAGTCGTCTTCTTCACACATCCAAGTACCTTGTCCACATCCTCGGTACTCACCAACTGAAACTGATCGAGTGTAATCCTACTCACGGAGTCACTGGACACTCCACTGTCAACCTCTGCTATAACAATGGCGTCTAAGTCGGCTCTTATCCGAGAGATTTTATCTGAGAAATGATCGTTAAAGGCATCACAGCGAACTGCCGAAGGCTCTAAAATCGGATTCAGGGGAGAAGGAGCCTGAGTTAGACCCCTCACCACCCTGAACAGTTCTGCTGGATGTGAATTCGCAGACGCAATGCGTGCAGAGAAGAAAGCTTTCTTCGCTGCACGTATTGCCACTCCATAGAAACGAAGATGTTCTCTATGTCGTGTCTTGTCGGATATAAGTCGAGTTTTCCGCCATCGGCGCTCCAGTCGTCGTCCTTTCCGCTTCAACTCCCTGAGGTCTTCTGTATACCAGGGCGCCCTATTAGAAGCGGGCCGGAGAGGACGTTTGGGGGCGATCGTGTCGATAGCCCTAGTTAGGTCTTGATTCCATCTATTGACCAGGGCTTCTACAGGATCGTCGACGATACCAGCCATGGAACCCTCCAAGGCTTTCTGGAATCCAGAAGGATCCATCAGCCTTCGAGGGCGGACCATCTTAATTGGTCCGCCACCCCTGCAGGGACGGGTGGTAGCCGTGATACTAACTCTGACCAGAAAATGGTCTGTCCATGACAATTCGGAGGTATTCAGTACCTCCGCCCACAGATCTGTCTGTTCGGAACTGAAAACAGCATCGAGGGTGTGACCTGCTGAATGTGTGGGTCCAGAGACCAATTGGGATAGGCCCATGTTTGTCATGGATGCCATGAACTCCCGAGCTCCACCTGACAAACGGCCTCGAATGGGATGTTGAAGTCGCCCAGGACCAAGAGCCTGGGCGAATCCAACACCAGCTCCGAGACCAGTTCCGTGAGCTCGGCCAGGGAGTCTGATAGGCAGCGGGGTGGCCGGTACACTAACAGAATCCCTAGTCTATCCCTGGTCTTCAGACTCAGGTACACACACTCGATATGATTCAGTTGCTGGACAGGATGTCTGGTCAGGTTAAGATGGTTTTTGTAGACCACAGCTACTCCGCCCCCCCGCCCACTTTCCCTCACCTGCTCCCTAACACAGTACCCAGCTGGGAGAGCCTGAGCCCATGTCGGGCCACTGTCATCTCCCAGCCAGGTCTCCGTGAAGCATGCCAGGTCGGCCTCCTCTTCTGTGAGGAGGTCAAAGATTATACTTGTTTTGTTTTTAACCGACCTGGCATTGCATAGGAGCAAGGAAAGGTTCTGTGGGTGGCCTGGATCATTCCCCAAGATCCCCGGGGTAGCAGGGCGACCGGAAGGTGAGATGGGTATTAAATATCCATCTCTCCTTCCCCTGTAACGGCATTTCGCCCTGCTATCGCCATATCTCCCTCTGCCCCACACAACAGATATTGATGCTCCCAGACACATTTCAATTGCCCGCGCGAGAGAGAAGGAGGTGGGGGCGTGCAAGATGTCGCTGCACTTGTCCTTCTCTTCCCCCAACTCACGCCGTCCTGTTCTCCTGGCGCCCGCTCACGGCTCCGTTGTCCCGTCACCTCTCGCGCGCATGCAGAGAGAGAGAAGGAGGTGGGGGGGCGTGCAAGATGTTGCTGCACTTGTCCTTCTCCTCCCCCAACTCACGCCGTCCTGTTCTCCTGGCGCCCGCTCACGGCTCCGTTGTCCCGTCACCTCTTGCGCGCACGCAGAGAGAGAGAAGGAGGTGGGGGGGCCGTGCAAGATGTCGCTGCACTTGTCCTTCTCCTCCCCCAACTCACGCCGCCTGTTCTCCTGGCGCCCGCTCACGGCTCCGTTGTCCCGTCACCTCTCGCGCGTACGCAGAGAGAGAGAAGGAGGTGGGGGGGCGTGCAAGATGTCGCTGCACTTGTCCTTCTCCTCCCCCAACTCACGCCGTCCTGTTCTCCTGGCGCCCGCTCACGGCTCCGTTGTCCCGTCACCTCTTGCGCGCACGCAGACAGAGAGAAGGAGGTGGGGGGGCCGTGCAAGATGTCGCTGCACTTGTCCTTCTCCTCCCCCAACTCACGCCGTCCTGTTCTCCTGGCGCCCGCTCTATAGGATAT
Organism: Anniella stebbinsi; assembly: GCA_029215795.1. Classification (NCBI taxonomy): domain Eukaryota; kingdom Metazoa; phylum Chordata; class Lepidosauria; order Squamata; family Anniellidae; genus Anniella; species Anniella stebbinsi. The sequence goes on from JARDYH010000004.1 coordinate 210,571,653, forward strand.
ATCTCCAGGATATAGGGAAGGTTTCTTCCTTCCCTATATCCCAATGTAACTTCACAGTAAGAACGCCTTCCTAAGGTTGATACTTGTGCAGAGAGGTTTGCCTAGACGCCCAGATTTCAAACTCCCTTCTTCCATGGATTCATGAAAGCCTTGAAGTGAGTATCATCCTGAGGCATTGCAAAGCATTTTTGTTGCTGTTGTTGTTGAACAACATTTAATGTCTGCGGTAAGTTACGGTACATGGGTCAAATCCAAAGGACTATGAACAGAAGGAAAATATCAACTAGTGCTGTACTGCAAATGCTTAAGAGTTCACATAGTGCTGAAACAGGTAGACTTTGAGCAGCTCTCATATTCTCCTTTACAACAGCTTCTTCAACCTCCTGCACAAGCAGAAGCAACTATGTGGATTTAGCTTCCCCTTTAGCATACAGTGCTCTGGCACATGGTACAGAACAGCTTTGCCAACCCCCTTCAGCACAGGTGGATTTATGTATGTAAGTATTGGTAAAAGTAAAGTTTTAAATATTTTCATAAGTACTGTTTTATAACTGTTGTTTTCATGAAGTAACCTTGCTTTTATAAAGGTAATTTTGACACTGGGCCATTATGAATATAGCAGACTTAAGCACTAAAAATCAGCAACAAAATTCACTAGGAATTGCTCCATTCATTCCAATGTGACCTGCACATGAGAACCTCCTGGGAGACTGTGCCAAAAAGAAACGCCTAAAATAATGCAATGTTTTCCTGGCTATACTGCAAAATGATCATTATGTATCTTGAGGGGCTATCAGTATACATGTGCATTTAGGAGGAGGCATAGACTTTCACACAGCTGTTCACTGGCTGCACCTGGAAATCCCATGCCTGATGCCTCAAGACAGGAAATCCACTCACAGGTATTATATTAGTTTCTACCAAAAACACAAAGACCCATGGAGTAAAGGTTTCAGATATTGAGTTGACCTTAAAATAATCATCATGCCATTCCTATGAATAGTTCAGCATATGTTTGTTACTAAGCCCCCAGATGTAGTACTGAGAAGAGATAAACTCAATCCGTTAAACATTCCATCTCTTTATTAGAGATGATTTATGATAGCCTTGGTTTTTTAAAATAACAAAAACAAAGAAACAACCTTACTGCACTTGCAACATAAATAGTCCTTGGTGGACAAGCAAAAAGTATATACACCGTTGCTCTGACCGTTTACTGTATCTAGAATAGCTCTAATTGGAATTTAGCCTTCTTTGCCCTGGTGTGTTAAACAAGAACTTTGTTCCTATAGCAACCATGTACACTGGTATTCTCACAGTTTGCAGGTGTGATGGAATACCTGCATATGATCAGATTTATCCCAGTTAATTTACTGGCACAAGAACTATATCATCTGAAACCTAAGACCCGTGTGTGTGTGTGTGTGTGTGTGTGTGTGTGAGAGAGAGAGAGAGAGAGAGAGAGAGAGTAATGGGGAGAAACAGAATCCAGCAACAGGTGTCAACAGAGATATTTTAGTAGACAGCAGAAAATACATTCTATGCTTCTCAAGGGCTTGGATCTGGATTTTCCAAGCCCAACATCATGTTTTGCAAAAGCAAGTTTGCTTTTTGCTCCTTTAACTTTACTGCTATTGACTGCTCTAAATTTGCCCGATCTCTTATTTTATTCTGCCAATTTCAACTTGATGTCCCTTACACCTGGAATTCATTCCCAGGCACAACTATAGGAACAACTTGCTTTTCCTTAAATCCCTCTTTAAATCCCTCCTCAAACCACATCTTTTCAGAGAAGCCTTTGATTTAACCCCCTAAAGCCCTAGCCTAGCTCCAAGACAGGCTGCAGCTGAGTTCAGTTCAGGCATAGGAGAACAAGTTCAGAAGAACAAAAGATGTTGTCACAGTGGGGTTGGGGCACAGGCACTGAACCAGACAGACAAAGAGCAAAGGGCCAGAGGCAACAGACATGGTCATGGACAGGCTGGCAGTCAAACCCCTGATCAGGTGGATGAGGCTCAAAAGAAAATGCAGATTCAGAGTGAGGCAGGAGGTCAAATTCCAGTGCAGCAATAGAGGGTTGAAAGGTCCAGAACCAGATGTGAGGCTAAAGGCAAGCAGGCGGCAGGACTCAAGGCAACATCAAGGAAAGAAAGCAGAAAGGTAGGCCTCACACCCAAGATGCTTGGACGGATGAGCTGTCTTAGCTGCAAGGGCGTTATAAGTCCAGGTATGCCCCAAATGGCTTGGATAACCCACTGACAGTATTCAAGCTGGAAAACCAGCTGACCCTCTTCACATTGGAACTGTATCTAGTCTGCCTGGCCTCTTGAAGACCCAGGAGGTAAGATACAGGAGACTGGAAACTGTTTGAAACTTCCATTTGCCAATTTACACTATCCAAACTAAAATCAAACTTAGTGCATGCAACTCAATTTGTCCATACTCTTTTGTTTTCGGGCCTCTCTCTGTGGCAGAAAAGGCTTTCCTACCATTTCAGCTCCAACAGCGGAAGTCGGATACCATAGTGCTGAACAAACAAATGAAGGATGGAACTCACGTTTCCAAAATACACTATGAATTTGCCATCAAGAACTTCCGATATTGGAGAAGCTATGTAACTTATTCTCCCTCAAATTATCTTCAGAGTTCCATTATGCGTCTTGCTGAAATGGCATCACAGGGAGTTCAATATTTGACTTTCAATGACTCCAAGGTAAACTTTCTTCATTGACAACTCTTTTAACTGCTTGCTCAACAAGCTCCACCTGGAGTCTGATCCAAAATCAAGCTGTAAATTCCTTCTGGCTCACTTTAGTTAACTACATTTTAAAAAGGTGGATTTACAAATACAACAACCGTAAAACAGGCTTGCCTGGTTGCCTACATGGAATAAGGCAGAATTTTTATTCTAAGTTATTAAAATACACGATAAAATTGACCCGGATGGAAAAGTGTGCACCCAACCCACCCAAATTAACTTTCAATCTTAAGGTTCCCAAACTAAATATGTATGCATTAATAAAAAGCCAAAGGAACTTAGTAAAACTTCTGCTGATTATTTTTTATACTTAGATCTGTAAATAAATAAAAAGACACTGATTCTGCAACTGGTATCCCTTTTCTAATTCTAGCCACTAGAGGGAGTATGCAGAATTCATTTAAGAGACAAACAGACAGCTTAGATATATATGGTCAAATAAATGTCACTAAGTCTAAAACATTGATTTAGTCTAAACTTTAGCCTTCAATATAAGCACATTTAACTTCCATTAGGGATATATGTTTTCAAAACATAAGACGTAAACAAGAAAACAGAGCAGCAGGGGAGATACTCCACAAAATGAGTGGGCTCTTTTCAACTTTCTGGGCTGCATCCACAATGCATCTTCATGCATCACAACCTGCTCTTAAAGCTAAATGAGCTTGCAATGCAGCCTTAGAAGCCAGCATCCAGAGGAGAAGCAAGGAGAACCACAGTGCTCCTGAATTCCCATGCAGGCTCATAAAGAAGCTTTGTGGATCACCGTCAAAGTTTGTAGGATCAAGGTATTAAGAGATTTTAAGTAAAAGCATTTGGGCAGGTCTTGTGCTAAAGAGCAAAGGCAGCATTCTCTTGGGGACAGCTTTTGCTTTTGCAGTGCAAATGTTATTGATTTGTAAACCACCAGGAGAGCCCATGGGTGGGCTTGAAGACAGGACAGAAACTTTTAAAAATAAATAATTTGGAGTCAGGAATGAATTCTGCCACCTGCCCATGGTCAGATTGGATATAAGGGATTGCCTTGTACTAAATCAGACTATTCATCTGTCTAGCTCAGCTCTGAGAGACAGCAGCTGTCAAAGGCAGAGGTCTTTCATGTCCTGTCACCCAAGATCCTTCAAAAGGGAGACACCAGGGCCTGGACATTATACATGAAAAGTATATGCTTTGGGCGAGTTTGAATATCACTTTAATCCACGCTAGCTTAATAAACTACTCACAGTAGCTTATAGTCCATGATCGTCCTCCACAAAAATGGGCTAATAAACTACTGCATGTAGGTTAAGCTACTGTGTATGATTTAACTTATTCCAACACCCCCTGTTCCGCTGCAGCCCGTCCACTGGTATCCCACCTTCTCTTGCAGTGTTTACGCCTCCTGCCCAAGTATGCAGTAGCTGTTCCCAAAACCACAGTAGCACTCTTTCACTCATTCGCTAAAGTGCAGTTGCACATTTCACCCATAGACACTACCGCAGTAGCCTGTTTCAGCTGTTCCCAGTACCGCCATACCGCTTTTTCCATTACACAGAGAACACCTGCGAAAAGTACAGTGGTGGCAGCGATCTGAACTGCTCTTGCTGAGTGATTCCATAGGTGAGCAAATTAACCTCTGGTGCCCAACAGATGGCACTATAAGCCATGATGGGTTAAATAACCCACTCTGCAGACTACAGGTTATCAGAGTGGGTTATTTTGGGCAAATAAGCCATTGTGGATTTAAAAATTCCTGATAGATGACACAATAACCCATGGCGGGTTAAATAAGCCATCGTGGATTATTTATTTCATTGTGGGTTATCGTGTTTTCTGAACCCAGTCTGTGTCTCCACTCTACAAAGAATGTTGACCTTGACATTTACTTTATATATCCAGTGATGTTGCTATCCCTCCTGAGCCATCTGTGCATAGTATTTTTAAAGCAACACAAACTTGAACTGACTCTAAAGTCATCAAGACTTCTCCATGTGAGATCCTCCATGTGCCTTCCCTCACTGATTAACCCTACATAGTCTAGATCAGCAGGCTCCAAAGAAATGAAGGAACACCACAAAAAAGAAGAAGCCTGCAGTACATATAACTCCAGATGACTTGACCTGACTTCCAACATGGTGCACTTTGATCTCTTTCCCTTATGTACCCTACTACTGGTATGTGATCATCAGCAAGGTATAGCATAATCATTTGTGGCTGATGGAAACCTACCTGGTGCCAGGACCTATACTTGATATCCATTAAATCCGATACTGTCCTGATATAGCAATATCTTAAAGCCTAGAATAAATAATTAACTCTATTTCCCTGGAATTTAACTAAAGGAGAGCCAGGCAGGAATGTCTTAATACCTCTTTCATTTCTCCAAATGCTTGTACTTCTACTGTCTACCCCTGTCCACCCCACTACCCTTTCAATTCTTGATCTAGGCAATAGTTCAGCTATCATATTTCAGATGGTGGTACTAAAAAAGGGTTTACTAGCCACAATTCCTCAAAAGGTTCCCATTAATAATTAGCTAACTAGATTGCTCACATTGTAATGAAATTCATTATATGAGGGGAAGGGGGAATAGCCTTCAAAAGCTTTTAACAGAATTCTGTGTCCCAGGTCACTTTGCTTCCTCTAACCTATCACTTGACTTGCCAAACTTGATTTACAAGCAGAGTACCAACAATAAACATGGAAACCATGTTTCAAAAGGTTAGCAAATGTCAATAGGAAGGCAAATTATTGTGATATGAAGGCACATAATGGAATATAGGTATTTCTTGCATTTATTAGTACATCACTATCGTTGGTAATTTGTCATGGTTTGTTAATTAACAATGCAGCATGGAAAGCCAGAAAACAAATGATGGCATAGAAGAAGAAGGATATTATATATAGTCACTGGGAAGATAGGCATAATCAGCTAACCAATACAGATACTGATATGTAATTTTCCAAGTCAAGGCACAAGGACAATGTGCTTGTTAATTAAAAGTCATACTTTACACTTCTGGGAGTAGGGAGATTTGTAATAAATAACTACAACTCACTGGTTTATTACAGTTTTCGACAAAAGCAGCAGGTCTTGCTTTAGTGCTCAGGCACCAAACAAAGAAAGATATGCGCGGAGTGGAGTTGGGGGAGAGATTTTAAACATATGGATTTATGGTAACATGATCTGGACCATGAAGGATATAGAAAAATTAGTATCGTTGGACTCTTGCTGAGAGAGAAGGCTATTCTCATGGGTTAATTTATCATAGCGAGCCAAAGCTCATGTCTCAAAGTACTTACAGCTTGAGGGCGGGTGAGGGGACAGCACCAATTTTGTCTTTCTCTGGTTTCCTGTATAAATTGGGTGCATTAAAATTATGGCAAATACTACTGCATGTTTAGCTGGTTAGGATTTTTTTTGGTACTATTTGAAGGAATAGTATTGTTGTTGGCAGAAAATATCTGAACCCATCCCCGTTTTCCACCAATATGCATCTTGATTTGTCCATGCAGAAGTGACAACACTCTCTTTTTAATAAATACAATGCAATGAATGACTGTTGAGGTAACCTTTCAGCTTTCAGCTTTCATGTATTTAATAAATACAATGCATTGAATATCAATGACAGGACTGTTGAGGAAACCTTTCAGCTTTTTATTTTTTACCCAGAATTACAGAGTTTCTCATACAGCCCCATGACTAGTCAAACCATTTCTCTTAAATTCTCCCCACCCACCGGCCTATACCAAGAGAAAACACTTCCAGTTGACTCTCTGTTGATCCTTATCATTACAAGAGACACAGGGCCACTCCCCAAAATCAGCATACCAACGTAGAGCTTTCCCATGATCACCCACAATATGTAATAGCATTTGCCCCATGATGTAACATCATATCATTAGCTTTTCTTCTCCCATTTCTCTTTTATAAGCTTAGTACCTTTCAGCAGCTTAGATAGGCTAGCCCCAGCCTTATCTAAAAACAGTGGATCTTGCCTCAATTGCTAAGCTCTAGTTACATCCAGACTAGACTACATTAATGAGGTTACAATAGTCTAGACTAAACCATTGTACTCCTTTGGAGATGGTCATGCAAAATGCAGAGGCCTGAATGTTTGGGGGTGGGGGGAGAAATGCATTCAAATCACCTTACACTAGTTCTGCTTTAGCTGCACTGGTTGCCTCTTCATATTTGTAGTGGTAATGACCTTTACAGCCCTAAATGGCTTGGGAACAAATTACCTGAAGATCCACCTGCACCAGGGGTAGGTAACCTGGTGCCCTCCAGATGTTTTGGACTACAATTGCCATAATCCCTGAACATTGGCCATATTGGGTGAGGCTTATGGGAGTTGTAGACCAAAACACCAAGTTGCCTATACCTGACACACACCATAATAACATGAGAGAGCCATGATGCATAAGACCAAGGGTCTATCTAGTCCAGCATTCTGTTCACACAGTGGTCAATGGAAAACCCACAAGCCAAGTGCAACAGCACCCTCTCATTCATGTTCCCCAGCAACTAATGTACATAGGCATACTGACTCTGATACTGCAGGTGGCATATAGCCATCACGACTAGTAGCCATTAATAGCTTTCTTGTCCTAAAATTGTTCCAACCTCCAAAACCGTGACCATATGAACCTGCTGGGCTGTAAAGATCAGGTACAAGAGACCTTGCTTGTGTGCCTGCTGATAGTAGTTAATTTGGCAGTCATGCGAAAAGAGCCCATTCAATGGTCCCATATTTATGGAACACCCTCCCTTAAAATATACATCTGGTTCCCTCCTCGTTTTCTTTTAGGAAGACTCCTGTCTATTTATTTATTTATTTATTTAATTAATTAAGTAAGTAATTAACTTTATAGTATTTTTATCCCGCCCCTCAGCCAAAAAGGCTCCCAGAGTGACTTACAATTGATCAGTAAAGAAGACAATCCCTGCCCTCAGGCTTACATTCTATAAAAGACATGACAGAAAAGGGGATGGGGGAAGTAAGAGGGGAAAAGTAAAAAGCAATTAAGGAGACTGTTCCATCCGTTTTTAGTTCAAGCAAGTAAGTTTTTTTAAAATTGCAGCTTGATGTTCAACTGTGTTTAGAACTTATGTTTTGAGAACTTTTGACTTTGCTCTTTTTGGTTTTATTACTTTTAAACAGGGATTTTATTTCAAAATGGTTTTGTAGTGTTTGTATGATGTCTTGGAAAAACGTTCTATTTTTAAAGATGGCCTAGAAATCTTTGAAATGTATAAATACAGTTTAAATTCATTTTTTCTTGTGAAATTTCATCCCCCCCCAAAAAAAGAATAACATTTGGCAATAAGTGCTGCAGTATGTTACAGGGGATCAGAGAGGGACTTGACATTAAGATACCATTGTCAGCAGCGGTACTATCTTTCTGGTAATGTGTAATTCTCCCCCCTAAGCCCCATACCTTTGAAAAGACATGGCATGCAGGCTGCGATATTTAATTCTCATCCAAAACTATTATCTGTAGAAAGTACCACATTGTGCACCCATTGAGGAAATGTGGCATATAAGAGAGCAATTCTAAACTCTCAGAGCACAGCTTCCAATATCTGAGGCTACTCTCTTTTCTGTGCCATTCGCTCTTGCCGATATGAAAAAAGGGGACCTAATGAACAGTAAATGGTTGACAAGCTCGGCGAAAAGATAACTGCATTAACTGCAAATACCAACTTAAAGTACAATAGTAATAGAACACTTAATGCTTCAATAAAATTTGCAAATCGAGCACAAGTTTATAGTCAAACACAGCAACCAGACCTTAAACATACAGTGGCTGATATTTAAATCATACATATACTTGTTTATATTCAAACTGTAACAAACACTCAATTGCTGGTATTCAAATCAGCAATTGAGTGTTTGTTACAGTTTGAATATAAACAAGTATATGTATGATTTAAATATCAGCCACTGTATGTTTAAGGTCTGGTTGCTGTGTTTGACTATAAACTTGAGCTCGATTTGCAAATTTTATTGAAGCATTAAGTGTTCTATTACCATTGTACTTTAAGTTGGTATTTGCAGTTAACACAGTTAACTTTTCGCTGCGCTTGCCAACCATTTACTGTTTATTAAGTCCCCTTTTTTCATATCAATTCGCTCTTGCCAGCAGGGTGGAAGTACTGTACTTTTTAACCATTTGTTGCTGACAAGAGGAGAGATACATTTAGACATGCTCTGGGTCTGGAGCATAGTTGGGCGCTGGGAGGGCTTAGGATCCCTCGGACCTTCAAGTACTCCTTCCCCACCCGCTGGCACACTCGGCTTCCCCCTCTTCAAGGTTGGAGTTCCGAATCCTCTGTGGTGGCTGAGAGGAGCCATTTTGAAAAGGAAAAACAAACAAACCTCTCTGAGGTTTGTAGCTCTGCTTATGGCTTTGGATGCTGTTTTATGGACCCTAGGATTATTCTCTAGAATTCAAAAATGTTATACCAATACTCTTGGCTTATCTATCATTGACTAATTATTGGCCAATGACATTTTAGGATGCTACATCAGAGCTATTAATGGAGTTAATCATTTCTAATTTAAGACTGTGTACTTGTAGATGGGATCTGTTCTCCAATTTATCTGAAGTTGTAGCCTCAGTTATAGATTTTTCATTTAAGTAAATATCATTGCTAAGAAAAGCTGTTTTGAAAACAGTGATTTATTCTATTGCCGTTCTATTCATATGTTCTCATGGAGTAATTAGAACAGCATTAGCATTATGAGAATGCAAGGGATACAAACAAAACTGCAATTCTTTTGAAACTGGTGACTGAACATTGGAACATAGTTGAGACAAGAAAGATCGCTGTATTATCTACATCCATTTTAGATCTGGATAATGAAAAGCATGTGGGATTTTACAATCATGGTCATTTATCACAAAGTTTTGCAATGAGTAATGAAGACAGCTACACCTCTCCTTTGCTTTTTCTACTTACGTCTCTCTCTCTCTCTCTCTCTCTCTCTCTCTCACACACACACACACACACACACTCACATAGCCTGCTAAGAATACATCTTGGACAATTTAAAACTGGCAAACAGACTAAATCCAGCAACATTCATTTTACTTTGCCTGCTAATCCAATAGGAATTATATTAGGTAAGCATGCAATTTTCGCATAATCAAAAATGCATGTTCAATAAATATGTGTAGCAAGCAGCAGGGTTGGGGCAGCAAGCCCAAACTCTGACGTTTGCACATTCTGGTCCCTGTATGCATATATATGAAGCATACATAGGCTTTTTACACATGTCAGATGCGTAGTTGTGGGTAGGGCATGCAGGTCTTACTGCTATAATTCTGCTCTCCTCTATGCATCTTAATTGTTTGCACTTTTCACTGAGTAAAAAGTGTCCAGGTTCTCCCAAAAGGCATTTAATACTCTGACAAGATAACATACAGAATAAGTTATTCTGTATGTTAAATCTCACATAATGAATATGTTGTAAATATCCTATAATTTACAACATATTCATTATGTGACATTTAACATACAGAATAACTTATTCTAGTAACCATGCAAACAAATTCCCCACACAACATCTTCTAATTCCACCATTGTGTGACTGTGGACTACCGTGGAGTTGACTAAAATCCATCATGATGTTTGCTTGACAGTTCCTCTGTCCTCTCTCCTCCCCCAGTCCTCCAGATGGTATCCCATCAGCATTGCTGCAAAAAACACAATCCCGGCTGCTCTCCTAGAGCAGCACTCACTCCTTTTGCTGCTCTTGCCAGGGAACTCCGTAGCCAGTGGGAAAAGTCAACTCAACACAAAGGAAAACTCCAAGGAGCCCGCCACAGAACATGCAATACAACAGTTGTGCAGGAACTCTCCTCTGCACAGCGTGGATATTCTGCGTGGAGTGTTCTTTTAAAAAACTCCACTGTTGCGTGGAGTTTTCCCACCAGACAACACATTTCGCAACAGTGGTGTAAAAGCTCCACAGTGTTCTAAAAGCATTATTGAGAAACGTCTGAACTGAGCCAGAGCAAAAGGGGAACACAGGGAACTGAACCCTTCTTGCACTCACCAGCAATTTACTTCCCTGAAGTTTCCTCCCTAAGAACCTTCTTTCCCTACTTTGCTCACTGAAGCTTGGTTGAGAAGAAAAGTATCTGGGGATGACAGTCTATAAAGCAGAAAACGGTATGTAAGGACACAGAGGTTGAGCACATTTCCCCCACCCATCTGTCACTTTTTTCCTAAGAATCAGATACACATGCATACACATACACACACACAAACAGCCACTTTATATATGATTAGGGTAGACCTGGGTTTAAACCAACAGAACGCTTTTGCATATTTCGGTTTTGTAATGTATTATGGTTAACACTCATATGCCACATTATTTGCTAAAAAGCCATCAAGTTGCTGTACAGCAGTGTAAATCAATAAGACATTAGAACAGTAAAAACAAGGCCAGTCAAAAGAGTAAAAAGCATTAAAACATCAGAACTACACATTTTAAAAAGCTAAGCACCCAAGTACCTTTGAAAGAGGGGCAACAACAGAGGAGGATGACATTTAATTTCATATATCTTACAAAAATAATGGTCTTGAAAAGATAATAGTCAAGGTGGAGTGTAACAACACACAGACATTCTCTTGTTTCCCCAAATAAATTAAAAGGCATAGGTTTTTGGTTTCTTTTTCACCTCAGAGTTATTTAAAAGGGGTGAGGGAGAATGTATATAAACCAGTTTCTGGTGCACCCGCATTCGGACAAGCGACCATCACAACAGACACTTGAAAACAGAAAATTGCAAGGCATACACATAGAAAATCATCTTCAACTACAAGAGCTTTCACCTGTGACATGAAACCTCCTTCACCATCATCACCTGTTGTCTTCCAAGGGCCTTAATGAACAGAAGACTAATGTTCCCAACAGCTACATATAACTTGCTCACAAGGACAGCCACGCTCACAAGAAGAGCCATAAACCAACAGGGTGGATAACGGAATGTATTGCTGGGTTCTGCTTATTGCTGCACAGCTCTCAAAAGGGTTCGGGATGCAACCAGCCTGGTTGATGGAGAGGTGAAACTGAAAAAGCAGTTACATACCTTTAGAATCCTTCCTTTACCCCCAGGTTCCCCTGCATCCTCGGAAGAATATTGCTATGCCAAACCATCAACAGCCGCTTAAACCTGATGGATGAAAAGACCACACTTTGCTTAAATGCAAAACAACCTCAATTAAAGAAAAAGAGAGGAAAATGCAAAACTTTGCTTCAAAACCCAAGCTTCATTTTAGCCCATGCTTGCTTTAAACTCTCCTTCTTTGTATGTGTATGTCTCTCCCCTTTCGAGAATTGCTACGCAGTGGTCTATAAATATTGGCCCCGGCACTTGCTCGCTCCTTTACATGCTCATGGCACAGGTCTGTGTTACTGTACACCATGGCATTACTCAGCTGAAGTCCTCAGCTGCTCAGACAAAGCCATGAATTGGCTGCCTACCCTGCAGCTCTCTGCCTGCCTGGAAATACCATTTTGCTGCCAGCTTTACAGATGCTGTGGGCCTTTCTTGGAGGCTTAGATCAGGCACAGAAGGGTAATTATGGGGTTTGTCTGAAGAAATAGAGCTTTCTCCAAGCAGGTGGAAAGAAGGAAAGAAGGGAGAGAAGGGGGGGGGGGGGGAGGAGGGAAGGACTACCTTTGTTTTGGCTAAACTGGCTAAACTCCAAACCCCTTTATGGGTTTATGTATCAAAATATTATTCAAATAGGATCATTAAATTTAGTTACTCCTTAATGTGGATGTCAAAATTTGGCAGTCCTTTAAACCAGCTTTTTGGGGGGGGGGGGGGGGGGAATCTATGTGCTTTATTTTCTGTTTTAAAAGCATGCATACTTTGCAGATGGCTGCAAGACACAAGGCCAGAGAATAAAGAGTAATTTCATAGGAATGGTAAGAAATCCAGTACAACCACATTCATCCTTATTGACCAGGAAACACCGAATGTTTTTCAATTTCTGAAAGAATGGATAGTTGGAATTGCTATATTACAAAGCTACACTATAAAATATTCTGGATTTGGAGAATTGACAACACAACTCTAAGTATGCTGAATTATGTCCAACTGAGTTCTATTGTACTAACTCCCCAAATAAGTGTGCATAGGACTGCAGCCTGAAAGTCTAGTCTAGAGTTTCCAATGACCTCCCCACTATTATGGGCTAGATGAATCTTTCAACTTTCCAGCCAGGGCCACTCAGAGGGTTTAAGGGGCCTGAGGCCAATGTGATATTGGGGGCTGTTTCTGGGTTATTCTCTGTCCAGTTTCCACCCGATTGAACCTGGGGTTTGGGTGGGTGGGAAACCAGAATGTTTGCCTCCACTTTGATCAGTTATCCACACTAAATCTCAAAGCTTCAGCCCTTTTACCTTGTCTCAAGGAGACACCCAATGGTTTAACTGATTTCCTTCAATTTATGTAGGTATTGTAACAAAAAAATAGATATTTCTATTTAATAGTGTTAACAAATCAAGCTGATATGTTGAATTATATAAATAATAAAACAAATAATTTTGATTATATTCAAGAATGCTTATATAGGTTATCATTTAATCACCTTCAACTCAGTCCTAACATACTTATCTACCCCTTGTCAACCCATCACCCAAACCATTCTCACTAGATGTACATTACCCAAATCCCTAAACTCCATCTGATGGTTAAATTGTCAGCACTTTCCATTTAAACCCTTTAGAATTCTCCTCAGTCACATACCTCTCCCATCTATCAATCACATACCAACATTCCATTAACTCTATCTTGGTGGATAAAATATTACAACTTAAACACAAATATTTATGTTACAAGGGCCATACTGCAGTCCCCTCCAAGGACCCAGGTGAGCAATGTAGAAAGGCTGGGCAGAGGCCAACAGTATGCATACACAGGATCAGAAGTGGGGGGCAGGGCTTGTAGAGGTATGGGGCAAATTGCTCCCAGTTTCTGGTCAGCCCTGGACAAGAGTCACCAGTGTTTTGGTCTGGTCTCCATTTACTCCAAATTGTGGGTAATCTAGGGAAAATGTCTTGCAGTCAGGGCCAGTCCAAGAGGCAAAGGATAAAATCCCACCCCTCCACCCGCCAAATTCCATATACAGAAGCTGATAGTTGACTCTTACTTCAACACTGGTGACAGATCAGCTACTTCCATGGCACTCGAGGCCAGTAGGATAGTTTATATGGCTACTGTCCATAGCAGCTCAGTCCGCCAATGCCTTGGCACTGCTAAGTACCCACACAGCCACTGCCTCACTTTTCCTAATGGTAGGATCAGCTCTGCTTGCAATCATCTCGAAACTGCAATATACCCATCTTCCCTATTTCTCCCTGGCCAGCAAGGAACTCACTTTGTTGATTACATGAAGCTGCCCTGTACTGTCAGACATATGGTCCATCTATCCCAGTACTGTCAGCTCTTACTGGTAGTGACTCTCCAGGTTCATGATAAGAGGTCTCCATCAACAACTATTACTGCAACCTTCCCCAATCTGGTGCCCTCCAGATATTTTGGATTACAACTTCCAGGATTTCTGACCATTGGCCATGCTGGACTGGGCTGATGGAAGTTGAAGTCCAAAACATCTGGAGGGCATCAGGTTCAGGATGGCTGTCCTAGCTAGAGATGTCAAGGATTGAACCTGGGACTTTCTACAATTTAAGGATATGGTCTCTTTCCATAGAGTCAATTCTATCGGTTCATTCATATTATACAGTAAGCGGCAAAAAAAGAAAACGTTGGATGATGTAAGTTTTCTCTTTTATTTCCTTTGTAGTGTGGAAAGATGGAGTTTCAACATCACCCTTGTGTAAATTCCAGTTGTGTGAAGCATGGAATGAAGAAGCTCAAATCATTTCCCCCAGAGCTCTGTGAGTCGGCTGAGACAAAAAACCTCTATGGGCCAAGATCACAGCCCCCTCACCTCCTCCTCATCCCCCATTCTTTAGGACAGGCGAAGGCAACCTGGTGTCCTCCAGATGTTTTGGCTACGACTCCCATAAGTCCTAGCCGGCATGGCCAATGATAGAGTTGCCTACCTCTACTCTTGCATCCACTTGCCTGAAAAAGGAGGAGATTGCAGCTCTTCTCCAGCAGTAGCAAATAGCAGCCCTGATAGCAGTGAGCAAATTTCATACAGGTGGAGGAAGGACGGAGCATGTTGATGACCCTGCTGACTTGCCTGCCCCCTTGCTACCACAGATACCTCTTCCTATGGTTGCTGGGAAGGAAAGCACCTAGCAGACACAACCTTCTCCCATCTCAGGCTACAGGCTAACTTCTTCAAGATGAGGCAGTAATAACGGATGGGAAAGCCAACCAGGTGACTGTAGCACAGCTACTTTCACTGCTACGCTACAGTCACATGTGCATTAAAAAGTGTCCTCAACATGCACTGACTGAGCCTCTGGCCCTATCTTGGCCCTAGAAGTCAAAGTTTGGATAATGGAGATTTTACTGTGCATATTAGAAGGTGCTTCAAAAAACAAGGTTTGCCATTTTAAAAATCACTAATTGCTAATAACTTAGTTGGAAGCTATTTTAAAAGGAATGTTTGAAAAAAAGGCACATAATGCCACTAACAGAGCATGTAAACTTGCAAAAAGTATCCCCCCCATTTCCAAAAACAACATCCTAAGTAGACCTTGTTTTCATGGAAGTAAGCATTGGTAACATTTTTATTGACTTCCATAACACAATCTGAACTTTAGGGCTGTACTGAAATTGGCAATCTTCTGACAAGTGTCAATAATCAGCCTATTATTAATGAAGTATTGAAAACTATCCATGAGTACTATTCACTGGTTCCACTGGGAATGCTACACTTATCACTTGGAAATAAAGGCTACATTTTAAAGAAGCATACATATAAAATGCTTAGTTGCCCTGTTCAGGCATTTACCCCTGAATGAATGGAGGGCAGAGAAGGCATAGCCATACTCCAGACATCCACATTCCCGCCTGCTGCACTTCAAACTTTTGCACCTTTTATACAGGAATGTCTGAAGGAGAAACCTTCATCTGTTCAGCTGAATATGTTTAGAATCCACCATGTGACTGGGAACCCTGATCATGCAGAGAGGATTCTAAGTGTGTTCCCCCTTCAGACCGTCCACTAAACACACAAATGCCAGAAGTTCCAGCCAGCAGGGACAAGGATTCTTGGAGGTGGAGCTGCCACATACAGCCTTTACAGTTGCAACCAATTCTGCCAGAGAAGGCGTTTTGAAGCACGGCGTGTTCCACTATACCCAATAGTCTTTCTAAAGAAAAATATTGGAAAAAGACTTCTTCTTTTATCTTGACTAACATACACTTACAAATTTTATCTGTGTTGTGTTAGCTACAACGGAGAAATTATCACTCACCCTTTCTCCTCCATCTATCTCTGAGTTGTTCACCTTTTTCTTTTATCTGTCATTTTTCTTCTAAACAGATTGTACTTTTATATAGTACGTACAAAACTCACAATTGCTACTTGTTTCATCCAGTGTCCGTATTCTATTTTGAATGTATTATAAAAACCTAATAATTACAAAACATGTATAACCTAAACTCTCTTGGACTTGGTAACCACCCCATCATCAGTTTGATGATTTTTTCACTACCTGATTTTCTTTATCATGCTTAAAAAAAAAAAATGTTGAGCTGCAACCCACAACTCCACAGTTTGTAGGATGTGTCATACTTCTGCCGTACATAAAATCGAAATATCCAAAGTACCTACCCTATCCTTACTCCAAGAAGATCAGGGTCATGTACAGAGTTCTCCCCAAACATTTCATTCTCACAACGATCCTGTAAGATAAGTTAGACCGAGAGAGTGTAACACCCAGTGAGCTTCATGGATGAGTGGGGATTTGAACTGGGTCCTGGTCCAATACTGGAGTCTAACTACTTTTCCATACTGAAAAGCCGTCCCATGGAGACCGCCATGAATTGGAAAACATTGGCAAGGTAAGTACACTTCTGAAACACCCTTTACATTAAAGACAACCTCGTTCCATTGAATGTCAGTAGGAACGGACCAGTACTTCAGAATTTTGAATTATGCTGCAAACTGGGTCTCTTTCAAAGTAGCACTGATAAATATAAAACCATTTCCGTAACATATTAACATCATTTAATTAATGCTATAATACTGAAAACGTATTTGAATTTAATCTCAATGCATAAAAGTAACAAAAGAGAAGATACAGCCGAAGTAAAATGAGGCAAATCTTCATTTTTAATCAATACCTATGATTGTCCCAGGATTGGGACCTTAGTTCCAAGCTGCCTGACCAGGCCAATGGAAAGTTACCAATCTCAGCCCCTTTCTCCTGGATGCTCTTATTTCTCAAATGATCTCTGCTACATCAAAGTACTTGGCTTCCTGTTGACATTGTTGCTCTAGCAACAGGGCCTGCAGCATTCTGGAAGCCAGAAGGTTTATCAGAATGTCTCCTCTCTTAAAGCAATGGAGTGGAGGGACCAAAACTGTTAACTGTAAATTCTGTAACATTCTATAAACCCCATAATATTGGACCTTGACTTGAACAGATTTGCAAACTAAACACAGAAGTTTCCCAATGACCGATTGTCACAGAATACCTGTAGCCTCCTTGTTCAAAGGACCACATATGCTATTTGGCAAAATCCTTACCTATTTCATTTACTCAGTCATACTTACAACCTAGTTCAGGGAGTACTCAACCTTTTTGCACCTGTGGACACATTTGGGAATTTGAGAAACTGAGAAACTGCTGTGGGCATCACCACAAAATGGCTCCCACAGAGAATGTGGCTAGTCACATAATGGCTACCGTGGGGTCATGGCTAGTAAAAAATGAGCTAAAGAGGGGCATGGAGAGAAACAGTGAGGTTAGAGCTGGGAGGAGGAAATAGCAAGGCAAAGGGGAGAGGGGAGAGAAAGAGCAAGACTAGAGGCTGAGAGGCAGAAAAACAGCAAGGTAAAGAAGTGGGGAGAGAAATAGCAAAGCTAGTGGCTGGGAAGGAGGCAAAGAAGTAGAGAGAAAATGAATAAGACTAGAAGTTTCAAAGGGAGAGAAAGAAGACTTCCCTAACATTTTCAAGGTTTTTATTTTAAAAATGATTTAAGGGGGGCAAGGAGTGGAGAGCTTTGTGGGTGCCATTGGAGGTCTCCAAAGGTGCAATGTTGGGAACCCTTGATCTAGCCCATTCTGCACAGAGTGAGAACTAAAATATTCCATTAACATTATACTAAAGATCAATCCAATCCAATTGTGCAGCTAAGTGTGGTGTAGTGGCTAAAGTGTTGGACTGGGAGTTGTGAGATCCGGGCTCTAGTCCCCACTCAGTCATGGAAAACCACTGGGTGACTTTGGGCCAGTCACAGACTCTCAGCCCAACCTACCTCACAGGGTGGTTGTTGTGAGGATAAAATGGAGAGGAGGAGGCTTACGTATGCCGCCTTGGGCTCCTTGGAGGAAAAAAAGGTGGAATATAAATGTAACAAATAATAAAATAAAAACACAATCCAATGCAATAAATCCAATAAGAAGATCTCTCTGTACATCCTAGCTCTCCACACTTGCAGCATAGCTGAAATAGTTAAGAAGGTGATTTCAGTCAAGACTTCAGATCGTGTTCGAATATATGGAATGAAGTGGTCACTTAGGCAAATTCCACACAAATATTCAGTTTACAAAATTTCCTAAGAGGCGCATACTACTACCATTTCTTTCAGTCCCAAATCCTCCCAAATGCCACTTTTACTCTATAGCACAACCTTTCCAAACAGAGCACCCTCCAAAACTCTCATCATCCTCACCCACAGAAGAGCTATTGACCATTCTACATGGGGATGATTGGAGTTCTAATCCAAAACACATGGAGGGTGCATGTTGGAGTAGGCTGTGCTATAGCATCTCTCATTTCTCTCATCTTTACCATGTCATCTGACCATGTCTTCCTTTCCTACTTGGCCTTTAATACCCAGGGATTGTACGATCCTGGGATATCCTAAATTCCTACATGGCTCCTTTCCATTTTGTCTCTTTATTTGGCCCAGTGTAAGGCTGGGAGGAAAAATGAAAGAACAGGCGTCCGTTTATACCCTAGGGTAACATGCACAATTCCCGGATGTCACGTTTGAAATATATGGGAGCTGCACATACTCAAAATGTAGTTTGGACAAGTGCTGAGCCAAACTGGAGGGATGTTATGGGGGGGGGGTGCCCCCTGCAACCCCTGCCCCCTTTTAGCTATAACACAGGAAGCTTGCAAAATGGAGCAAAAATATTCTCCCATTCCAAGTGACAGCAGGAAACATTGCCTCTACTATGATTTTGCTCTATGATTCTGTCATGTAGCCAAATATAATTAGCTATGTGATGCCATGACATCATCTGCTGGCTACATGATCCTTGATTAGCCAGATCATGTGTCAGGTAAAAAGAACAGCCATATATTTTTTAAACAATGTGTCAAAGCAGCTGCTTATAGAAGCAGTGAACAGGTGTGAAATGATATAAAAAGGCAAGGTGGGTCTTTTATTTTGCGTTCCAAAAATCTCCATTTCCTCCACTTAAATAACTGATTAGCCAGATTCCAGCTGGATATCAGGAAAAACTTCCTGACTGTTAAAGCAGTACAACAATGGAACCAATTACCTAGGGACGTTGTGGGCTCTCCCACACTAGAGGCATTCAAGAAGCAGCTGGACAGTATGTCAGGTATGCTTTAAGGTAGATTCCTGCATTGAGCAGGGGGTTGGACTCGGTGGCATTATAGACCCCTTCCAACTCTACTATTCTATGATTCTATGAAAATGTCCACAAAGATTTAGCTCAGCCCCAAGTTGGACACCACTAAGTTATATCATAGGTGACTAGGAAATGCATACATTTCAGAAATAGTACAGTTATGGGTTTTATGTGTGTATGTATCTGTAGACCAAGGAAATAAGTTCCCGCTTGTCACGCACATGCCTGACAGGAGTGAATAACAGTCATATGCAAGATTTCACAGGACAACTCTGCAAGTGTGAAATATTATCCCCAAATTGAATATTTGCATATTCAATAGGGCTAAGTCCCAAGGTAAAGCCTCTGGTTTTTACAGTTCAAATTAATTAATTCCATGCTACCCATTTCTAAAAATAAAGCACCAAACATTTGCAACAACAAGCTGAAACACTGCAGCAATGTGAATTTAAGAAACCATGCAGGGAAATGGTTTTATACACAAAGAACGGCTACGACCCAACACAAAGTAAGGTGACCTCAGGCTGATTGAAACCAATTAGGCTAACCATGCCTAATTCTATTTGGGATTGTACCAAATGCATAAGGTTATATTACTCTATTTACATTATATATCATGTGGTATGCTCAATGTATAGGTGAAAATAAGAAAAAAGTAGCAGCACAGGAGCAAGCATGACTACAAGTATTCTCAGTGCCCAAGGAGGTGTGTGTGTGTAGATATGTTCACCATGTACAAAGGACATACACATGTACACATTTTATTAGCTCTGCTTAGCTATTTGCCTGAATGCTTGAAGGCTTAAAATGGGTAGAAAGATTGGGCCATACACACTGACCATACCCCCAATGTCTCCAAGAGAACTGCCCCCCACCCCCTTCAGTTCAGACCATGCCATATTGAATTAGAAAGCCCGTTTCAGGTATTCAGAAAAGGGTTAACAGCAATGTGTGAAGAGAAGGAACACTCTGGCCCCGGCCCCTTCTCCACTACATTTGTCGCTCTGTACTCGTGGAGGGTGACTGACTGAAGAGGTGGCTCCTGTATCCGTGGGGCTCTCCATGCAAGCCAGAACCCAGAACTCATGTGGAGAGCCCACAAGGACGCATGAGGTTCTCCTGTTCAGATAGATGCCCTCCGTGACAAACGCGACAGAGCATAGGTGAGGGGGATGAAGCACTCCTTCCCCTCATGTGTTGCTGTTAACCTATTTTTGAATGCCTGAAGAGAGTTCGAAAGGGAATCGTAGTCATATTCATTTGAATTAAAGTAGAATTCTCTACACAATTGTGGACCCTACCTTATCAGGGTTCCCAATCATTCAAGCAATCATGAGTAGAGCTCCTTTCAGACCTTGCCAATGCAACACACAAGGTCTGAACTGAGGGGGGGAGAGGCCAGCAAACCTGGAGACCCATACTCTTTTTAAGCCCTAATGTGTTTAAGTGAATACCTGAACAGGGCTATTCCAACTGACACATGCAGCCCATTTTTTAAAATATATTATTTTTTAAAATATTAGAGCTGTGAGCATATGGCCTCTCAAAATTCTCCATCCTAGTTGTGGGCAGAGAAATGGGGGAGGGGGCAATTTCACCAAATTTCTCCAGGGGGGAAGAGACTTTTTTCAACAATTTCTCCCAGGTAGGACTCACCATTGGCATGGGTTGTAGAACAGCTTCTTTCTTTTTTCCTATGGGTTTTTGGTTCTTTCTATTGAACATCTCACCATTGCTCTACAGTCTCCCAGGCTGCCTGCACTTCCTGATCTGAAAAGGCCCTATGGGAGGAATAATTTATTATGTCTTCGCCTTAGCGGGAAGTGCAGGAAGCCAAGGAGGCTACAGGCTGCCAGAGAGACGATTGTACAATGAACATTGGCTTGGTTGTCAACTGTATAATACCTGGTCATCCGTTACACAAAGCCATGAAATTCATTAAACAAAAAAACCTACAGTTTACAAAAACAACATTAAGGCTCTAAGGTTTCCAACCAAGCACCAAAAAGCAGGGAAATTGGGAGTTAAGGATCACAAGCCTTAATGCCACATCCTCCCTAAGGAGGCAGAAAGTGCAAGTGAAATTATCATTCTCCCAAAGCAGATAAACCATGAGGACAGGATGGAGAATATGATATGCAGAGGTGACTGTGGGGTTGTGGAAAACTGATCACGAACAACTTAGGGCCACCTACTTCTCTTTTTTTGTTTAGAGAAGCCCTTCCCCAACCTGCTGCCCTCCAAAGGTGTTGGACTACAGCTCCCATCATTGCAAGTCAGTATGTCCCATGGTCAGGAGTGCTGGGACTTGTCATCTCAAACATCTGAAGGGAAGCAGGATGGGGGAACGCTGTTCCATATCCTTACCAAATACAGGGTCTGTCCAATACTTTTCTCTCACACACAACTCGCATATAGCAGCACGCTTGATAACAAAAGGGGAACTATTCATTACAGATCTAGAACCACAGCATGTGCCAGGCACTTACAACTTTTGGTCAATATCCTGCCCTTCAAAGAACCAATGTTTTCTTAAAATGTATTTATACAAAATATACTGTTCACTCCCCACAATCCCTTTACAATACATCATCTCATCAAAATGACAGAGGAGCAGAAAAGGTTTAGTTTGGCTGTCTTGAACTCCTTTCAGATGAAATTAGTTCGCAATCCTATATCACTTGGGGGTAAGCCCTAGTGAATTCAGTGGCACTGGCTTCTGAGAAGACATGTATAGGGTTCATTTGTAAACCAACCTTCTCCAGCCTGGTGATCTCCAGATGTGTTGCACTGTAACTCCCATGTTATGTGTTATGGGGAAGTCAAAAATAATTTGATCATTAATTTTAAAATAATACTTACACATGAAAGTATTAGGTGGTAGCTCTGCCTTTGATCTCACACTGCTGAACAAATAAGAGAAATCCTATATCTGATATTCAAGAAACAGACACCCCATGCCATGTGTTGAAAATGAATGTTGATGTCTGAAGGACTATCTGGATTAGGTATTCAAGATTCATTCAATGTTGCTTGATTTCATTTAGACAGTTTATTTAAAGTGATGCAGCTCTGTTGTAGTTTGTTGATTGATCGTATATTTTAATGCTGGAAAACATCATACTTTAGAACAGATGTGGGCAGAAAATAGATCTATCCTGATGTTTTGGACATCAACTCGCACCATTCCTGATCACTGCCCATGCTGATAGGGGCTTTTATGAGTTGAATTCCAAAACATCTGGAGATCTACATTCTGCCTGCCCTTGTTCTAGAACAGCTTTCCCCAACCTGGTGCCCATCAGATGTGTTGGATTGCAACTTTCAACATGAGAAGATGCTCTAAAAAAAGAGAAGTAGGTGGTCCTAAGTTGCCAGTTTTCCACAACCCCACAGTCACCTCTGCATATCATATTGCATATCATAATCCACAGTTAAATATATAAGGGAGAGAAAGAGAGAGAGGGAGAGAGAAGAGACAAAGTGTTCATGCTGCAAGCAGATGTGGAGATACACCTCAATTACTTGCTCAGAACTGCATCATAAGCCAATTTCACTTAATGTAAACCAAGTGTACCTATTTTCCTATGCTAAACATTGCAAGGTGTGCTGTTTTCAAGATCTGTCAAGAGTATCTGCAGCACATATAAGGAGAAATGTCAAGAAAAAAGCACTGAGAAAGTGAGTTCTGGCAAATGAGAACCCAAATGTTGAGGAAACGGGTTTTGGGGGGTATCTGGCTTTGGTTTTCCCTCAACAAGCTTTTTCCTTTCTACTTTTTCAGGCCAATGCAAATTAGGGACTATTCCTAAACCCTTCTGATTGTACACAGCATAATGAACACTACAGTCAGAGTGACTTTAAACATGGATGATAGGTGGAAATACAGGAAGCTCAAATGAGTCACACTTCCTGTATCTGTGCGTATTATTAACGTCCCAAGATGCTCTCAACACCAAGGTTTTGAAATCTTGGGCTCTTTGTTTGGACAAAAATGTTCATGCAGTAGTGGTACATTCCTCACAAACTAATGAGGGCATGAAAAATATAGGTGATGCGTAAGCTTAGTCTTTATGAGCAAGGCCACAGAGAACTGTGGCTTTCAGCAAAAGGGGATTACACAAGTAGAAACTAGAAGAAAAACTCAATATGGAGTGTGGCCTGCTGAAGGACTATTATTAACTATTTTCTACCTTCCCGCTTAATGAGCATGCTGTTGCTTTTTAAGCACCACATTGCTTACCTTTGACTCTAAGAGCCTTTGTTTTCACATAATAAATACCTAGAATCTTGGGACTAGACAGGAAGATCATACACGACTCCAAAAGGCTCTTACTGTTGACAGATCATTGTACGTACTTATTCATTATTAGCTGCAAAACTATTGACTGAACACTTAACAAATACACTGTGCTTCTTAGCTGCACTCTTACTACAATTCAATGTCTAAGGAAACAGAGGAAGCTGAAGGGTTGGATTTTCAGTTTGCCTCTTCATTCTTGCAAAATGAACAGACTCTAGGGTTAAAAAGACAGACTGCTACCATTACTGAAATATAAGAAATCTCAAGAACTGGAAAAAAAATGAAATGCATATAATTTTGACATTTGTGGACAACAGAATGGTGTATTTGGTTGGGACCCAGAAAAATACCAAACTGTAGGATAATGAATGCCAATCCATGCGGTGTGTGTGTGTGTGTGTGTGTGTGTGTGAGACAGACAGACAGACAGACAGACAGAGAGAGAGAGAGAGAGAGAGAGGTTATGATGCTTCTGATACATGACCACTTTGACAGGGCATGTCATGCCTTACCCTAGGAAGATTCATCTGATGAGGAAGAGGAGGGAGAGAGCCAGCACAGGGAGCTGGAAGCTTTGGCTGACAGCACTCTCCTGGGACCACTGGAAGAGCAGCCTGGCACCTCTAGTGCCATTCCTGGACTCACCCAAATGTTGGCAGCAGAGCCGGAGATAATTCATCCTTCGGAACGATGTAGGATCAAATGCGAGCACAAAGAGGCAAGAAGAGGCCACAGCATGAGGCCTCCCTTAAGAGCAACACACTGACCTAATTAGCCAGCTGTGCTGATTAACAGCCAGCTATAAATCAGCTCAGCCAGGGCCGACTCTTTGCTGCAGACAATGGATATTCAACTGCAGCATTTTGCCTTGTTTCTCTGGACCTTACAGAGTCCTGGACCCTCGACAACCCACTTGGACCACCCTGCTGGACAATCTCTGACTGGCTTTGACTTTTGGCACAACTAACTTCTGTGAATTGACCTCTGGACTACTTTTGACCTCGCCCCTTCCTTCTCCGACTGTTCTGTTCAGATTCCTGTGTATGACCTTGGATTGTACTGGCTTTTCTCTTTCTTACCACTTGGGACTATTTGGGTTTTGACCAGGGCACTTGCCAGCCTTGAAACAGGACAGGGCAACTGCTAAGTGAGCCTACCAGTTTCACACACTGGGGTGGCTATGTGACCACTAATTCCACATACAGATGTCAGTGTGGCTTGGATTAGAAGTTTTCAGAATGGCACAGTGGAATGTAGGTCAGTGCATATATAACCACCTCCACATGTGGAACCTGGGCTGGTGTCAAACGTTGAATGTGGAGAGAGACCATCATCTGAGAAGTCTGGCAACCTTTTGAATTGGGTCCATAGTATTCATATCCCATTCCCTGCCATTGAAATTGTTTAGCTGTTTAAATTGTTTTACATTTTATATGTTGAAAAATTTATACTGTGTTTATTATCTTGTATTTTGTGGTTTTAATTTTTGTGAACCATCCAGAGAGCTTCAGCTATTGGATGGCATGGCAATCAATCGATCAAATAAATAAATAAATAAATACCCAGACTTCTCTACCTTTACCAAGCAAAAGAAAGCCTTACCTTGCAGAAGGAATAAGAAGCCATGGGGAGGGACCACAACCATGCAGGAGAGGCCCTGTAATGGAGCTACTGGTATGGAACAGGATATACCTCATGCATTTTGGTTTTTTATTGATGCTGTCCACTTACAGTGTAGTGTAAAAAAGATTGCCAAGCATCTGTCAAACTGGTGACTCTGTGGGTAACAACTAGTGCTGTGTTATATTTTAAAAATAAAACATCTATATCTGTAACAGATTTACATTTTCAGAAATGAAAACCATTAACCACTATTTGCTTCTGTCTTGTTTCCAGCAGTCCTGGGGCTGCATCCAGGTGAAAACCCAAACTACCATGTCCACCTTACTTCGTAAAGCTCAACCTGAAGGTCTGCAAACCCTCCTCCCCATTTGGTCTTAAGTCTGACCATGATGCAAACACCATGACTTCAAGTAGGCTGACCATATGAAAAGGAGGACAGGGCTCCTGTATCTTTAACAGTTGTAGAGAAAAGGGAATTTCAGCCAGTGTCATTTGTATGCAATTAGTTCCTGGTGAAATTCCCTCTTCATCACAACAGTTAAAGTTGCAGGGCCCCTGTCTCTTGACCATGTACAAAAGAAGGCAGGGCTTCTGCAACTTTAACTTTGTGATGAAGAGGGAATTTCACCAGGTTCTGCATATATACCAATGACACCTGCTGAAATTCCCTTTTCTATGAAACTGTTAAAGATACAGGAGCCCTGTCCTCCTTTTCATATGGTCAGCCTACTTCAAGTCTTTACTCCGCCTCAAATCATTCCCCTCCCGACCAGTTTTTTGTAACATCTTGCTTGATGAAAGCATCTAGGGACCTTGAATGTTTGCATGTTTTGGTCATCTTTCAGCTGCCCTAATAAAGGTATTGCACTAATATGGATTTTGGAATTGTAAGGCTATAGTTGTGGTCCTATGTTAATACTGAGTCAGATGAATCGTATCCTGCCATTAAAACCAGAAATTGGAGGGGGGGGGGAGTAGATGTTACAGCTTATACTTAGAAAATAGCTAAATGGTGTAAGCCCTTAATAGTTGCAAGTATTCTGGAGCTTGAGTGAACATGGAGAGACCTTAACACAACATGTTAAACTGCAAGTTTTTTTGTCAGTTGGCAAACACGACTACCTTTGCATTCTGTAATAAAAAAAAATTTAGACTTGCTACTTTCTTAAATATTTCCAACACGAAAATGTGGAAGGAGTCAATAATGACTCTAGCATGAGGAGAATTTGTTTTTGTCAGTTATTTCAGGCCATGTTTTCGCTCATCATTCACAGATTATTAAACCTTTATCTAAACTCAGCATCTAAATTGGCTGGAATTACTTCAATTAGGCTACACTAACAAACTGCCAGATCATTAAATGGGTTCACACATTTGAAATCACCACAGTGGGAAATCATTAGCACTACTGTTGGCAAAGTGAATTCTATGATTAACTACCTTCACTGCCATAGGCAATCATCCTTCCAGGTTGCATGTTCTGTTCTGCCATTCTAACTGCAGGATTGCAAGAATCCTTCCAATGCTTGAGTTAGATTGGCAGAGCAGTGTACAGTGGGTTTTCCCACTGGCTTTTATAGGCTCTGTCATGACCCTCAGATTAATGATACTGTATGCTGTCTGGTAATGTCTCCTTTCTCAAAATGGGGGCAGCTTAGAAAAGTGACTGCTAAACATACCTGCCAATCCCACACAATGACGCAGTCATAGTCCCCACAACCATTTGATGTCACATGCTTGTCACTCTTGTGAATCCCACAACTAATCTGGGATACTTTTAACACTCACAGAGTAAGCTAGCAGATAATAGCCAACCTTAAAGATGGATAGGGGTTCCTAGTTACCTGTACAACAGGGATTGGGAACTTCTTTCAACTCAACATCCTAATTCCATTTTGAGGAAGCTTTCAAGGGCTGCATTCCAGTGGGCAGGATTGAAAGCAAAAGGGGTGGGGGCAAAAATAAATTTTAAAAACCACACAGTACAATTGTAGTTTAATGCTCTTACTGCAAGTAACCAAGTCTTACAAGAGTTCCCCTCTACATGGTTATAGAATAGGTTATCTTGACAAAGGATGTCAGAAAATTCAGTCAGTGGAGGGTTGAATAGTTGCATTTGGATGTAACAATAAACTGTGGTTTATCAAAGTAGAGCCAAGCACAGGATTGGGTTCTACGTCTAGAAGATAATGTGGTCAAATTCAGTAAATTTTAGGAAATTTTAACAACAGTATCCTTAGGCTCAGTATGTCTCATGATCCCTATTGGCTTAGGTGATAGGTAGTTTCACTTTCCCATTCATTATTAGAACCCCCAAGGAAGATAATCAACAGGGACTCAAAGAATTGTCCAGGGAAAGATTGTGCAACAAGGTAAAGCAAGCCCCCAATAGAAGCTACAGTTGATGATCAGCAGAACAGATTCCAACTCTTCATTGCTTCAGGGGCAACATCTGTTATTAACTGGAGTTTTATTATATCTATCGTCTAAAAGATTAGAGGGTAAAACATTTCACAGAGCCAGAAAAAGCCCTCCTATATGTGGGGATGAATAGTTAATTTAAATAAGACATCCCGTTAGGGCCTGGCAAACCCAACAACCAAGGAGAGTATGGACCCTGTGCTGCTCTGTAAAAGCATCGAGAATTTATATCCGTTAGCCTCTGTTTAACAATACATTTGGCTATCTTTTTGTTTATAGATAATAAATGGGAAAAGACAGCCTCACTGAAACAACTTTCTGTATTACTTCCTTCTTCCAGGCAGACTCTGGTGCATGGACTGGGACTCAGGAGACGCAAGTTCTAGTCTCCACTCGGACATGAAGTTCACTGGATGACATTAGGCCAGCTACTGAGTCTCTGCCTAACCTACCTCACTGTTGTCTGGATAAAATGGAGAAGAGAAGGAGGAGAATCATGTGTGCCACTCTTTGGGGGATAGGTGGGATATAAATGTAACAAATAAATAAATTGGAATAGGGAAAAATCAGATAGCCGAGTTAGAATCATAGAATAGTAGAGTTGGAAGGTGCCTGTAAGGCCACCTAGTCCAACCCCCTGCTTAATGCAGGAATCCACCTTAAAGCATACCTGACAGATGGTTGTCCAGCTGCCTCTTGAATGCCTCTAGTGTGGGAGAGCCCACGACCTCCGTAGGTCATTGGTTCCACTGTTGTACTGCTCTAACAGTCAGGAAGTTTTTCCTGATGTCCAGCCGGAATCTGGCTTCCTGTAACCTGAGCCCATTATTCCGTGTCCTGCACTCTGGGATGATCGACAAGAGTTCCTGGCCCTCCTCTGTGTGACAACCTTTCAAGTATTTGAAGAGTGCTATCATGTCTCCCCTCAATCTTCTCTTCTCCAGGCTAAACATGCCCAGGTCTTTCAGTCTCTCCTCATAGGGCTTTGTTTCCAGACCCCTGATCATCCTCGCTTCCCTCCTCTCTGAACACACTCCAGCTTGAAGTGTGGTGCCCAGAACTGTACACAATACTCAAGTTAAACTACATTAAAGAAAAGGAACGGGGGAGATGAAACATCACAAAATAGCCACCCCCTAATAGTTAAGGAGTATCTCAAGTATAAAGTAGGTCAGGTTTACTTAAAAAGTTTTATCAATATTTCAAGCACAAGGACTTCATCAGTTTAGGAGCATTAAATTAGTTACCCCAGCAGCACAAGAGAGGGAGAAAATGTGTGTGTACATGTAATACAGAGAAAGTGATTTCTTTTAAATCCTCCCACAGGTAGTTAATTTTATTATGAAGATCTGATGTCCACTAACAGCTGCATGCTTGCCTGCTCTCCCAGCTGGATAACTTTTGCTGGGAAGTCACTGGACTCACAGCTGTAGAGGGGGAAGGGAGTGAACAATGATATACAGTGAGTGGAGATCACTTAAAGCAGACTAAACATTTCAGCATTGAATTCCTTCTCGACACATATTGCCAGCATATGTACGTGTGGCCAAGCAGTCAAGGATGGACTCATCTGCAAACTTAAAATACAGCTCTAATTAAGACTCAAAATCCCAGAATGGAAAATATCAACTTATTAAAGAATAACAATTTTCCAGAATATATAATTTGCAGATTCTTTGCTGGCTTTTAATCAGAATTCCATTTTTGCCAAATTTTAATGCCCATCACTAAGAAATATATACACAGGAGGACGTGCCACTACGGGACAATATGCATGAGGGGGTTCTTGCATGAACCCTGTTATTTGTAATTGTAATATGAATGCCTATGGAAACAATAATAGTGTTGTTTCAGTGGGTGCAGATCTACACACATCGCATATGCACATTTATTGTTTGACAAGTGCAACATCATGACAAAATGATCCGTCACAGATCAAACATCACAGATACAGATTTCATAGCCTCTGAGACACATTAGTCAGCTGCAAGTTGCCAAGTGTTAAGTAATTAAGTCATGTGCATGCATGCATCAACCAGTCCTTATTGTACTGAGAAAGACCAAAAAAAACCCACTCCAAAACTGGTAAAAGTCATCAGAATTTCTTTTATCATTATATAGGGGCAATTCCACCCATGGATTTGAGAAAAAGGTGAAAAATAATTACTTTAGAACTCATCTAAGAAACAAACAAGGTGATGTTTCTGACTTAATAAAGAAAAACAAAAATAAAAATAAAAAACAGTCGGCTTAACAAAATCCTTATGGACAAAATAATTTGATTAATGTCCCTTATTATGATTCGTTGTCGAAAGTTTACAATGCTTTGAGGCAGTATGAACTTGGAATGAAAAATGTAAAAGCTGTTTGCTGCTTGAAATGTTAAAAAAAATATTAAAAATTGAACTTGAAGTTGAAGTTATATTTCCATAATTATTTACTGGAAGGAACAAACCCAGAAGATTGTACTTCTGTTAAAACAATACAGTGTGGATAAAACAAAAGCTGAACTCTATTAAATAGGTGGCATGGCATAGCAGATGACTGATTTATTCTGCCCCCAAAGTTAATACCTTTTCCATTTCCCAAGTATTTCTGTGTAACTGGTGATAACAAGGAGTAAACTGAGATCAGTAGTAATGTGCACATTATACTATACACCATACTAACAAGTAACTTATGGTAGAAGTAGATGTAACAGAAAATGTGGGGCTTCTGTCAAAGACAGCATTACCATATCTAGTTCTCCCCCATCCCTTGTAAGATCTACTGAAACCATGGCTGGCCTTAAGAGTGGGCAAGCTGCGCAGTCGGCCAGGGTGCTGGGCTGGGGAGGGCAGGTTGAGCTGAGGGGGGCACCAAGCTGAGTTCAGTGGCTCTGTGTTGTTGTTGTTTTTAATGTACTGTCTGCAATGAGCAAAAAGCAAGCATATGTAAAGATTTTTCCCCCAAAGTTCTACAGGTTCTTTGCGTACTGGCTACCAAGATGATCTTCCTTCAATTAGCTTGAAAGTATATGTCTTTTTCAATTTCCACTTAAAGTCATTTGTGTGAGAGATGAAGGTTTTGAGCAATGTCAATCTCAATGGGTAGGATACCAAGTGACATGAGCCTCCTATCTGCCATGACAGATTGCAAGTATGCATTGATAGGGTTTTACAGACCTGGCATGGTCTGCACTGCAAGCTCTCACATGAGGGCTATCACATTCTGTGAGTTTTCCTGAGCCCAGGAATGAGAACAAATGATGTAGATTGGGGCTGGTAATCTCCCAGTGTTATAACATTACACAATGCTGTGAGTTTCACTGGATATTATGGGGAAGAGGAGGATAACTAGATACAGGATTCCATTTTGGTACTAGCTCTGTGTCTTCCATAACATCCACTCTGATTTCAAGATGATATACCTTCATCTCTTCAAGCGAACATGGTTGAACAAGAAGAAAAATACAAATCTCTACTTTTATCATGAACTCTCAACTCAGGTCATTATTTCCACTAAAATAAGGGTGGGGGGAGTTAGAGTAGAAATCATGAACACATGTTCCTATATATTTTTACATCTGAACGTCCACAGAGAGGCTTTATATACTTCAGGAAGTACTACATAACAGTGATAAAATGTATGTAGTTTTCTAGTTCGATACTCGGAAGCACATTATGTCAGGTTTGAGTAGGGGCCCTTGTCTGTCTGCTCTACAGGCATGGGATCTGCAAATCATGAGATCGTATTGTATCTGCTTTTTCAGGGATATATTACTGTACTTCACCCTAAACTACTGGACAACTAATGCTTTGCACTGTTGCAAAAGGTACATGCATCGGAGGAGGAGAAGGAGGAGGGTGAGCATATAATAACATTATTATTTATTTATTCTGAAGGTACTAGAGAATGCAATTATTCTTTTTGAGAAATGCTGCAATGATGCTTTCCAGGCTACTTCATGTAGTAGTCCCCAATGAACTATCCATTTACAGCCATTTTAATTAAATGTATACTATAGGAAATGGAAGATAAATCATCAAAGGGAAATGGAGGCGATGATTTTCATCTCAAGGGGCCTTAACCCATATCACAGCTTGAGTCACAGGTGCAGAATAGTCTCATAAGCTCACAGTCTTCCTGAATGTAGTGCTTTTATAGAAACAGAAAGCAAAGAGCAAACATATCATGAAAGTTTATAATTACTATCACAGTTCTATCACATTTATGTTTCAGAATCATTATTGCTCATTGTTGTTTAATGGGACTTCTAAGAGCCAGTCAACTTGTTGGGCTGGTTGTGTTATAATGGTTTCCCACTGTGTGAACAAGCTGCAGTGAGCCTTGTGCTCATGCACTGCCCCTCCCCCTCCTCTTTCTCACGCCATAAGAAAGAGATCAGGAGCATTCACTGTTGATTTTATACTAACCATGGTTATGCAAGAATTCCAAACCCATGAAACTGTGGTTTATTTAAACTACGGGTTGAGAACAAGTCAGAATCTAAAAACACTGAATTGTCAAAGAGACATTAAAGAGATGAGAAATTCTAAATATGAATATACTATCTTACACGTATTCGTCTAAACACTGTCTGCCTGTCTGACACCATGACTTACCTAAGCTGTAAATGATGTCATGGAATGTTCATGACCATTTTAAGTGCCAAAGAGTCAGGGTCAGAATGTTGACATAATCTGTACAACTGCTGTCAAGAAAGTCTGGTTGGGAGAAACTACATTAAGTAGTTACAGATGAGACTATGTGCATTTGAGGAAATGAGAAGCAAAGAGAAAAAGAGAAAAGGGATGAACTGCTGAGTGTCAGCAGAGGGGCCATGCAAACAAGAGAGAAGATATGTTCTTGATGGATGGGGTGATCAAGAAATCAAAGGATCGGGGAGAGCCAGTTACACATTTCACAAATTTGTATACAAAATATTTATGCCACCTTTGGCCATAGGGAAAGAGCATGCATCCAAGGCATTGAAAACTGCAATCTGTTGGATCAAGTCCACAATGTAATGGTTAAGTTGCGACAGTCGTACCAATTTCTCCTTAAATACACAAACTTGATTTCTTTTTAACCAGAACTAGTTACTGAATGTATGCAAACTCTCAACTCCAAGAAAGTAATCACTGAACTGGTTTTTCCCCTTTGGTTGGTAGTAGTAAAACTATACAACACCATAAATATTTCCCACGTTTGACGCCAAGATATTTAGGATTTCTGCCTAGAAACACTACTGCTTTTGTTCTTTTTAGTTATAACAGACCCCCTCAGACTCATTTTACCATCCTATTCCAAACAGCATTTATACTTTGCTTAGCAGTTTCATGATACATTTCTAAACGCTATTCAGGAGAACTGTGAATGACTACTGTAGCAAGCTTTCTGCAATCTGCATGATGGTCAAGATAAGAATCAGAAAAAAAATATGTCCAGGAAGTCATTTTCAAATTGTGTACTTTTCATGCGGAAAGAAGTATTTTATTGTTTCTTTTTTGTGGTTGAATTGCATTACAAATGGCATTAAAATTAAAATTATATAGGTTTGAGTTTATAGAATCATTGACAGGATGAAAAGATGAGTCATTTGAGGGGGGTGTGGGGTGGCTCTATCCAACAGCTCTTCAAAGACATGGGAAATGTATAAGAGTAAATATTTTGATATGTAAATTGTAACTAACTCCAGCACTCCTAGCACAAATAGTCATCATCTAACTAAATGGGTACAGGGCCATCCATGTTGTCCATGCATATATATACTCACTGGGGAGGACAATGAACAAGTGAGGAATGCCCACATGATTTGTTATTATCAGTCCTCAGTTGATATGAAAACATCAAATATCGATACAAAAGGTGAAAAACTTAGTATTGTATGACCAGAAAGTGATGAGTTCAAAAAGCACAAATCCCCATTTACCAATTCACTGAGCCAAAGCCATTCATAACTTTTTAGTAACACTAAAAAGAGAGTGGTTGTATAAAGAAAAAGGATAAAACAATAACACTTTAGTTAAAGAAAAATACTGTTTGATTACAGCAGCAGGATCAAGGAATGTTTAAATAGTTTGCAATGACCATAGTCCAAGCCAATATATATAGATGAGAGTAGGCATTATTTTGATATTATAAACTACAAATTAATGAGTGGCGGAACAAAAGTCCATGGGAATTATCATATTGTGAATAGTTCATCAAGGAGAACATCGTTTACTGCTAATGGTAAAGCATGTTCAAGTAAACATAGCTATCTGTAAAGCAGAACACTCAGAAATACCTCTGTACAACTGAGGAAAATTTAGTGTTGTGATTTATTAGCTTGGGCTGAAGGTTAAGCCATTGACAACTTTTTTGTAGTAAGGGACTGCTCTGCAATAGTGCTACAGAAAAGCACTAAATTAAAAACTAATTAAACATAGAGAGTTCACATTTTTCAATCTCAATAATCTTTCTTAAAAGAGCAGTTCTGATAGAAAGTGTCTATTAGATTATAATAAACAAATAAACCAGTGATATCGGGTGGAAATTCTGCCAGTGTTTTATTTTCTGTGGAAAATTTTCAGTTTCAAAAGCTCATTAGTAAAAATGAATTGACAGCAATTGCAAATATCATATTAGGGAAGCTGGCAGTTTCAAAGTTGTAATTAATGTTTTTCGCTTAATTATCCTTAGCAAGTATGTGAGCGAATGCATATATGTTATTGAAATATGTCTCAGTACAAAATGGAACTAATAAACAGTGACAGTGGAACATTTTTCTCGAAAATTTTCCAATTCAAAATTTTCTGGAACAGCAACATCAGTGAAAGAAATAGAAATCTTCACTTTCAAAGAATCACCAATTGTTCTTGTTTTTTAAAATTAATACTTCTGACTTCTCTTTCTCTAGGTTCGCTAGGATTGAGTAATGGAAGAGGGGAACTTCTCTAGGGAAGATATCTGGGGAAGTGCTATTGATTTTTCATTTTAACATTTTTTAAAAAAAAGTCAATAAACTTTAAAACAAAACAAAAAACAAGTTTTTGCTATTTTTGTATTTTCCATTCTGCATAGGACTGATGAGGATCCCAGCTTCACTTTCACAAGTATTATAAGAAGGAATGGTTTCAGTAAAAAGCTAAATTAGATTATTTGAAACTATTTCAAATAATTATTTCATCGTAAGCATTGCTTCTGAAAATAATCAGGATAAGTGATTAGTGACTTATGTGAGCTTTAAAAGACTGCAGAGGCTTCAGAACATCCAGCCTTCCATTTGCTGTATCTCATCCTTTAGTTATACTTTGATCCTATTAGCAGAATTAGAATTCTTCTGATTTCTATTAAGTACATCAGCAATGGCCACTGTTTTTGACAAGTTTGCTACAAGTAAAGTTAATAAGTGTTCAGAGATACGGCCACACCTAAAGCTTCAACATTGTTTTGCTTCTAGTCACTGAACAGCGAAGTAGATACCAGCTTGTATAAAAGGAGGAAGTAGAATTGCAGGCCTGATTCTTCAATACAGCCAGGCCCATGGGTTCAACTGTTACCATTGAAGAGTTTCACAAACCTCTAATGCCTGTGGCTCTTGTGGCAACCATGCTCCAAGTTAGCCACTCAAAGAGAAATTCGCTTTTTATATTACAGGTCAGATGTGCTTCATGATCGTGCGCATGTGGTTTAAGATCTAAAATGGTTTTCCTCTTTCCTCCTCATTCCTTTTTACTATTGTGCCATGTCGTTTAGATTGTAAATCTGAGGGCAGAGATTGTCTTCTTTTTATTCATCATTTGGAAGCTACTCTGGAAATCTTTTGGCTGACAAGTGTGATGAAAGTGCTTTAAACAATCTTTCTGGTCTATAGATCCTCTTGAGCAGATAGCCAAGCTCCAGCCATCCACAGTAGCCCAACATGACTAAACTCTTAGCAACATCACATCCATGGCATGCCTTCTCAGCAAATTAAATCACCGCACTGGGCAGAGTTGGCTGTTGAATGAGAATATGATTTCAAGAGGAGGAAGAGTAGTCAGCTACCATAAAAGGAGAGAGTTTCCGATCAAAGAGGCACATTTTAATACTATTATTTTGTGGAGAAATCTCTCTATGTGTGGCTAAAAGGACAAAAGCTCACTAAACCTCACTCTAAAAAGAAGTTAGCAAAGCGGAATGCTTGTGAAGTAGTAGGCTTCAAGACAGAATAAAACAGTATTTTTGTAACTTGCCCAAAGAGCTTTGCTTAAATCTGCCCAGCTCAACTAATTATTATTGTAATGATTTATGACAGCACCACCAGTATTCATGGTGCATGATAAAATTACATAAACAAATCACAACGCTTACCATTTAAAACAAATTCAGGGGAAACAGAGGGAGGAGACAATATAAGCAAGGAGCATTACACATAGTTAAACCTTGGTTGCAGTTGAGCATAAGGATTAAGAGACAAGCCAAAATAAAATGCCACCTATACAAGTTCCAAATGTTTGCTGGGAATGGGGTAGAGTCATAAGAGAAAAAATGCATATTCCAGTGAGTCAGTCTAAAAGCATTTATTTTATGCAGCATGTTAACTAGTAAAATAATAGAAATACTGGAATAGTTGAAAAGAAAAACACCCACCACACAAAGATTCTGTACTGCCTTCAAGAAAAGCAAATTTAATGTGTCAAGAATATACTCTGCTCCAGAAAGCAGGCAACAATATCACTTGGCAGAACATAACCAGCTTCTTAGTCAATGGGCAAATGAATCTGCGACGTAACCCTTTATGCATTCCGGAGCACTCCTGATAGCAAAGCCCTTTTAAAAAATGACAACACCTGTTAAAAGCTTCTTGGCTCATCACTTGGCTCTAATCGGTTTGCTGCCTCAAAAACTAGTCTATCACAATCTAATTTATTTCATTTATTCGGAGCAGAAAAGCTGCTACACTTTGTAACATAAAATACCCCAAAAGTACACAGCAGCTGTTCATATTTGCAAGAAAAGTCTGTTATAGTAATGATGTCATGGAAAAATGTCTGGAATC
Organism: Anniella stebbinsi; assembly: GCA_029215795.1. Taxonomy (NCBI): domain Eukaryota; kingdom Metazoa; phylum Chordata; class Lepidosauria; order Squamata; family Anniellidae; genus Anniella; species Anniella stebbinsi. Next base: position 210,608,525 of record JARDYH010000004.1, read on the forward strand.
AATTAAAATGCATCACACAGGCAAGCCATTCAACCCCTTGAAACAATACATATTCATATATTACACCATGTGTGTTATAATACATGGCAGCAAAGAATGGTTCCCTTTAAAATTATTATTACTATTATTATCAGCTTCAGCATCACTACCACTATTCTTGGGGAGTTTGTATGCTTTCATTGTTTTATTTAATAAAATAATCACTGCTGAATAGTAACAAATGTGCAAAGATACAAGACTAGCTATCAAACAAATAGTTTGAGACCTACATCCCATCATAAATCAAGAGTCTTATTAACAGTACATGTATGTACTATGTGTGTAGGGGCATAATTAAGGGCTTGTAGGGGATACTCTTGTTGGCTTGTTCCACTGTTAGAGTGCTAGAGAACTCTGTCAAAACATTGGGGAATAAAAAATGTAGCGCCTAGAAGAATAAACTAACTTGCCCATTTTTGAAAATGTTGTCCATTTGAACTTCTCTGATTGCTTATAATAAAAGCTTTGTGCTAGCATGTCAATTGGAAGTTGCATAACAACCATGAAAACAAAGTTTTCAAGTTTTCACTGCCATAGAAATCACTTGGCATGGGCTCAGCAAGAGCCCCAGATTGGTTTGTCAAGCCAACTGAAGTGAAACCAAATTTATTATAGAAAGGCATGTGGTATACGTAAATGTGCATACATTGGGATGTATATTTGAGAAATCACAGCTCCCTTTATTGCTCTATGTATGTTCAAAATATAGTAGAAAGGAAATCTGCACACATTCAGGTCTTGTAAACATGTAGACTGGAAGTTTGTCATTGTTTCAGGAAAAAATGATTGAACTATCCCTCCTTAAGCAATATTTACAACTCATTTTTAAGGATACTTCCAAATGTGGGCCTACTTTCACATTATGTCATTACTTTTCCATTTTTGTTTTGTTTTGTTTCTTTTGGAATGGCAGCACGGAGTCCACACAATTCTTTCTTCTTATATGTTTTATTACAAAGAAACCCACCGTATTCTGCCCACATTAGTGGGCAGATCATGATGGAATGTACTTTGACATCTTCATACATGTTCTGCCCACCTCAACCACTCTTGCCCTGGTCTTGCCCCAAAACACACCAGTTCTTGTGAACGCATTCACCTTTTAAAAAAAATTACACAGAAATTCCAGGATTTAAAAAAACAAAAAAATTCAGTCTGCCATTTTTAAATTTGTTCTATCCCTTGCCCAACCCATATGGAGTCATATTGCTGGTGTATCCTGGACCATATTTCCTGAAGATGGCACACCTATTCCTTGAAACCTAGCATGGAAAATCAAGCTCCTCCTCTGATTCTGCTTTCTCATTTTCAATCAGAACATTCTCTCTCATTACACTATCTAACTACAATACAGCTTTCCTCAACCCAGCACCTTCCAGATGTGTTGGGACTGCAATTCCCATAAGTCCCAGACAGCATGGCCATTGTTGGGTAAGGCTGCCATAACATATGACAAGCAAAACATGAGCCTCCCTTTCACAAAATGCTGAATCACATATTTGTAGCTTGTGAAATTGTGCCGTAAAATATTTTTTAAAAAAAGAAAAAAGGGGTGTTTGCAGATAGATTGCCCACCTCCATACATATACAGAAAAATATTTCTTCTCCTCTGAATAGTAAAGATGAAAATATAACATAAGAAGAAAAGGCATGCTGGATCAGACCAAGGGTGCATCTAGTCCAACATTCTGTTTACACGGTGACCAACCAGCCGTTGACCAGGAACCCACAAGCACGACATGAGCAAAATGGGTAGAGGCACACCATGGAGTACATTTCAAATGTTGGAGTATTTCAAACTTCTACAATTCTGGTGTTTTAAAAAAATGATTTTTTTCTTTAAAAAATAAGGTGTGCACGCAGGAAAATGAAACACCTGCATCCATGCTCACAACAACTAGGGTGTTTTGGGGAGTGAACAGGGGAGGAGCAAGGAGACATGAGCATCCCTGCAAACATTGAATACACCTTTCCTACCCTCCACCCAATATCTGCAAAAACACACACACATTTGTAGAATTGTGCTTCTATCACTGTCTGACTGAAACAATTTTACCCATTAGATAAAAATATACAAAAATGGAATAAAACATGGGCTGATAATTGAAGGATGATGATGTCATCTGGATGCCTCATGAAATGACTGTAATGAACCAGGTACAATGTATATTAAAAGGTCTGGATGGAAGAAACTTACGCATTGGGATTTTGCAGGGCAGCAAGCTTGGTCCAGCTTGGTGAAATTAATTAATTCCCATGAGCACATGACAAGGAACTAATGTCCAGCTTTGGAAAAGGAGTCAGTCTGTCAGAAGCCTGGATGATAAGCTGCAAACCAATTGGACATGGGCCTGAAACTGGCAGCTGTGCTGTGTCAATAAAATTAACTACTTACATCAGATTTAGGGGATAAGACAATTATTGTGCCAAATAGGCCAGAGCTAAGATCAATAGCCCAGCAAATAAGCTATACCTCATTGCTTGCACTTTTCAACAATGTGCAAGCAGTAACCTAGAATGGCAGGAGTCTAAAGCTGGGCTTATACAGGTTTGCCAGGCAATAGAATGCTGGACAGGAGCCAATAAGAGCTTGAGGGATCCGTGTAGTAACAACTGTAGGTTTTGGAAGGCTCCCCTTCCTCAGTGAGTCTACCTTTACACAAGCATGGAATCTCCTTCTCCTCATTCTCGTTGTCCCACCTGCTTGCTTGCCAAACAGAGAGCCAACAAGCACACAGGCTCTGTTCCTCCTTCACACCACCACTGTTGTCTGGGTCACAGCATGAAACAGGTGAACAAGGTGGTTGCAATGGTGAAGATGGGGAGCAGGTCTGGGAACATGTCAGTGGGCTCTTCAGCTGGTGTCAACCCTTGAATCCCTGGGATACCATGGTGCAATGAAGAGTTGGAAAGCAGTACTTCAATTAAGATTTTGTTGTTGTTATTTGAGCAAAGATTAGGAAAAGGAAAGAAAGAATGGCAGGTCCCATGACCAAAAATTTCTATTATTCCATTTCTGCCATTTCGGGGGGTGGGAGAAGAGAAAATTCTGGTGAAAGAGGTGGGGAGAGTTGAGAATTTCTGAGAATGTTCTCCTTGGGGAGGGGGACAGGGTTTCTAAATACTTTTTTAAGTGTAGGAAGTTTTGAGGGGGTCTTCTTTCTATTTCTTTATTTTTAAAAAACAACCCAGGTATCGGCAGGAGCCCAGGTGTCCTTCCTGAATGCCTATTGGAGAGGGCAAGGTCTCAGGGTCTCCAACAGGCATTCATGAAGAACTGCAGAACTCTTCCAAGTGCAGGGGGTGGATTTTAAAAAATAAAATAAAAAATAGAAAGAAGACCCTAAACAACTGGCTACACCTTTAAAAGATATGTCGAAATGCTGACCCCCTCTCTGAGGAAACAATTCACCAAAATTCACCTGAAAAGAGGCAGGAAAATACTGATATTGAGCAAAGAAGCACCCGTTCACTGGTACATCTTTTATACAATCAAGGTTAAGGTGACACTGGTACCTCAGAGCTCTTCTCCTGACTACCAAAATATGGAATTCTAGGATATTATGTGCACATTCCCTCTAGACTATTTTAGGTCACTCACTATTACTGCCTCTAGAGAACTGGAAATCCAGTCCATCTCCTTATGCCTCAGATTAAATGTCCTGTAATCGTGTGCTTGAAGCAAGTCAAAACAAGTGGATCAGTCTCTTTCAGCTAAATTTAGATATTTCATCCACCAAAGAATATTTAAACAAATTAGATATTTGTGAGAGTAGACCCACTGAAATCAGTAGGACTTAACTTAAATCCTATCGGTTTCAATAGGCCTACTCTAAATATGACTAAGGGCTCATCTACACCTAAGGGTGTAGAGGGAGGGAGGAGGAGGATCATGGACTTACCTACTTCCACGATCCTCCCCCAACATCTAGACGACTGTGCGACAGTGCGAAAGGGAAGAGGGACGGCGTGGCCGCCATTTTCTTTTAAAGAAGAGGAGCTGTGCATGGCCCCGATCCGGCAAAAAAAGGTAAAAAAGACAGACCCCAATCCCCCGCCATCCTGGGGATGGCAAAATTGCTGCCCTCCCCCACCCCAGCACAGCTCTGTGATTGCTGCCCTCCCCCACCCCAGCACAGCTCTGTGCCCATTTCAGGACCCAGGATGGCCCCGGGACTGTGGAAAAGCTGGGATACCCGGTTGATCCCGGGATCCCCTATGTGTCATATGGATGCACAGGGATGACCCCGGGATAAATGCTTGGTGTAGACATGGCCTAAGTCTGGATCCAATCCTATATAAAGTAGATGTTTGTTATAACAAAGACAACTGTATTTTCATTACACTACTTGAAATCCCCCCCCCCACCACCACCTAGTTCTAGAAGCTCCACCACCTAATTGCCAATGTGTTTAGCAGGAACTGCCAATCTATGTTCAGTTTGCCACCACAATGTGTGTTCCAACAAAACAAAACGAAGAAATAAAACTCAGGCCCTATTCTCACTTATCACGATCAGCATGGAAATTCTTTCTCTGTAGCAAAACACTGTGCTGCTGCCATAAGCGTTTGAATAGTATAACCATCCAAGCAGGCCAAATTGCTAATCAATGTCCCCAAAATCTGTGGAGTCTGGATCCTAAAGCAAACATATCATATTTGTAGCAACAGATAGGGACAGCCACAGATACAATATGGGTGAACAATCCCCTGTGTTTGTTTACTTTTTTAAAGATCAAAGTAGCTGCAAGGGCTCTGATTCAGATGGCCCCTCGGTGCTGGGGTAAGAGAGTATAAGCTTTCCTCACACGCTTTTCCTGATTAAAATCAGAGAGCATGAGAGAAACCTCAAAGCTGCTATTCACAACTCAGGGGAAACCATATGTGTAACCATATTATAGAGAATGAGGAATAATGCACAATAGTCTAGTCTTTTGAGAAAACAACCCAGCACCATACAAAAAAGCAAGCTTGTTGGCATTTTTACAGGAAACAACGATAAGCAATAGCAAGTCAGTCACTACTTCGATCAGGTGACAAGTTGCTCTTATGCTACAATGAGAATTAACATAAACACTAACAATTCAGAAAATCACACCTGGATTCATTTTGCAAATGCCCTGGACATGCAACATTTCTTCTTCTGCAAAGAGGAAATATCCATGGAAATAGTACCCTACTGTGAAGTTCTGTGCATGAGAAAGGGTGATGGAGCCATAAAAGCCCAGTATGGAAGAAGCACCTGACGATTGACTGGTCCACTGAATCAGAGTAACTTTTACCGGCACTAATCCCAAGGTTCAAAATATTCTCCTCAAACTTTTAAAACATGGCCATGATCTCTGAACATGAATCTTAAATCTTAATTTTAGCAAGAAAATTTGCCTTTATGAGTTTGTTTCTCTTTGGTGTATTTTTAATGAAAATTTAGGCTCAAGTAAAGAGAGAGAGAGAGAGAGAGAGAGAGAGAGAGAGGTAGAAATGTTTTGACTGCCTCCTTTACAATAATTACATGGATCGTGTTGCAGCATTACAAATTAAATGGCAAATTTAAAAGCACCCAGTCTGTAAACCACAGTATATTTGTACAACTCAAAATGCCAATCACTGGGATTAAAACATTTGACTAAAGGCTTGAATAAGTAAGGTGAAAATATCAAATCCTTACTAACTCCTACTGAGCTCTGCAGCTTAAACAACTTGCTTATAGTATAATACATTTAGCAATTTAGTAAAGTCTGAAACGTTCCTGACACTATAAGGATATAATCCTATACTCCAGATCTGCCAACTGAGAGGCTACTTGGCAGAGGTCCTCACTAAATCACCTTAACCTGATGTACACTGCCAGCACAAGAGATACCCTCACAGAATGGTGAAAAACAGGCAGAGTTTGTTTATCTATTTATTTATTACATATATATATATATATATATATATATATCACTCAATAGCATAATAGTGGTAGCACAAGGGAAAAGCACACTGATGCGTTATCTATACTCCTCCAGGCAATGGCCAGAGAGCCCTTGATGGCAAAATATTTACACCAACTCTGCACCTCATGCAAACAAACTGACTTCAATGGAATGGGAGGAAATTTGAAAAATAGCCACCCCAATGTCAAAACCTCCCCACTGACATCATTGTGACAGAAGATTGGGTTCTGACTTACTTCATATCTGATCAAAGTACACCACCAATAGTATACAAACCCACATGCAGGGGCCATAATTCAGATGTCATGACTAGACCTGTTCCCCTTAGGCTAGGGGAAGGAGTTTCTGGCGATCAATCGGAATCAGATTCTGAAGCAGAAGAGATCGCACCAGAAAAGTACCAGCTTACACGCGAAGTGGGAGAGATGATTTTCACGGGTTCTTCACCAGCTGGGGATGAACCTTTGCCAGACCTTACCACTGAAAATGTTAACAATACACAGTCTGTAGGAAATCAGAATTGTTCAGAGGGGGAGGGTACTTCAAGGCTAGCTGATCCTAGAGTCGGCGGAGCTAAAGGAAGGAGAGAGAAGGTTGGCCTGGCTAGCATCTTGCCAAAGGCTTCTTCAGAACCAGACTCCTTGAAGTTAAAAGCATTCTGGGAAAAGGCTGTCCCTTTTTCTTTAAAGGACAATTGTCTTGCTTAGTTCACATTGTTTTGCCTACAGAAAAGTTCCTAGAGGTTAGACTGTCTTCAGGTGGGAAGAGATTGCCTGAATAAAGCTTTGTGGATTTCATGGCAGACCTCTTTATTGTGGCCCAATAAGGTGGGAGGTTTTGGGGAAAATGACATCAGATGATGAGGCATGTATCACAGACTGCATTTCTCTGGCCCTAGAGCTTAGAGCACACAACGGAGAGCATTCATCAGAGCAATACACTTCTACCTCCACTTCTGAAGGCTCCCCATCCGGTGGCTAAGGGAGGAGATAGGTTTATCCCTCTTGTTTTCTCCTGTCCTTTAGGTTTTGGTCTTTTCTTCCCCTGAGGAATACTTTTATTTTTTGGAGCAATGGGGGAGGAAGAGGAGGAAGGAGATGACTGTCAGTCAGAGGAGGAATCCCTCGGTTTGGACTTTCCTCTGGTTGTGTTTGGTCCTGCCCCTTGATTTGGATTTCATCTTCTTCTCCTTAGCTTTCTTGTGGGGAACTGGGGACCTAGATACTTTACTCTTTATGAAGAATAAAATAAAATATTAAAACCTAAGAGATAAAAATTACAGTATCAAACTAGTGGGATTTTTTTTAAAAGATAGGGGTGTTTCACACACTATTCTGTGAAAGCTACAAAGCACAATTTAGATAACAGACCATGAGATGGTTTCCCCTGATGAGAATTACCTGTATTGACTTTTAAAACAGGGTATTTTGGAATCTTAAACACCCTATGATCTTGTTAAGGTTCACAAGAGAACCTCAAAATTCAGCATTTCTGGTATGAAAAATTAAAGGCATACCATAACTACTTCGGCAAAAGAAACAATTTTCAACATCATGTTCTTCCAAATGTCCTATGCCTGGTCACCAGAAATATTTTATTAACGTTGCCTAAAACAACAAACTGTTAATTCATCTCAGTTACCAAGGTTTAATTTAAGAGGTTCAAGGGCAGCTTTCATAGCCCCCAATTTGAGGGACTCACTTTTCCAGCAATTTTAGTGTGGCATTAGCCTCATTAAAATGTTTGTCACATATCAAATGACAATAAATGTTAATATTCCAAAAAGTCTATATTTGCCAAGATGCATAACAGGGGCACCACAGTTATTTCCTGTTCTAAATATAGGGGGATCTGGGGCATATCTAAGAACATTTTAAGAGCCAATTTAAACAGAAACCACTATATGTATTTCAGATATTCTTCTTCTAACATTTGATATATTTATTTTAAAAATAAGTGACAATAAACTTCTCATTAAGGGTAAACAAATGGACACGCACTAGACTCATGGCTTGTGGTGGGAAGCAAAACAGCATCTTCCTTCTGTGACCACCCAGTGTGCCAGCCGTGCCTCTGAAATCCCTGAATGTCCACACAGGGATATAGTATTTGAATGGGGCCAGCATACTATCCAACATTATTTATTTATTTGTTATTTATTATTGCATTGATATCCCACCTTTTTTCCTCCAAGGAACCCAAGGCGGCATACATAATCCTCCTCCTCTCCATTTTATCCTCACAACAACAACCCTGTGAGGTAGGTTCAGCTGAGAGTCTGTGACTGGCCCAAAGTCACCCAGTGGGTTTCCATGGCCGAGTGGGGACTAGAACTTGAATCTCCCGACTCCCAGTCCAATACTTTAGCCACTACACCACACTGGCTACACCACACATGTATAGTCCCAGACTGTTGATATCCCAAATAAAAATCTAGGAAATAACTGCATAATCTGATCTACACACATTGGTACTATGTCAACGATCTCCACCTGCATCAATGTCTGGTGATTTTTGAAGCAAAACTGGCAGGCAAAGGTAATAATAATAATAATAATAATAATAATAATAATTTATTTCTTAGCCGCCTGTCCATTTGGATCGAGGCAGGGAACAGCAATATGATAAAATACATAAAACTGATTAAAACATGACACACATTATTAAAACTGCATTAAAACATCCTAAAACATCCTCAAAACATCCTCAAAACATTCTAAAATTCCACTGGATATGCCTGCCGGAAGAGAACAGTCTTTATGGCTTTCTTAATTTCTAAAAGACTGTTCAGTTGACGAGTCTCCTCCGGCAGGTCATTCCACAGTCTGGGAGCGGCAGAAGAGAAGGTCCTCTGGGTAACGGTTGTCAGCCTAGTCTTGGCCGACTGTAGTAAGTTCTTCCCAGAGGACCTGAGCGTGCGGGGCGGATTGTATGGGAGAAGGCCATCCCGCAGGTAACCTAGACCCAAACCAGGTAGCACTCTGATGGCCCATATCAAGGACAGGTATTTCTGATTGAACCCAGTGTGCCCGCTCTCTGAATGTAATGGAAGGAAAACATTTGTTGTAGTGAAGGGGATAGATAGCTTAGGTATGGAACAATTATATTTGAACTCTTTATGCAAAAAAAAAGGGAAAAGGAAAACAGGGAGGACGGGTGGCCAAAAACACAGCAAAATTTGGCAAAGAAAATATTCTGAAATGGTGAGGCATTACTAGAAATGTGAAGACTTGAGGGGAAAATGGAGGAGGGACAGAAAAATAACTTTAACCCCCACCCCCAATTTTCCAATAAAAAATCCCAGGGGGAAAAGGGGGGAAATTAGGGTTTTTCCTGATCCCCATTTTTTCTATGTGTTCCACACACCCTGCCGGCCTTTGGCAACTGTTTGGGCAAACATCATTTCATGACCCCAAACCAGCAAAATTTGACAAAGAAAACATTCTGAAATGGCGAAACGTTACTAGAGATGTGATGGCTTGGAGACATTAGTAGAGATGTGAAGGCTTGAGGGAGGGGAAACGAGGGTGAGGGAGGAAAAATAGGAAAAAAATGAACAAAATGAGGGGGGTTCTTGATCCCCCCTCCATTCCCCCCCTTTTTTTGCCACAGGCCTTTACCATCACTAGACAGTACTGAGCAGCTTTGGTTTAGTTCATGACTTTTTCTCCTCAAGTACTACCTGAAGACCTACACAACAGAACAGAGAAACACTTGTCTTAGGAAGTGCTAAATACATATAAGTTAAATAACACTTTTTAAAGTACAGAGGGTAAGAACTGTGTCACCTGTGGTATCACAGGCAGTGCTTGTGATAGCTGTGCACTGACTTTACTCTGAGTAATTTCAGGAACAGTGGAAATGCTAAAACAGAGGTGGGCAACTGTGAGAGTTCCGGGGACCATTTTCACAGCCCGGACATTCCCCAGACTGTGCACTGCAGGCATAATAAATAAATAAATAAATAGGCATCCATAGTGGTACAGAACCACAAAAGGGTCAACATTAGCTTGTTTGCAAGCTAAATGTGATCTTTTTGGTACTCTACAGCACTATGGACAGCTTTTTTTTCCCCACAAGCACTTTCCCCTGAATTGAGATCATGGCAGGGGCAGTGGGGGCTGCTTGTTGACCATCCCTGTGATAAAGAATGGGAAGGGCGGGAAGAAATGTATCATACCAAGAACAGAGAGTTCCAGTTTGAATGCTGGGCATCCTTCAACAGAAGTATGACAAGAAGGAAAGATGTTTATATTCCCCGTAACCAAAGAATTACAGATGTGCTCATTTCTCAAAATTTTTTTCAAAAAAAACAAACAAACAAAACAAACAAACAATCATATACCACTGGATTTTACAATGAATTTTACAACGAAACCCAAATAAGCAAGACTGCAAAATCGTATTTTTCTTATGTCTGTTGTATACTGTATGCAATATGATTAGCTGTTGGATACCACCAGAGCAATACAACTAGGTCACACTTTCAAGTGTACAGAATATGCTATTTTATATACCAAAATAAACAAGCACGCTTATGAATTTGAATTTCCCCGCAATTAGCTATGCCACAGCTGATGAGTGTATTTCTGGCTCTACAGACATAACCATATGGATGACATCACATCAAATTCAGTGCACATTAGCTTCAGCACTCCTGTAGACTGAGATCTGAGAAGGTCTTCTACCAAAGTCAGTGATTACTTAATTTAATGTCTGTGCCAGACTTTAGTGTTAACACAGCCCCGTTAGCTTTGCACTGAACTAACTCTGGAGCATTGGACTGAACATGTTATTAGTACAGTTATACTGGCATACTTGCTCACCCTTCCTAGCTGGATGACTACACTGAGATGAGAAAGCTAAAATCTTGTGAAGGATATTTCAGCAAACAGAACTTCTGCAGTGTCACTCCAGAAGGTTTTACCAATCTTAAGAGGCTTTGAGGGAGGGTGGTTTTCCACCAGAAGAAAATAGAGTAAAGCCTTCATATAAAATTGGAGTACCTATGTGTACCTGTTTGGATTTCATTCCATAGAAACAAGCATAATTTAACCCTGGTAAATAAGTATCTTGAAGCAAGAGCCTTGTTGCTGAAAGTTACTATGTATTATAAATGTCCTAGGTCAAAAAAGAGAGTGCTAAGGAAAGAAAACTGAATCAAATGTTGTTTGAAAGGGGTCAAACCATTTAAGGGATAGTTTACAATCACCAAACATTGGGATTTGTCATGGATAGCCATTTCTTGTGAAACTTCACAGTATCTGTCAGAGACGAACCTGTTTTTCTACTTGATCCTAACTATTAGTTTAACTGCTTCAACTGTATATAGGAATAGGGGGAAATGCCTAATATTATTTATTTATTTGTTTATTATTAATTTATCAATTGCATTTATATACTGTCCAACAGCCAAAGCTCTCTGAGCAGTTCACAAAAATGTAATAATACTTAACCTTTGAAGCTTTAAAAAACATAGGGTCTGGCTATCTGAGGGACTGCCTATGTCATTATGAATCTGTCTGGTGATTATGACCTGCAGGGGACGCCCTTTTGAGGACATCCCTACTCACAGAGGCCTATTTGTGGAGCATGCATAAAAGGATTTCCTCCTGACTAACTCCAAAATTGTGGAAAGCTCTCCCTTCAGAGCTAAGATTGGCCCATTCTCTCTTGGCTTCTCAGGAGGATTTTAAGACACTGTCAGATCAGGCCTGTTCTCCCTAGTCTGGGAGAAAGGGTTTATTGGGGGGGGGGGGTTTCAATTGGACGAAGAAGAAGAAGAAGAAGAAGAAGAAGAAGAAGAAGAAGAAGAAGAAGAAGAAACAGGACCAGAAATTTACCAGCCAACACAGAAAATGGGGGGAGGAGATTCCCCAAGGTTCTTCAGAAGTCAAGGATGAATCTTCCCAGGAGCTTATCAGTGAGAATGCCGATGGCTCAGAGACCATCCTTCCCCTGCCCCTGAGAACTCAGCCTCTGTTGGAAGGGAAGGGGATGTTGGAGTTGACAGATCCCAGAGTCTGCCACAGGGTCAAGGGGGCTGAGTTGAGAGGAGGTGAGAGGCAGTCCCTTAGGGTAGCCACTCTCCAGAAGCTTCTCCAGAAACACCCTCCCTGAGGTAAAGTGGCTATTGGACTGCGGTGAAACTGTCCATTTTAGTTGAAAGGCAACTGCCTATATTTGTTAGCCTAATTAGGCTTAGAGAATAGCTCCTAGCATTCACACTCCCTTCAGGTGTGAAGAGATGTTTATTTATTGAATAAAGCTTTGTGGATTATACAGCAGACCTCTTTATTGTCTCACATCTCGGTGAAAGGGCTTAGAATCACAACAGACACATCTGTTGAATTCACCTTTTAAATTGTAATAGTTTTAATGTTGTTTTAATGTCTTAATAATATAGTTTTATTGATTTTATGTTTTCATATTATTATTATTATTATTATTATTATTGCTTTTAGTTTAACTGTTGTATGCCACCTGTGTGACATTTGCAGAAAGATGATATATAAATATAAATCAAGAAGTCTCTGCTTAAAATTTGGTTACTTTCTGTACAAATCAAAGATGTTTCTTTCACAATATGCTCATACACATTCACTAAATGGTAACATGTTGTCAGTTTTTGCTGAATTTCTGTGTGGTGTAAAACATATGCCTATTATTCATTTGCAAATAAATTATATACACATACATGAACAAAGAAGAGACAAGGAAACAACTTCTGGGAATACAACACATCCAGATATGCCTGGATAGCATCTGAACATTTAATGGCGGGAAACAGTTCTGTTTCTTCACATATTTTTAAATGTATTCAGATATAAATGTCATCCTACACCATGGATGATCTGCTCTTCCCTCTATACCAATTCACAATTGCAAAGTACTGGAACCTAGAGTATGAACAATCTCAACAGCAAGTTCTCTTGTATAAGAAAGAAACACACTACATGTACCTCTGTTTCTTCAGTCAAGTCTTGCTATGGATATATTTCTGTTGAAAGAAGTGATCAATTCTGTCCATTAGAGTACAATAAAATAAAATAAAAACTTCATTCATGAACACAATTCAGAGTAAGCCTCAGTGTATAAGACTCACTGATTACAGGGAGAACTGAGATTAAAGTAAAGATGTACATGACTAAAACTCTAAACACACATACTTAGAAGTTAAGGTCCACTGGAATAATTCCATGTAAACACATCTGCATCAACTTTGGATGTTAGGTGGTGTGCTGCAAGACCATTATGTGATACCTGAACTTGACCTAAAACAGTTAAACACAGAATTATTCATTGCATGTTTAGGATCACAATGTTAAATAATAAAGGTTGATTTCAATTATATTGAAACAACATATTTATTTATTTATTACATTCTCATACCGCCACCCAATAGCCGAAATACTCTATATCAAAATACATGATCAATATTTATTTTGAAAGTCAGCCCCACCCCACCACCAAGGGATAACTCACTTTGTAACAGGGCTGAAAATAATGTAGAAATATGTCCTTAGCACTATAGCTGAAACTGTAAAACACTTGCAGAGGGTATTAAAAACTGAAAGATCTTGAACACATAGTCAGAGAGAGAGAGATTTCCCAAGTATAGAGGTGTGAGCTCCAATGTTCCAGCCAAGTTTTTCCTCAGTTAATTACCTCTTAAATACACCTAAATTTCCTTTCCACTTGCTATTGGACACATTATTATCCACTTCCTGACTCCAATTATGACCTGCTACCACTACTTTATACAAATTCAGAAATAAATCTCAGAGCTCCATCAAGAAGGATGCTTTCCATTTGGCAATTCTAAACCACGCTAAGCAATAAATGTAGAATATCCACTAGTTTCTCTTGCTTCTGGTTTGGCCTTTTAACACCAGACTGGACATTTGGAAGAATGTCCATGCAAAGGTGAGCACAACTGAAGTACTGAGGAACCCTGCATTCATATTGCACAGGTACATCAGATAGACAAGGCAAACTCCAGTATGAGCAGAGACCAATTCAGTTTCAACTCAGGAACCATGTGCCTGAAGTGAATGACACTTGAGGTATTCTCTATTTATTGCTATAACATACATGAATAATATGTGGGGTCATCTTCTATGACTAACATAGAAAAACAGTTACTAGCCTCTTGATAAGCTAATCAAAAAGCATGCAGGCTACAAATTTTTGCTGGCTTCTTTACGAGACAGTGGTATTGTTTCCATTGGTTTCTTGTAAACTACCTTGAGTACCTTTAATTTTTTGAGTGTGACAGGTGGGTATATAGCTATCCTAATAAACAAATGAATCATCTCCAAGTTCAAGCTGCATACAGGATGTTTGAGAACTTTGTTTCAGTTTGTTTTTGATAAGGATTTACCTAGTTCACAGCTTCTGGCCCAAACATCAACACAGATACAACCTACAGTCAAAGTCTGTACATTTCTGAGCTTACAATGTAATCTGCAGACCAACAAAAAAAAATGCCAGCTTGCGTACATTTGAAAAAATGTACATGAAAAAATGCATACTTTTGAAAACTATGCACAAATACGCTCTGATCAATGGGAGAAGAATGCGGACAGTACAAAGATGTGCAGAATTGATGAATGTATTTGGAAAAATACACACAAAAGCAGGCACAAATTTTCATGCAAAAAGGAAAACACAAAACTGGCACTCAAGTTGGAACAAGCTTCAATAGAGAATTCAGAGAACTTTGACAATCTCGGGTCTTGCTGATTCACGTGTTGTGCTCATCATATTGTCCTTTCCTTAAATGAGGGACTGAACTTTTCAGACATGATTACTCAGCATGAGGGAATTAATGTCTTGGACCCCTTACAACATTTGATGCAGCATGAGGCCCTTTTGAGACATTAACAAAAATTCCTTTGATGGCCAGAGCCTCAGTACCACCAAAGTTGATGTCTTCCGCCTCACATGTCAAACGCTTCAATGAGCAAAACACTTCCCAATTAAATAACTACCAAGGAAAAGATTTGAAGCCATTGTGGCCTTCGTGTAACTGATTACACAGTATTACAAGCAAGAGGGTCACTCGAAGGTCAAATTCTAACTTACATTCCTTGACTAATTAAAATCTAAAAACGATACAGAATTTTTGAGGCTAAAATCTGATAGCTAAATGCACATGGAAAATAACTGTGTGCCTTTGAATTAAAATAACCCCCACTCCCACTTTAATGAAAATTGGCATATAGCCAATCTCACTAATTAAGACTGCTTAAAAGCATTCCCATTATAAGTTTCCATCAGCAAAGTTTTTTTCTTCCGTGACGTCTCGTCTCAAATTTATAAAATAAAATAAAAATATGATGTATTAAATGGCACACATATGCTTATCTAGGCTACTATCCAAAGAACTGCTTAGACCAGGGATCTCCAAAGCAGTGCTTGCAAGGCCAGACTGAGGGGCCCACCAAGCTAATTTCTCCTTCTGCAAGTGAATGGAGCGATTCCTTCATTCATTTGCACCAGGAGGAAAAAAGTCCTCCTTCCCAAAACTGGATGGAGGGGAGGAGCAAAGTCCATCCCCTGCCAAGACCCCTTGGGGCAACAGAATCCTTGGCAAGGGAGACCTTTGTCTCCCTCCTCCAGCCAATCTTTGCTGGAAAGGCTTTTTTTTTCTCCCCATGCAAATGAATTGAGAAATTACTCCATTCACTTGCATGGGGATGGAAAACGAGAAAGAGAGAAAAAGAGGAGCCAGAGAGAGAAAGAGAAAGAGAAAGGAGGGAGGGAGGGAGGGAGGGAGGGAGAAAGAAAGAAAGAAAGAAAGAAAGAGAGGGACGGGGGGGAGAGAGAGAGAGAGGGAGGGGGAGGGGGAGGGGGAGAGACGAAGGAAGGAAGGAAGGAAGGAAGGAAGGAAGGAAGGAAGGACCAAAGTGATAGGATGAGAGAGGTACATAAAGAAAGAACAGTCAGACAGAGGGGAGCATTCAGAGAGAGAAACAGAGAGGGGGCCAGAATGAGTAGTGCACACACAGTGTGTACGTGAAAACATGCAAACACAGATGGGGAGGCTGCTCCCAACATATTTGTGATTGTCCTTCCAGCCCCCTAATCAGCTAATTTGTGGTGGTGCCCAGGGCACTTTTACAAAATGCCAAATATGCCCACAAGCTCAAAAGGTTTAGACTAATGCAGAAGGAGCAGAAGGAGCATAAGCTAGCTCATTGACATCTTGACTTTTTTCTTTGAACAACTGAACAAGTCCTCCATCCCATATGGAAGACTTACCACTGAAATGCCTTTCAGTTTCAAAATCTCTCATGGGTGTCCCCTTGGAAATCCCAGAGTCTCCACTGTTCCCTAGATACTGGCCTTCGACTTTAGGAACCATGGTTGGATCCCAAGGCAAGTTCATTAAAAGACGTTCACACCCTCCTCCCCCTTGGAGCCACCTACAGGCCCTGAAATGTCTATTTGGAGAGTAGGGAGGGGCCTCATGAACAATGTCTGATTGGACATGGAAGGGCATTGTTCAGAAGGGGCTCCTGACCCTCTGGATAGAATTTTCAGGGGATGTAGGTGGCTGAAACAGGGGAGACAATGATGGGAAACTTTCCCGCAGAGAACTTCCTTAAAACAACTTTTATTAAGATCCAAGCCACTGCCTTCTAGCTAGTTTATCATACAATAACTCATAATTATTTAATACATTAAAACTTTGAATTATAGTGTATCTGACTAAATAGCTTTTGAGATTCAGTTTGTCATTAGAAGCCAAAAAAGAACAACTCTTTTAAAAAATCACAACAGCCAGTGTTACTTTAAGAGACATCCATGGGCAGGGAAATATGCTACCTATATACATAATTGGGTTACACGTGCTGTGAGTCTTGCCTGCTCAAAGATAATGAAAGGCTATTGCCTTTCCTACATTACATCTGTACATTTCTTAATAAACCCCTGTACACCCACCAATCATGTCCTCTGAGATGCATATACTTTACAACCCCCTACCTTTTGAAGGCCAAAACTGATATTAAAACAGGAATTTTATGACTTGCCAGATGAGATGAATGGCTGGCAGGAAGTGTTTGGACTGGTAGGTCACAAGATGTTTAGGTCTGTGCAAAGACATGGGCATGCATAACAGTCTAAAAAATTCCATATAGAATGGATTTACTAGTTACTTATCTACCTGCACATTTGGAATAGATGCTTTGGGTTATATTCAATGTTAATGTAACTTAAGTCCCATTCATTTCAATAGGTCTACTCTAAAAAGACTAATATTGGATACAGCCTGTTGTGCTCAGAAGTGGATTTGGTGGCACAGAAAATTCCTGACTCTCATTCACATTTAATAAGGCAAGGTAAGCCTGGAGTAGGAAAGATATTTCCAGACGCTACACATGATCATTGACTTTCAGGAGAAAATACATATACGGCTTATCTCCGTATTCTGCAATAGTATGCAATATGCACTTTTCTCTTCTTTGCCTAATGCCTCAATTTAATTTAATAAAATTACATTTTAAAGTAGCAGCCCATGGGGTGTGGCCCATTAAGAACAAAGAGACTAAATATTTCATTAAATTTAACCTCTGTTTCTGGACAAATATTTCATGACTATATAATACTGCCTTGCATAATGAACATGGAAGTACAGGAAGCAGTTCATGGGGAAATTCCATCCACAATTTCATGCCACTTGGCCCAACTGGGTAATTATTCCCAATTTCCATAATGCAAATCTTGGATGGTGCTCATCCTGAATCGCCCTTTAAAATTACGTTCCATAGTTTAACAAGCATGGCACTCATTGTGATGTCAAGAAATGCTGCAGGACAGGATCCCTTTGGGTAAATTTTGTGTAGTTAGTGTTAGCTCAAATGCAACACCTGATTGTGGGGACTTTGAATCACAGTTGTATTGGCAAAGTTTATTTTCTTTAATAACAAAAACAGACCTTGTCCCTGGAAAAGCAGCTGTCCCATAACCTATTCTTCAAACGATCGTGCGAGGAAACAATGTGTGCTGGAAAGTCTGGTGTACTTTCCACTCTATCAGGAGCCAAGGGAATAAAGAATACATGCCAGTACTTTGGGACTGGCTGGGATGGGACTAGAGAGCCATGGCGCATACTTCCATGTTGGGCTACTCTCTTTTCATATGCCTATAATTCTGAGCAGACAAGGAGAAAAGTTCTTTAGAAACTAGACAATTTTGGAGAAACATAATAGGTTTTATTTGAGACAGAACTGGTTTCATATCCCCCACCTCTTTTCACCAACACGATAGTGTTCTATCCTATCACTTCATATCAAGGTGTTAGAATTCATAGTTTCATTGGTCCCTTCAGAGGACTGTGTGAGGAGCTTTCCAGTCAGTCTCACAGTGATTTACTTGGCCCATTGCAGCTCAGGATTCAGAAAACCATTCCTTGGGAAGGGGAGGGGAGAGATTAAGACTGGCCCAGCTGCCCTACAGCAAGATGGTTGGCTTTCCCAGCTAGCAAGGTGAGCCAGATTAGCACACACCAATCATGAACCAAGAAAGTCTGGGTCAGCTAGTCACATCTCTTCCCTGCCTCTCAAAGAACCAATCCAAATGGTCACTAGTGCATGTGGTACAGTGTGCATTGGATTGTACTACCCGGGCTCTGCACATAAAGGTTGTTTGCTACCCCATGTTAAAATCTGTCAGCATTTATAAAGCTTAGTACATCAGGGGAAATGCTTTTTTCTTCCTAATGTGCCGATTTTAGGTCATGAGGGCATTTTCAAACACACAATCCTCCATGTGAATTATAGAAGCGGGAGAGTCTAGACCTGCCTGCAGAAGTTTTACTTGTGTGTGATGTAAAACTGGTACAATATTTATGCATGTTGTACTTGGGTATCTGAACCCAAGTAAAAAAGAATGGTGAGAAGTCTGGCTCTCCCATTCCATGAGTCTGTCTACAACAGACAACAAAACATCCAAAACCACACTCCAATTGTATTTACATCAGGCACTCGTTGTGAAAGTCACTATTTAGTACATTTCTAAAATGAAATTCAGAAAAGCCCTGGAGTCATAATATTTATAATCCAAACAATAACCCTGGTGTCTACCAAAAAGGGGTTATATTTAGGCTTTTAAAAAAGAAGCAGACAGAGTAATTCCCCAAGCCTTTAAATTGATTATTTAATTTAAACTGGGTTGTTTTTTTCTGGCATCCTGCTCCATGCATACACACACAGCAGCTGTTTTGAGGCTAATAAAAACAAAAAAGAGGAAAATACACTTTGGGAAGCTCATTTTCTTTGACATTCAGCCCATCGGTACTAAGTGTTAATCTGTGAAGGAAAAGCAAACTAATTCTACAAAAGTGCCTTTGGTTGCAGGCCATGTAACACCAATCTTACCATTCTCAAAGGTGTTAGGCATTTCCAGACAGTCAATATCATATAAACTAGTCGTACAGACAAAGATCTCTCTCTTCTCATTTTAATGGAAGAGTGGGTTATTCATATTTAATTAATATCTATGTATGCACACTTATAGAATTATATATTTTATCTTGGAATAGAGAGCTATTCCAAAATATTCACATTAATAGATATTACTTCAATAGTAAAAAGATTCAATAAAAGTGCTAATACTTTTTTTCAGTATTCATTTATTAAAACTCTGATTTTTAAGATGTAAGTTCCTCAGACGTATTTCGATTCATGACTTCTCCTGTACACTAAACATTAGTTCATATCTTTAATTTACTTGTTACAAACCTAAGTATAAAACTGAATTTCAAAATTGTTATATATTGTATAGTTGAAGTTAATGATCTTTGGACTCCCTGTAGTTCAACTAGAGATTAGATTAGGAAATTGGAAAATTAGGACCAGGGAGGTATGGATTGTGTAAGATCCATTCCGTCTGCGTTTCTCAAATTGTCAGGTGCCTTTCGTCCTGTCATCCACCCATCAACAGAATCAGATTTTTTTTCTGACTTTGTGCAAATTTGCACATGCAAAAATCCTCCCAAAACATGCAGATTCCCCCCAAATGTGCACTTTCATGTTTAGGTAATGGGGAAATGCACATTTTTGGCCATTTTTTTATTTTTGCCTATTTTTCTATGATATTTACACAAAATTCCCAAAGGTTAGATAAACTGACGCAAAATCCACAGAAAATGCTTGAGAGAATCTGCTGCTGCTGGATTCATGGGCTGGATTCATAAAAATCATTTGGTTCCGTTGAGGATTTCTCCAATATCCCTAATTAGAACCAGGACTCCAAAGCTGTTCCTAACTGTAAAACTTTAAAACTGGAAGACTAAACAATTCAGTCTACAACTTCCATCTTGAGACCAAGTCTAATAAGGTCTAAATGCAGACCTCATGGCCACAACATCTGGTGTAATTTTCATACTTTTTCTGTTTTGCCTTTCACCCCCAGCCCCTGCTCTTTGTACCATTCAGCCTCATGAAGAGTTCTGGAGAACTCAAAAGCTTGCACATTAATCTTGTGACATTTCAGTCAATCCTACGCAAGGCTTTTGTATGGTTTTTCTTTTTTAATGGAGCAACAGAGCTATCTTTGTTTGTTTTATGCAACTTCAAAATGTGGGTCATTATAAACAAGCCTGACTCTCTTCCTTACTGTCATTTTGGAAGTGAGTAAGCTTTTCTATTCAGATGAGTGCCATTTAGCATAAAAAAAATTAAAAATTAAAATAAAATAGCTTTCAAATGTCTGAAATATATAAATAAATGCTATTATGAGCTCCCCACAACTGCTGCCTTCTGCCACCAAACAGGGCAATAACACACCAACCCAATTAACACAGGATATTCAAGCTGTTCAAGTCAGGTCAGCTCAATACACCCAAATGGACGGCCTTTCCATACATGTAACTCAGGATTAAATGTCGATCAAGTGAGTCTTTGTATTTAAAACACTGCCTGAATTCCGCTCATGTTTACACAAAGGTTCAGAAAATACACCTGGTAGCTTATTTCTAACCCTGTTCCTCCAACCCTGCCTTGTCATCCCAACTGATGATTGCCTAAAACTAATCCACTCTTAACAGTAACAAACTCTCATATTCTGCAGCTACTCCAGTAAAATCTGGTAACAAATCATTGGTACAATATATGAGAAAAGCATGTGTGCATTGCATAGAGTGGTAGAAGGGGGAAACAGTTAATTTTTGTCAATCTGACAAACTTTGTTATTGTGTCAACATTCAATTTCTGTTGGAAAGGAGCATAAGAAAAGTTTGCAATAAATTAAACTGTAATTGCCTGCCTGAATGCAATATAGGTCACTGAACTTAACTCGATGTTTTATTCCAAAACACTATGAAATGTATAGTTTAGGTCCTGTTCCTTTAGGTTTTCCCCTTACTGGCTTGTTTCTGGGGTTTTGATAATCAAATGCTATTCAGTATGCATTTGGGAACACATAGTAAGCATTTCCTCAAACATACAATTACAATAAAAAGCAGGATTTTTTTATAGCTTGTTTCTTCAATGCTTGCTGCTGCACGGCTACTTGCATAAGTACCAGTGGTGTGAACGTTAAGTTGCTCTGAGGCCAAGATATCTAATATGCATGAGTGCAGTTCACAGGGCTGGCTGCAAATCGAGTAGCTTCCAACTAAGCTTAATTTAGCATGGCTTCTACTGGCTTGGCCAACAGAAGGCAACCCAGCAAAGCATAGGGCTGTCATCGTCAAATTGTGAACATCTGGGGCAATGCCCTGAAGACAGTGAGATTACTTCTGAGTGCAAATTTAAGATAGCTGTCAAACGGAAGTAGAAGAGATAATGCACAAACAGATTAAATGAGCTTCTCAAGCACTACTTTCCAATTAAGGGCAGAGTAGAAAGAACTATTGGTGGGGGCAGGCAGTGGCGGCAACAGGGGAAAAAAATCAGGGGGACACAGAAGGGGCAAAGTATCTTTCTAGGTGGGCGGGCTATGTCCGACATGTTAAGATCTCCAAAAGAATAATCATAGAATCATAGAATAGTAAGTCAGAAGGGGCCTGCTCAATGCAAGAATCCACCTTAAAGCATGCCTGACAAATGGTTGTCCAGCTGCCTCTTGAAAGCCTGTAGTGCGGGAGAGCCCACGACCTCCCTAGGTAATTGGTTCCATTGTTGGATTGCTCTAACAGTCAGGAAACTTTTCCTGATGTCCAGCCGGAATCTGGCTTCCTGTAACTTGAGCCCATTATTCTGTGTCCTGCACTTTGGGATGATTGAGAAGAGATCCTGGTCCTCCTCTGTGTGACAACCTTTCAAGTATTTGAAGAGTGCTATCATGTCACCCTTCAATCTTCTCTTCTCTAGGCTAAACATGCCCAGTCCTTTCGGTTTCTCCTCATAGGGCTTTGTTTCCAGATCCCTGATCATCCTTGTTGCCCTCCACTGAACATGCTCCATCTTGTCTGCATCCTTTCTTGAAGTGTGGTGCCCAAAACTGGACGCAATACTCAAGATGGGGCCTAACCAGTGCCGAATAGAGGGGAACTAGTACCTCGCACGATTTGGAAGCTATACTTCTATTATAATGGTATATCTTACACTAAAACTGCCATCCTAACCATATATTCTGAAGTAAGTCATATATTGATTAATTTAGGTTTTATTTTTAATATAGCATGTATTAGCCAAATTCAAATTTCACTAAGGAAAAAGGCTTCAAACAAGGTAGAGTCACGACTCTTAGTGTAAGGAAAGCAAGAGCAAACGGAGGCCCATGCCCTGTACACCGAGGAAACCCCATGCATGTTGTTGTGTATCTAAATTATAGCCATCTCCAGCATTCCCTCTCACAACAATTCAGCATAAGCTTTTAGAATCCCCCCCACACAATCAAGATATGTATCATCCATCTCCAGGCATTGCATTCCCTCTCACAATTCAACATGAGCTTCCAGCCCCCAGCTTCTTCTCATTACATAGAAAAAAGCCTTAAGCAAGGCAAGGCAAGCCACAAAGGAAGGAATGCTTCCCCCATGCAAGCAGGCATCCCCTGGAGCTAACCCCACAGATCAAAAGAGACCTGCAGTTGCCACTTGCAGTTGCCACTGGGTGAATTGTGTGGCTACACATGGCTATCAGAAAATTCCAAGCATTTAAGATAGAACACATTTACTAGCTGTGGGGTTGTTTTAGAAGACACTGTGAGGTGGGGTTCAGTATGGGAAGGTTAGTTAGCTCCCTGCCTTTCCCCAATATTTTTCAGGCTAAAGGCTCTTTATCACTGTTAGAGACCTAATCCTTGGTCAAATGACATATGTTGTGTGATTTAGAAATAAGATACATCTATGCTAAATACACATAAACTAGAATGGCAAAAAAATTAAGCAAAAATGCTGTGACAGATTAAGTAAGATTCATGTATTTTTTGTTATGAGTAGTAGAGAAGAATATTATTGATTACTATATAAATAATGAACTTAAGGCAGGCTCTTCTTTGATGTTCCAGTTGCAGTATTCTGTTAAAGGCTGTCTAGAAAAGATCTAGCCCCAAGGCCGTGAGAAGATCCCATGCCTTAACATGTTAGTAAAGGGATGGGGGGGATCAGTGTTTGTGCAAAGTATACTGGATAGTCTGTTTAAAGTTAAGTCTCAGGACTACTACACATGAACTGGATTCAAAGGGAAATATATATTTGCACATAAATACAAATGAATCACATTTAGATGACTTTCAGCATACACTGCTGTCTACCCACACCTTTGCAAAGTGTGTCTGGAATGGTCAACAACTGCACAGCAAGGTTAAACCAGTGGTCGATTCCAGCATTCATGTGCAGGGCTGTTTTTAGGGTTTCCTAATCTTCAACATCAGGTCGTGTATATTAAGCATAAGCTCTACAGGAAAAAACAAACTAAAGCTGCAAAAGTGGCTATGGGCTCTCACTATTCCTGAAGGCTTTCAAACATTTATTGAAAGCCTACATTGATAAGAAATCTGCTTCGATTCCGCAAAAGGCCTTTTATGTTCCAAAATAGCAAGTCGGCAAAATGCTGATCAAGCCAAGCAGAAGGCCGTTTATCACATGTTTGTTTTTTTAATGACTCAAAAGGCTCACACTATAAAAAGTCTCGCCGCTAAGAAGCTTGGAAGCCATACTGCAAGTGCATTCAGATTCTTGTTTGGAGACCATAAAGTAGATATCTAGTCAAGCTTCAGTTACACAAATATTTGGCTGGGTCCTTCAAATCAATATGTAAATCTAAGCAGCACACTTCACCCCATTGCCTCTTGGCCATTACTATTCCTTAGGACTGTCACAATATAGAATTCTCCCTTTTATGCAACTCTTAAAAAACACAGGAACCCTCTCAGACTCTAAGACTGGCAGCTTTACAGACTCTCTAGTACCATCCAAAAGGCTTTTCCATGGTGAAATTCCCTCTTCATCACAACAGTTAAAGTTGCAGGCACTATACTAAAGTGACCATATACAAAAGAGGGCAGGGCCCCTGCAACTTTAACTGTTATGACGAAGAGGGAATTTCACCAGGAACTAATTGCATACAAATGACACTGGCTGAAATTCCCTTTTCTCTACAACTGTTAAAGTTACATGAGCCCTGTCCTCCTTTTCAGATGGTCAGCCTAATATACCTTCACACTGAAGTGATTGCACTGTTTTTTAATTTTTGTTTTACATGCTGTTTGCATTCTTTGGATTCCTCCTTTGGAGTGCCATTTATATCCTCTCATTTTCATATAAGCTAAATGTAGAGAATGTTATGACGGCAAATTATTCAGTTGTTCTCCTGGAGATGAGCAGGTTTGACCATGTAAGTTATCTGAATGGAAAATCACCTAGGAGCCATGTGTAAGCTGCTCTGATACCCTTAGAGAAACTGAAAAAGGCCCTTACCTCATGGTGGGAGAAAGATCAGGGAGCTTTTTACAGCTTGAGAGTCTCGAAAAGTTTTAAATAAAAAAAATTCTGGAGAAATGCTCATCAACACAAAGTTTGTGAATACCGGCCTTAGTGGAACCCCCCAAAATGGAGAGAAGTCTCAGCCAAGGAAATTCCAACTTCCTAGAGTTCTTGTTACTTCCTTCATCAAGCAGATGGACAATTATGTCCTTGGACTCCTCGAAGAATGAATCAGCGCCTGCTGCATCAGGAGTTTCCCCCACTCCCACAAGTACCATGTTTCCCTCAGTTTCCCACAAAAAGCCTGCTGAGTATGAGGCTAAGTGCCCCAGAGATAGTTTATTGCACGTGTCTGGACTCAAATGACTTTAGCAAATGGTTTCCACTGGGCTTGAACCTGCACTCATTCCTGACATGTGGGACATAACTGACAAATGTTTCAGTGCTATGTCGAACCCCAGAGGCCAGACAGATGTTTTTTGCATAATTCCATTTGGTAAGTGATGGGAAGAACCCCGTTTTAAAGGAACGATGCAGGTGTATTACCAAGTAATACTGTAACCTCTGCAAAAATGTCTCTTCAGGGAATAAGGCAATTTATAAAATATTAGTTACTGAACAAGGCAAGCACTTAACTTACCAAACATACTACCAGCCAGCTAAAAGTAGAAGGGGAAAAACTCAATAAAAGGCTTAGCTTGCGTGGGAAATGGCTTTTTCCTGCACTATATATATAGGCATCTGAAGACTTGTTATAATTCAGACACTAAACATTACTACTTCTTTAACCACCTAAGCGATTCCACTGTAATACTGCTGCAATGATACTGTAACAACAATGGTTTTGATATTACTGTGGTCTGCAAACCCTAATATGCATCATGTGCTCAAATTAGTGATGACATAAATCATTTTGTACTTTCTATTCAGTACTTTCTACTCAGTGCTAAATAAACTAAGCAAGATTCACTCACATACACACAGAGTGAGCAAAACAGGAGTTGGAACAGGTGCTTATGTCCTCATTTTCATGACTTGCTATAAAACCCAATTCAATTATCACAAGTCCAGCAGTGTTGTGCCTAGATGTGAATTCTGTAGTATACAATCGTGGTATTCTCACACTGTGCTCTGCAAGTGTTTCAGCAGAGATCAGTGAGTGGCAAAATGCAAGCAGAATCCACATTTCTCAGCCATCTCACACTTTTACTTCCTCCATGCTCTACGCAATTTCCACTGATGCTCCCATTCTAGTGTCCCAAACCAAATCAGGCACCTATTCCAGAGTAAAAATGATAAAAAGGCATAGGTACTAGATATGGATTTGAAGCAATGTATGTTTCGACCCAAAGTGATTAGTAGTCTATAGAATTAATATTTCAGCTAGATCAACTAAAAAGCACATGTGCAAAGCAATCCTTCTGCCAAGTTTCCAAAGCTTAAACTACAACTGCAAGGTATGTCCTACCTCTTCACAATGGGAAATATACTATTCTCCTGCCTCTACCCACTTGGCTCTTCTCAACTTCCGGGTGGAATATGAATCTGACAACTTCACCCCGAAAAGAAGAATATTGTGTGGCCTTTGCTGGGCACCATCCCAACTTTAATAAATAAAGGAATTTAACTAAGATAACAATAAGAATGGTAAGTGGAGAAAGGTCAAACATCAGAAATATAGACAATGCTAAAATGAATCATGCAACTAACAAAGTCTCTTCAGCAATTCCTTTGATTTTCATTCCATACTCTTATTCCCATCCTTGTTGCTCCCTAGTCCTTGATTTTGAAGTGTTAACAAAATAGCTGGTCTACTGAAGTCATCAATTTGCTAGTCTTGTTCCATCTCCGCATGATGTTAGATTGAAGGCTACATAGGGCACATTCGAATCCATATTCAGTCCGGAAAGTGTGAACTAGCTAAATCCCAATCAAAACAAACTGAAATGAATTTCTCATATGTCCCTAGATGTCACTGCCCATATGCTGATGAAGGACTGGAACTCATTTATTAATTCATTACATTTCTATACTGCCCTTCAGGCAGTTCACAGCATGATAAGACATAATATAAAACTGTTATCATTCTAGACTTTAAAACAAGTTCAAAACAATTAACAAAACTTTTTATCAGGAATGGATAAAAAAGAAAAAAACACCCCATCAGATGCTGTCAAATGCCTAGGAATAGAGGAAAGTCTTAAACTGGTGCCAGAAAAATGACAATGTCGGTGCCAGATGGATCTTGCTGGGGAGAGCATTCCAGAATGTGAGGACCACTACCAAAAAGCCCTCTCCCTTGTTGCCATTTCAATGTTGTATAAGGCTTACCTGCTCAAAGGAGCACAAAGTAGTGCTTGCCATCAGCGCAACGACGATTGAATTCTTCAAGACATGTTTCAACCCCTTTTGTTACACATACGAGTGTGACCCAGCACACTGTTTGGGAATCACTGTGCAAGTTATTAAGAGCATTAGGGAAAAAATCAAACCAGGCTTTGGCAGCAAAACCCAGGCACCTCACTCCGTGTGCCACTCGGGCAGCTCTCAGGTAGTGGCAGCTATTAGCACAACAATGGAACCAATTAACTAGGGAGGTAGCGGCCTCTCCCACACTAGAGGCACTCAAGAGGCTGTGGGACAACCATCTGTCAGAGATGCTTTAAGGTAGATTCCTGCATTGAGCAGGGGGTTGGAATCAATGGCCTTATAGGCCCCTTCCAACTTTTCTATGATTCTATGGTTCTACTGAGCAGCAACAGCACCCATGTAAAAGCCAACTATGTATTGTTGCTCCTCAGCCCAGCTAGAGCAACTGACCTGTTGGACCAATAAGGGACTGGGCAACTTCAGAGGGTTTGAGGGTCAATTTCTGATACGCACAACCCCAGAAGCCACTAAGGGCCACACACCCCATCCAGTTGAAATCATCGCTGAAATTCAGCTGTGGCAGGGAAAAGCCACATTTACACTTTAAAACAACAAGAAAGGGGAGTCTTAATGCAAAATCGTGCTCCCAGAAGACCAGGAATACTGTGATTTTGTAGGGGTGTAGAATCCAGGCCTGGGGCCCAAAATCTATGTGAAAACAAATGCCTAGGTTCAGGCTATACTGAGACACATCCTATTCTTTAATTCTAAGCATATCTCTTTTTCACCTGGGGGGGATCTCAGAGTTCTAGTTTTAAAAAAAAAAGATCATATGAGCCTGAAGTCTGCCCACCCATGCAACAGAACCTGACAACCAGCTTACTGTCAACCATGTCACTGCACTTCTTTGGGCCCTTCTCTGTCTGCACCAGAACCCAAGCCCACTAACCAGCCCTGGGCCCTGTCAATCAGCTTGGCTGAGGCCCAACGGTGGATATTGTGATCATGCCATATTTGTGAACCTCTGTGAGACACCTTTAGCCACACTTGTGGAAATTGTGTCTTAAATTCTAATATTCTGGGCTTGATGTGGAAATTATGTCTTAAATTCTAATATTCTGGGCCAGAAGTCAAGGTAAAATAATAAACAATTCACAATCGATTCATCCAATATGGCTGTACTCCTGTTCTCTGGAGGGCAACAGTATAGTTGTCGTAGCTGCGGCTGAAGTAACCTCAGCCACAGGCCTTTATTTATCACCCTATTAAATTTTTCAAAAATATTAGTGAACATAAAATAAATTCAAGAGACAGTAGAACGCTATTAGCCACAATGTTTAAGAAAGCAATAGTCTTCAGTTGTGAAGTCTTTTCCAGGTCCTGCCACAAAATACTTCCGATGGTTGTGTTTGTACTTTGAGGGTCAGGGCTCTCCACGGAGTCTACTCTAGGAATATAACACTGACCTCAAAGGAGAATATGCAGATCATTTCTTTGGTGTGGCTGAAAGAGGATATATTAGCCAGATCAGACATCAAAAATCAATGGGAGTTCTATAAATACTCTTGTAAAGAGGAGTAGTGGCAAAGGCAGAAGAAGGTAGCCAACTACTTTATGTTTGTTTTGCTGGTTACTAGGCTATTGCTCGTACTAGTATAGATTTCAATAATGAATAGAAGGAATCATGTATACAAAAGGATTTAACAAGTCTTTAAAATCCTCACAACTTGTCAATGGGCATGCTTAATTTAATTTAACAAACATTTGCTCTTCTTTGCTTTAAAACATAAGGCTCGTCTTTTTAAAATGTCCTTCTTTTTTAAACAGTGAAAAAATCTGAAATAATAGCAACTGTTGTAACAATGCACTCTTTGCATTGATCTTTTGTTAGTAAGTGGGTGTGCTCAAAAAAACTGTCTAAGAACAGCTCTTAAACATTTACTTATAGGATTTGAGGTGGGAGTTTTCACTCTTACAGCTGGTTTTTGAAGAGGGGGGGGCAGATATTTAAATAAGAAGCCACCATTCACCTTCTCCGTGTTAAAACAAGAAACACGCAGTTCTGTTCCGGGGCTCATTAGCAATAAAGCCCTGACATACAGGCATTCTCCTACACAAACCCTCTTTCAGCGATGTCAGAAATAGAATACTTGCAGCATTTGTCACCTCTCAGGTCTGAGTTTCCAGCGCGCTTCTTGTTATACACAATTAGCTTCATGCCAAGATTTGGTACTTTTCATAATAAATCCCTTGACCACATCTGCTGCAGGCTTGGCAGCTTTGGAAAGGCTCTATTCATTAAAGCAGAGAGCACAAGCACACACACACACCACTTACCAGAAGGCACAGCTTACTTGCAGAACTCCAACACACACTACACATTTGAACAGCCATCGCTCCTTCCCCGTCTAGCTTGCTTAAAGAAGCTCTACCATATGACTGTGATTAAAGAGGATATGAGAAAGCTCCAATCAACTTTTCTGATTTTTCATCCTTTGCCTCCCCCTTTTCACCTCTCACCCTCCTTCTCCTCCCCCCAACGCTCCCCTCTTCTCTCTATATGTGAGGTAAGGACTGGGTTATGCCTGCATTTAAACAGTAACCATCTGTTACTTGCAGGAAAGCTCTATCTCCTTCTCAGGTTTCTTCTGTTTTTTTGGAACAGTCAGACTGCGGCATGGTATAAAGGAAGCTCAAGGCTGAGAAAGTCCTCCGCGAGATGCACACAAGTGACTGCAGCAACAGGAGCTCCTGTTGGCCACACGTCCACGCATTCACAGATAAAGCAAAACCAAAAAACCTCACATTTTTCCAGCTGCTGCTATCCAGCATTCCAACAGCTGCAACCACACACAAGAAAAGAAAGTTGCCAGGATGGCACATACAATCTGTCTTGCCTATTGTAAGGCAATAAATATTCTTTCTTACAGTTTTATGCCATCCCTGAAATTATTGTAATGCACTTAGGGCACACAGGATAAGGTTTAATTCGTAATGATTTTGAATTGCAGCAAATAGATAAAGGAACCCCCAAAATCTGTGACTATATGAAATAAATGCTATGAGAAGGGATACATTCTTGGTCCTTGCATAGGCTTACCCCATTCCATTCCCTCGTTCAGGGTATAAAATCCCTCTATATTGTGTGCAGTTCATCTGATACTTTCTAACAAGGTAAGAGTCAAAGACATGTATTATGCTGACGGTCACTCCACTTTCACACCTGCTTCAGAAAATGAAGCTTCTTCTGATTATGGAAACTAAGTAATAATACGATTGGACACAAAGTTCTAGTAAGATCCAATTTTGCTGTGTCTCTAATCCCTTCACATGTTCATTGTGAGGGGGTTGCAGAGCTGGGGCCCTGGCCCTGACCTAGTTGTCACACATCTAGCCCTTCCCCTGATGTTTACACATTGAGCATGGACATCTGCAATAGGAAGCTGATGATCACAGACCTCTAAACACTTAGGCTACCGCACAAGCTGAACATGATATTCCTAGTTAAACCATGTTTTCTTCTAATCTCCCACTTTCTAGTACCCCCCCCCAAACCACGTTAAAATAAAAGCAGGCATGAGTATGTTACCAATAATTTGTTACAAGCACACAAACCAATGACATTGCCTGCAATTTGCACATTTTCAAGTTAGGAAACTCAAGTTAAGTGTCAGTTATATCTTTGCTTCAAGTTCTCCTGTTATAAATGTGAAAGGAAAGCACATAGAGGAATGGGTAGTAAGTTTACAGAGATGTCAGGAAGCAGCAATGAGAGATGATGGGTCACTGATCTTTCTACAAAAAGCTATTTAAATTTTCAGACACTCGGCATAAAATTACAATGACTTTGTGTTCCTGTTATGTTCTTTTGAAAGCAAAACAGTGGTACTTTCTGGAGTGCCTGTATGATGTGGAACAGCTGGACAATGGGCATTCCCCTAAACAATCTAGACATCTTTTGTGACCTAGGAGTTCTTCAAATCCTGCACTCTGTCAGGGTTGCTCTTGTTAGCTGATGGAGTGTTTATGTTATCCATCATATACTTAGTCTGGACATTGGAAATAGCTTAGATGAGACCACAGAACAAACTTGCAAATCCTTCATATTTATCCATTGTGAAAAGCCTTTTAAGACCTTTGCTTTTGATGTATATGCCATAAGCCTACCTTGGAGCAGTGTCCAATTCAGCATTAGCACTAATGTCAAGTATGTTGCACTAGCATAAACTACCTCTAACATAATAGCATAACATAAATAGGGTTTGCTGGCATGACGAGTTTTCTGGGGATAGAAATGTACGGAATTTTTAAAAAATCTCTGTTTCCTTCAAATCTCATTATAACGGTTGCCTAATGAACTTTTATTATTTATTGCAATTATACTGTTGTTTTGGACGTTTAAGCATATAAATGGAATATATGAATACGTGTTTCATACTGTCAGGCTGCAGTGTATGATTATGATGAGTTCAGCTGGCTTTACCCATTTGCTCTGGGTCTTCTTTTTATAGCTGCCTAGTGCTCCACATGTGTGCAAAGAGGGATTTTGCCTTTTTCGGACATCTTATCCTACTTTGCACACATGTGTTAGTGGATGGTTTGCATCACCAGAGACAACAGAAGCTCAACAATGAACATGCCCAGTCACCCTTATATGAACACTTGCAATAAAAATGTTACAGGCACAGAAACGATCTGGCATGTTGTTATACTTTGTTTTAAGTTCAGCATGTCCCATCTGTTTTCAAGAAATTGACCTATTGCATCCATCACCTCTTTAAAACAGCCCGAAGTTTCCAAATTTAGTACGAACAATGTGGATGCCTATGATGTCCAAGCACGAGGGCTATAAACAATCGCAAAAAAGTGTGCACATACACACTATCCATCAGCTATCACACCTCTACTGACAGATCCCCAGATGAAACTTAGGTCTGGGAAAAATGTTAGGCTCACTAGGGAGTTGGTACCCCATGATGAGTTTTATTTCTCCACTGTCAGATTTTCTGGTCCCTCGTGCAAGCACACATTCTGGCAAACTGGCACAGGACACCCAAATCAGTGAGACTTCTTTATTGCAGGAAATCTCACAGCAAAAGCTTGATGGTTACACACTTCAGAAATCAAATCGCTGATGGTCAGTAGCTATAGGCTCCAAGAAATTCCAGAATAGTCAAACGCTAACTACTACAGTGTTGAGATCCCCATCAATGTGGCTTTCCTGTTGCCTTCTTCACGGTTCCGAACACAAGGGAAGATCAATCCATACACGGGTTCCACACCCGGACAAGGAAGGGGGTGATTCTTGACACCCGGCTGTAACACACAGCATGCACTGTATGGATTGAGACTACTGTGGAGTGAGAATTTCCCTGTCTCTGCCAGACACCACTAATGATGTAGAATGGATGTAGGAAAACTATGGAACAGCCAGGAATCGCAGAGCAAGCGAGGCCAGAAGTTAAGGTTGGAGATACCATTCCCTGAACGTAAGAAATTTGAAGATAAATGGAATATAAATGTAGTACTGCCTTAAAGCAGCCATAATGACAATGCAATTATCTAGTGCCACTTCTGTACCACTTCGGTTGCAAATACAGCTGGGCCCTGAACCTTTATAATTCAGGATTTTCATATTTTAAAATAAATGATTTTTCATATTGTGTTCATATAACTTTTTTTAAAGAAATGTGTTGTCTCCTTACACGTGTTTAATTGTCCAGTACAGGGAGCAGGGTATTTTAAGGAAGATGACAAGACATAACTGTAGTTATTAAAATGCTATCTATAGATATCCTGAATGGTCTTTTTAATTTTCTTTTGAAATAAGAGTTTCAGAAAAATTGGCAGTAAATCTCATTGTAGCATATGAGATGGTTAGAGCACACTGCTGGTGTTGATATCCTGAACAATCCTGTCTTCATGAATTGTTACCAAAGAAAAAGAAAAACAATGACAAGTTGACAAATTATATTCACTTGCAGCAGGATATATAAAAATAGTATTTCTGTTTTATGGGCAGTCAGGAAAGAGAGAGGTGGAGTGAAATTTCTATTTCCTTCGATATAAGGTCCACATCTTTTTTTTTTGTTGTTTTAGAAGATCAGACTTTCCCTCCAAGCAAGGGAAAAGAAGAGGTGGTGGTAAAGAGCAAACACATGTCAGATGGCAGCGTGTTCTGATTCTTGTAAATTTACTAGATCAGTGATAGAGCGGAAGTCACATTGTTGGTAATGTTAATTTTCCCCCAAGCCCCCATTTTTCTGGTATTACATTTCTTATTTCTTATTTATTTCTTTATTTATTTTTATTCCATTTATATACTGCCCCATAGCCGAAGCTCTCTGGGAGGTTTACAAAATTGTTTCTTGAACGATATCAGGTATCAACAATTTATATTCTTTTCAAAATGGTTCTCTTAGATAAAACCTATCCCTGGTGGAGTACTCTTAAGAACATAAGAACAGCCAAGCTGGGTCAGGTCAAGGGTCCATCTAGTTGAGTACTCTGTTCACGCAGTGTCCAAGCAGCTGCCTACAGGAGACCCACAAGCAGAGCATGAATGCAACAGCACCCTCCCACCCAGTTTCCCCAGCAAGTTGTGTAAAGAGACGTATTGCCTCTGACACTGGAGGTAGTATATAGCCATCAGGACTAGCAGCCATTGATAGCTTTATCCTCCATAATTTTGTCCTCTGCTTTTAAAGCCATCCAAAGTGTTGGCCATCACTACATCTTGTGGAAGTGAATTCCATAGTTTTATTACGTGCTGTGCAAAGAAGTCCTTCCTTTTCTCTAACTGGAATCTCCCACCAAATCAGCTTTATGGGACGACCCCTTTGGGTTCTACTATTCTTCCATCAATCCATTCATCATTCCATCAGTCACTATACCCTCTAATTGCGAACTCATGTTGAGTGTCTATTAGTTTGGAGAGTGAAATGGGGCTTCCCAAAAATAAGAGTACAGTTTCTATATCCTCCGGGGGGTTTCCCAAGTATGCAGAAGCATCAAAATTTGTAAATTAAAATGGGGAAAACAATTAAATCTCTAAAATGACATAATGTGGATCTGTAAGTTTCCAGAGTTCAAAGCATGGAGATACGAAAATACAGGAACAGATCATCTCACTGTCAGGAGAGGGAACTTCTGGATTCACAATTAAATACCAAAGACAAGAACTCCTGCTGTTGCTGCTGTTACCTTTTGTTTCTGATATGCAAAAATACTGGATTTCTATGCTATTTACCATGAAAGTTCTCATTTCTACTATGAAGGGGAGACGCTTTAAAGAGCCTTCCCTTACCTGGTGCCCTCCAGATGTTTTGGACTACAACTCCCATAGCCCCTGATCATTGGCCATCCTGGCTGTGACTGATGGGAGTTGAAGGTCAAAACATCTGAAGGGCACCAAATTCGGACAGCTGGTTTAAAGTAACCCGAAGTTTGGAAGTATGTGTGAGACTATCACACAGACTGCTCTTGCCTCAGACACTGGAGACACCAGTATCTGCAGCTGTTCCCTCCTCATAAATGTATTCCATTTACTTTTTCTCATATAAGTCAATGATTCCCATTTATTTATGCCAGTCAAAGTAGGCAATTTCAATTTGCAAGACATATCTGGAATGGAAAACATCCTTCCCCCACCGATGCAGGAACATATTTAGCCCCTGCCCCAGAAGTGTTCTTGATTTGACCTCAATACTCTGACCCATATATATAAATAGTTGCCATTCATGCCTCTAGGGGAAAAAAAATAAACCATTGCATTTGAAGACACTGTTGTAGGAAGACATCTGTCCCACCATCACCATCTTCAACTCTGACATGGGATATCACATGCACTGGCAGGGATTCTCAGGAGATGTTAACTATGCTTATACATACACACACACACACACACACACACACATATATATATATATATATATATATTCACCTTAAAATGTAAAGTATAGTATAAAAATGGATTGCATGTTATGCGTTGTTAATTCAGGACATTTAACAGTATTTCAGAACTTTCTACAAGAGATTCATTCTGAAGGTACTTAACAGTAAATATTTGTATGCTTGAACTAACATTCTTATAATTAGATTACACTGTGACAGCTAAGATCCAAATCAAATAAGTCTAGGAAAAAACATGTGGCATTTCATAAAATGTATCTGCCATAAGAAATCAAGCACTTGGTTGGTAGCAAATATACACCACAGCCACCTCATCATTTGGAATAATAAGGCCCCTGTTCATGTTCTCTTTTTTGTCCGGTGTCAGTTTTAACCCAGTTAACAAAGTGTGAAAACCAAAGATAACAGGAATTCAAAGAATACATTCTGATAGCTGGCGTGGAAACATGAATACAATACATAAACCAAACATTTGCTGGAGCATCAAAGCATCAACGCTGCCTCCATATGGTGACCATTTGGAGCACCAAATGGGAAGCAATTACTATTATAACAGCACCACCCATAACCCCCAGTCAGACTTACATTTGTAAATGCATTCCATTTCCGCAGTTTCTCATTCCAATTGTACCTCGCAAGAGAATGTTCTCTATCACAGTCACTATACTTACAAAATTAAATAATGGCTATCTATGTGATTTATTCCAAGCTTACTAGCCACTGGAACATGGGGGAAAATGTACTGCAACATCTTCCTATACAAAGTCTCCGTCTATCTCATCTATCTATTAAAACCCGTTTCCCCACCTCCTTTACTACAGGATATGCAAATCTACACTGCTGCTATGGGGAAGGGATGTTCCAGTGCTCCTTAGGATAGCATGAAACAGTCTGTGGTTGCTCCCTAGAAAACACTGGGATAGCATGGCTATGTCACATAACGGCTTTCCAAAATCATGACTGTAGCAAAACCAATGGTTAGGTTAGCTGGAAATAGACGTTTATGCTTCTCCTTACGCTGAAAATTAAACCAGAATGTTCTTAGACTCTCCTATCTTGTGCTCCAGTCGACTAGAAGCATTTCATCGCTAGACTGCCACAGCGACAAATCCAATCCAGAAACTCAGAAGTATATTACACTGGGTCTCTGCAAACTATAGTTTTCAAATGGGGAAGTTTCCTCAGGAATGCATGCTCCTTCCCCCTTTCCTCTTCAAAATGGCTGCAGAATGCACCTGGCACATACCGTGGCAAATTGTGGCTTAATTAACCCATGATTTCCCACCATTACCTGTGAACTGGATCAGTGGTTTGAAATGGAGTTGAAAGCCATGGTTCTGAACCATGTTAAGTGTCCATAGGGAGGGGTTGTAGCTTGGGGAGGGGCTATAGCTCAGTGGTAGAGCATCTGCTTTGCATGCTAAAAGTCCCAGTTTTAATCCCCGGACTTGACGGCCTTATAGGCCCCTTCCAACTCTACTATTCTATGCTCTCCAGATAGCACGTGCATATCTCTGAGGAGAATGGAAGGGGAAAATGCACTTGCTTTCCTCTCTCCAATGAGAAAGAACTTGCCCTAACAGTACAAGAGCTTTCATGTGAGTCCTGAATCAGGCAAAACATATCCAGCAAAAGAGCAGATTCACAGCCCCCAGCATACGCTAATCTAGCCCGGTGCCCTCCAGTTGTTTTGGAATTAAACTCCTATCAGCCCCAACCGACATGATCACGACTCCTGGGAGTTGTCATACAAAACTTTTAGAGGGCACCAGTTTGGAGAAGGCTGATCTAATCTAAGGAAAATATTATAGCCATGCACTGATGTGGAGTTTCTAGATAATTCCTGAATGCCTTAAATCAGCCTTCTCCTGGTGCCAAGCAGTTATTTTGGATTTCCAGGAATCCTGGAAGTTGTAGTCCAAAATATTTGGAGGACATAAGGTTGGGGAAAGCTGCACTAAATCAACTGGGATTGGATTTAGCAATTTTGTCTTATAGTTAGTAAGCAATGTTTTAAAAAGTACCCCATATGAAAATTCAATTGCTGTATAAATTGCTCCACAGTTTTTCCAATAGCCAAAAATAATTGAACAGAAATATTTGATGGGGGGGGGGGGGGAATTAACTGCATATGTAGTACATTCTTCTGCATACTTCTACAGAAGGAAATTCCACTGTGGTCCTACTTTCAGGTAAGTGCTCAAATGGAAGTTACTTCTGAGCGCATACACCTTGGAACGTGCTGCTAATGTAGTTCAAATGGGCAGAGAGTTGTTCAAGATTTTTTTTAAAAAAACACCTACACACCCAGCATTTCTATGGTCAGTCATCTGGGGGGAGTTAATTGCACAATTTAACTGGTATTGTATCTATTCAACAAGTTGCTATTTAATTTTATGAAACGTATTTTTCACCGCAGAAAAATATAGCGGTGACACAGTTTTTTTCAGGGAAACAAATTCCTGCTAAACTTTATACAGAATCCATAAACTCAAATAGGCGGTACACATCTTTTTGTTGTAGAGTAAAATGCTGCACAGAAAACTGGGTGTAAAGTAATTTGCACAAGCCCGAAATAGCTGTGTCAATCCTGGTTTAGGTTTTCATCATCATCTGTTATCTTATTCTCACAAAACAATTATTAATTTTTATTCTGCTAAGGCACTAATGAGGCACTTTAAATGCTTTCGTTTAAAGTGCCTTGTAAGCTGCGTAATATTTCCTTGCAGCTCTTACCATCTGTGCAAATGTTTAATGAACACCACTATATCTGGATAAGCTAATATTTTAAATTAAAACCAGTGTGGGAAATGCCACAAATCATCGTGTAAGAAATTCCCATCCACTTTGTCATGCTGAACTACAGCCATTTACTTACCTCAAGATATACCTCTGAAAGAATTATACCTTTTACTGATTGTACAAATGATGTTATTGTATGTTTAAATGTACAAGTGAAAAGTTTTTAAAAGATTCTGCTGACAAATGTACGATAAACTCATGCAAAAATAGTATCTTACCTTTTTAAACAAAATATGAGAGGTGCTTTTCTCTTTTTTCAATTCAGCATAGCAAAGAACTGGATTCTGCCCCTATATAAAAAAAGGAATATTTCAAAATCAGCTACGAGTTACTGAGTTCAGTAATCTGACATAATCTTTCCAAGAAACATATTGGCACAAACGTGTTAAACTAAGCATGTTCAGAAAAGAATGTATGGAATATAAAAGTAACATACCGCATGTAAGTTATTTCTCATAGAACACTTTCTAACTAAAACTCTTGTAGATTGATTGTATACACAGCTCTATAGTATGGGTTGGTACCAGTGACATATGAACAGATGAAATTCTGATGGTGTTGCTTTTCTGAAGACTTCACACAATACTGAAATAGCACAAGCACAAATTTTGAGATATATAAGAAATTATGCAGCTGGTGCTAGCATGCATGTTAACATGTTGCACAAATGATTGCAAAATGCCTTCTGCTCACACACAGCTGGATGTAAGTTCTTTTGTCCTATGTTAATACTACACATCACCAAACACAATGTTATGTTGTCATTTGATTCAGTTGTGCAGCAATATTGGGTGAAATGCCAGTTGAAATGTTTACAACCTATGAGGTATTTATGAAAATGGCACCTCAACTTAAGGACTAAATTCTGTGATCCTCAATTATTCATCCCCATTTTAAAGAGAATTATGACATTAGAGGAGACCATCATACTGTTCTCCCGTATAAAGGGTGGGGTACACAGATGCTCAGCTATGTTTGCATTCCAAACTGGTTGCAACGCTTGTGGGGGACAATGTCAATTCAAGCAGCCATCATTAGTGTAGTGTAGAGTACATCGTGCCATGCTGCACAGTGGACAAGAGTGAGCATAAACTGATGATCCTACTTGGCTATCCTGATCTTTGGATCAGGATAGCCACTGTGCACTGTGGTTTGCACTCACAGTGCACAGTGAACAATGGGTTTGGGATACACTGAAAGCTAGTGGCTCTGATGTCAGTAGGCTAGTGAATCCACTCCAGGCTTCGGTCAGAACCAGACAGAACTCTAAAGGAGCTATCCCATGCTGCTTTGCTATCCCCAAAATGAGTTCAGCACATTGGAGAGCTCCTTCAGAGTTCTGACTGGTTCTGACTGAAACCTGGAGTAGATTCTCCGCACCACTGACATTACAGCCGCCAGCCTCCACTGGTGGGAAGCATGGAGGGAGGCTTGCTGCTCAACAATGAAGATGAATAGAGGGAAGGCAGGAGTAGAAGAACTGGAGAACAATGTATATTTTAAGGATAACATTTCAAAGAATTCTTGGAAGGGTTTACAGTTAGAGCCACATGGAAACAGTTGGTTTTTCTGGTTTTTGCATTTAACGTAACACAGATGTATCTAGTATCCCTGTCCATTAAACAATGAACATGGAAAAGTATCAGCACTTGCACAGTGTACCAGGATGTGACAAGGAAGGGAAAGCCCTGCTAAATCCTGAAGCCACAAGTGCGGGTCCTAGCAAATGGATGACCGCTGCCATGAACTAAGAGTCAAGCTACATAACCAGCAGAATCATATACTATAGCTCACGAAGAACTGTTATCATTTCAGACTGCACATGGGGAATGCATGTCTGCATTTTTAGAAGTCTACTGCACACAGAAGACTAGCATGCCAAGGAAATTGGTCCTTGTCCACACCCGTGATACAAAAAATGCTCCTCTTAATTAATATGAGGGAGCCTTCAAACATACAATGCTCCATTTGCAATGTGAAATGCTATAAATCAGCAAGAACGGCATGATGCTAAAATTGTGTAAGATGGGCTCTAAGAATTCCTGTTCCCAAAATCGGCCCTGTTCTCTTTGAACATGACTGAATGCAGCCATCAGCCTCTTGACCAATAAACCCATTCACGTTGTAATACTAAAATGTACAAAGGAAGCTGAAGAAAGTTGATACTTGGAGGTAGAGGTTTTCGGCAGAGAAGAGGTGACATCACAACTTTTAACTAAGAAGTGGGGCTCAACAGATTATGAGTCAGCTCTGAAGTAATCTGTAATGAACACTAATATATCCATAGTGAACACTGAAGCCATTGTGTATGTGTTAATACAACTGCCAGTTTAGCCATATATCTTCAAATAAACCTTTAAAGCTGATGCATTTTTTCCACCTTAAAAAAAGGCAAATGGGAAACTAGATAGCTCACCTTGACAGAGGTTGATGGAGATTTTAAACGAACCATGGAAATAATAGATGCTTTATGCAGAAAGGGCTGAAACATATATATTTAAGTTTTTCAAAAGATAAGCGATACGAACAAATGCTTCTTGAATATTCTAGGTGAGCACAGATACACTGAAGAAGCTTAACCAAAAGAGTAACATCAGTGTGTCATGGTACTTCAACCTAGCACTGATCCTTTCCCTGATGAATGCTAGGAACTTTGGAAGAATTCTGGAGAATTTACTCACGTTGGGGTAACAATATAAGGACACAGAATTAACAAAGTGCTATTAACAAGAAGATATTGAAGGATGTCAATTCTAAGGTCTCTGACAAAGAACAGACTTGTATGGTCCACACATCTCTTCTCGCTCTGTTACAATCAATCACACACACATTAATCCAAAACATGCCACAAGAAGAGGTCGGCATAAACAGGATGCAGAGCATCAGGATGAAGAACAGCTGGATCCTGCCGAGTCCAGCATCTTGGCTTGGATCTTCTCTAGACTGGGGATGGGGTGGGGGTCCTGAACAAAGTGGGATGTGGCTTGGGGAGGCTGCTGGGAGAAGCACGAGTCACCAAAAATGTAGTGAACCTCTGCCCAATTTGGAGTGATTTTCCTCTCTCCAGCAGGGAATGCAATGGGGAAGAGGAGGCAGGAAATTTCCCTACCTCTAGGTACTTTAAACCTTGGACTCAATTGTCTGGGGGGTGGCTTTAGATGGCCATGTGTAAGACCTCAGCTGTGAAGTATACAACTAACGTTTCTCTTCATCCCCATTCCATGCTGTACAACTGCTTCAACATTCCTGATATGTTAAAATAATAATAATAAAACTGCCAGCCCTGATTTTTAAAAAAATCTCTGAGCATATACAGGTTTGCATTTTAAACTTGGTTAAATTGTTGTACTATCATGACTTCAGGAACAAAATGGAGTCTGACTCCATTGTCTGGCTGCTCTCCATCTGGCCATCTGTAAGTGTTGTGGGGGGACTGGGCTCCACGTCCCTGAACTTTGGCCCCAACTACTGACAACAAGCTACCTTCTGCCCCTGGTTTTCAGGATCCAATCCTATGTTTACTTTAATGCTATAAATTGTTGAATTTTGAAGACTGAGAAAGGGAAAAGAGAAAAAGATTAGTATAGGAGTGAAATGGCTAAACCAGGCCTTTGAGGCTGCAGCAGCTCAGAGTAGCATCACTAGTGCAGAAGGACAGCTTGGGCCTTCAGGTTCCTCCACCTGGAACAAATTACTCCATTTACCCACTGGGTGGGCTGGATCATTCCTCTGAATTCCACACCAGTACAGCTTTAAACAATCACAGGTAAAATCAAAGATTTAGTAACATCAAAACAGAAATAATTATTAAACATGCCTGGTTTCAAAACAATGGAACATAGTTAGATTTATTTTGCAGATAATCTACAAATGTTCACGATGAAGTACAATGTTGGTGCAGTTTCCTTTGAGATCCTCACTATCTAGCATTAAGAAAGAAGAAGAATGCCCCAGCTGTTAAAACTTCATGCACTGTGAATTATTCCACGAAGCAACATCATGGTAAACTAATAATAAAAGTGGCCTTTACCCTGCCATGCCAATTATATGCTTCACCCGGCAAATTCTGATAAAGAGGAACATCTTGGAATAATTACCAGAATGGCATTAAGATAATTAAGGAAATTACTTAAAATCGATAGAGCTCAAAAATGGTCTGAGAAGATAAGAATCTATCATTAAACTTCTGAGAGTGCAGCAAATTGCAAGGAAAGTGTTACAGCACAAAGAAAGCTCCATTTCATTTGATGCCTCCACTGCACAACAAAATCACTGAGAATATGTTTTTCTTGAAAAAGTACTGTTTGTCATTCTGCACATGACTCCTCGATACTTGA
Organism: Anniella stebbinsi; assembly: GCA_029215795.1. Lineage (NCBI taxonomy): Eukaryota > Metazoa > Chordata > Lepidosauria > Squamata > Anniellidae > Anniella > Anniella stebbinsi. The sequence goes on from JARDYH010000004.1 coordinate 210,650,803, forward strand.
GGGAGAGCCTCTCCCTATATCTGCCTGCCCGAGACCTGAGATCTGTCGGAGGAGCCCTTCTCCGTGCCCCACCAATGAGGGATATACACTATGGTGGGACATGGGAGAGGGCTTTCTCTGTTGTGGCACCCTGGCGGTGGAATACCCTCCCCCTGGAGGCCCGACTGGCGCCAGTAGTGGCTTCATTTCAGCACCAGATTAAGACCTGGCTTTTTAATAAAGCCTTTAATGGCTAAATCCACCAGTCTGCACACTGTCTTGTTTTAATTGGATTTTACTGTTTTAAAATTTCATATTGGTTATAATATATTATTGGTTTAATTTGTTTTAAAATTGTATATGTCTTCTATTTTATATGTATGATCCTTGTTATATAGGGCAGGATACAAATGTTTTAATAAATAAATAAATAAATAAATAAATAAATAACAATACATCTGGGAGAAGTCAGGATTAAGGGACGTAGGACACTACGTTCTTCCTGCAGTATGATGCTATTTATTTTTATACCATGTTCCATCAGTAAGCATAACTGCGTAGCTCTTGACATCAAGTAAAGATTCATTTTGACAATAAATACCTAAAAGCACACAATAATTCTAATTATGAGTAGTAAAAAACAAAACAAATCCTCAACTAGGGCTATACTGGTACATCTAATAATTTAGTTCAAAATGCCTGAGCAAACAAATAGCTCTTGGCCTGGGACTGAAAATAATGTGCCAGAGCTAGTCACACCTCCGTGAGGAGATGTTTCAAGATTGGAGCACCTTCAGATATTTTAGCAGCTTCACCACCTGTGCACTTCCAGGCTAGATTATTACAATACTCTCTCTGTGGGGTTTTACAACAGTCCAAAAGCTTTAATTGGTCCAAAATGCAATATCTGACTGTGGCCCCAAGATCAGAACAGAGAACTCCAACATTATTTAATCTGAACTAGTTACCTATTCACTTCTTGGTTCAATTTTTAGTATACTGATATTAACCTTTAAAGATTACAGCCAGTTTACCTCAGAAGCCACACGCTCTCACATAAACCTGCCCAGTACTCAAAATTGAAATTAAAAGCCTTGCTCTCCATCCTGTCTTTATGTGAGATCAACTAGACATGCACAAGAGACAAGGGCTTTAAGGTGGTGGCTCCAAGATTGTGGATTGCCACCCCTGCTTTTGAAGATTTTTAAAATATTTCAACAAGCTTTTAACACTAATCAATCTGCTGTTTTAAGAAATATTATAGCCTGCTGCTTTCAAATTGTTAATTTAATTGATTTAAAAACCCACAATTACTGCTATTTTGCTATTTCCTGAAGTTTTACATTTTACTATTATATTTATATCATCTTTCTTTGTAAGCAACTTTTGGTGGGGTTTTAAACAAACTCAACAGAAAAGCAGGATAAAAATATATTCAATAAATGCAATAGGAACTAAATTCTTGATAAACACCTACGTTCCATTTAGACAATAAAAAAGTGGAGAAAATGTAATGAATCCAATTTCAAGCAGCATCCAGGACTCCAGCACAGAGTGGGAGCAGCTTGTCAAATCAAGAGAGTCAGCGTAGCAAGCTGCAGACTTACTGAACCTGGGGCTTAACACTGTACCTGCTAGCCAAGGCCTTTTCAATTCAGAGATACTCAAATCACACACACACACACATACACCATAAAACCTTCCAAATCAGATTCCACCTTTAGAGCTTATGCTCCCCAGTACCTCCTCACCAATACAGGCAGCATACCTGGTGGGAATTAAGAGAAGTTTCAATCCAGAAGACTTCCCCTTTAAAGCTGCCCACTCCTCAAGAGAGGGAAGAACTTGCCAGAGGTAGTCAGGAGGGATATAGTAACCGGGTTTGCATGCCATGAGTGTCATGCCTTACCTGGAGGAGGATTCATTCGATGAGGAAGAGAAGGGGGAGAGCATGCACAGTGGGCCTCCAGCTCTCTGCCTGGCTCCAGCTGGGGCCCGCTATGCTGGCTCTCCCCCTCCTCTTCCTCATCCGATGAATCCTCCTCCAGGTAAGGCATGACAACGAGGGTGGCTAATAGGCCACAGTGACTTGTTAACCACCCCCACGCATGCTGGTCACATGCCGCCCGATTCACCTAATTACCCTCACTGGGCAAAGCTGTCACGATGTCCAAACCCGGCGAGGGTGGCTGGCTGGGGTGGTTAACAAACCACCCAGAAACAATGACCTGTTCTAGGGTTGCAGGATTTATTTATTTATTTATTTACTGCATTTCTGTACCGCCCAATGGGCCGAAGCTCTCTGGGTAGTTTACCACCCTAGCATCATGCAACCTGGGCCAACGGCTCAGTTGGAGCTAGGAAACCATCTGAGAAAATCACCTGCTCACTGTGAGCTGTCCAAGGTACTGGGGAACCCACCTCTGTCTGCCCTTTGATCTCTGTCTTCATGAAACCATTTGCTTCCTGCTCTGGACTTCAGTTCAAGCTCTATTGCCACAGTTACTCTCTCCCAAGCCTTCAGTGGACTTTGCCTCATTACAATTTGATTGGTGGGGGGGATGCTCTTGAAGTTTCAAATAAGATACAGATGCATAAAAATAAGGTAACCCTATGAAAAGTAGGACAGGGCTCCTGTCCCTTTAACCAGATACAAAAGAGAGCAGGGCTCCTGCAGCTTTAACTGTTGTGATGAAGAGAGAATTTCACCAGGTGCTGCATGCACACAAATGACACCTGCTGAAATTCCCTTTTCTGTATGACTGTTAAAGATATAGGAGCCCTGTCCTCCTTTTCATAGGGTCACCCTAATTAAAAAGCATCCCCGTGCCAAGTTCCCACCCTAACTCAGGGATGGGCAATACATAACACACCAAACGTTTTAGTCTACAATTGCCATCATCCCTCACCATTGGTTGTGGTGGCTAAAGCTGCTGGGAGTTGTAGGCCAAAACATCTGGAAGGCTACAAGTTGCCCACCCTTAACCTATCCTATGTACCATACCATTGTGTTGTGGATTTTTACACCAGCTGTTTATACAGTGGTAGACATTTCCGAAAGATATCAATGACTACAGCAGAACTATCTTATCTTACGATGCACATGACTTCAGCCTTTGGGTTTTTTTAAGAGCCTGAGCTTGACTCCACAGATATTTCTGAGTGTTATATAGGCATGTCAGAATATTGCTTACACTAACACCGTGCAAAGTGCTCCCTTTCTCATTCACTGTTTAAAAAGCTCCCCTGAAATCTGTGCATTGCTTTTCAACAAATGAGAATGGGAGACTGAGGAACACTGCTGACTAGAGATTATTAACACTGCATTCACCTTGAAGGACTGGCATTGGCGTTTACACAAATATTGGCCAAGCCTAATCAATTAGCACCGCGTATCGTCTAGATAGCATGTCTACTTCTAGGTAAAAAGGACAGAACAAATACAGATAAGAGATTACATTTCAAAAGCAAAATCACATTTCAGAATAACTTCCTAGACATCTTACAACAACAGAAAAATTGCCAAGAGTAGTACTGTAACATTCAGAGAAGGGTATGCTGAGAATAAACAAAGCAGAGTGCTCACCATCAAAAGATAATTTATCCACAATTGCAGGGAACTGATAAGCAAGCTACTACCCTTCCACTGGCTCACACCTAAGTATTGGTCATAAGGAGGGAGGGATGAATCTGTCAGTTTTGATTTCTCTCAGTTTCTTCTTTTTCCAGTCTTAAATTCGGTTTGTCTCAAACTTTATGAATTTTGCAAGTTTTAAATTCAATCCATCCCATTTATTTTTTAAACTCACAACAGGCCCAGCCAGGATGGACAATTGTCAAAAATGCTTGAGTTGTAGTCCAAAAACATCTGGAGGGCACCAGGCTGGGGAAGGCTGATCTAGAGTGACTGGTTTGCAAATTTTGTTCCTACAGATCCCACATCTATTGTACCTGTAGGTTGGCAAATGAAAGACCAGACTTGGCCACGGAACATACATTGCCGAATTCTAGTACTGTTTGCTAGTAGACAACAGTGCCTTGCTCTTACGATGATATGTTCCCATATTAACGTCAATGGATATAAAATGAGATAAGTGCAAATATTTCATAGCAATGACATACCAAAAGTGTTTAGTTTATTTAGTTTACGGCAACCAATTACAGCAAGATTAACCTGGGACACCATTTTAAGAAACCTAAGATGAGGACTAAGAAATGAATTTATCTTTACTAATTATATATACAACACACTGTTACTGTGAAGGATTAGGAAGTGCAGCATTCTGAGCTGCTCAATATTTTATCTTTTTCAATGCATTCACAGTGGTGGTATGTATGCCATTGTGGTAAAAGGAGGAAGAATGCAGGAATGTGAAGGGCAGCTCTGCTGGATTTCAGTCTTCTGATGTCACCAGTGGTCACAGCCAGATTCCACCACAAGCAGGGAAGCGCCCTCTCCTGTAATAAATCATTCTCAGCATCTGGGATCCAGAGACACACTGCCTGCGAATGTGATGAGGTTTTGTTTAGCCGTCACAGATCATGTCCACTGCTGGGTCTATCTTCAATTAAATTCTCTAATCAAGATGGTGGTTATCATCACATGTTGTGGCAGTGAAGTCTATAGCATACTTAAACACTATAGGATGAAATTAATACTTAATACAGGGGGAGGTGATTTCCATCAGGGAAGCGGCTGCATCCCCATGAAGAGAGCTTCAGCTACTGGGCACTGTAAAGATGTGAAAAATGACAACCTACCCCATTTCCATGTGGCACTTACGCCAATGGGTGCTTTTTTCCTAGGGGTATTTTCCACATGAGAAGGGGTGGGTTTTCACGTGCATCAAAGCTAGAGAAGGAAGACTGAAGCCTCCAGTTATGGACCGGGAGGAGGGATGACCTTCCCTACTGATGGACCACTTCTTTGTCCTGTGCCCATCCACCCCTGAAAAAAAAGTATTGCTGGGGTGTGACCAATCAGGATGAGCCTCCTGAGATACATCCTAGTCTACCTGATTGAGGAGTTTCTGAGACGTATTCCCTTCAGCCCAGCCCTAGAAAAAATTAAAAAGGATCAACTTCCTTTATCTTCAACTCCCCCTCCAAACTATCCCGGTACTCCTTCTAACCGTCTACCATTCAATTCTGGCCTCTCCCATCAATCATTCCTTCACCCGCTCTTCTGTTAACAAGTGTTCGGTATTTTCTTGTCCCCAAGTCCAGTAACATGGGCTTCGGACAGTCAGTGTGGTTTAGTGATTAAGAGTGCTGGACTGAGACTCGGGAGATCCGGGTTCTAGTCCCCAATTGGCCATGAAGCTCAATGGGTAAGTTGGGGCAGTCACTAACTCTCAGCCTAACCTACCTCACAGGGATGTTGTGAGAAAAAAATAAAGAGGAGGAGGATAATGCAATCTGCCTTGAGTTTCTTGCAAGAGGGGAAAAGGTGGGATATAAGATGACGATGATGATGATGCATAGGAGTTAACAAAAAACCATGAGGGAATTCTAAAAACACAAACGCTAGTTTTGTAACCATGCAGAGTTTAGTGAGAGTTCTCTTTTTAAAAATATGCAGCCAAATGTCCAAATATAAAAACAGGGAAAGGTGAAAATACAAGGGAAGGCCTCCCCCTCCCCTCCTCTCTCTCACACACATCCAAATAAAAGCAAAGTCAGTCTAACTAATCTAGTTACACACTACCTTCTTGAGAAGAGCCTTAGGTTTCAGAGCAAATGTGGAACCCTCCAAATCCTGGCTCTCTATGGAGGGTGCTCAGAAGTAAGCAAACGCTTACTCTTATGGGGTATGCGTTCAGTAAATGCTGGCCTCTTAGCAGAGACTGAGGCTCTGTTTTGGATGTCAGTGGTCTAGCCCACAAATCAGAGGTGATTGGGGAATGCTGGGAGTTGTAGGATTTTTTTCTATTTAAACATGCATAGGATTGCGCTAATGCATGATTAGACAGAACCCACCTTCCTAACAATGCTAAACTTACATCTCAAAAGACCCAGCTGGTTTGAACCAGTTATTCCATTATAAAAAAGAGTGTATGCTTTGGGTGCATAATGGGAAAGAAAGCAATAAGGTTGTCCAACATGGTGCTAAACTACCAGCTGTTGTAGGGGGCACTGCTGAGCTACCAGAATATAGGGGGTTGTCAGTCCTCCTTTCCCGGTGTGCTGCAATCCTGATGAAAATCAACTCCCTCTGCAGTTAGTATTAACTTCTAAAGAACTTCAATACTGCATGCTACATGTATAAAGTAACACGCAGTTAAGGCCTTGTTTGTGTGTCCATTCCTTAGAGGTTGAATATTTAAGCTAGATAAAGGCTTCTCATATTTTGGGGAAAGTGTTAAGCTATTTCCTTCACTCAGGGAAATGAATTATCACTAATTACAAATTCAAAATGAGGGTGCATGGATTTTATTTATTTTTTATTGTTTTAACTAGGAAATATTCCTGAAAGGAGAAAAATCCTGTAATTCTTGTAAAGTTTTTTTTGTATCCATTTACTCATATGATTGTACATTTATAAGAACTAATAGTTGCAGAAAAATATCATGGATTCTTTTTTACCTTGTGGTAACATTTCAATGGGGGAAAATGATCATGTAAAAGTAAACAAAAGGGACTATTTGTTATAATGACAGATGGCAGTCAGCAAGAGCAAGCCAAGACACAGAAGAGACCGTTGGCCTGTGGTCAACCAGCCTTAGGTTAGAGGAGGGTAGATTTTAGGTGGCAGCCAGGAATGTAGCAATGTGTACATAGAGCAAATTGCATTTACTATTAATCAGACTGAATACTAGATGTCAATAAAGAGTTTTCTCCACTAAATTTGGAAACTATCAATTTGTATGTGTACTTCTCAAAAATACACCTACAATTGCTAAGGAGTCAGTATAGCGTAGTGGCTAAAGTGTTGGACTGGGAGTCGGGAGATCCAGGTTCTAATCCCCACTCGGCCATTGATGCACACTGGGTGACTTTGGGCCAGTCACAGACCCAACCTACCTCACAGGGTTGTTGTTGTGAGGATAAAATGGAGAGGAGGAGGATTATGTCCGCTGCCTTGGCTTCTTTGGAGGAAAAAAGGAAAGATATAAATGTAGTAAATAAATAATAAATAAGGGATGCGTGAGCTCCTTCTGGCTCTTTTTCAATCTGTTTTTTAATGTATGCCTTGAGCAAGTAAAAAGAAAGAGTACCTGCATTCTCTCAAGCAGTTGCCATATGACCCTAACCAAACTTTTGTTAACTTGACTGTTAATGAAACAGCGTCTGAATTCGGATGACACATCAAGCAACGGAGGGGTTGGGAAACAACCAGCAGTTGAGTTGCTTATCGTGTCATGTGGGGAGTAACACACAACGCACACAAAACCCACAGTACGTTAAGCAGGCGAATTAAACAATGGAGTGAAACAACACGCTTGCACGTTGTTTAGATCAAACTCAATTGATTAAAGTGTCGTGTGGAGGGGCGCGTGCGTTAATCCCATGTGTTGAGTACGTTATCACAGAAGCCCATAGAGGCAAACGGCAAGAGTGGCCGAACGCAGCCGGCCGCTCAGGCGCACCCCCAACAGCTCGATGCCGACGGCGCAAGAGCAACCAAAGACGCCCGCCTCCCCACCCCGGCAGCCAGCACAGGGTGCAACAAGGGGCCAGCTCCTGCAAGCACGCACTCCATGCGCCCGTTCAGCACCCAAACGGAAAAGACGTGTAGAATGCCGAGGCAAATGGTGCCCATGGGCAGCCCACCTCCACAACATGCCAGTCAGCCAGCTGCGGATGTTGTGGGAAATGGGCGAAGGTATGCACAACATTCCCAAGGCCACGAAGCGCCCGCAGCTAGCAACAACAACACCTCCGCCAAACAGGGCACATTCCCAGCAAACACGACAGCCCACCAGCACCAACCATCCCACAAGCACACGGGACGGGGAACACCAGCCAAGGGCAGAGACACCCAGCAGCACCGTAAGGCAACCCCACCGGCACTATTGACCCAGAGGGAGAGGATAGCCATGGCAGTCAGCCCGAGGATGCCAGCTGGCACACCCCAGGAGGGGGAAGCAGCCAGGACCCCCCGGGGAGACACAGAGTGCAGCACTGGTCCAAGGCAGAAATTGGGGACTTCACAGAGCTGTGGGGCATCCAGGAAGCACAGAGGATCATGGCCACAGCCAAGCAGAATCAGCTCTACCCCTGGCTCTCCAGGCAGATGCAGAAACAGGGACACAACCGCAATGCCAAGCAATGCAAGGACGAGCTGCACGGACTCATGCACAATGACAGAACCGGGGTCGAGCCATCCACCATGCCCTTCTACAATGAGCTGGCACGCCTGCTGTAGGAGCGCTACAATGTTGTGCCAGGCCACACGTCGGCAGCGGGGTCGCAACTGGCGAGGCACCGCGCACGCGACAACAAGCCCAACAGACCCAAGGGCCACGTCACAAGTACACTGCTACCCGGGAACTCCAACTGCCGCCACGGAGGGACGCCCCACGCCCGCCACCAACTAGCACACTGGTGGCGAAGGCACCACCACACCCACGGCCAGTCGTGCCAAAGCCAAGGAGCGGGCCCACAGGATCCCAAAGCCCATCACTGCTGCCACAGCCGCCACCCAGGATAGCCCACTCCTCAAGGAACGCCTCCCCTGTGACAGCCTCCTCCAGCACCAACAGCCCTATGGCGTTCCTACAGCTGATCTGTGCAGAGTTGCAGGTAGAGGACAAGCAACCAATGCCAATAGTGCCAGAGACGCAGCAGGAGGACGATCAACCAGGGCCATTGGGCCCATGGGTGCCACCCACGAAGACATGACCAGCCGGCGCCACAGGGGAAGCAGGGCAGGCAGAGGACGCACCGTGTATGTGGGTGGGGATGGCGAGCCACAGCACTGTGGTGGAGGGGTTCGCCTTCAGCATCATGGATGCCATGATGGAGATGGGGCCAGTGTCACAGGAGGAGCAGGATGAAACGGAGTAGCTCGTGGAGCTCCAGGTGGGCGATGTCCTGGAGCCAGAACTGTCACCGTCCCAGGAAGAGTTGCAGGGCATCGTTACGCAGGCCACTGACGACACCTTCGTGGAGGAGTTGGAGGAGGACGCGCCGCTGGATGCCAAACTCCAAGTTGGCGAGGCCATGCTTGCGGAGGAGATCGAGGGCCCCCCGCAGCCGGAGGTTGCAGAGATGAAGGACACAGCCCTCTAAAGGAGGAGACACCACCCCTGCCCACCGGCGAGAACGTCGCGCTCAAGCCCATCCCCTGACCAACGCACAGAGGTGTGCGCGTATGCACAACAGGCGCAAGGCAGACCAGCTGCAGGTGGCGAAGGACCTCATCACGGCCATGGAGGAGACAGGGGGCTGCATCCACGAGCTATTCACACGCATGGCAGGCGAGGAGGAGTCCAGGTGCACCAAGGAGCGTGTCCTCGCCGTGTGGGCGATGCGCATGGCTACCCAACCTGTGGACGGATGCTCCCAAGCCATACGGGAGGCAGGGCGGGATGTGCGCCGTGGTCTGGAGGATCATGTCACCGGGATGACTGAGGCCATGACGGCCAGTGACACCATCATCGACTGAGGCATTCGCGAGCGCACAGCTGCCATCGACCGCCAAACCGAGATCCTCAGGGAGGTCATCCAGGCATTCCAGGGAGTGTACCATGGCGCCCCGCAGCCCACCCCCTACATGCCGCCGTATGGATACATGCCACTACAGCAGTACCTGCCTCCGCCAGTGGCCGCAGCATACCGAGCCCCACGAGTGGCGCCAGCTGCAGCAGGTGACTCAGGGATGGCAGGGGGGAGACCGGAGGGCAGGAGTGGCAATGCTTAGGCAGCCGGGCCAAGTGGGCCCGGGACTTCCTACCCGACACCGACGAAGAAGGAGAGGGGGAGGGGGAGGAGAAGGGGCCCTTCCCACATGACATGCCCTGAGCCACGGGCATGTCATGGCCCCCCTGGCCTGTCCGCTGTGGGTCCTTGGTGGTAAACACCCCCTCCCCATGCCGCGATAAGCCCTCTATCACCTCCCGTTGCTCTGGCAACCGCCTCCCTCGGCCGCCCTGCCCGCTCAAGGCCAAGTAGATGCTGTGGCCGCCTGTTACAATGTTGCACATCCTAGATTCCATGCATTCCCAGCCCCACTGTCCCTCATTGCAGCCCACTCCCAACGAGATGGCGGCACCCTACAGGTCCGCTTGGCTCCGTGCAGCCCACCCCAGCCAATGCAGGGAGGCGAGCGCCCCATGTCACCACGGCAGGGCCCTGTGGCGATGAGGTTGGTGTGCGGGGGAACCGCTATAGCCTCCGTGTCACTGATGGCTGTCCTCCCTCCCCTCCCCTTCTCTTCCCCCCTCCCAGGGAAGCTGTGCTCCCTCCGCCGTGCCATCCGCAGAAGGCGCCCATATGGCACGGCACCTCTGTGCTCTGGAGCTGGCCCTGGGAGAAATCCTGCATCGCATTTGACGTCTGGGGCGAAGCGTTCAGCGTTGCCGCCGTGCGATCCCCGTGCGGCCATAGGCCCTTTCATCGGCATATGCAAGCTGCACCCATCCCCCCTCTGTAGTGCCCTCGCATCGTCATGAAGCGGTGCTGCCCCATAGCGTCCCCCGCCTCCGGCCACTTCCTTTCACTTCCCTCTCTTGCAGTTGTGCAGCAGACACAACAATGCAGCCTTGTCCTCCTGTTCCCACACTCCCGTAGTGGGCCAGCCTTTGCTGGCCACGGCGCCGCCCCTCCCTCTGCCCTCCTGCTCCGGCACACCCACCGGCCCTCCCATCGTGCCTGCCTCCCCTCTGGCCATTTCTCTGCTAGTGGCCATGTCCCGCCGAGACCTCGCTGTGGCCGGCTTGCAGGCGGTGATCCAGGCAGAACCATGGCGACGGTGACGATGCTACGCTCCCGGCTGTGCCGCCTGGGTGGTGCCTTGCCCGTGGGGCCAACATTTGGGACAGGCGGCGGTCGCCTTGCCCTGTTGCCAGGCCGCTGTCCTGCCGCTGCTTCGCCGCTGTGATGCGGGCATGGTGACTACGGGGGCGTTGGCACAGCCGTGGAAGCCCTGCACCGCATTTCTCACCTGGTGACATCCGCCGACCTCCTTGAGCAGCACGAGACCATGTGGAAGGAGATGCAGAACTTGGAGGACTGTGACGACAAGCGTTTCTGGGGGAGCTTCCGCATGTCCAGCGCAATGTTCGATGTGCTGGTGGCCGAGGTGACCCCTGTCCTGCAGAGGGAGTATACCATCATGCACCCATCCATTCCAGTCTCCCACCGTTTGGCCTTGACACTGTACAAGCTGGCGTTCAATGTGGGATACCTGCTGCTGTCGACGATCTTCGGGGTGGGCGTGTCCACTGCCTGCGAGATCTTCTGGGAGGTGGTGAGCGTGCTGAACAAGCTGTACCTGGCCGACGTCATCCGGGTTGGGGATGAGCGGGAAAACATGTGTAGCTTCCATGCCCTGGGCTTCCCACGGGCAGTCGGGGCTCTGGACCCGACCCATGTGCGCATCCTGGCCCCCCACTTGCGGCGATGAGTACTACAACCGCAAGCATTTCTACAGCATGGTTCTGTAGTCGTGGATGCCAAGGGGCGGTTCCTGGATGTCTATGCGGGTGTGTCCGGGCGGAGCCATGACACGGCCATCGTCTGGAACTCCCCTCTGGCAGCCAAGCTGTTGTTGGGCCGCTTCCTCACCTTTGGGCCTGCCTCCGTGTGCAGGCGTGCCATGGTACTGCTGATCCTGGCCAACCAGGCCTTCACCCTGCAGCCATGGCTGATGGCCCCATACCACTACCCCCACAACACCGTGCAGCGTAAATACAACTACTACCACTGCCGTGCCCACCTGCCTGTGGAGCGCACCTTTGAAGGAGCGTTGGTGCTCCCTGTTTAGCTAGCTGGACTTGCAGGCTGACATCATCCCTGACATCATGGTGTGCTGCTGCATTCTGTACAACATCTGCGAGTCCCGTGGGGATGTGTTACTGGCCGAGCACCCTGACCTCCCTCGGCCAGGCAAGGACAATGATGCCATTGCTGTGGATGGGCGTGACGTTGCGCCATTGCCCAGGCCTGTGAATCCTGTTGGGGAGCGCCGTGCCCGTGCGGGGGCAGCACGGGTGAGTGAGAGTATCGGTGACTGGATTTGGCTGCACTACCCCCCCCCCCCTGTGTGAGCTCCGGCTGTGGGGTTCCTTCTGTGGACTGCCGTTGCTTCCTGGCGGTGCACCCCTATCCACCTTCCCTTCGTCCCTTTCTGCCGCTTGCTGCTTCGAGGTGCCCTGTTCAGCTGACCCCTCACCACTGTGCCTTCCCGGTCGCCTTCTCTCGGCCCGGGGGTGACTCATCTTTCTGATTCCTGCGCCCGTGCTTCGCAGTGGCCCTGTGCCCATGTAACCGTTTTTATACGCCTTGCTGAATGAAGTTTTTTCACTTTCCCCCTCTCTTGCCGTCTTTCCTGTGTTTGCAGATAGTTGCACGGGGGGTTGTCTTGAGTGGGGGCTTGGGGGCATTGGGTGCCCTCACGGCTGCCGCGCCTCCCATATAGGGTGGGTGTGGGTCACTCCCAGGGATGGGCTGCCTGCCGTCCGGTTCTGGCGCCCGGGTGTGCATTTCAGCTACGGCTTGCCCGTGCATTGGCCGTGCTCGGCCTTCCTCAGCTCTGGAGGGGTCTGTGGGGCACTGTGGGGGATGGATCGGGCGGGTGGGTGGGCGTGCTTTGTGCCTGTTTGGTGGCTAGCCAGCTGGCCCTTGCCCGGCCCCATCGGGGCCCCAGGTGTGCTGGGGCGTAGGTGCCTCTGGTTGGGGTGCTGTGCCGGGGGCATGGGGTGTCCGTTCCGTCGATATGGTCACTCCTCCTGTCTGCTTCTCTGCCCGGGGCTGGTGTGTCCCGCCCAGTGCCTGTGTGTGTCCAATGGGGTTTGAGAGGCGTGTCCTCCTGCAGCTTCGATGGCGGCGCTCATGGTTTCGGACTGTGGTATCTGCTGGGATACCTCTGGGAGGACTTGCGATGGTTGGAGGGTGGGCAACATGGCGGGTGGGCTGTCAGTCACGGCCACGTACGTTATTTGCAACCAGGGTGTTTGCCGCTGCCATACAGTGCAGGCTGCAATGTGTTGTGTGGGGAGTGCCACCTGCTTAAGTCCAGGTCAGTATGCTATTTACCCCTCCGTTGCTTAATGTGTCGTCCGAATTCAGCCAGCATCTTCTTTTTTTTAAAAAAAAAAGAGAGACAGAGCAATCTATATCTGATCCCAGTAGATCTAATAATGGACTTATAAAGTTCTGCTCCTTGCTTACTCCTGTAATGTGCTTCACTATAAGGATTAGAGCAAGTGTTATCTTTTAGCATAGATTATACATGGGAAGACACAAACAGTTTTTTTCTCTTTCTTCATGGACATCCTCTATCATACAATACTAGACTAAAATCTAAATTTATCTCTGTATATTACAGTCGAGGTCCAGTTAAATCTTTCCACTTTGCACAAGTATTCCACTGTACAGAAAGGGCATCTTAACTACAGTCTTAGCTTATTCTTCTTGAACTGGCTTCTTATCCATTGTGCCAAGTCCACTTTGCTCTTATAAAGACATACTTGGCTAACCAAGAAAGCAGCCTTCTAAATCATTTCCAGATCTATACCTGGAACAATGCAACATATTGCAGGACTAAAGTAACTGCAAATGCTTGTCAAATATCTGTCTAGGAATCTGCAATAAAAATGTCACCATCCCTTAAGAAGAAGAAAAATCCATAGCAAAAATGGGGATGGATGGGTACTGCATCCCAGTAAGCAGGTAGAAAAAGCTATCAGGACAGGAGATAGAATTACAGTTTATTCTACATAGTCATTTTTCTTTTTTTAAAAAATGAAAAATTTAGTTTGGCAACAAGATGCCAACAATCTCAAACCCCTTACACTTTTTCAATCTGCATCATCTTAAGTTGCTACGACTGTTTTAAACAAAAATGAAAAGCATATTTGCCTGGGAGAAAATAAAAAATTTAACCTGGCGCTGAAAAGATAACAGTGTTGGCGCCAGGCAGACCTCATCGGAGAGATCATTCCATAATTGGGGGGCCACCACAGAGAAGGCCCTCTCCCTTGTTGCCGTCTTCCGAGCTTCCCTTGGAGTCGGCACCCGGAGGAGGACCTTTGATGTTGAGCGAAGTGTACGGGTAGGTTCATGTCGGGAAAGGCGTTCCATCAGGTATTGTGGTCCCAAACCGTGTAAGGCTTTATAGGTTAAAACCAGCACCTTGAATCGGGCTCGGAAACCAATGCACCGAACCGTCTTCAAAGGCAGCCCCACGTAGAGCGCATTGCAGTAATCTAACTTGGAGGTTACCAGAGCATAGACAACTGAAGCCAGGTTATCCCTGTCCAGATAGGGGCGTAGCTGGGCCACCAGCCGAAGTTGGTAGAAGGCACTCTGTGCCACCGAGGCCACCTGAGCCTCAAGTGACAGACATGGTTCTAGGAGAACCCCCAAGCTACGAAAATGCTCCTTCAGGGGGAGTGCAACCCCATCCAGAACAGGTTGAACACCCTCCATCCGGTCAGAGGAACCCCCCACTAACAGCAATGTTAGTAACAGTAGTAACAGTAGATGTCTCTGAGCAAATTGCTCTGCACAAAGATCCACTCCTGATTTCCCCCCCCCCCAAAAAAAACCTATTAGCTCTAGACTCAGCAGCCAACTCTTGTTTGTTTGTTTGTTTGTTTTGGGGGGTGGGGGTGGGGCTTTAGGTTGTTGCTGTTTTCAACCAATGGAAAACCAGAAATCCTGGTTAATCTACTGCAACTCAGCAAAAGCTGTAGCAGTAGAGCCAGTTCTACTTTCTACCACTCCTGAGCTAGAGCACTTTCGTAGACGGTGCTAACATTTCTAAACCTACAGAATGACTAAACAATAGGGCATGCTTTATATGTATCAAGGTTAATCATTATCAAGTTAACTTTGTTGCCTTAAAAATGCATCCTGCCTGTTTCTCATACTGCTTTAGAAATGGTGCCCAACAGACCATAGGCATTAGTCTGCCAATTTATTTTCATATAAAGATGAAAGGAAAGATAATTTAGTACATTATTTGCCAATTGAAGAGTTACACTTCACTACATGTAACCCCAACCCATATCCATCCTCCAAGAATGCCATAAGATCTACAAATGTTATACAGTAGTTGACTTTGTCAACGTATCCACCACTTTTCAAATTAACTCATTTTTCTACAAACTGCAGCAGCGAGAACAATGTTTAATGCAGAGGGTTTTTTAAGTAAATAAATTTATCGTTTCTATTCTAGAGCGGCGACCTCACTAAGTAATGCCAATGAATGTTAAGCAAATATTAAAGAACAACCATTGTTCAAAATCATGCAGGTATAATGGAAAACTTAACAGCCTGAGACCCTAGGCTACTGCTGACATATTCCCTGTACAAATACCAATTTTTATCTTGCTTAAATATGTACAGGGTACTCAGCAACAACTTAAGAGGGAGTAATCCACCAGCAGCAAAGCAACAAGTTTGTGTCTTGCATGCTACTGAAATAAGCGGAAATAAGCCAGTGGATTTAAATGCAATGCCTCCCCTACCCTAAAGTGCCCTTGTGTTTGTGCAATAACCAGCCTGACCCATAGATTATAATGTACTGCTGGCACAAGAAGTCCATCTGGAGTGAGTTTCAACACTAGGTTCTTTTCTGTGCTCACCTTAAGTGATATCACTCATCCTTGAGAAAGCCTTTGAATTTAAATGCTGATTGGTTTGCCATATCTATCTATCTTTCTATCTGGCTCAATCCAGAGAAATTTCCATAAACCATAACTTTTTTTTTGGTTAGATATAACATATTTTTATGTTCATCTTCCAGAACAAGCACACTGAGGCCATGTCTATACCTAAATGTGTAGAGAGAGGGAGGGAGGGGGAGGATCGTGGATTTACCTGCATGTGTGATCCTCCCCTAGCGTTTAAATGGAAGCACGCCTGCCATTTTTTTTTAAAGAAGAGGAACCGTGCATGGCCCCAATCCTGCAGAAACAGGCAAAAAAAACCCCATGTGCCCCAACCCCCGCCCCCACCATCCTGGGGATGACGAAACTGCCCACCCCCACCCCCACGTGCACGGAGCCACCCCACATGGCTCCGTGCCCATTTTAGGACTGGGGACAGTGGGTCATCCCTAGGTCATCCCCGGGATCCCCTATGCATCATGTGGACGCACAGGGATGACGTAGGGACAATCCCAGGATAAATCCCTGGTGTAGACATGACCTCAGTACTCTAGTCTGTTCTAGGAGAAAGAACATATCCTCAGGTAGTCCTCCTCGGTCCACTTAATCAATGAATTCCAATCTATAAGCAAAGGATTGCATGATGCCAGCCACAGGAACACCATGCACAGTCACCATTACATAACAGCAATTCTGACATGAAATGAAATTATATTGTAGCTAAAAAAAAATCAGGACATTTAAACCCTTTTGATGCAAATGACCTTGCATCTCGTCTGTGACCACCTGATCCCATAGCAAAGGTGAAGCTAAGGAAGTGTGGACTTGATTAGTAGGGATGTGCACGGACCCCCTGGATCGGATCAGGACCCGGATCGGGACCTCCAATGTTGTCCTGGATCAGTTCGGACAAAATCAGAGGTCCCTCAGATCGCTTCGGAACCGATTCCGATCCAAAAATCGGACATCCGATTTTTGGATCGGCCACCATTTTTGGTGTTTTCACCATACGCTTGCATTGAGGGAAAGGAAGTTTTCTCCCAATGCAAGCCTATATGGAAAACATGGCGGCAGGTGGATGGGAGAGTGGGGGCCAAACTCCCCCCTCCCTGTCCCTCCCCCCCACTTGCGCTCCTTACCTGCCAAGGTGCCTGCTTCCCTCCGCTGCTCTGAGCTACTGAGAATCAGGCTTCGCGGCCTGCCTCTCAGTAGCGCGCTGGGTCGCGCTACTGAGAAGCAGGCCGTGAAGCCTGTTTCTCAGTAGATCGGAGCAGCGGAGGGAAGCGGGCGCCCCGGCAGGTAAGGAGCGCGAGGGGGGAGGGAGCTTACCTGCCGGGGCCATCCGCTACCATCCGCTGCCGCCCGCGGGCAGCAGCGGACAGTAGCGGACAGCCCTGGCAGGTAAGGAGCACGAGGGGGGGAGGAGGTCCAATCCTCCGATCTTATCCGAACTGGACCGGGTCCTTTCGGACTGGTTTGGATCAGAATGGACGATCCAGATGCCGGGATCAGAATTGGACATTTTTATCTGATTTCGGCTGGATTGGGTCTGGATCGTGGATCGGACCCGATCCAGTGCACATCCCTATTGATTAGTACCTAGAGAGGATCCCAAAGTCTATGAAAATATTTCCTAAAAGAAGACCAGGTTATCAGATAAAAAAGGATCCATCTATTACTAGTATTAAATACAACAAAGATTCCCTTAACTTCCCAACCCTGTTTATGCCAGCCAATGAAACTTGACAAATAATGATCGATCTCTATTTTGAGTGACTAATTACAATATTCTCTATCTATCTACTAAATGAATCTAAGCTGATCTAGCTGATCTAAGTTTAATTTACATAACGTCCCCATGGAAACAAGCACAAAGTAACAACAGTTTAGACCAATTCCATTAATAACTATGAATATGTTGCTACACTGAGTCTATTTTCACATCCTGTAATCATTCAACAGGAAACACCAGGTTAAAGGTTCAACTTGTGCTTTTAAAAAAGAAAAAAAGCTTGAAATTATAAATTCATCTGGTTTAGCCTGAGGCAGAAACTTCATGACCTTTACAACCTTCTAACATGCCATAGCGTCTGATATTTAAATCTTGAATGTGTTTGATGATGATGTGGTCAACATTAAACAAAACCATCATGTGGGAAGTACTATTAAGATATTAAGGCAGGAACTATAACAATTAAAATAATTCTGATGGATGTGGGCTTAAGATAGAGCAGTTAGAACATTTTGAAATTGAGATTTGTTATGTTATGGCTTTACTTTCCCCCCCCCCCCCAGTTTAAAGATCCTCAGGATGGTTGTCTTTCACTGCCTTACTTTACTTTTTGAAAAATCCCATTAGCCTTTTCTGTATTTCTATAACAAAAATAACTAATGTAATGTTACCAGTAAGTGGTGGGTGAAGGACAGCAGTAATTAATCCAAACAGAGTTTGTACAGTATCCTAGTCTACTCAAAAGTAATTTCCACTGATTTCATTAGGGCTTAATCCTAGGTAAATGGTTATAAGAGTGTGGCCAAATTTATTTAAATAGTTTTGCAATGATATCATAAATGTAGCTTGTGAATCTACTTGCTAATCAAAGGAGCAACTCTGGCTAGCCTTGACTCTATGGAATAATAGTGTGAACAAAAACTTCTGCTCATCTAACACCCGTTTGACTGGAAGGAGCCTTTAGAGACATTTTCCTCCCACAGCCATAGCAACCAAACAATCAGATTTTGAAGATAAGGTTCGTCATCTTTTTGAAAAGGCTTGTAAAAAGGAAGCCCCTGAGAAAACCTGGAAGTAGCTGGGACTGACTTCCCTCTGTCATCATGACCTTGGTAGTTATCAGTTAATTGGTGCCATTCTGTTATCCAACAAACTCTTCCTAGAAAGCAGCTCATTATTCCAAGCAATTAGTTTCAAAACCTTGGAATAGCTGTATTATAGGTATGAAAAAGGAGTTTCTTTCATAAAATGTCTTCTTTCATATGAAAGCTGGAAGTCACTTAAGTCTTTTGTGGCAAGCCAGCTGACAACTGGTAATGGGAAACAGATTTGTGCAAGGGATGTAGTGTTAAGGATGGATCCAGAAGATATTTATGTACAACCAACTTGAGT
Source organism: Anniella stebbinsi (assembly GCA_029215795.1). NCBI lineage: Eukaryota > Metazoa > Chordata > Lepidosauria > Squamata > Anniellidae > Anniella > Anniella stebbinsi. The sequence goes on from JARDYH010000004.1 coordinate 210,669,685, forward strand.
CATGGCAAACAGCAAGGATTATAAATCACACAGGGAGCCAACAAACACAGAGCAAGCTCCCTGCTTCAGATCTATGCCCTCCAGAGACCAATGGATCTAGCCCTAGTCTCCTCTTTCACACAAATGTAGTTGCGCAATGGTGAATGTCCATATAGGATTACAATGTACATGCAATTGAGAGACATAGTTGGCACTGACTCCAACGTGTATTTGCTTGAAACATTACGGTGATTAAAGTAAGATACTTGTGGACATGGTGGAAATATGCATTCACACATAAGGTGAATGGTAATCTTGTTTTGCAGATATTCAAACTCCCCCAAACTCATAATACTATCTTCAAGGTCTCTCTAACCTTCACAACTGAATAGGACAACTCTTTGCACGAGTACGAACTGTGCTCAAGACAGCTCTTCCAGTGCACAGGTCAGAAATGTATTTGTTACTGCTTGGTATGCAGGTGTTCTGGTTCTACTTCCTCCACATACATACATACACACACACACACACACACACACCATTAAATCAACTGTTTATTGTGGACAGAATCCCAGGACAGTAATACAGTGCAGTCGCTTGTTTGAATCTAAAGCTGTCGTTTTGCATTTCACTCCTAGCTTTAAATGCCAGCATGCAACTGATAAAGATCAGTGTCCCATACACCTATTGTCCCAACATGAGAAATACATACAAGGTGTTTGAAAGTACAATGGGTTGAATCTAGACTTAATTAAACTTGGACTAGTTCCACTGAAATTTATGGGACTTAAGTTAGTCATAAGAATATAACATAAGAAGCGCCACGCTGGATCGGACCGAGGGTCCATGTAGTCCAGCACTCTGTTCAAACATCGGCCAACCAGCTGTTGGCTAGGGACCAACAAAGCAGGACATGGGACAACAGCACCTTCCCACCCACGTTCCCCAGCAACTGGTGCACACAGGCTTACTGCCTCGGATACTGGAGGCAGCACGTAACCACCAGGGCTAGTAGCCACTGATAGCCTTTAGATCCATAATTTAAAGATAAACACCCACACAAGACTGTTGTTGTTACTGATATTGCCATTGTTGTTGCTGGTTTTATTGTTGGATTTTATTGTGTTTTTGTTTTTATTGCTTTTAAAATATTAACTGTTTTTATGTTTTGTTTTGTTTTGTTTTAAGCTGCCTTGCAAGGGCCTCTGCCCTGAAAGCTGGCCAAGAAATATTTTAAATATATAAATAAATAAATTGGTTTAATTAGTCTTATTAATGATGATGCAGCACTTCCGGTCATTGGTTGCACCTCGCCCAATCACTTTTTTAACGAACCTGGACCGAATTCACTGTTTATGTTCAAAAGCATCTGAGCATGCATGTTCTCTGTTTAAACAAGTGAAATCCACGGTTTAACTATGCGCTGTTGAAGAAGTATTTCTTTTTATCTGTCTGGAATCTCCCACCAATCAGCTTCATGGGATGACTCTGGGTTCGAGTATTTTGAGAGAGAGAAAAAAAAATGTCTCCCTAGCCACAGTCTCCACACCATGTATAATTCTGTACACCTCTATCATGCCTTTTTTAAAGTCCCAGGTGTTGTAACTTGTCCTCATAGGGCAGTTACTCCAGCCACTTGATGATTGCCCTTTTATGCACTTTCTCCAACTTTACAATATTTTATTTATTTATTTATTTATTGCATTTTTATACCACCCAATAGCCAAAGCTCTCTGGGTGGTTTACAAAAATTAAAACCATAACAATTATTCAAAATATAAAACAACAGTACAAAAACGTAGCATAAAAATCCAATATAAAAACACAAGCAGGACAAAACCAAGCAGCAATACAGATTTAAAATATAAATTTAAAACAGCAAAATTAAAAATTAGACTAATAAACTGTTAAAATACTGAGAAAATAAAAAGGGCTTCACCTGGCATCTAAAGGAGTATAATGTAGGTGCAAGGCAAACCTCTCTAGGGAGCTCATTTCATAGCTGGGGTGCCACAACAGAGAAGGCCCTCCTCCTGGAGCCACCTGCCTCACTTCCTTTGGCAGGGGCTCACAGAGAAGGACCCCTTTTTTTAAGTATAGTGACCAGAACTGTACACAGTATTCCAACTGGGGTCACACCATAAATTTGTATAAGAGGAGTTTTCTTTTCAAATTATTTGTTGTTGTTTTATTAAAAGGTCCTCAGAGGGGAAAAGCCAGTACTTGGGTGAAAGGACGAAGAACATGAGCCAATATTTTGCACACAGCTGCAACACAAGAACAGAATTCAATTAACTGAACAATCTCGGGTCTATGCAAAGCTGAGGTATGGCAGGAAGAATGCAGTCTTTCTAGTGGATGGGTGGCATGACCAAAATAAAACAAAAGCCTGCAAAACCCCAGATCTGCAACTTGAACAAGCAAGACATTACATAAAGCTCATCTAGATGATTTTGATACTGTTTTAATGCCTTTTCTTTTTGCAAGCCGCCTTCCATATGAACACAACACCTGATTGATAAACACACCTTAACAATTTCTGCAATATCACCACTACTTACTACTACACTCTGAATCTCTGATGTTGAATAAAAGACAGAAACAGCAGGGAGGGGAATAAAAATGAAGTATGCATGCAATTTTGTTTTCTTCTTTTGAGTAAAACATTTGGGTAATGAGAGAAACTCTATCATTACACAAAAGCCAATTACTTCATCTTAATAACTGCATATACACCATAATGGGACACTTTTACTCCCATTCCTATTAGCATCATCTCACTGATTTCACTGCTACAAGAAATTATCCAAAACGTGTTGCACGTAATATTTAAATAGTTGTGTTGCATTGAAAAAGAAATCACCACACCGCAAGGGATGTAATATATGTGAATTACTCTATGGAATTTTATAAGCAGTTCAAGAGACTTGGGAATATTGCAATTTGTCTCAAGCACTGCTTACATCTTGAAAAGCATTTTTAAAAATAGATTGTAACATGATTTAACTGAAAAACGAGACACCAAGGTTCAGATGTTGAGCTAAATCCATGAGGGCAGGGTACAAATCCCACAGCTTCAATATGTGTTCTTGGGCAAATTACTCTCTCTAAACATCACTTGTCCATTTGTAAAATGGAGATAATTATGACAATCTCACAGGGTTATTACAAGAATTAAAGTAATCAAGACTATAGGTTGGATTCAGACTTAATCATACTTTAAATTCATATCACTTACACAGCAAAATATTTATAATGCAAACTGGGTCACAGGGTTGGATCGAGACTTAGTCATTCTTAGAGTAGACCCACTGAAATAAATGGAACTTAATTGTGACTAACTTACATTCCACTCAATCTACTTTGAAGTATGAACAAGTAGGAATCCAACTCTATGATCCAATTTGAAATATAAATCAGAGTAGGCAGGAGGTAGATCTGATGTTTGGGACTTGAAATCAAACATGGGCAATGGTCAGAAATTCTGGGAGTTAAAGTCCAAAACATCTGGCGATCTACTTTCTGCCCACCTCTGGAGTAAATGATAATCATTTTGAGTTGAAATGCAGCAGTTGTGATCCATAATTTAGATCCATAATTTAAAGATAAACACCTACACAAAACTGTTTCAATATACTCAAATCCAATGGGGGGGATCAACTGATTATTTTTTAAACCATCAAGGAAAAGGGGCAAGGATCAAGTTAATACTCCTGCTGAAGTCAACAAGACAGACATCTAATGAGACTCATTTTTAAATAAGTATGTTTGCATTGTAGTCTGAAAACACAATCCTATATGTCTGCTCAGATGTAAGTCCTACTGTGTTCAATGGAGTTTAACCCAGGTAAGCGTGTAGCATAATTCCGCTTAAATCCTAGCACTTCCAACTGAACAGAGATATAAAGCTGCCTGTAATGGAGAAAGCAAATATACATTTGTCATGCTCAGTATCTAAATAGGCCAAATTTCAAAAGGAATTATACTATTCTACTTTTGAGAAAAAAACAGAATTTTCACAGAAATAAGATGTATACTGGGGAATTAAAACTGCTTAAAAATAAATTTTAAAAAGAAATAAAATATATTAGAAATAGGTATTTTCAAAAGACTTCATATCTTCTGAGAAGGTCTTGTCCAGTATTTTAAAAAATATTTCATGGGGAAAGATAGACTAGCAATTTGTCTAAACAGACCCTTGCTTTACAGGAATCAACTGCAACTGTACTATTAGCTTACACCTTTATAGCGCAATCCTAAACACATTTCACTTAGAAGTAAATCCCACTAAATTCAATGGGGCTTATTTCCAAATTAATGGGCATAGGATTTCCACTCCAAATAAGCCACGTCTACATTCTAGAATTCTGTAATCCATTGTTGCATCTGTTGTTAGTGTAGCAACTCCCAACTTGGAATGGTTTTGAGTTGGTAGCAGTGAATGATTACACAAATGTATCTGAACTGACCTCATGAACTTTTTACTTCCTAATGGCACAATCCTATTGTTTACACCCTTGATGCTCACACGTTTCCAACCTAGGAGACTTACGAGCATCTAGTGCAGAGCAAGAGGGGAGGCGGAGGCAATCGTCACCTTTCCACTCGTCCCACTTTGCATTTCCACTAGATGGGCTTTTTTGCCCATATAGTTGGGGCGCTTCAGAGAGTGTTACATCTGAACGATGCCTTTATGTAAATTACTGTGAAAACTTGAGCCAGACTAGATTCAGGGACATCACATTGGTCACCCTATCTCAGAAGGCTGTTTCCCCATAAAAAGAGCATGTGACACAATACTTTATGCTGAAGGGTGTTCTTTTCAACAACAAGGCGAGTAAGAGGTGAAAAGCTAGGCCTATTAATCCTCTCCATGTTTAAAGCCCTTTAGATTTACAAAGCTAAATAAGCACACTTTTCAAGTCATGTCAGTGGCCAGGGCACACTCAGGTCCTCTGGGAAGAATTTACTCCAGTCAGCCAGAACTAGGCTGACGAGTATTACCCAGAGGACCTTCTCTTCTGCTGCTCCCAGACTGTGGAATGACCTGCCGGAGGAGATTCGACAAATTAGCAGTCTTCTGGATTTTAAGAGAGCCGTGAAGACTGCTCTCTTCCAGCAGGCCTACCCAGTTGAATTTTAAGATGTTTTTAATAATGTATTTGTTTTTATCTGTTTTAATGGGTTATCTATTTTATGATTTTTACATTTATATGTATTGTTGTTCCCCGCCTCTATCTGGATGGAGAGGTGGGTTAGAAATAATAATAATAATAATAATAATAATAATAATAATAATATATTTTTCACAATGATCAAAAGAGGGAAGCTATCCAGAAATGAGAAGTACATTTCACACCTTAGGCTATGAACAAACACAATAGGATAATTCTATTGAAGAATGCCATGTCAAATCGACTTCACCAATGCTCCCTGTAAATGGGAAAGGCGTAAATGGGAATGCCCAAATTTACCCCATTCAGAGTCATTTTCCGTAAGGATAGAAATTCTCCAACACTACTACCCTGTAAATTAATTGTAGTTTCAATGATTTAGTACATCTACTCATTCTGCCAAAGTTGCAGGATTTACACCAAGGTGCTTTCCCTAAATCAATATTTACTGCTCTTGTACTCTTGCCCCAGCATGCCTTGGATTTGGAAATTAACTTTGCTTTTGCCTCGACCCTCAGGTCTGCCTGAATGGGTCATCTCAATCAACTACAGACCCTTTGGATGCTGACCTTTGCTAGCCTTTGGGCACAGACCTTGCCACGTTCTTTGAGAGTATTTGGAAACTTGATCTTCTTGTTTCAACTTGCTCTGCGCCTCCAAATCTGCTCCAATACTCTTGCTTTTCTTAAGTGTATGGACATGATAACCATCCCTTTTTTAGTTTGACAAATCCAACACAAAACTGAATGACCTCATTACCTGGGCTCTTATTTGCAATGCCAAAAATGACTTGCATAGCATATTTCACTGTATAAGGTATCTTTTTGCCACCACTAAGGGCCACTTCCAAAATTATGTTCCTGTACTTGGGTTCTTAAAACACAAGGGAGCATATGAAGGAAAGGAGGCAGAATGCAAATTTTGGCAATGGGTGAAAGGCAAGTCAAAAACATAATAAATAAAGTAGGAATCAGCAATTAGAGGTCACAAGGCTGAATTTGTCCCCTTGAGGCAGTCTAGCTGCCCACCAGTGGCCAACAAATGGTGTGAGGAATGGGCAATGGCTATTCTAATAGGCCTTGCTGGCAGCCCACTTTGGGTAGTGAGACTAGAGGCTGGGTCACCACTCTCCACTCCTTCCTCAATGAGATACTCATCACAAACATAAAGCTTAACTGCTATTTCCATCTCATAGACCCTGTTCAGATGACACACTAAGCCACAGTGGTTAAGCATTTTGAGCTAAACATTATGGCTTAGCATGTTGTGTGAACCATGACTCAGCATGTTATGTGAACCATTCCTACCCATAGTTGCTACCTAACCATGGTTTAAACACCCGCACCAACCATTTGCTGCAAAAGGGTTAGCGGCCTTACCATGGCTTAGTGTGTTGTCTGAACAGGCCCTTACTCTCATCTGACCATTAGGGTGTTTCCTTAGTACATTTTAGAGAAACAGCCCTCAGCATATGGGCTTCAGCGATGAGCTGAATTCAGAGCTTGGGAAGTTTCCATGTTTCACATGAAGGTAGGAAATTAAGCCTGTTAATACAGAAGTGAACACATGCACCTAGCCTGTGGAACACTTCTGTTTCTCCCCCACTCCACACTTTTCATCATGATTTGATTTGGGCAGTTCATTTGAATTAGTTCTACAATAGCTTGAGAGGCAATTAGGTGACTTCTCCAATTCTGTTTCACCACCAAGACTCCCATGTGCTCACACATTTTCCACCTACTCTAATAAACTGAACAGAGCTTCTGGTCAGCATATAATTGGCACAATTATTTTGAAAGGACACACTAACTTTCCAACAGTGGTAGAGGAAGGCAGCAGCTAACTTTGCCAACAATATGTTTAAAACTGTGTGGTATGGAAACAAACCTCCTTGTTGACTCCAATGAATTTTGTGTGTGGTCTCAGAATAGCAGAGATCACCTTCAGAAAAATGAGAAGGATCTGCTAATAAAGCTGGAACAGTCCTTTCCATAGAATTGCATATTGCAACTCCATATATTGGTACAGGAGGGGAACACAAAAAGAAAGATGGGAGACAAACAGGTGGTCTTAAGTGCCTGTATTTTATTTTCCAGAGTAGCCACTTTGGTGGTCCTCTTGAACAGCTTATGTATGGGATCACTTCTAGCTCAGCCACACTTAGAAACAGATGTGTTCTAGTTCCCAGGTCTGGAAAATTAAAAGGGTGCCAACCATTGCTGCAAGCAAAGGGAAAGCATAATGCTTCATTGTAGGGTGAATGATGGACCATGGGGCACACTGAAAGGTATTCAGTGATGATGTATTGTACACTACACTTGTGAAAACCTCCAGCAAGGGTTCCATTCTCCACATAAATGTCTGCCCAAGAAGAAAAATATGCCTTGTTCTGTACCAAGGACCAAAATGAAAAATATAGCTCAGAAGTTATACCTAACATGTTTTTCAGCACCAGAACTCAAATCTGGATATCGAAATGTAAAGAGAGCACTACTAAGCCTATGCAGATTAGATTTCGCTCACCATTCAATAATCATCAATAGCCCAACCATATCTTGAAATTTGGGCTGGGGCATCCAGATCAGCATTTATGGCTTCCTATATACCTCTTTTTAAGAAAATGATGCTGGTGTAATTTCCTTATTTAGTCAGAGTCCATTAACAACATAATCATATGTCTACTAGAAATAAGTTCAATTGATTTCAATGAGGTTTAGTCCCAAGCAAGTGGGCATAGGATTGGAGCCTAAATGTAATTTGTATGTCCTAAAGACATTAAGATGGGATACCCTGACTAGCTAAACCAGTAATGAGAGTACAGAAACCTTAAATTACAATTCCAATAGCTCAATTACCCTCAGTGCAAGATCCTTGCTGCCTACAAGTAAATTAGCACTCAACACTAAAAGCTGGGTTCTGTAGTCTACCATATGGAAATATACACCATAAAAATACTGATAGTTTGGGTACTTTTTTAATGTAAAGCTATTTGATTCCTTGAATAACCATTATCCAACTAGCAAATGGTCCTCTGAATACTAAACTATTTAACTGTTATTGTCTACGGCCCAGTTCATATCTACATTTTCAATATGGTGCTTGTCATGCCATTACGAAAATATTGCTTGTTTCCCCAAGCAAGTGTGATGTGCTGCCCAGACATAGACCCAGTTTGCACGTCAGAGCTATGCAGGGTTTAAACAATCTGCCTGCCGCCCCAGTGTGATAAATGCTGCATCCCTGGATTGCTTATACTGATGTCCAAATCCAGCACATTGGGTTGTTGGCGGGGGGGGGGGGGGGGGGGGGAGAACAACCCAGAGTTTATCCCCGAACAACCCAGAGTTCCGGGTTCAGACATTATTATTTTTTAAAAAATGGGTCACTGATCGTAGAGAATGGATGGGTACCTGGGAACTAGCTTGATCACTTGCTCCCACTTCATTTTTAACAACTCACAATTAATGGGCTACGTGAATTGGGTCACAGTGTAGGAAAGGGTCACTGGATGTGCGATGGTCACAGTATAGCAAAAGTTCCTGGATTTTTGAAGTGCTGGTTGAACTGAAAGGTGGGAAATTGGGTTAATACATCAGTCACCAATACCAAATAAAAGAAGCCCACTCAACTGACACAGACTTTACCATACAAATTAGTATGAAAATTTGTTTTTAAGTGGCAAAAGAACCAGCATGTCATATATGGTTAAGTTAGACGAACAGTTGCCTATATATAGCATAAATAGATATTATGGAAGACATGGGGTTGCTATCATAAATGGCACCTACATGTCAAGTAAGTTTATTTATTTATTTATTTATTTATTCTTTCCCTTCCCCTCTATAATAACCAGTAATATTTAACCTTCAATATGTTATTAACATTTTAGGTATTTGAATGAATTTGCGGGAATGTGCAGTGTGGGAAATAACGAGGTGGACCAAAGTTGGGAGTTAAACAGGGCCACATTTATTAATAGATCTGCAGAAAGGGTAAACCCAAGCGGGCATATTTTCTAATGCCATTGTTTTATTGGGCAATACATTCACAGCCGGAGAGTGGCACCACAACATTCACCATCTCCCAGGCTTCCCCCTTCTGGGATAGGGACACCTTCCATGTCACCCTCCCTCATGCCGCGAGGCTCCAAGTGGGTGAGGAAGGCTGGCTTCAAAGGTAACCTTTATCACCGCCATCTGGGCTGCGGGGCTTGCAGCTGGGGAGCTTCAGGCATTATCCATCACAATGGTGCCTCTGAATGCTCACCGACCCTAACCTGCTCAAGATGCCCACACATACCTGCCTATCAGCAAATGTGACCAAACTGTTAACACTGCAAATCAACCTAATTATTTCTTCCCGCCTGTCCTACAGTGTGAAGTAGGCAAAAAAAACCTCATAACCAATGAAAGATTATGAGCAAAAACTTCCTACTCAGCCCTTAAAAGAATGACCAGCGAGCCCACACTGCCTACAGGGAGGGAGGGAGGGAGCCACACTTCGAAGAGGAGAAGGGGAGGGGCAAGAGCCAATATATGGGATCGGATTCCCCCTCCCCTCTCTGGCGGCGCCGCAGGGAGGCCACCTATGGCATGCCTCCTCACCTCGTCTCCCACCCCCACCCGCAATAGCCTCCCCAGGCCCAGGCTGCGCCGGGCATGGAAGAAAGGCATTTGTGGAATGGGGGGTGGAAACGCACATCATCAGTTCAAAGCCCAGGAAAATGTTTAGTACATCTCATGGAGAGAGTCAAGACACAATGGTGCCATTTTCAGCAGCAAATCTATCCATAAAATCCTCCTTATGCTGCCATCTTCAGAAAGTGAGTGTTAAAAACCTTGCATATAGAATGCTACAGGAGAGAACATGAACCAGCCACATACAGGAAGACTGAAGTTATGTTTGAGAAAGTTGATCTTTAAATTAAAAAAAAAGAGAGAGGGCCAGTGCAAATACTGAAGGGTTGGTGAAATGTGACCAAAGCAATGAGAAAGTCGGGTTACACTGGCAACAGCTGTGGATAGTTTGGAAAAGAGGGAATCAGCGTCCTTCACAGATTACATTGGTTCTCAAAGCTTCAAGTTTCATACCTCCAAAAAGTAACAAATTAAATTCTACTATCACACACTCAAAAAGAAAAATGACAGTTTGCTGGCCAAATGACTATTCAACCCAATGGTACTTAATTTCTGAAAAACATACATTACTTTTATTGTCAATTGGCTCTTCGAGTTCTTAGACATTAATAGACCAGGGGATTGCAAAGCCTGTAGACTTTTCAAGTATGTTCTCCAGAACAGTTCCAAAATATCTGAGGAAATATTAAAATAATCATACACACATTTAAATTAAATCAGTAGACACATCATTTTGCTTTTTTTCCCTGAGAATTTTAGAAGGAATAAATTTAATACTCAAGAAGAACAAATTCAGTTATGTAGTATTCATAACAGGTGAAAGATGCAAATACATGTATAAGCAAAAGAATACAAGATTGTGAAAAGTTTGAACAACTTTAATATCTAACATGGCATGGCATGTTTTGCAGATTATTGTGCCAGTATTAATTCATGATGGTCACATTTCTTAACCAAAGTTTTAAAAATCTCAAACATAGGGCTTGGTGCATAATTAAGGAGTTTATTATATATAGATAGATATAGATATAGATATAGACCTTCTCAAATTAACTTCTTTAACTTCCAGAAATAAAAAACTTTATTACATTTTTAACACCTGATATAATGAAGTTGAAATGCTAAACGTCCCTAACGAAGTTCCAATTTAGCTCTCAGTGTTTTGAGATTTGGTTTGACTAGGAGGTCACAGATATACTATATTAGCCATCTCAATATCCACTAACAATCTGCACTCTCTAGAAAAGAGAAAGCCATCATAACAGAGATAGTGCTTCCCTTCCATTTGTAGATCACAGTGAGAGCCAATTATTATTATTATTATTTATTATTATTATTATTATTATTATTATTATTATTTATACTTATATACCACCCCATAGCCGAAGCTCTCTGGGTGGTTTACAAAAATTAAAAAGATTGAGCATTAAAAAGACAATATACAAAATTTAAAATCATAAACATAAAACAGCTGTCATTAAAACACTTTAAAACATTTTAACTGTTAAGCCTGGCCACAATGTCAATCAAAACCTCAACTTGAGCTGTTAAAATGCCTGGGAGAAAAGAAAAGTTTTGACCTGGCACCGAAAAGATAACAGTGTTGGTGCCAGGCGGGCCTCATGAGGGAGATCATTCCATAATTGAGGGGCCACCACAGAGAAGGCCCTCTCCCTTGTTGCCGTCCTCCGAGCTTCCCTCGGAGAAGGCACCCGGAGGAGGACCTTTGATGTTGAGCGTAGTGAACGGGTAGGTTCATGTCGGGAAAGACATTCCATCAGGTATTGTGGCCCCAAACCGTGTAAGGCTTTATAGGTTAAAACCAGCACCTTGAATCGGGCTCGAAAACATACAGGTAGCCAATGTAAGTGGGCCAGAATCGGTCTTATATGTTCGAACCTTCTGGTTCCTGTTACCAATCTGGCTGCTGCATTCTGCACAAGCTGCAGCTTCCAAACCGTCTTCAAAGGCAGCCCCACGTAGAGCGCATTGCAGTAATCTAACTTGCTACCAGAGCATAGGTTACCAGAGCATAGACAACTGAAGCCAGGTTATCCCTGTCTAGATAGGGGCGTAGCTCGGCTACCAACCGAAGTTGGTAGAAGGCACTCTGCTCCACCGAGGCCTCAAGTGACAGAGATGGTTCTAGGTGAACCCCCAAGCTACGAACCTGCTCCTTCAGGGGGAGTGCAACCCCATCCAGAACAGGTTGAACACCCTCCACCCAGTCAGAGGAACCCCCCACTAACAGCATCTCAGTCTTGTCTGGATTAAGTTTCAGTTTATTAGCTCTCATCCAGTCCATTGTCGCAGCCAAGCACTGGTTCAACACATCCACAGTCTCACCTGATGAAGATGAAAAGGAGAAGTAGAGTTGCGTGTCATCAGCATACTGATGACAATGCACTCCAAAACTCCAGATGACCGCACCCAATGGTTTCATGTATATGTTGAACAGCATGGGGGACAAAACTGACCCCTGCGGAACACCATACTGGAGAATCCACGGGGCCGAGCAATGTCTCCCCAGCACCACCTTCTGGAGCTGACCTGTCAAGTAGGAGCGGTACCACTGCAATGCAGTGCCTCCCACTCCCAACTCAGCCAGTCGTGCCAGAAGGATACCATGGTCGATGGTATCAAAAGCCACTGAGAGATTAAGGGAAATCAACCGAGTCACACTCCCCCTGTCCCTCTCCCGACATAGGTCATCATACAGGGCGACCAAGGCTGTTTCCATGCCAAAACCAGGCCTGAAACCCGACTGAAATGGATCCAGATAATCAGTCTCATCCAAGAGTGTCTGGAGCTGGCCAGCAGCCACCAATGTGGTGTAGTGATTAGACTAGGCCTCAGGAAATCCAGATTCTAGTCCCCACTCCAGCCATGAAGCTCTCTAGGTGACTTTGGGCCAGTCACTAACTCTCAGCCCAACCTACTTCACAAGGTTGTTATGAGGATTAGATGGAGAGTAGGATGACCATGTAAATTGCCTTGGGTTCCTTGCAAGAGGAAAAAAGGTAGGATAGAAATGTAATAAATAAATAAATAAAATCACATAGGCTATCTCAGCATTCCCCAGGGCTAGGGTTTAGCCTGGCCTCCTTGGTGGCAATTGTGACTATAATTGCGTTTTTACCACCTTTAGACCTACAATCCTGTCTACGAAATAAAGGTGAAATCTTCAAACTCAATAGCTCCGAAAACTCAGTCCATTAAGAAGTTTTCAACTAACTATCCAAAGTGGTATTAATGTCCAACTGATCTTACCCAAATAGTTACAGTTGCATAGGCTCCTTCCAGAACGTGCTTTTCTACCAATTTAAATGGAAAAAGCAGTCATATCATGTATGAATAAACCCTTTGGTTATTCAACTGATAAACATTCGCAGAACTCTCATGTATCAGTTTCACATGTGTGATGACTGCTTTGTGAAATCTATGTGGGTGGGTTTTAATATGACAGAGAAAAGTAAAAACAAATTAGTAGAACAATATAAAATCCAGTGTAAGTCCTCAGGAATTAAGTATCTTGCTATTTGGCTGCTAGTTGATATTGATCAAATACCAGAATTAAAACCACAGGAAATTATATCAGCAGATATTAATGGATATAGAAGGCTAGTCTAAGCTGAATCTGTCCTGGATGTGTAGACTATCTTCTATTAAAATGAATGTACCTCCAACAATATTTTTTTTTATTCATCAATACACCTTTTGCATCTTAAGAAATCTAGATCAATAGAATGTCAAGACCTCTGTAATAAATTTATGTCACAGCATAAATAGCATTGGCAAAATTAGGTTATCCTTTGACAAAACGAGTGGTTAACATAAAATTATTTCCTAAATATTACAAAGCAGGCAACTGGTGAGTACAAGGGTCAATCAAAATGGAGTTGAAAAATATGAGGGAAGTGGGGCTTAACCACTCTTAATTCATGTATCAAGGCATCAGGGGGAAAATCTAATTTAGATGGCTTCTATTGAATCCTTTTGTTAGGGCTATTTTTTAGATTTGGGCAAAGCATAGAGGAGTAATTGCAGCAGGCATATCACCTTGCACGTCTCTTGTTAACAATGAACAAATAAATGAGAGAGATTAAAAAATCTCTAAATGGGAAGAAGCAAATTGGAATAATGCTAAAGATTTTCTGGATGAGAACTCTATGATTCCATCAGTCAAGGTTGAGGACTAATAGGGAGCTGGGCTGTATGGGTGTGTGTGTTAAACATGCCATTTATACATTCTTATATAAATATGGTCCTTTTAGGAAATTGTCAGCTGTTGAGAAGGGAATTTTAGCTTCTTCTAGTAAGGGTCTGATAAGGAAGACATATTTGATATTAAGGGATCTACAGAACAGATATACACCTAATTTCTTTTAAAAAATTGACAACGGGGAAAGGATCTACAGATGGTATTACCAGGTGAGATCTGGTAAAGGATAGGTTCAAATACATGAAAGAAATTTATCATAATTAGTCTAAATCAAAATTTCTTAAAACACACCAGGGGTGGACATCATGCAGCTCGTGACCTGAACATGGCCCCTGCCTCCTTCCAGTGTGGTCCCTGCTATCCCAACCACTGCCACCCTAAAATTAGTTTAAATTTTTTAATTAAAAGAATGGCATTCGGAGCGCTATGGATCCCCCAAAAGGTCAAATCTAGCTTGTTTGCAAAGTAGATCTGACCCTTCTAGGACTCCATACCAGACAGCTCGTGGGAGTTCTGGGGTAAAAATGCCCCCTGAATCTCTTGAAGTTGTCCACGCCTGATTTACACCAATGGTATCTTGCACAATATAAGATTAAGATAACATACAAATTGAATCATGATCGAGAAAGAGATCTTGCAGTTGTGGTGTGCAGCTCAATGAAAATGATTAGGGCTGCAATGGGGTCCCACCAGGATTTGTATTGGGACCAATCCTTTTCAATTTGTTCATAAATGATCTGGAATTAGGAGTGAGCAGTGAATTGGCCAAGTTTGCCAATGACACCCAATTATTTAGGGTGGCTAAATCAAAAAAGGATTGTGAGGAGCTCCAAAAAGATCTCTCCAAATTGGGGGAGTGGGCATCCAATTGGCAAATGCGGTTCAATGTAAACAAGTGTAAAGTGACGCATGTTAGGGCAAAAAATCCCAGCTTCAAGTATAAGTTGATGGGATCTCAGTTAGCAGTGGCTAACCAAGAAAAAGACAGCTTGATGAAAATGTCAACCCAGGGTGCAGCTGCTGTGAAAAGGCAAATTCCATGTTAAGCGTAATTAGGAAAGGAATTTAAAGGAATCAGAAGTAAAGCTGGCAAGATCATACCCCCCTTATACAATACAAAGCTTGTGGGTTTCTTGTGGGCAGCTGGTTAGCCACTGTGCGGCCTAGATGGACCCTTGGTCTGATCTGGCATGGCCCTCCTTAAGCTCTTATGCACTAATCACAGAAGTTGTCTGTTAAGATAACCCTTAGTTTCCAATTACTTGGCTCTGTAGAACCTAAGCCAACATGAGATAGCCTTAACTGGTTTTAAACCAGCAGGATTTTGGATTATTGAATATAAATTTGGCCCCTTCACCATTCTGGATATTTTCAGAAGCAAAATCCAATGACAATGATGATTTATTACATTTCTATACCACCTCATAGCCAGAGGACTCTGGGTTGTTTACAAAGGTGATAGTTCCAATGAATATTTAGTTGGAATTACATATATTTGGGGTCCTCTTGAAAATATAGAAAACTGAAAATAAAAATCAGAGCAATTCTTCCCTAAACCTTTTTGTGTTTCCCTTTGGCTATTTACTTTGAATGCAAAAGTTCAAAGGGAGTGAAAACATCAGGAGAAAGAACTTTGTTCAATAAAACTGCTCAGTAAACAATTCATTTTTAAATAATATGCACATATACAAATATGCCTTTCCAAACCTCTTTGCATATTGATTAATTATTTAATGTATTAAAAGATAAACAAAATTAGAATACACAAAATTATATAACTATTAGTATCATTAAGTTAGCTCTTCTGCCCATAAGCATAAGGAAAGTTACATAAAACAAAATAATGTGCATATGACTACCTTATTTGAATCTTTTTTTTCTTCTGCTGTAATGATATAAGTAATATGCATAATCTTTTATTCACTGGTATACTGCTGTTTCAAGTTTTATGTTGAAATTGCAATGGCCATGATAGTTAATCTATTTTTAATCATTAATTCAGTATGCCTTTCCTTCTATAAATACAAAATATGATATCTTAAAATCTGATTCCTGCCCCTCCCTCCAATTATGTTATTTACACTAATTTAAAATATGTCTTAAAATGAACATTTCAAACAGAAAATGCACTGACAAGATAGAGGAGACTATGAAAATGCTAGCACAGAAGAGTCAGGAAGACCCACCTTTGAGTTAACTAAACATCACTTACGGCTAATTTCCCCAAAATGACATTTTTAAGGACACGCCCTTGTATTTCTCTTCAAATTATTCACCTCCATAGAAAGGATCAGCCCAATGTATTTCTTGGGAATTGAATGGGTGTGTACCCTTTTCTCTTTTCCTCAATTGCTCCTATTTTTAACATTCAAATACTGACGGGAATGTCAGTAACGGCTGAGCCAAAAAAATCCGATACTTTTGCAAGCCTAACATGTGCTCGAAATTTAATAAAGTGACCATTTTAATTTGAAGAAGATGATTTTGACACTGTTCAACAGTATAGATTATTTTGTTCCTTCCAATTTGTTTCAAAGTTTTAAGATACACTTGGCAGAAAGGTTAAAAGTGAATACCTCTTTAAGAAAAAATAAAATGCACAAAAACAGCTGCTTTACTGTTCCCAATTCTTATTCCAAACAAATCCATTAACTATTATTTTTAGCTGTCACAACACGGTGGGGGGGGAAATACTGTGTCTAATAAAATTGCTTTGAATATATTCAAAATGCCATATTCAAAAGCTTTCCCTAGATAGATTTTAATATATCAATGCCAATTATTCTTTTTCTTAACCTTCCTCCAAGGTGCAGCTTACTAAGCAGGTATCTATACATTACATACAAATATGTGGAACCTTTTTTTTAAGAGAAAAGCTGTTTCAAGGTAAGAGGCGGAGAGAAACATGCTCCCTCCTTGTCCTCCCACCATTTCTGCAATCCAAATCCCCCCCCCCCAGCTGCTTTTCACCTCGCCGGCTGCATTTATTTGCTCTTGAAAACTCATTTTCGTATC
Organism: Anniella stebbinsi; assembly: GCA_029215795.1. Lineage (NCBI taxonomy): Eukaryota > Metazoa > Chordata > Lepidosauria > Squamata > Anniellidae > Anniella > Anniella stebbinsi. Next base: position 210,686,712 of record JARDYH010000004.1, read on the forward strand.
TTGCATGGACAAAAGCTGCTTGGATTGCAAACTGATTTGAGTGGAAAGGTCAAGCACCACACAGACAGGTACACACACACAGCTCTTCTCCAAATTCCCATCAGTTAGAATGTTTGTTCTTTTTCAAAAACGAGCCACCACTTACATGCAACATGCAAGTAAGCCCCTCCAGGCAGTTTAAACTGCCAGGAGATCTGGTTACAGGACTAACTATACCAGGTTTGAGAAACCTCAGGCCCTGGGGTCAAATTTGGCCCTCCTGAGGTCCCAGTTCAGCCTTCTGGGGTTCCCCAGAGAGCTACACCCCTTTCCCTGAACCATGATTCATCTGGTGTTTTCTCCATTCTAAAAGGCTGAAATACCTTCTAAAATTTCGTTTCTAGCAATAAGAGCTTTAACCTAAAATATCATCTTCAGGAATCCTTCTCTGTGAGCCCCTGCCAAAGGAAGTGAGGCAGGTGGCTACGAGGTGGAGGGCTTTCTCTGCTGTGGCACTCCGGCTGTGGAATCAGCTCCCTAGAGAGGATCGCCTGGCACCTATGTTATACTCTTTTCAACGCCAGGTGAAGACCTTTTATTCTCCCAGTACTTTAACAGTTTACTATCCTAGCCTTTTAACTTTGCTGTTTTAAATCTGCATTTTAAATCTGCATTTTAAATCTCTTCATTGCTGCTCAGTTTTATTTCTAGTTGTACTTTTATGTCATGTTTTTATACTGTGGTTCAAGTTTTTTATTTCAACTGTATTTCATGGAGCTTGTCTACACCTGCCATTTATCCCGGGGTAGTCATGAGGTTGTCCCTGCACGTCCAAAGGTCACACAGCTGATCCCGGGGTGAACCAGGGACAAGCACTCAGTTATCATGGGATAGCTGGGACTTTTTTCCTGGTTTTCCACACCATTACAGGACCATCCCAAGCTCCGTGGGTGGTGTGGCTCTCCCTCCCGGGGTCCTCCCTCTTCCCCACAAATAGTGGGGCTCAGGAAATAGCACGGAGCTGCATGTGGGGAGTCTGTGGGCATCCGGGGTGAGCATTTTCATAACCTTTGGGATGGTGCTTGGTGTCTTCCAGCACCGAGTTCGTTGAATTTTTTAAAAAATCATTCCTTTGCACAGGATCGCACCCGCACAATTGCACAAATATCTCCTCTTTAAAAAAATCAATGGCGTCCTTGAACATCCCTCTTTACTTCCGGGATAACTCACTGGTGTGCAACCCTGAGGGACGATCCCAGAAGTGGAAAACTGTGTGATCATCCCTCCCCACTCCCCAAAGGGCTGCAGGTGTAGATGAGCCCATAGTCTTTTTTTTGTGAACTGCCCAGAGAGCTCCAGCTATTGGGCAGTATAGAAATAAAATAAATACATAAATAAAATAAATAAATTGTGCCACCCCCTTTTGCCTTTTTCCCTGTTCCTTGAGCCAAAGAACCGCACGACTATATCCAGAATGTCTAATGGAGTTTTGATGTTGCGTTTCTTGTGTCATGGCACTAGGTTTCACACCGCAAAACGACTTTTGAACCTCATGGAAAGTTTCAAAAAGCAGTTTGGCTAACATGGCATGCTTTCGATCTTTCATGTCGACGATGTCGGAAAGCATGTGCCCCTCAGAGGGAACATCTGTTCAACAGCTGTCACACAACCAGTCAGATACTGAAACACACAAGTATAAGTGCAGGATGTGGCCAAATAAGAGTTCTGCCAGGAACTACAGTCTACATGCCCAACATTCCCACTAACATGGTGGTGGTAGTATTTGAGTTGATAGGAATGTGGTATGCATTCTTCTAGAACAGTATTGAGAAAACAATGCTATATATATATATATATATATATATATATAATGTAAAACTTCACATTGAACTTTAAAAACTCCTAACAAACTGGCACTTGGAACCACAAGAGCTAGGACTACAAAATGAATTCCATTATTTCTTACAAAATAAATACAATCGTGTCTCTCACATAATCTACAACATATATTAGATTCTAAGGTTAAGTTAAAAACAAGCCACCAAGGGTGAGCTAACTGGGAGGCAGGGAAGTATGAGACAGGGAAAAGAAAATCCCGTTTCTGTTTTCCTTAAGAAACTGTAGCCAAAAATCACAGCCATTGAAATTTATGCATCTTTCTCCTGCACGCATTGCTTCAGTAATTTGAAAACTGTTTAAATAGAAATTAAGACCTTTTCATGCACAAAAGTGGCTAATATGCATTTTGCTCAGACAGATTAGTGTGGTGGTCTACCACAAATCAGAACCTCATTGATTTAAAGAATTCCCCCTAACGGCTGTGTTCTTTCTTTGGATGGAAATACTATTGAAAACTGACAGCAGTCAAACACAGGAATAATATTACACATTGTCATTATAATATTAGGGTAGCCCCCCCCCAAAAAAATCCTTTAAAATGAACCTAATCTGCAATTCAAATACCTAAACTTCTCATCTTCTAAATCTTTTTCTATTCAGTCTTTCCCTCTGATTTCTCATATTGGTATGCCGCTTGTTTTCTTGGTTAGCGGTATTACAACAATTTCAGCAAAATTGCAAGAAATTAAGGGAGGCACAGCAGTGCCTCCCTTGTTAAGGGCGGTCAGTAAAAAACACATTCCACCATGTTAAAGTGATAATTGGGGAGGGGTCATTCTAACAGCCATAAAATCGAAAATGTTTCACCAATCTCTCTGAAATTTACAGGTGCCAGAAAGAAATGTTTGTTTTACATTACCTGAAAATTTCAAGAAGATTGGTGAAAGACTGAGGGAAGGAGAGCAGTTTAAAGTAAAAAGATTAAAGAATCCCTGAAAACTGAAACTGAAAATTGAACTCAGGGCTTGCGACCATTTTTGCACAGCTGTCCTTACCTTCAGGGAGCCTTTTTCATTAATCCAATGGCATGGTCTACTTCCTCCCGTTCTAGTGTAGGTGGAACTGCTTTTCTTTTTTAAAAATTCGCTTAAGTGGATTTTATTAAATTAAAGCTGTGCCTCTTTAAGAAATCCAGTGGCCATTTTGATTATGGCACACGCTCAGTAGAGTCTCCCCCCCCTCCTGCGTCAGCTACAATGGCTGCTTCCTCTAGTAAAGACAGTGCTGTAGTCTCTTCTCAGAAGTAAGTTCCATTGACTGAACGCAATGGTCTTACTCCCAGGTAAGTGTGTAGAAGATTGTAGCCTTTATTTTAAAAAAACAGTCTGGAACCTTAGAAGGCGGAGAGGGAGAGATGTGAGTGAGAATTCCTTCTTCTTTACAGCACTATAACTCTACAATTAACAACTTGCTTGCATGCTTTGCATGTGTGTATGTTCATTTGATTATGGCTGCTGATCATTAATTTTCATATCAATTCAATCCAAGGCATGTCTACTCAGAAGTTAGTTCCACTGAGTGCAATGAGTCTCATTCCCATTCCACTAGCTTGAAGGGGTGTGTGGATTTGGCTGTACTTCTCTTTGAGAGCTCTGTGTATTTAGGGACCAAGGCTTTTTGTAAGAGAAGAGGTTAAGCTCCCCCCTCTTTTTCTTTTTTTAAAAAAAATTCAATGTATTTGATTTTTAAAGAATTTTTATTCCTTCATTGTTATTATAATTAATAATAATAATAATAATAATTAGTAGAAGTAGTAATACGTTTATTAATGTTACATTTATATCCTGCCTTTTTTTCCTCTTGCAAGGAACCTAAGGTGGCTTACATAATCCTCCTCCATTTTATCAGCACAACAACCTTGTAGGGTAGAAGAGTCAGTGACATTCTGAATTCTCTTAGCTTTTCTAATATTTTTTGATCAGGTTGAACAAAACTATTGTGTATTGTTATCTCCAGTACCAACATCTTTGACAGGCTTAATATAGGATTCATTGACCACAGGCTATTTTTAGAGCAAAAAAATAAAAATAAAAATCCAAACTTGGATAGATTAAAATTAAATTGAGCAATATTTCTAAACACCCACATGGCTATTCTTGGTACTGGGTCAGATGTAGTGATATAAGAGGATGTTCAGATTCCATTTAGTTGATCAGTTGCAAAGAAGCTTCTCTAGTAAGGAGGAAGGGGAAAGCCCTAGACTGATCATTCTTTCAAGTGCCATATCTCCCCCCACAAAAACCCATGAGGTAGGTTAGGCTAAGAGTCTATGACTGGCCCAAAACCATCTAGTGAGTTTCTTCTGCTGCTCACTTTCACAGAAATGTAAAACAAATGTTTGGTAATGTTTGGGTGTATGGCATGTGCTACTTTTACCCTCACAACAACCCTGTAAAATAGATTAGGCTGGAAATTTAGGCCTGGCCCACTATCTATGTCTGTGTGCCTGCCTCTTTCATATATACACACAGAAAGGCATCCTTAGGTTTGTTCTTTACTTACTACATACCATAAACTATGTATGAATAGAGCTGTCACAAATGATGCAATACACTCACTTTTTGCACTTCCTAATACATTTGTTTCCCAACTAACTTACTGCTAATACAGTCATGAATCTAAAACTAAAATATGTTATTTTTACTATAGTAAGATTAAAGAATCCACATACATCAAGCGCAAATCAGAGAACCTACTATTTTTCATATTAGTCTTCAAGAATTAGGATTCTTTTCCTAATTACGCCTTACACGGAGGTTGCCTTTTTCACAGCGGCCGGATCAACATTTTCATCAAGCTGTCCACCTCCCCTGCTCCAAACTCTTTCTTGGTCAGTCACCACTAATTAGCTCAAATCCTGTTAGTGTATATGTGAAATTGTGATCCCCCAATATGCATCGCTTTACACTTGCTTACATTGAACAGCATTTGCCCTTTTCATGGCCATTCTCTCAGTATGCAGAGATCTTTATGGAGCTCCTCACAATCCTCCATTGTTTTAGCAAGACTAAATAATTTGGTATCATCACCAAACGTGGCTACGTCACTGCTCACTTCCACCCTCATTCTAATATTATGAGAAAGGGAGAAACTGCTTCCCTATCCACTTTCTTCACAACATGCATATAGGAGCGAGCAGTGAGATGGCCAAATTTGCTGCTGATCAAACATGATCACAATCTGCTACTTTAAGATGCAAACAGGAAGAAAAAGCATGTAGCATAAAATGAGCTAAAATAATTAATATAGTAAACTGTAACTTATTCTAATTTAGGATATTTTCCTGTATCATCTTGTGTGCTTCCAGAATAAATTGGGGAGTTTTTAGTCCAGAAGAATTTTTTTTCAGGTTCTCTCCAAATACAGACACAAAACATGAAATGCTTCTTTTCATGAGTCAGTCATAGAAAGCTTTTATTTCTGGACATTGGCTATTGAAAAATTCAAATGAGACCCCTCAGATTTCAAGTGAGAGAACATAACTTCTGGGGTTCATTTATTATTTTGAAAAGTGGGTGCAACACATATCACTAGCTTTGATTTTATATTGGATGTCAAAATGGTGTAACATCCTAGCTGATGCTGGCTGCTTGTCAACTGTATAATATCCAGTCATCCGTTACACAAAGCCATGAAATTCATTAAACAAAAAACCTATGGTTTACAAAAACAATGTTAAGGCTCCACAGTTTCCAACCAAGCACCAAAAAGCAGGGAAATTGGGAGTTAAGGCTCCCAAGCCTTAATGCCACATCCTCCCTAAGGAGGCAGAAAGTGCAAGTGAAATTCTCATTCTCCCAAAGCAGATAAACCATGAGGACAGGATGGAGAATATGATATGCAGAGGTGACTGTGGGGTTGTGGAAAACTGATCACGAACAACTTAGGGCCACCTACTTCTCTTTTTTTTGTTTAGAGCAGCCCTTCCCCAACCTGGTGCCCTCCAAAGGTGTTGGACTACAACTCCCATCATTGCAAGTCAGTATGTCCCATGGTCAGGAATGCTGGGACTTGTCATCTCAAAAATCTAGATATGCAATTTGATATGCAGAGGTGACTGTGGGGTTGTGGGAAATGATGATGAACAACTTAGGACCAGCTACTTCTCATTTCTTAGAGCATCTCCTTATGTTGAGAGTTGCAACCCAACACATCTGACAGGCACCAGGTTGGCAAATGTTGTTCAAGAAGAAGGGAAGGCAGAATGTAGATCTCCAGATGTTTTAGAATTCAACTTGTAAAAGCCCCTATCAGCATGGGCAGTTGTCAGGAATGCCGCGAGTTGATGTCCAAAACATCAGGATAGATCTATTTTCTGCCTACATCTGTACTAAAGTATGATGTTTTCCAGCATTGTAATCAATCAAGGAACTACAAAAGAGCTGCATCATTTTAAATAATAAACTGTATAAACCAAATGAAACAACAATGAATGGATCTTGAATACATATGGTAATCCGGATAGCCCTTCAGACGTTAACATTAGTTTTCAACACATGGCATAGGATGTCTGTTTTTTTAATATCAGATAAAGGATTTCTCTTACTTGTTCAGCAGTGTGAGATCAAAGGCAGAGCTACCACCTAATACTTTCATGCATCAGTATTATTTTATAATTAAGTATGAAATTATTTTTGTCTTCCCCATAACACATAACATGAGAGTTAAAGTGCAACACATCTGGAGAGCACCAAGCTGGAGAAGGTTGACTCCTATACTTGTCTTCTGAGAAGCCAATGCCACTGAATTCACTAGGGCTTACTCCCAAGAGGTATAGGATTGCAAACTAATCTAATCTGAAAGGTGTTCAAGACAGCCAAACTAAACCTCTTCGGCTCCTCTGTCGCTTTGATGAGATGATGTATTGTGGAGGGACTGTGGGGAATGAACAGTATATTTTGTTTAAATATATATTTTAAGAAAAAAATGGTTCTTTGAAGGGCAGGATATTGATCAAAAGTTGGAGGTGCCTGGAACATGCTCTGGTTCTAGATCTGTAATGAATAGTTCCCCTTTTGTTATCAAGCGTGCTGCTATATGCGAGATGTGTTTGAGAGATGTGTTTGAGACCCTGTATTTGGTAAGGGTATGGAACAGCATTCCCCATCTTGTTGCCCTCCAGGTGTTTGAGATGAGAAGTCCCAGCATTCTTGACCATGGGACATACTGACTTGCAATGATGGGAGTTGTAGTCCAACACCTTTGAAGGGCACCAGGTTGGGGAAGGGCTGCTCTAAACAAAAAAAGAGAAGTAGGTGTCCCTAAGTTGTTTGTTATCAGTTTTCCACAACCCCACAGTCACCTCTGCATATCATATTCTCCATCCTGTCCTCATGGTTTATCTGCTTTGGGGGAATGAGAATTTCACTTGCACTTTCTGCCTCCTTAGGGAAGATGTGGCATTAAGGCTTGGGAACCTTAACTCCCAATTTCCCTGCGTTTTGGTGGTTGGTTGGAAACTGTGGAGCCTTAACATTGTTTTTGTAAACCATAGTTTTTTTGTTTAATGAATATTGTTTAAGAGCCATAGACATCCATATTACTGATTAGATCCTTAAATATATACCTGCAAACCCAAGAGGTCACAACTCAGAGTGCCATATGAACGCAGGTGTGAGTTTACATTATCCCAGCAACATTTTTGACTCTTCAAACCTTTTGTACCAGCTCTGAGGTAGAGTTGGAAAAGGAAATTGGTTGATACCAGAGCATGTACATGCACTACTAATCCTAGACCATCAGGTCCAATCTGGACATTAATGCATGGTTTATAACCATGTGTGCGTTTTCTAAAATTTAATAGCAAGGGCAGCAGGGGCAATTTTTATTATGACCATGACGCAAGGGGAGGGGAGATTTAACCCTTCCCTCCCTACCCAATTCCTGACTAAAATCTCCCCCACCATGGCATCTAGCCTCTAGGGGAAAACTCTCAAATGGCACCAATGGTACCTTTTCAATGGTAGCTTTTCTCCTTAAAACTAATTATCACACAGGATTAATTTCCACTGAGATCGTGGCTGGGGAGGGAAGGGTTAAACCTGTGGTCCTGATGAGAATCTTGCCTTTTTGCCATTAATGGCTTTGACATTACTTTTTGGTTAAAGCCAGACCTGGTTGCTAACCATGTATTAAAAGTAAGGTCTGATTTGGCCCTGAATTTTCTCTTGTTAAGCAGCAACAAGGATCTCCAGAAGAGGGTCTATCATAAAACTTTTGACTCCACTTTAGCGGTTTGAGGGCTAAACTGTGTCTATGGTTTGAGTCTATAGTTTGAGAGCTAAGTTGTGACATGATAAACAATGCAAAAAGTAAAATGATAGAAGAGAGATACTGTGGTCTTACTTATCCACTTATTTGTTATTCACTTTTGAGTAGATATGCATAGGATGGGTTGCTAAGTGTACCAATAGCATGCAAGCAATCTAAAGAGTATTATCCAAAACACCCATCAAACAATAACTGTTGTGCTCCTCTTGTAACAGAATTAACTTCTCCACAAAGAGAACATGTTTAATTTACCTCTGCATTTCAGATAGAATCAAAAGAAAATTAAAGTAAATTAAACTAAGAAGTGAATTGGTGTGTGACTATTATGTTGGCCTTTGAGAAAATAGTGAAGTTTTGTAACAACAAAATATATAAAAACTAACCAATAGTTTTAGCTTGCCAGGGATGGGTGGGTGGAGACAGACCTTTAATACAGTGAAAAAGAATTGAAAAGCATTAAGAAGCAACCTCCAAGAAGATTGTACATGTATAAATATACACAAATCAACTTTGAAGAAATCCTTAGTCAGGTTGGGCCAAGGAAATCCTTCCTGCTGGCCATTTGCATTAACCCTAACCTTTAATAAACTGAGACAAAATCCAACTTTTTGTGCCAGTTTCCTAGAAGAGATTGTTTATTCACTTGTATACATAAATAAGACTGGTGCAACTATTTCCTATGGGTGTGCTTGTAGCTGTTCCAAAATGGTTGGTACAACGATTCCTTTGTTGCCCTACTGGTCCCAAAGAATGAACAAAACAGGAAGTTAATACCTTTTATTTGACACACACTGATGATGTCGGGAAAAGAGTATGATTACTTTCAAGCTTACATAAATCCAAAATGGAAAGGGAGTTGCTTTTCCGTTGTACTTGGATAAGAATAGAGTAGGTCTCTGAAAAGGGAATGCCTCCACCATTCTTCAATAATAGAACTCTCTCTCTTTCTTTTCTTTTTTAAAGACTAGGATTAAGAGAACCGCAGAACTAGCCCCATCATTCAAAGGGGCTTTGGCTTACATTTCTTGAACAGTAACTCTCTATCCCACATGGTAAAGCGCTTTTCAAATCTGAGGGGGCTTTCAAAAGCATGTTGTGATATGGCAGAAAAAGAAGGAGGGTCTGTTAAAAAAAATTGATGCAAAAACATAAGAAGGGCCATGCTGGATCAGACCAAGGGTCCATCTAGTCCAGCACTCTGTTCACACAGTGGCCAACCAGCTGTCGACCTAGGACCAACAAAGCAGGACACGGTGCAACAGAACCCTCCCACCCATGTTCCCCAGCAACTGGTGCACACAGGCTTACTGCCTCTGATCCTGGAGGTAGCACATAGCCATCAGGACTAGCAGCCATTGATAGCCTTCCCCTCCAGGAATTTATCCAACCTCCTTTTAAAGCTATCCAAATTGATGGCTGTCACTACATTTTGTGGCAGTGAATTCCATAGTTTAACTATGTACGCTCAAATCTTTGTGCATACCTAAAGAAGCTCTTGGTATCCTGACCATAGTTGCTGTGTTGTCTGTTAAATGTGGACTATTGACTCAGGCTCCACAAAAGTGTTAAGAATGAAACAGGACTGAAAAGAGTTCTTAGGAAGGGATTTATACATAGGCCTGCAGCAAGGTTTCTTATACTTCAACGGAAGAGTAAAGGACGAATCCGAAGACTTGGTTCTATTTAAGAGGTCAATGCACAGTTAACTCACTCTGCCCAACAATGGATATACTATCAAACTACTTGGTTATTCATAGACAGTAAATTCTGAATGCACAGCATGTCACGTGGCCAGTAATATTAACAGTTCTATTTCTTTACTGAAGTAGGAGAGTCCCAGATTACTAGATTATATATTTATTTCCTCTGCAGCCAAGTAAAACATTTGGACTTTCCCATTCAGTCAAAAGAATAAATTCTAATGGGATATAACACAAGGCTCACTGCTTAGGTACATGTGCTAGAAAATAGTTTCCACATTGCATAAACTGTAATACTAAGCAAGAGAAACAAAGACACGTACATTCAACTCTGTTTTCAAATATATGGACTTCAAGCAGTTCAAGAACAGGTTATTGGAGGGGGAAAGCAATTTCATGGGATACCTCTACGTTTGTTAATAGTTTCGATACTTCTGGCAGTTTAAATGTTTAATCTTCTAGCCGCAGTTTAAATGTTGACAATATCAATTCAAATCAAGAAGGTATAAGTATACATTCCAATAGTGTTCCCCCCCCCCACTAGAGTGGGGAGGAGAAAGGCAAGCAGGTTCACCACATCTAATCGAAGTAGCATATTATTTTTAAGAGCTTTGGAAAGCTGACCACTGATGAGCAGATGCCAGCTGAATATTGGATTCCTACCAACTGCAACCTTTCCAGAACACCGTTGGAAGAGTTGATAAATCCCTGAGTCAGCAAGACATAGGTTGCTGGCCACATGTTCTGCCCCCAAAGGCTGCATTAAATGATCTCTTTGTCCCCAAATTCCCCACTGGGTAACTTATTGCAAAACCCAAGGCTCACTCATTCGCACGAACATAATTATTTGAATTAATCTCACCTACAGGAAGATAGGCTTGTGCGTACACACAGCAGCAGGTGGAGGATTCCTCAAAAATGTTTTAAGTATTATCATTCCGAACCTCTGTTAGCTGTTAGTATTTGTTTTTCAATTCTCAGAAGAAAGCGAAGAATGAAATGGCTATGTGATATTTATGTGTCTAGCTATTAGTTTGTTATAACATTTGATTTCAGGCTTTGCCAAACTGAACTGCACATGGAGGCAATAGAAAGGTGCCTTAGGAAAGCTGTAGCTTGCCTTTTCTCCCACTTCAATAGGGGACAGCAAAATCCATCTTAAGAGATAGCAACTCTAGTGATCGCATAAATTGGGGAAGCCACATAGTGCAAGATAATAGTAAGTGGAATGCTTTCATTCAAATTAGGCAAAAATCAATGGCCATGCTTGCCTTCCCCCATACAATACGCCCCGCACACTCAGGTCCTCTGAGAAGAATTTACTTCAGTCAGCCAAAAGTAGGATGACAACTGTTACCCAGAGGACCTTCTCTTCTGCTGCTTCCAGACTGTGGAATGGCCTGCCGGAAGAGATCCGTCAACTTAACAGTCTCTCTGACTTTAAGAAAGCCATAAAGACTGATCTCTTCCAGCAGGCCTAACTAGTCGAATTTTAAGAGTTTTATTGTTATTTTAATAATGTATTAGTTTTATATGTTTTAATCAGTTTTGTGTATTTTATTACTATCTGTATTTAATGTTGTTCCCCGCCTCGATCCAGAGGGAGAGGTGGGTAAGGAAGATGATGATGATGATGATGATGATGATGATGATGATCAGACGCAACTATAAGCCAAGGTTCTGAAGAGTCCTGACTCATTGTTTATAAGCAGCTTATGCACTGTTTGATTGTTCCTGCTTCACTCCTCATGCAAGAAGGAGTGGGTAAACAACAACCATGGACCTGCCATCCATGATTTATTACAGGGGCATTACCTCAGACCCAAGGTCCAAATCCAGCCCTCGTGAAGTCCAAATCTAGTCCACAGCAGTTCCTCAAATGGTCATGCCCCCTCCCCGAGCCCCACCCCTTCCTCTTAACCACTGATGGTTTCCCAGCTTCTATGGAATTCCCCCCCCCCAATTCTAAAAAGGTTGAGATGCCTCTCCTAAGACTTCGGTATTGGTGGTAAGAGCTTTAAGAAACAATATGCTGGCATTTTTCTGTATTTTAGCTCTGCTCCCTTTGCCTTCAGCCCTGACCAGCACTAGAACAAAACCTCCAAATGCTTTTCTCAAACTAAATTCAGATCTCAGGCTGAAAGAAGTTCCCACTCATGATTTATTGCAACATCCAAACAGGAACTCTGGCTTGTCTTTCCTCAAAGGAACCAGAGCCATAAGCCAACAACAAACCATGGCTTATGATTGTTTCAGGAGAGGCAACCCAGAGTTCCCAATCCAACTGTCACAACAAAACAAACCACACGTAGAGAGTCCATGGTATGTTTAGCTGGTCCTGCTTGCAGGAGGAGCCTAGTGGAAGCAATGTAGCAGTGTGCACAAGCACAATGCTCCATCCCAGTAAATCAGGGTTAAACAGCTTCTCGTAATGTGTGAACTGGGCAGCTAACATTGGTTGAAAAGACATGAGACTTTTTAGGTCAACTTGAAAAGAAATGCAATGCTGTCTCACCCAACTTCAAGTAACTACATTATAGGGAGACAGAGTACTGCATGCGCTGTTTGAAGCACCAAAAGACTGCACTCTAATACATATTAAATCAGCAATTATTTTGCTAAAAAGCTAGAAAGTGCCAGTGAATCTCTAGACTTATAACCCACGACATCATTGAAGATCTGCACAGCACTCAACGGCTGTTGCCACCCCTGGCATTCTAATGATGTGAACACACACACACACACACAGGCCAATTAAATTGGATGATGCTGGAAACCACATCAGAAAACTTCTGTCCTGGCTCTGGAAAAGGATGCTAGCCTTACTAATAAATCAGTTCCCAGTCTGTCGGTGCCTCTCCTCTTGTCAACACCATAGGCTACCAGCTGCCTTGCTCACATTCTTTCTATACTGCCTCTCTCACTGACAGGCAAATGTCCCTAAAAAGTGCTCACTTAACAAAAGCAGCAGCAACTAACATCTGCCAAGAGCAAAAGAACCAGACAAAATGTGTGTGGAGAGTAATCTGGGCTAGTGAAAGATTAAAAATGGGATATGGTGATACTAGCAACAGCCAGACAGTTGCCCACGGGAGTATGGACGCTGGCAAGGATCCTATTCCACTTCCATGTGAGGCCAATATATATGAGCAAAATGATTTGGGAAATCACAATGGTCTTTTTTGAAATCACATCTTATCTGCACCAGTTATAAGTTCCAAAAGGAGCTACTGGTTCATACAAGGCCCCGTAGGATTCTCGGTCTGGGAATGAACCTGCCAGCAGCCCTTCATATTCCCAAAGACAATTGTGCAGGCGTGCCAATTTTTGGTAGAAAGGCAAGGTAAAACAAAGCAGAAAAATATGAAAAGATGTTAAATGTACTACTCTCTGTAAATAATTTATTTTAAGTTCAATGCTTTTCTATTTATTTATTTATTTTATTCTTTATTTTTTTTCTCTGTTGATTTTGTTCCAGAAACCAATAAAACCATTTTTTTTAAAAAGGAAAAAAAGAAAGGCATGGTATAAATCAAATAAATAAATAAATAAATAGGCTTCTGAAAGGCAAGGCATGTAAGTGGAGGAAAGTAATATCTGAATCCACCTTAAGCTAGAAAATAAAGGGCATGAGCCAGTCACAGCTAAACACTTAGAGATCTCACTGATTCAATAGGAGAAACTGAAGCATGTGCTCAACTCCTCTAGCTATATCAATGGGATTTTAATGTGCTTCACTTTGGCAAGACTTTACCCACAGTAAAGAAATGATTTTTTTCAAATAGACAAATTAGGAACAGACATCAAAAAAGGTTGGGTATTAGACTTGTCAAACTGAGTGATATCTTCGGGAGGGGAAACCCATTCTGAATACAAATAGTATGAATCTGTTGGAATAACACACATCTTGCAACCCTTTGTAATAGATTAAAGGAGTTTCTCAAACGAACTCTTAAAACAACAGCAAGTCAACCAAGACACACCTTCACTAAAGGCAGGCTTAAACCTAATACTTTCTTTAAAAATCCCTGAACTGAACACCTGAACACAGATTTCATGAAGAAAACTTGAATAGTAAGAGAACAAAATCAACAGCAGCCCCTTTAAAGTTGTTCTGAAGCATTGTTTGATTATAACCTTTGCAAGGAATCCAGCTGTATTATTCAACATATCTCCAAAAGGAGAACCTGATTCTTATGGAAATACTCCACTCTTACATTCCTATTATTTAATTAAAAGGGGTTTTAGTCTCACAATTGCAGGTATACAAGCCAGGGACATACTATTTATGTATTCCTAGTTTCTAAACTTTGGCTGGCATCAAAACAAATGAAAAAAAGATGGCAAATTACTCTACACATTGAAGTGATATTTGCGACACATTATACTCATTTTAATGTTTAAATCAAGACCCACAATGGAGGCTTAATCTAAACCTTCCTGCACAACTGCAGGCAAAGTCAGACCCCATCCTTTGCTTTTGGAACTTTGGGCATTAGTGTGACAGGTGAAAGAAAACAACTGATCACACCCATACACACAAATTGACATGCTCCACTGATTCAAATGAAGTCATATTTGATTACAAAACCTGCAAAGTAGATTTGCATGGGATTCTTCTATAGGCAATAAGATTCCTGAGTGTGAGCAAACAAACCACCAAGAAATCTCCACGCTACTCAGCATCCTGAACCTGGGTGCAGCAAAGATAAACAATTCATACTTTTTTTAAAAAAAAATGCTTCACAAATAGGTTTTGAAGAATATCCTTAAATTGGGAGCCCATGTAAGGCCATTGTTCCCAGTAATCTGAACAGCTAATACCTTACATGAGTCAGCCACAGCAAACGCATGGATGTTAACAGCCTCTCCCATCTTCATGAATGCAATACAAATAACACGCCTTCTCCATCACAAGATCCCTGTCATCCCACTCCTAGGCCTGTTTTAGGCACAATCTGTCAGTTCAAAGTTTTAATCCCTCTTTCAAAGAGGATTCGACTGAAAACAAACTTATCCCTAACTTTTCAAAAGGTGCTGAGCAGTCATGATTTGAAGTGGTTTCACCTTTGAAAATTAGGCCAAAGATCAAGCAGCAAATCAGAAACTGGTTGCAGTGGTGAGGAGAGACATTTTAAGCAGGAGTTCTTGGTGGGGAAATAACATTAGCTAACTTTAGCAAGAAAAGCCTCCATGCTTCCTGGGGACAGAAGCCTGTGCAAGGATGTACAGATGACCTAGTGCCATAAGCAGCAGCACATCATAGCCAATAAATCTAACAGATTAGAAATATATATATCTGAGACGTATCAGTTGCTTTATTTGCCAAAACGATGAATCTGGGAAAACTTAGTGGGGAATTCTTCTAACGCCTGGGATCCGCGCCACACAAAAAAGCTATTCTGGCTAACTGTCATAGCAGCTTTTCCTAATCTGGTGACCTCCAGGTGTTTTAGACTTCAACTCCCATCATCCACTGGCTAGGCTGACCATATGAAAAGGAGGACAGGGCTCATGTAACTTTAACTGTCCTAGAGAAAAGGGTATTTCAGCCAGTGTCATTTGTATGCAATTAGTTCCTGGTGAAATCCCCTCTTCATCACAACAGTTAAAGTTGCAGGGGCCCTGCCTTCTTTTGGATATGGTCACTCTAGTATAGTGCCTGCACCTTTAACTATTGTGATGAAGAGGGAATATCACCAGGGACTAATTGCATACAAATGACACCAGCTGAAATTCCCTTTGCTCTACAACTGTTAAAGTTACATGAGCCCTGTCCTCCTTTTCATATGGTCAGCCTACCACTGGCCACACTGGCTGGGGCTGATGAGAATTGCAGCCCAAAAGAACTAACGAGCACCAGGTTGGGAAAGACTGTGCCATAGGAAAAACAATGTTTGAACCTAGTTATGGCCAATTCATGTTTTACCGAACCTAGTGTGCTCGCTGGGTTTATACTGGTGTTCCTTCAGTATTTCCAAACATACAGCACTCATGGAATGCAACCACAGCCAATCATAGCTTCTAACTTCTCCACTATGTGCCTCCCAGTGTTTTGAGAAAAGAGTCTCCTATCACATTTATTGAACTTCTATCTCACACTTCTTTTAAAGAGGTCGGAACTGCTGGGAACATTCCTAATGAAATAGGGAAACTCAACATCTATTTGATTTGATCAGTTATCTGTAGCACCCCAGCAGTGTTAAGACAAAGTATTGATCTCCAAATACAGAATGTGCTAATGTAAGAAGCAATACACAACGCTTGCTTTTTTCAATTTTTTTAGTATTATATACTCTAAACATGTATATTTGAGCTGAGAAAAGGGATGATGTAATTTTAAAAACCACTTTTCAGGCTATTACCATATTTTCCAGCAAACACTACTCCATGAACTCACCCAGACAGTGACCCAATGATTCAATAGGTCTATTCACACAAGAAACAAGACTACGATTTCATGTATAATTCAAAACAGCAATAGAGTTAAAAATGGAAAAGCCTATTAACCTGAGTCAAGAATTCCATTTTATTTGGTGCTGCTGTTTCATGCAATGATAGTCCAGAATTAAAGACAACAACCTGAAGGAAAGCAGGTTTCATTAGAAGAGCAGATATATTCTTCAATTTAAATTAAAGGCTCAACGGCTAGGCCAAGCAGAGATTGCTAGGAAGGGATCTGGAAAATCCCTACAAATTGCATTTCTTATGAGATTTATTGTAGGCTCATGTAAGTTTTAAACTGGCTCAAGTAATGCTTTCCATGATGTGTTCCCTTCTTTATTTCATGAGAGCTGAATCAGGCCACCTGATACTGCACACATCAAGTAGCTTGTAATGACATTATGGTTAGGCACAAGGACAAAGCTCAAGTGACTTGTGATGTCACTGGACTGCTGAGCTGACAACAACAAAAGGAAGGAGTCTTTCTAGCAAAACGTTAATCTTCGACTAAAGCTTCACATTTAAAAGCTAAATGGATGCAGATGTGCTCACAACGTTTGCAAAGTGAAATTGTTTCAATAACGGAAGACTCCAAAGTATGATCGTTACTACATTGTTTTTCTTCTTTATTTGAAAGGTTACTGTTCCTTTCAAAAAACAAATAATGCCTGTAATATTGCTTTGGATCTGAGATACAAGGCCTCTGTTGATTGTGCAACACGTTCTAGACTTTGGAAATCATACTGATTACCCAATGCTTAGTTGGGAGCTTTCTCCTTGCCTTGCCGAGCATCAGGCTTGGAAAGTGTTATAACTGGGCTGCATCTTCTCACACAGGGCCTGGGAAAATGTGTTCCCTCCTCTTCCTCCCCATAAAAGCTAATGGACTTTTCTCTGGCCATACATATTATGGCAGGTACTAATTCTAGGTATTTTTTGGCAGTGTTATGTTTCCAGTGGAAGGCATGCTGCTGTCTTTAAGGGTAGGCTGCACACCAGAAACACCAACATGAATACAATGCTATTGCAGGGAAGAGAGGGAACAACTTCCCTTTATTTTTGATGTAACACAATGACTTGGTTCACATGATCAAATAATCCATGGTTAACAAACCATGGGTTGTTTGTGAGTGTGTGGAATCGAACAACAACTTTTGTTGTTGTTGTGACATGCGAACCCAGCACTCTGGATTGTTTAGGGTTAAACACTCCAGAGTTTTAACCCATGATTTGTTGGTGGTGAAACATGGAAGCAACGAGTGTGCGGGAAGCAGCACGCTCACTTGCTCCAGCACTGCCATGACAAACTATGGGACGAACTATACATTCATCACCAGCCATGAAGAGGCTGACCACTTACAGCTTGCAGAATTTTATTTATTTATTACATTTCTATAGTGTCAAATAGCCAAATCTCTCTGAGTAGGTCAGAGTAATACTGAGCTAATTGACCCCACACATATGTGTACAACTTATGATTTAGGAACTTCCTTAATCAGCTGTGTGATATGGTCCTGAGAGTTCAGAACTTCGTATTAAATTTGTATTACAACAGATAGACTGGTACGGTAAGTAACAAAGCTGTTTAGATTTGAAAGCTTTTTAGAAAAGGTAAAAAAAGCAGAAATTGCTATGACCCACAGCTTTCAACTCTTAAACGGGACTGTTGATATCTAATGAGTTTTAAATGATCTCCTTCAATTCTGCAGTAATAATCTACTATCAGCTGCTGCGTTAGTTTTCCAGCCTTTTAAAATGGGTTGAAATCACCAGTGGGTGCATTGCCTCTAACTGCCATTTTATTGCAAACATATTTTTGCATTGTGAGATTATTTTCAACAGAAGTTCATCTTGCACCATTGTGTTTCATGGTGTTATGTCAACCTGGTTCTTCGTGGGGCCAAATAAGTATGCATAAGCCATTATCTCCAAGAAGTGCTGATAAAGACCTCTTGCCTGAAACCCTGGACAGCTACTGCCAACCAATGTATAGACCAGAACTCCCCAACCTGGTAATCTCCAGATGTTTTCAACTACAGCTCCTGACCGATGGCAATGCTAGCTGGAGCTGATGGGAGTTGTAGTCTGAAATATCTGAAGGCATCAAGTTGAAGCAGTCTGATGTAGACAATACTGAGCTAGATGGACCATGTTGGATTTAGCCTCCTGATACAAATGATTATAAACTTTAACAATTAATTGCAAAGTGGTCAATTTATTTTCAGAAGTGTGATTATTTTTCTGCAAACCTAAGCATCAGCAGCTTTAATTTAAGACTGTTCTGAACTCGATCGGATAATACTTAGAGGCTGAAACAAAGTAAACACAAATGCATGCTCTGATATTAATACGGAGCATGCATTTTTGCTCCATATGCATGCTCCGTATATTAATATTTTCCTTACTACAGGAAATCCATTAGGGAGAAAAAGACAGAATAGCTGCACAATGCCTTCTAAGTAGTAGCACTTGGAGCCCTCTGTCTAGAAGGAACAGAACTTGGTTCTGGGAATCTTCTTTCCCGCCATCTGCACAACCTTACTCTCTATTGATCATGTTGAATATAACCAAGACATGAACAATTTTCCAATCATCTTCCTCATGAACTCAATACAGTTAAGGTCTACAAGAGTATAAACATGTTGCATTGTATAAGTCCTTTAACGTGTTTCATTTAAATCAGAATTACTCATTTTCATCAGCTATTTATATTACCCCTAATGAAAACACACTTTAATGATCCTTGGGTATAGCCAGAAAAGATGTGTTTGTGAAATTAAGGAAGGATATGCAGACTGCTAGATTGAACACAGAATTTTCATCTATTTAATAATGGGATTAACGCATCACTCTTACAAATTGTGCTTCAGGGTCATTACTATTACTTAAAAAGATATCAGTAGAAAGTATTGAAGGAGCCTTGATTGACTATCTGGCTCTTTGGAAACAACATGGAGAAAAGAAATTTGGCTTTAAGCTTAACATTGCAACTTAAAGTCTATTCTGGATACAAATAAGTTATATCAGGGCTGGCCAAGTTGAGGCCATCCAGATGATTTGGAATACAATTCCAATCAACCCTCACTATAAGTTATGCTGATGAGGGATGATGGGAGTTGTAGGCCAAAACACCTGGTAGAAACAAGTTGTCCACCTCTGATTTAAAGCTTTCAAGGAAAAGTGGATAAGCCACCATCTCATCATGCTGCAGCAATGTTTGTATGCAATGGTAAGCCAGAACTCCAGAGATCCCTAGCTTACCATGAAGGAATGTTGTACTGGTACAGGCAGTACATTTGCTCCAACTTGGCTCCTCCCACCAGCAAGAGTGGCTAAACTAACCAGAATCATTATCTGCCCAGCAAGACAAACATTTGCCATGAAGGAAATATTTGCAATGACATTCAGAAAGCAACAAAGAAAGGAGGAGGCCAAATGAAACTCATGAAGCAAGGTATTCCATAACTTGGGTGCCACCACTAAAAAAGCCCTCACTCTCGTCTCAGACAACCATGTCTCCATCGTAGAAAGAACACAGAGAAAGACCTCTCCACCAGATCTCAGGGAATCGGAAGGCACAGCAGCTGCAACATTTTGATATAGGCATTATAATTACTTTTTATAAACTATAATAGTGGGCATAAAATTTCATGTGCAAAAAATCATAGGTTTCAGTGCTTGCATGGGACACCAGGTTGTATAAGTTTCC
This sequence comes from Anniella stebbinsi, assembly GCA_029215795.1. NCBI lineage: Eukaryota > Metazoa > Chordata > Lepidosauria > Squamata > Anniellidae > Anniella > Anniella stebbinsi. Next base: position 210,706,713 of record JARDYH010000004.1, read on the forward strand.
TGCGAGTTCTCTCTGAAGTGCATAAATGCCACCTTCTGTTAGGAAAAAAAATGAAATAAGTACTCCATTATAAAACTGCTCTTAAAACTTCAGTAATTTTGTCTTAAAAACTTCAGTATTGCAGCAATTCTCTATCAAAGGCTTTTATAAAGAACTAGGAAAATGCCCATCATTATGGCAGGTGGGCTTATGGAAAGGGAAAGGCCTTTGGGCTGCAGTGCATCACAGCATATTTTGCAACTCCCTGAGGAAACCTTGTCAGCAAGAAACTGGTAACTTCATGACAAAAGTCAAGGGTTCAGGCTTTGTTTTCACAACAAGGTTATACCAAACACAGCATTTCACTCCCCCACCCGCCACCCCAATTAATATATGACAGCCATTTCTTATATTGGAAGAGGAAATTAGGCAAAGCATTCAGGCAGCCTCAGGGCACAGATTAAATCTTCATCTGCATGGGTTCTTTTCATAACCCTACTAAACCACACTTGGACAGAATGCTGCAAACTGTATTTACCTATATGGCACTGCACTTGAAGAACAATACCTCAGATATGTAACTCAGATGTTTGCAAAATGTGTTCTACTGAACTTAAGAATGTAAGAATTGATTTATAGGAACTGTCCTCTAGTCCAGCCTGTTTCCACAGTAGCCCACTAGATGCTTTTGAGTGTTTACATTTTAAGGTAATAGCCATCTACGATTTTGTCCCTGACATCTGATATTTCTGGTTGATTAACAGGAAAAAAGAAGAGAGAGCAAATAAGCCACTCTGATTGACTATGAAAATTATAGGACTTTAATACAATAGGGCTAATTCTATTGCAAAGTCTCATTTCAGGAAAGGAGACCAATCTCAATGTTCAAGCATATGTGATGCAAATCATGTCAGGAAACCATGCTGGCCCACACCCGTCTGCTGTGTCTCCATCACCACTTCCACACATTGGAAAGGAAATGTTTGCAGTGGGAAACTTGCTATAAGCATTATGCTCCCCCACATGATCTAGAACCCAGTTTTTCCAGGGTTCTAAATAACCCGGGCAGCCTACACAAACACAGCAGACTCTCTGCTGCAGGCATTCTTGCAGTGCATGAAAGGAACATCGAATACTGCCTTATACAGAGTCAGACCATTGGTTCATCTAGCCCAGTACTGTCAACACTGCTGGGTATTGGCTCTCCAGGGTTTCAGGCAGAGGTTTTTCCAGGTCTACCAGGGATTGAATCTTTTGCATGCAAAGCATGTGCTCTATCACAGAGCTACAGTACCTCCTGTCGAGGTGGGGTGACAAAGTCATGACAGAGGAGGTGGGCCAGTGAGAACAGCCCAGGTATTCTTCCTCACGTGATTTGCGTCACATATGCCTAAATACGGCTTTTCTGAGAGAGGTTTGAAGGAGATTAGAAGATTCAGTGAGGGCAGTTGGAAGCTGGGGTTAAAGAAAATGGGAGACGTCCTAAGATATTGAAGAAAGGAACACTCCCTTAGCTTATGTTGGTTAAAAGAGAGAAAAGGGGGAACTGCAAAGTCTATGTCTTGTAGCTTGGGGACAGGGAAAAAACACAAGTCAGCCAGCTACCATAAATCAGAGAACAGTGTTTCGTCTCTTCTTTTGATTATCTACTTCACTTGGTTGATTTTTGTGCAGACTGATATAAAGTGATTACTGTTAGGCTGCCTCTACAAGAAAGGTTTAAAGCTCTTTCAAGGCACTTTAAAAAATTTACCTCTACAAGAACGGAGCGCAAATCAGGCGTAGAGGCGCGTTATCTCTCCGATTATGCGCATTATCGAATGCGTGTTAAACAGCGAGTTTTATTTTGCTCCGGCCGTTAAAGCGCATTTTGACTATGTGAACAAGCGATTATGCGCATTAACTACTTGTAAAGCACATTTTGGTCATCCCTTAATGCGCTTCGCCGCCTCTCGTGCAGAGGTATTAGGCGTAAATGTGCTTCTGCGATTATGCGCATAATCGGCTAACCAGGCGCAAAAGCGAATCCTTGTAGAGGGGACCTTATTTAAATGAGAAATGGCATACACTGCTTCTTATTATACGTGGCTTCAACCAATTCAATTCCCATGTCGTTGTTCTCAAGGATAACAACTTCAAAAGCAATAACCAGGTTACCGCTGTACATTTGATTTTTTATTATTATTGCTTAATGGGTTTTTTTTTTGTTTTTTTTGGGAGGAGGGGTTAGAAAAAAACCTGGGAGAATGGTATGCTACAAAATAAAGTGTGGGCCAGCACCATTTTTATTTCAGTTCAAAAGAGGTGTGTGACAGGTGGTTAACCTGTTTTATTATATTGGTATGAATGTATTTAGTTTTTCCAGAACAGAACATACAGGTAAGAAACGGTTAACTGAGGGTAGCAGGATGTGGTTGGTTGGCTTGGTTTTACCAGGGTAAGGCGGGAGTGAGTGATGTCATCGGAAGTTTTGTCAGTTAGTTTTGAGGGTTTGGTGAAGAACCATCTTAGTTTTGAAGGAGGATTTAGAGGGGTAGTGATGTAGGGTAATTATTATTCATCTACGTAAATAATAACAACATCTATAGCACTGAAACAACATCTTGTAAATAATAAACTTTTATTTTGTGTTACTTAGTTAAATCTGTGTGTGTCAGCTTGATCTTTGTTTATGCTACTGCCTACATTATTAATACTTAATAACCAGCACCTACTTCCCCAAATTAGAAATTATAATGAAAGTGATAAATTTGACACACTTGACATTGATCGTGGCTGGGTAGAAGGTTAGCTAAGTCAGTGTGTACAGCTGACTTGGCAGTGACGTCCCACTCCTTGGGCTTATTATCCTAGGCGTGAAGACATAATAGGGGAAAGCCTGGGGAAAGGAGGCACGGATGTCACAAGTGGTCTTGTGTTTTGAAGCTCAGGCCCCACCTCTGCCAATTTAAGGTTTGGGGCATGATGCTTTTCTTTTAATCTCACTAGTTTACTCTCTGGGAAATGAGTTGTGTGACTCGCCATGCTCGGCCCCGTGGATTCTCCAGTATGGGGTTCCTCAGGGGTCAGTCTTGTCCCCCATGCTGTTCAACATCTACGTGAAACCGTTGGGTGAGGTCATCCGGAGTTTTGGGGTGCGTTGTCATCAGTACGCTGATGACACACAACTCTATTTCTCCTTCTCATCTTCAGCAGGTGAGGCTGTGGATGTGCTGAACCAGTGCCTGGCTGCGACAATGGACTGGATGAGGGCTAACAAACTGAAACTGAATCCAGACAAGATTGAGATGCTGTTAGTGGGTGGTTCTGCTGACTGGATGGAGGGTGTTCAACCTGTTCTGGATGGGGTTGCACTCCCCCTGAAGGAGTGCGTTCATAGCTTGGGGGTTCTCCTAGAACTATCTCTGTCACTTGAGGCTTAGGTGGCCTGAGTGGCACGGAGTGCCTTCTACCAACTTCGGTTGGTGGCCCAGCTACGCTCCTATGTGGACAGGGATAACCTGGCTTCAGTTGTCTATGCTCTGGTAATCTCTAAATTGGATTACTGCAATGCACTCTACGTGGGGCTGCCTTTGAAGACGGTTCAGAAGTTGCAGCTTGTGCAAAATGCAGCGGCCAGAGTGTTAACAGGAACCAGAAGGTTCAAGCATATAAGACTTATTCTGGCCCCCTTGCATTGGCTGCCTATACGTTTCCGAGCCCAATTCAAGGTGCTGGTTTTAACCTATAAAGCCTTACAAGGCTTGGGACCACAATACCTGATGGAACGCCTCTCCCGACACGAACCTACCCATACACTACGATCCACATCAAAGGTCCTCCACATCGAAGGGAGGCACGGAGGGTGGCAACAAGGGATAGGGCCTTTTCAGTGGTGGCCCCCCAATTATGGAATGATCTCCCCGACGAGGCTCGCCTGGCGCCAACATTGTTATCTTTTCGGCGCCAGGTCAAGACTTTCCTCTTCTCCCAGGCATTTAACAGCATATGATGAGGGGTTTTGTGTTTTTGTGTTGTTGTTGTGCTTTGACTCAGAAGCATATTGTAATTTTAACTTGTTTTTATGCTTTATGTTTTTAAATTTTGTATATTGGTGTTTTAATTGTTCAATGTTTTTAATTTTTGTAAACCGCCCAGACAGCTTCGGCTATGGGGCGGTATATAAATGGAATAAAATAAATAAATAAATAAATAAAATACCATGGCAGACATTTTATGAATTGGCAAGTTGCCTTACCCACCCCCGATGGCAGGAATTTTGTGAGAGCACTCACTGGCCAAAAAGGGTTGGGGGAACTCTGTGGCAAAGGAAGAAATGTCTCAAGGGGTGGCCACTGGAATGACCTCTCACAGGTATCATGCCTGGTGGGCAGAGTGGGATCGAATTAATTAACAGAGCCACTTAGTGGAATGAGTCATTGTACATTAAAGAACCTTACAAATTTGTGCCTGAAATCCAAAAAGCTGACTGGATTTTAATGGATTTTGTTAAAAACTGAATCTTTAAAAGTGGAGGGTCAGACTAGAGTAGAGAAATATCAACAAGAATTGTGTAAACAATTAAAGCAGAGCTTGCTGGATTATGCCAAGCCTCAGGATTCTTCCGTGAGAGTCCAGATGTTGAAGCTCTGAGAAGCTCTGATAGTAAAAGTTCCTGTGGGATCCAGTCAGACAGTACCGAAATATACATACAAGTGGAACCAGTTGAGAGAGGAAGAACTTAGTAAAAAAAGGCAAGGCAGAGCAATCTGGAAGAGGAGCTGTTGAAGATGGAGCTGGATGACACATACAAACATACACACACATACCTTGTTGATTTTTACCATGACAATCCCATTTCGCCACAAGCCAATCCTTAAATGATAAGTAAATGACAACTTGCAATTCCTGAAAAGCATCCATTTATATAGTAAAAGCCTTTCCAGCATCAGAGATGCACTAATACCATATATTGCATTATACTGTAATCATTCATGTCATATATGCATCATAGATTACCCATTGTATTACATGTTTGATACAATGGGATATAGTGAGAGAGAAATTTAAATAAATTAAGTAAAAGTCATATTATGCTACTTCCTGAGAATACACCCACCCATATGTATTCAATTATTTCAAAATACCCTTTGGGGACTCTTGAACATGTGTACTTGATGCAACTATTATGCAACTATTAAGAACCCAAAGCTTCTTCTTTTCCAATCCAAAAATACAAATCAGCAACATTTATAGACAGATTGGGAGTTCTCTATCACAGTTTGAGAGAGCCACTATAGAGAAGTTAAGCCAAGTTACATTGTAAGCCTTGGGCAAACTTATCATAAACCCAACCTAAATCACAATGTTGTCACAAGGATATATGCTAAGAACATTAACACTCTTTGTACACTGAAATGAGCTATGAGGTAAAATTTGTTTATTAATAAATAATCATCTGAGTTAGCAAATCCTACCTCAGGGCAAGGGTGTTAAGTCCTTAAAATCTTTAAGAACTGCAAATCCATGTTTCATGGACAACTTGTTCAGAACCTTAATAAGCAATTGGATCTTAAAGATACTTTAAGGGCACAATGCTATACATGTTTAGACAGAAAAAAGTCCTACAACTCCCAGCATTCCCCAGACAGCATGGCTGGCTGTGGAACGCTAGGAGTTGTTGGACTTCGTTGGGTAAGTGTTATGCAAACAACCTACTGATCAAGCAAACAAGCTACACAGACTAGTTTATTTCACCCCCACCCTTGCCCCTCCTCCTCTTCCTGCAGAAATCTTGCTCAACCAGGCAGGTATCCCAGCTTCCTTTGTGGCAGGAATAGAGATCATTTGAGAGGTGCAGAGCAGAAACAGCATTGCTGACCGCTCTTGCTAAGCAGCTCTGTAAACGATCTCAGTTGCCCACACTATGTGACAGACAGCAAGCTAACCCACCATAGGTAAAATAACCCTTACTACAGACCATGGGTTCTCATGGTGGCTTATTTGGGGGAAATAACTCACCATGGGGTGGGGGGCATCCCACAAACAACACGCTAACCCATCCTGGGTTGTTCCAGAAAACAAACCATCAAGGGTTAGCGAGTAGTGTGAATCCAGTCGATAACTGTGTTTGTCATTTGTTCTCCAATTTTTCAGCCAGATTTTCCCTTGGCGCTGATTTTAGCTCAGAAAGTCAAACATTGAACTTGAAACTGTCTGTGCTTTACAACTAGACCCAGGCCCTCTCTTAAATGTCAATACACGCACTGGATTTTCTCTGAGCAGGTTCTTATCAAGAATGGTTTATTTGTAGCTTATAATGGTTTTGAAACTTTCCTCTGTGTTCCTTTTCACAGCTTCATTGCTATGAAATTATGGATATGGAGTTTCATTCCGTTGCACTCAGAACAATGTTCCTCGAAGAAAAGCATAGCTCTTACACTCAAAGGGGACAACCCTTCCCTTCTCATGTTCCTGACACTATCATTTCTCTGATGTAGACCAAAAAGCAGATTAAAAAGTATCAATGTAAATATTTTACCCTGTTCTTCAGAGTTAAAAGGGAAGAACAATGCAAGTGCACATATCCAATGAATTAATGAGTTAGTTGAGGCATAGTTAGCTTAATAAAACTTCCCAAAGAACTGTGGTTCATCTTACTAGCAGGGCTGGAACATTATAGCAGACAGAGAGGGAGAACACCTGTTAGAACATAAGTTTGCAGATGCTGCCAGCACAGCTCTTGGATAAGAATGCTCAGTACCATACCAGGTATTACAAACTAATCACATATTTGACCTTTGCTGATAGGACATGCGCAGAACATGAGCAGAACTCTCTTTTGCCTTTAACATGACAAATGCTCCCACTCCATGAAAACACACAGGGGGCTAATCTATTTTGCAAGTGACCAACTGAGCACAGCGTTTGGATCATGTGGCTTGCAAAATTTTTGAGTAAAAGACCCATGTCAATTTAATTTCTGCTAAATCAGAAGCAAACTTGGGAGCTTACAAAAGTAGATTATTTTGCCGCCGCCTCTCCACCACCAGAACCACCATTTCATCACTCTAGAGATTTTATAGCTCTTTTTCTTGTATCAATGCCTCCATATTTTATTCTTTTTTAAAAAAAATCCTACATAGAAATGTGCAGCTAGACAGACAGATCTTCAAGATTCTGATTCAAACCCACTCATGTTTAGACAGAAAAGCTCCTACAATTCCCAGCAAGCTGGGAGTTGTAGGACCTTTTCTCTGTCTAAACATGTATAGGATTCCACTCTGGAATCCACATGGGGATTGCACCAATCCTGCACTAGCCACTGCTAGTCCAAACAGGAGGAATAGCGACTGTGGCTCAAAAACAGTGATGGCACCAGAATTGTTCTTGTCCCAACTAGTGCCAGTTCTTCAACAGCTCTCATGTCCTGCTTTGGGGTTTCCCAAAGGCATTCAGTTGGCCACTGTGGGAAACCAAGATGGTGAACAAAGTAGACCTTTGATCTATTCCTGCAGGGCTTGGTTTATGTTCTTAAGGCACCTCTTGTCCCAAGTCATGGTTTTGTGCTTCTGCCCAGGGGCGGGGGGGGGGGGGGGAGGAGGAGCTGCCACCCATTGTAAAGGATCGCTTGTTTGGTGCAACTATTGGACTAATTGTTTGGTTGCAGGACATGGAGAGACCAGGGGCTTATCCCTTTCGGTGCTCAGACTCTGTTAACAAGTCTTTCCCTCCCAAATTTCGGGTCCACCCTGCAAAGTAATAAAGATGCTTTCCTTACTTGCACACACATACATACACACACACATACACTCTCTCTTTTTGAACACATACTCAAAGTATTTCTTGTCTCCCTATGTTTAGTTTACAACTGTTTTAAGCTGTTTCAAACAGGGTGACCAGATCGCCCGGGGTTTCCCGGTCCTAACTGGGAAAACTGGGCCGATCCGGACCGACCGGGCCCCAGGGGGCATCCTCCGGGGAAACGGTCAACTTGCTCTCCTCCCGCCCTAAAATGCCCGTGCTGGCTGCTCCCCATTTACCGGCCCATAATCCCTCCGACCATAGCTGACTCCGGGCTCCATGATTTCCAGCGGGCCCAAAGGGGGCGGGACGGGGCCTGCGGCTGGATTTCCTCCTCCTCCTCCTGCTGCTGTGGCTTCTCAGGCACCTCCAGGGAGCCCACGAACAGGGCAAGAAGGTCACGCGGCAATGGAGGAGATTGGCAGTGTCAGAGGACCGGGTAGGTCCGGGCAGCAGGCTGGTTTTTTTGGGGGGTGGGTGGCTTGGTGGTGGTGGATTTTTTGGGTGGGTGGGGTGGTGGAGGGGTGCTTGTTGGCTGCATGGCGGGCGGCCTTTTTTAATTTTAGGCTGACCATATCTGATTTTTACCCCGGATTTGTCTGGAAAATCAATGATTTTGGGGTGTTGGGGGATTTTATAGAATTTCCTATAATGTCCAGAATTGCACGCTTTCCCCTTTAAGGTCCCATCCACTCGCTGCTCCAATTTGGGTCTTAAAGGGTTAAGTGAGTCATTCCCTTTAGCAGAGGAGCTGAAAGCTGGGCAGGGCCAGGGTAGCTACTGGCTGCCTCCACCTCCTCCCCTCCCATTTTCCGGCTGCAGAGGGAGGAGGACAGGTGGAGGACAGGCGTCTGCAGCCAAGGAGAGAACACGTGTGAGGGAAGGCGCGGCTGCTGTGGCGCGAAGAGGCAGCAAGGGCAGTGTGTCTGCTTCCCCTCTCTCGTGTCCAAGCATTCGGCCCAGTTGCAAGAGCGCCCGATATACAAAAGAGCTGCGGCAGCATGGACAGAGAGCTGAAGTGATATCCACCATCTTCAGTCCCCTGCGCTGTGCCTTCCTTCTGGTGAGGATGTCTGCATGAGTGTATGCAGCACCGGTGCAGCTACAGGGCCGAGCAGGCTCAAGGTTTCTCGGGGCCTTCCCCACCCCAGGCATGCTTTGGGGTGGTTTGGGTGGCGCAGGGCTCAGTCTGGATATATATATATATATATATATATAGCAGTTGCATATAGGTCTGCTCAAAAGTAAGACTCACTGAATTCAATGGGCTTACACCATGTAAGCCTGCATGTGTGAGAGAGAAGCGCCCCTCTGCTTTCAGTGCTACGGGGGGGGGGGGGGTAGGAAGGAGTTGCTGGGTTGAACTGTTCGTAGATTTGGTTGCAGATGCACCTCAGTCACACTTGAACATGCGCTTTTAAAAATCCTTGTTTTCCTTTTGGTGGTGCAAGTTTACACATATTCAAATTATCCCACGCTGAACTCTCTTTCATTCCACTTTCTTCTCCTTTCCCCATGATCAGCTACAAAGATACATACACACACACACACACTAGTTAAGAGTCAAAATATCAGGAAAAAGGGAGGAAAAGAATAATTGGAGTATGGATCACTTAGAAGGAAAATAGAAGATTGTGCAAAAATAAAATCCCTCTCCTTATCTGTTGAGCATCTCCTCTGGGAAAGAAGGGGGAGAAAGAGCGGAGAGAAAGGGAGGGCTCTTGTGAGCAGAAAGGATGGAAGAGGACCTCTTCTCTCCCTCGGTGCACCTGAGTAATTCATGGAGCTGGGTTGCTGGTTTTATCCCTTTTCTTACAGGATTTAATAATCAAAATAAAACAAGTCTGTCTTTTAAGATTGCTCTGGGAAAATATTTTTTAGGGGAAGAAGACAATGGGCTCTTCTTTCTTTCCTGAGGTGAGGAAAATATGGGAGTTGATGGGTGCAGATCTCTGGCTTTCACAGGACCAGGTGAGCAAGACAGCCAGGGTGTCTTTGCTGATTGGCTTAAACAAAAGTGACAAGAGTCATGTAGGCATACCTGCTTACACAATATTGGGTTTTCAATGTAAAAGGAATTGAATTCTTTATTTTCCTTTCCATTTGGCTTAAACAGGAAGGTTTAGAAATCAGCATAAAATATTTCATGGTGGGGGCTTCTCTGGTTGTTGTCCTGAGGCATGATCTGAAATTTGCAAGTGTTAACATGGAGGAATTACGGCAATCAGAGCTCGGTGACTGGCCAGAAATTTGTATGCAAGACAGCTGCAATGTACTTGGGCTATGCAAGGCCTCAATATCCTATGGAACCTGTTTTTCTGCTCTTCTCCAAGACCAGAAAACCTTAGTCCCCTTCCAGATATGGGCTGTGGCTTTCCAGAACAGCAAAATTTGGGGGAGGGACTTCATAACAATTGCTAATTACTTAGATTTATACACCACCTAACTGACAAACGCCATTGGGCTATTAGCATTGTTTGATGCATCTTATCTTTGTTCATGTAGGTCGTACATGCACATTATATGAAACCATGCAATGCACTGATAAACATTTTGCATGCTAGGGTGACTTCTGAATTATTTATAGCATATTATAAAATTCATGGGTTTTCTGCTATATCTACTCTTAACTTTATGTAATTGCATTTATATTTCACCTTTTCTCCAGGTACTAAAGGTGGTAAACAAGCTTTACCTCCCCCTCGCCTTTTATCCTCATAAGAAACCTGTGACGTAGGTTAGGCTGAGAGGTTGTGATTCGAACAGGGTGACTCCTTTGAGGACCAGGCCCACTCCCATCACTTCTCACATGAGCATATAATTTGTAGATGTGTGAGAGCAGGAGCTAATCTTAGTCCTTAGTCTTTTTTCTGAGACATTTCTTCATTGCTTCTCTTCTGGTTATTGTTCCATTGCCTAGTCAAGTTGTACATGGTTGTGGGGCATTGGCCGGGGAGGGAGAAGGTCCTGCATCTCTCACCTCCCCTCCCCACCCCCCAACACCCCTGGCATAGGCCTTGTGATGGTGAAGCTGGAGGGCAGCTCTACCCTTCGAAGAGGCTGAGGTAGTAGTAGAGTCCTGAAGTGATAGAATTCTGGACTGCGCCACTTTACTCACTGCGAGCAGAAAGCTAGCACAGCAGGGACCGAAGGTTTAGCACAGTCCTCTCTAAGATGTGTTGGTGTTTACTTGCAGAAAGGATTTTGTGTGTGAGGGGAACCTGAGATGTGGGTGCACATAGAGATTATGCCTTAGTCTGTGATATTTTTGACCAGGGATAGGCAACCTGGTGCCCTCCACGTTTTGAAGTACAATTTCCATAATTTCTGGCCATTGGCCATGTTGGCTGGGGCTGATGGGAATTGTAATCCAAAACCAGTCCATCAAATGTTAATTTCAGATACACTGAATGTCTCACTTGTTCTTTATTTCTGTGATTTTAATATTAAGGTAGCACATGTTTGTCTTAATTGTGTGCTGTGAAATCAGACATGTGACCAAGGATATGTTTGGGTGGGCACGCCCCTTGGGGCTGGACTCAACCCCTGGGGGCCTGACATGTTGGTGGGCACGCCCCCTTTGGGCGGCCATTTTGGACCTGGATTTTGGTTTCCAAAATCTGGTCACCCTAGTTTAAAATGTGTGAGCATTTTCATCCTTGATGTAAGGCGGCGTGAGCCTTTTTCTGAGAAAGGTGATGAAGAAATTTGATCAATCATAAAGGGATACTGGAATTAAGCAATTTACCCCCCACTACTGGAAATTAAGCAATTTACCTTTCAGCGCCCTTCCTCCCACCCCAGCCTGCTTACAGACTAGACTTCTTCCTTTTTGTGCTTTTTTGCTTTCCTACCTAGAAGCTAACATTGTAGTTCTTGATACAATCGCAAAGCAGGGTGACGCGTGTCGGGGCCGGGGACACACGACCGCTCTTTATAAGAAACGAAGGAACGTCTCCTGAACCTCCAAAGTTGAGAAATCATAGGAGGAACCAGTAACCCCTCTTCCCAGATCTTCCTAGATACGTCCATCCAATTCAGCCCAGCCTCTTCCCACCCCCATAAAAAGCTCCCCGGTCTCGCTTGAGAGTGGAAAGGCACCTTCAAACGAACGAGGGGAAAAGGCGAGGAGAAGTGCGCGCACACGCTTCTAGAAAAAGCGTTCAAACAAGCCAAGGCCCCCAGCAACTCGCAGGGCTCGTCCTCCTCCGATCTACACCCTGGCGCCCAAACTCACTTGCAAGTCCTGGAAGCCGGGATCTCTCTGGCAAGCTCCGAAAGAGTCACGCCGGGCTTCCCCCGCTTACCGGAGGAGGAGGAGGAGGGAGAGTGTTTCCCCCACTTGCGCTGGCAGAAGCCGCCGCTCTGCTGCTGCTTCTCTCTCCCCTGAGCAACGGCCGGGCTCACCGCTGCTCTCCGTTCACCCCACGCCGCTTCTTCTCCAGGCTCCGCTGCTCTGGCTGCCGCTTTGCAGACCGATCTGTTTGATTCGGTTTCTTTGCCCTCTCCAGCTCCCACTAGTGAGTGCAGAGAGCCAAATGCTTTCGAGAGAAGGGATTAGGTCAGGCAGCTCTTTCGCCTCCCACCCTGCCAAGCAATCCAATGAGGGCCGATTCGCACGTTCTAAGAGCCCTGCCGTGCGGAAGAGAGAACGGGCCGCTAGCGCGCGGTTTAATCACGCGGCGGTTTCGTGATTATTTGCTCCGCTTCTCCCGCTTTAGAACCCGCTGTGGGTTTGTTTTAAAAAAAGGTGGTTAAGCAATAGCAACTACGTACTAGTGAGGTTGACCTGCTGGTACATTCACACATTACTTGCAACAACAACAAAAAGTGCAGTGTGGTCAAAAGCACTAAAACTACAGTTGAGCTCCTAATGAGAATAACCTATGCAAGAGGATACTGCAGAGGGGTTTTTTTTTTGTCCTCTGGACCTTCAGGTGCCTCTACAAGAGCGATTTAAAGTTCTTCCAAGGCACATTAGCAAATTTACCTCTACAAGAGCAGAGCGCAAATGAGGAGTATAGGCGCTTTTTATCTCCTATTATGCGCATTTTCAAATGCGTATTAAATAGCGACTTTTAATTTACTGCGCGAGTAAGAGCACCGTACGTTCGTGTAAACAATTTTCTGAGGAGGCACATTAACGATCAGAGTGGCGGTCTGTGATCTTGATGTCACGCATAGAACTGCCCCTTCGCTGGGAAAACCTCCCACTTTTTTGTTTAGTTTTATTTCCTGTCTCTTCCTGGCAACTTCCTCCTTGTTCTCAGTCTCTCTGGATGGAAGCTCCAGGAAGAGGAGACCCAACGTGAACGGAAAATAAAGTTTCTTTGAAGTACACTGATGGAATAATTTTTACAATTTTTCAATTCAAACCATGCGTCCACCATGTAAAGAAGCCCATTGTAATCCTGCAAAGAAACTAGAAGGAGAAAGACCAGTAAGGATGTGAGATCTCAGTCTGGTGTGGTGAAGCCCTTTATCCCAACACCAGAACATCCTATCGCAGGGCGTATGTTGGCAAAAACACTGCGGGCAGTAGATTTATGCTTGTGGAACTTTCTGCAGGTGAAACTGGGGTCTCCATGGTGAGCCTGGCCTCCCCACTGAATTAAATAAATAAATAAATATTCTTAGCAGCACTGTGTAGTTTAAAATTTCCCAAAATGCACTAGTTCAACGCTACATTGGGAACATTGTGGGGAATTTAAATAGTGCTAATTGGAGTGCTGAGCCAGAAATATATATATTAAAAGTTGGCCCAGACAGGCCTCAACAGTGAGCTCTGCCAGAGAATTGGGACCTTGGCAGCTGCTTGAAGATGTCAACCCTGCTTTTGGGATTTCCTTGTAATCTAGATGCTTTTTCCCCCTCAGTCCCATTTTTGTGACACATTTCTCAGCCCCCACCCCTTCCTTCAATCTCACATTACTCTAAAGAACATCTCCCTCTACAACAACTTCCCAGGCCACTGCAATCTTCAGTGGAGGCCCTGTTGTCTGTGCCACAGCCTATAGATTTCTGTTTTGACAGTGGCACCTGCCCCGTGAAATGATTTCTACTCTGAGGTAAGTCAGGCCTCGATGCTGGCGTGTTTTAAGCATTTATTGAAAATATCTGTTTGCTTTAGCTGTCCTCCAGGCATGAGCTAACTTTGTAACAACCTCATGATACTATTGTGTGTGGTCTTTGTTTGGGTTTATTCTTTTGTAAACTGCTTTAGGATTTGTTTCAAATGAGAAGCAGTATATAAATTTTGCTAATAAATAAATAAAGTGTAGATGTAAACCATCACCCGACTTTCACCAAAAGTTCCACTGTGCATTGTTCAGAGGGTCAATAAAATAATTTCTTTGTCAACCAACAATCATAAAGTGGTATGTCAGCTTTCAAGTTGCACAGAACACCTCCTGAGATGCTTAGAAAATTCAAAGAAAACAATAGGAGATAGTTGTGACTGAGGGACTGGTGTTTCACCCTTGCCTGCATCTTATACCATTTGTTCACTGTGAGATGATGCTATTGTCAGTTCCAATTCCTCCTCTCTGTTTTCCTGCCCATAGAAGAATCCCAACCATACACACATTGTACCAATTTTGTAAAGTTTTTTTTTCTTTAATTGTAGCGCACGTAATGCAGTGACTATGTGCATAGCGCAGTTTGTACACATAAAGAGCTTTATCACACGGACGGTTTGATCCACACCCGCCACGACTTTGATCCAATTCTTTCACATGACGTCGTCCCCCTCACGCTGCTCTCGCGCCCTGACTGCTCATTTTTTTCCTTCCTCTTTCGAAATATCCCTGAACGGGGATTGTCCGTTTTCTCCCCTCCTCCGCAGGCTTAGCTGAGGTATTGGAGCAAATCTGACCACGTGTGTTCAAAAGGCTACACTCGCATAGGAAACGGAGGGGGAACCCACATAAACAAAACGGGTAGGTGTGATAACGCCCTTAGAATTTAGATACAAACAGCATTCCTCAAACAGGGTGTGTGGGTGTGGGTGTGTTTATTTAAAGATTTTTTACTCTACTCTTCAGAAGGAAAGAAATAACTGCAAGGATACAATTAAGGGTGTCACAGCAGTACCAGATTAAGGAGTGGGAAGCAAAAAGGCAATGGTTTTTTTAAAAAAACACAAATAAATAAACATCACTTAACAGATTTACTTTTAATATGCAGGATTTCTAGGCCTATATAAATGTTTGAACAACATTATGTACAGTCTCTGCAGGTGCAGGCATTCACATTTAGAACAGGGGTGCAAAAAAACTCAGGCTGCGTACAAACCCCCAGGCATGAGTTGTGTCGCCTCCATGCCGCCGCCACCAAATTCCTCCCTGCCCCCACCCCCAATTGGGCATCACCAGTTTCACGCTGCTAATGGTAGTGCAGAAGCAGTAACACCCATCAAGGTTCCTGGGAAGGAGAGGAAACTAAAATGTCCATTGCTGCCAGTGACCCAGAAGCAGCTTCCCCTGCCGCCACCAGCAGCAGCTTCCTGCATGACTGTGTGTGTGTGTCCAGTGTGAACACCTAAGGGCCAAAAATGTGAACCCCTGATTTAGAACTTCTGGCCCTAGGACACAGGGGGTGTCACCCTCACCCTGGGCCTGATGCCTGCTTAGGTTCTGACTACCTGGTCCTCATAGTTTGGTAATTAACAAAAGCTCTTTCTGGAAGCACCCATTTCTCTCCCCTTTCTCTGCTCCCCACACCCAGTCCAGTCTGACTCAGGAGTTCAAGGCTGCTCCTGCCTCACAGTTCTTAGGTGATGACTAACATTTCTATAGCCAAAGTTCTCTGGGCAGCTCACAACAATTTAACGTTTAGAATCCTCACAGGATACGTCTCTTTTCCATCACCAATATCTGGGTAAAAAAAAAGACATTACTTTAAATCGGTCTCTAGCAGCTACATCTTTTTTTCATTTTTACTGTGTCGTCACAGAGGCCTCAACAGAGGCCCCCTCCACAAGAATGCGCCTTTGCGCCTGGTTCCGCGATTATGCGCATTATCGCGGAGGCGCATTTACTCACAATCCCTCTGCACGGGAGGCGGCGAGAAGCGGCGAAGCGCATTAAAAGATGCCCAAAAAGCGCTTTCCAGGTAGTTAATGCGCATAATCGCTTGTTCACACAGCGAAAATGCGCTTTAACGGCCGGAGCAAAATAAAAGTCGCTATTTAACGCGCGTTCGAAAATGCGCATTATCGGGGAGATAACGCGCCTGTACGCCCGTTTTGCGCTCCGCTGGTGTGTAGGTAAAATTTATAATGAGCCTTCAAGGCTCATTAAACGCCCCGTGTGGAGGAGGCCAGAGATTAGGACCCTGGCATGGGAATGGGGGGGTGGGGCATTTAAGATCCGGATTGGGCTCCCAACACCTACTCCAGAGTAAAAATTGCAGCTTGGGGAGAGACTAGCTGCTAGGTAGTTTTGGCCTTCAGTAGCCGTTCCGGCAGCTTAGGCAATTGGCAGCAGGTCAAAGAGCAACTCATCCTTGAAAACACACACACAGACACCAAATCAGAGAGCAGAGGAAATAGTGTACATGTTAGGAGGTCAGAACTGGTCCTTCCTTATTAACCAGTCTCCCCAAGGTAACAAAGGAAATGTCTTCAGAAGGAGGAAGCAAAGATATTTTTGAGTGCTGGATGGCCCTTATATATACAGTGCCAGACCCACCCACACCCACCTCGGAAGTCACCTCATGCTCCCTTGGGCTCCAGCTCCCTCATGATTACCACCTCACACAGCCAGTTGGCAACTGCCACCATAGAATACACAAGTACAAGTAGAATTGGTACTTGTGTATAATCAACCCGGCCTGCTTCCCAAAGACCACACTCTTTCAGAGGATTGCTCCTGTGTTTCCCTTCTACCTTGTACTTCCACTCCTCCTACATCCTTGAAATTTATTCTGTCTGTTGCCTCAACTTGTCCCCACTGTTAAAGCTGTCAAATCAATAAGATATCAGCAGCCCCAAATGAGTCAGATGCTTTGTCGTGGGAAACCTTGGCTTAAGCCATGCTCTAAGAGTTCTGTTGATGTTCCTGTGGCACCATGGCCAAAAACCTTTTTTTGTTGTTGTTTTGTGTTAGTGGGGGAAAGCAGAGAAGCAAGGCAAAGAAGTTTTTTCAAGTTTTTGGGATACTAAACATACTGAGGAGCATGCAAACCAGTTCAAAAGCAAACACGCAGAAACAAAACGTTCCTCCACCTGACCTGTCACCCATTTCGAGGACTGAATCTTTGATTAACTCCTTGACATGTTAGGCAAAATCTTGTTTGCCTTTTTCCTTTCATGCACCTTTGCACTTGTAGGCCTTGCCTGGGACTCAAGCCAGAACTGCTCAAAGCATGCAAGAAACGTTTAGGACTGACTGAGCTTGGGAGCGGAAATACTGGAAGCATTACAAGACAGGTTGCTGTTGTTTGATTTCTGTGGCCTGTGCTAGCAAAATGCATGTTCACAGATTATCCTCACACATTCAAAATCTCTGGCTTTCTTTGGCAATTTCCCTACCCAGAGCCCTCATAGATCCCTTAATAGTAGCTTACAGATTCACGCCACCTATCACACATTTTGCTCCCTTTTGTTGAAATGTTCCTTTGGGTGTGTCTCTCTTTCCTCCCCCCCCATCATTTTCTACTTTTGTTGCACAAAAGAGCAGAATGGTACTCAGAAAGAGTACATTAAGTGTACACCAACCATAAAATGGGAAGACCGGGAGAAGAGAGAGACACACAAAAATGTACTGACAAATATTAGCCATATTAATTAGAGTTTGCAGAATGATAGTGCGGGTGAAATTGAAGCAGGGTGAAGATGAGCCATTATATGAATTATTATTATTATTATTATTATTATTAAAGCTATATGGCTGCTCATCAACACATGTCTCCTGGGCTTACAAAACAATAAAATATTAAAATACAAAAGAATACTGAAATACATTAAAAGGGAGGAATATGTAGCATAAAATTATCCTTTCTGGAAGAGAAAAGTAAAATTACTTAGTATTGGGATGGACATCTTTGTGGCCCACCATGGGGGCTCAATGTGCCCCCCAATTCTTCCTCCTGCACTTATATGATGAGTTTTAGTCAGGCCCTAGATTTGTTTTATGGTTGTTAGCTTAAAGTTGTTTCTAGATATATGTTGCCTCTGTGTGTACTGTCTGTGTGTTTTTATGTAAATAGTTTTTAAAACTTTGTTTACTGTATTTTTAATGATTTTTAATCTTTGAATACATATCCAGATAGCTTTGGCTATGGGACAGTATAGAAATATAATAAATAAATATGATGATGATGATGAAGATGAAGTTGAAGATGATGATGATGAAATAGGGGATCAGTCCAGCAACAGATTCATCATGTGAGCCTGTTGATCATATGTTTGAGTTCTAAGTACCACAAAAGTATAACAGCTGGTGGTGACCCTAACGGGAGGAGGGCAGGGAGGACAGCTGTCCATACAATGGACAGAGCCAAAGGGATGCCCTACAGACAGCTTTATGAGGATAATCTCCTTCCTGATCACCATGCTGGGTGCCACTGGCCATGGCTAGCAAGAGCTTAAAGACAATGGTCCCAATGGTGTGCATAGAGCTTTGCCTTCCAACAGCATGTCCATACTGTGATTGCTGAAAAAGAACAGCTATAGTAGGAATACTAGGAATTTGTGCAGGGTCTTGAACAGTGTAAGTGTACATCCAGTGCACACCCACTTCCTGCAGTCCACACGTGCTTGTGACTTCACTCCATGCTGATTGATTGATTGGCCTTATGCCTCCATGCATGAGCATGCATGGGTTGTGCTATGCCACCCTACATAATTTGTACTCCATGCCTGTATTTTAAATGTACCCAAGTTGCCCCATACATGTTGCTTATGGGAAGAAGAACCAAAGTGAGAGCATGAAAAGCAGCTGAGTGGATGTACTCCTGTGCTTTTCCATGGTCAGTATGTGCAATGCTGTGTTGAGCTGGGTTCTGGTTCTGCCAGGTCCAAGTCATCAATCAGGTTCTTTTGGTTATCAAGATGAAACATGCCACTTGTGCAAAAAGATGACAGTTTATTGAAGGAAAATGGATGCAGAATATATACATACAAATTATATGTAGTTTTTATGGTTTAAAATTTTGTATATTGTTGTTTTAATTGTTCAATGTTTTTAATTTTTGTAAACCACCCAGAGAGCTTCAGCTATGGGCGGGTATATAAATATAAATGTAAATAACGATAATAATAATAATAATAATAATAATAATATACATGCAAAGAAAGTTAGCACCCTGTTCCAGCTAACCAAGTGGCTTGTTTCATCTTGATAACCAAAAGAACCTGACTGATGACTTGGACCTGGCAGAACCAGAACCCAATTCAACAAAAGTGCATAATGTCCTACTTGCAATTTCATTATCAAGTAGGAAACCTCAGCTCACACAGGATTCAGAATCATAGCACTCGTGTATGCACAAGTTTAAAAGCCGACAATTATTCTTTCTGTCCTTCTGTTTTGTTTTGTCTTTCCAAAGGGGACCACTTCATGCTTAATTCACTGGTTGCCACTTACTCCAAGTTATACACTTCTTCTTTAAAAAAAAAAAAAAAAAGCACTTATAAAAATTCTTGGCTCTCAATGGTTATGTTTCAAAGAAGCAATAGAGTTATTTGACAAGACACTGCTTGGAGTTGTCAGCTGCAACACCAGGCAGCGATTAATTGTCTAAATCTGATATTACTTCCAAAGCAAACAGACAAAACCCACAAAAATATTCAAGCTCTTTGGCAAAGTTCTCCTCATGTTTTCACCTTCCTGACCTCAGGGTGTTGAACGGCATACTGATCCTCCTTTGGATGCCCTGTATGTCAATGTAAGACAAAATCCTACGATCACAGGCAAATAAACTAACCAGAGGACGAAATCAAATAAAATATTGTGCAATCTATCCCTTTTGCCAGCACTTGCAGAGGACAACATAACCCTCACGCTTCTAAAAAGCTACGATATACATCTTCTCTAAACAATTTTGATGTTTATTATAGTCCAATCTCACATGATTGTCTCAACAAGTTCCCATCCCTGGGACTAACCAGGTCCATACCTGCAGGATCAGGCCCAGAAATTTCACTTGGCCCAGAAATTTAAAAAAGTTGTCATCACCAGAAGAACAGATGAAAGGAAGTACTTCACACAGCACATAGTTAAACTATGGAATTTGCTACCATAAGATGTAGTGATGGCTACCAATTTGGATGGCTTTAAAAGGGAGGAGGCGGCTATCAATGGCTACCACTCCTGATGGCTAGTATGTGCTACCTCCAGTATCAGAGGCAGTCAATCTGTTTACACTAGTTGCTGAGGAACAAGGGTGGGAGGGTGCTGTTGCACTGTGTCCTGCTTGTGAGTCCCTGGTCGACAGCTGGTTGGCCACTGTGTGAACAGAGTGTTGGACTAGATGGACCTTTGGTCTGATCCAGCATGGCTCTTCTTATGTTCTTAGGTCTAAGTTGTCCTAAAATGTGTGCTCTATTTTCAGCGGCTGTAAACAACCTGAATAAAATCTATTTGGTCATCATTAGCCCTGCTTTACACAAGGGGATGCTATTAATCCAAAATAAATCTATTGCCTCAGTAGGTTTAGGATATTACACTCATCCTGTGTGGTTAATATGCCAGTATTAGAGTTCATCAACCCATGACATTTTCCTGACATTTATCACCTTTTCCATGCCTATGTCTCCTACTTGCTCTTGCAGGTATTGACAATATAAAATGTATTTTCCTAAAATATATATTTTGGGGGGGACATGAGAGGTGGCATAACCTACCACAATTAATGACATCATCAAACCGTAATAGCAGTCCTGGTGGAATGGACCAATGGATCATGTAGTCCAGCATTCTGTTTCCACTGAAGCCAGACCAGCAAAGAGTGAATACTTCTCCACACACCACCAGTTAACAATTTTTATGTTGATGTTTACCTCTCAGTTCTACATGAGACATTAAAAGTGGATTACAAGGTCACAAACCATCTGAAACATCCAGTAAGACAAGCAAAAGGGTGGCACATAAAAAACAACATCAGGAACATCAACAACTTGCATTTAATTTTTATATTGTATGTTATTCTGTGTTTTTAGATTGTGCCTTGTTTTATATATTTTTAAATGATTTCATGGTTTTAATTTTTGTGAACCGCCCAGAGAGCTTCGGCTATGGGGCGATATAAAAATGCAATAAATAAATAAATAAATAAATAGCAAAATACCTGCTGAAATGAATGAGTCTAAACTGCCCTGCAGAAAGCAAGCAACCACTGAGCAAGGTAGACCTTCCCTGGGAGGGCATTCAGTAATCTAGGTGCCATTACAGAAAAGGCCCCGTCTCTCAGGGCCATCCACCAAATGCCTGACAGCAAGAGGATACAAAACTGGTCTTCAGATGTTGATCTTAATCCTTGAGTAAATTAATACCATGTCTTCAGCATCTGCTGTTGAAGATAAAGGAAATGAAATTAATATATCATCACTATTAATTCTGACATACTCAGAGATTAATCTACTTGAATTAATAAAATGTTTTAGGGAGAGGTGTTATTTTATGGCAAATAGACCACCCTTCCCATTAGCCTCACTGAACAGATCAAGATACATTTTGAATATGATTCTTACCTGAAAAATGTATATTTGACATATATATAGTTCTAGAATTTTTATATAGACCTCAAACTACATAATTAGCCTTTTGTAGTAATGTATTGCATTGCTATGGATAAAATTGTTGTAAGTTGATACAGAGTGTCTTGCAATATTGAACCCCCATATAGATATGCCATCATACCCATGCAACTGCTAAGAAGACCCATAGCTCAAAGGCAGAACACATTCTTTGAATGCAAAAGAACCCACTTTCAGTCCACAACATCTTCAGGTAGGACTTTGAAAGACCTGTATGAAATCCTAGAGAACCACTGCTGGTCAGTGTAGGTGATACTGAGCTAGATGGGCCAGTGGTCTGATTCAGCATAAGGCAGCTTTTTATGTTCCTAGCCAGTGCTGGCTCCAGATGGCCCCTCCCTCATGGTGTCTACCTTCTCACTCACCACCATTGTCACCAGCTGCTATTGCTCTTCATTCTATTTCTCATTATTGCTACTACTTGCTTGCTTGACAGGCAAAGAGCCAGTGAGCAAGTAGGCAATAGCATCTACTATGCCCCTTCTCACCACCACCATTGTCTGGTCCAGAGTGAGAGGCAGGCGAACAAATAGGGTGCCACAGTGAAGAAGAGGAGGAGCTCCACGGGTCTCTTGTCTAAGGGCCCATGCTGGAGTGTGGGCCCGTGGCAGATATCCAACTATGCCTACTCTTGATGCCAGCCTTGGTGTCAAAGGTGGGAATTGTTGGCCCATCTTTTCTACATGAGTATGAAGGAACAAGAGTCCTCTTTCTACTGCATCTGGTCTACAGGCAGGTACTACTGTCCCCCTTGCCTTGCAGAGTCCAACACTAAAAGAAAGATAAAGCTGCTGGAAGCCCAAGGATTTGGGTTAACAGAAATTAAATGCTAGCTAGGGTATGAGGAGGTGGGGTGGGAGAAGAGTATTGATATCCTCATCATTTCTGTTGAGATCATTTCTGAATGTCAACATATATCATAATAGTGATCGAAATTCTCTAAGTGGTGGTTCTTATGTAGCCATTTTGGGAGATATCAGCTTTTTCCTGAGAATCCAGAGGTTTCCAGAAATACAACATCTATAGAAAAAAGAAACACAAGTACAAAACCCGAACCCCATAAATCCAAAATAGCATGGAACACTGACTGAATGTTTAGGGAAGGATGGAAAACCAGAATGGGAAATGGACTGGACTGGTTGGAAGCTTGAAGAGAAGAATGCCACCCTGCAAAGTTTGGTGGTGGTGGTGGTTTTAGCAGATTCCACTTGTAACTCTTTAATATAAAGGTTTTTAACCCGCAGAACAATTTTTCTTCCTAAAGATGTGGCACCAAACTCTCTGATGCTTTCCACGAGAATCTCTAAACAGTTCTTCCACCACTCGGGTCCCATTTGAGATCCAGACTTAGTCATACTTAGAGTGTACCTACTGACATCAATGGAACTTAGTTTAGTCATTACTAAACTCATCCCATTGATTTCAATGACTCTGCCCAAAGCACGAGCTGTATGGGTTGAACCCTATGATTCTGTAATGATACTATAGCCATGGATTTCCTGTATTAAGAGGAGTTTGACTAGATTAACTTTGATTTCCCTTCCAACTCTTTTATTCCATGCTTCTAGATCCTCAAATGTCTTTAGTACATTTTATGTTTTGAATGTTATGATTATTTATGTCTGAGTATGTTTTATATACATGACAATAAACATCATAGGATGACACAATGTCCTTGAGGATATGGGCCTTTCGTGTTCCTTCTCGGCCTTTGTAAATGACCCTCCTCTCTCCTGAATTGTTTCACAGAAGTGGTGTGAAACAATATAAAATTATATTAAAAATATAATTTTTAATTATATTACCTCTGCTTCTGGAAGTCAAAACGAAAATCTCTGTAGTCTTAATCATGCTATGCTTGCAGGAGCCTTCAGGCAAGTTCAAAATAATACAAATAAAAGCAAAGAGTGGCTGCATCCATGGCAATAGACCTGCACACAAATAAAATGCCTTAGGATAAAAATAACCTCCTCATGCTCCCAGCCTCCCCACTGGACAAGAAAACATCCTCCAATTAAATTTGTTCATCCTGCAAATACTTATGTGTACAAGCTGATTTACTGACAGAGTAGCACATCTGAGCTTAATGGCATTACTTCCATGAGTAAAGTTTTCCACATGTCCTAAATGTTTCAAAGACTGCTTGTCTTCTTCACATTTTTATTTCTTTTTGTTCTCTGAGCCACTCATTCCTCGAATAATGTAAACTAATCCCATTGTTAGCTTCATCTTCTATGGCCTCAATTAGTTTAATCTAATGGTATTTATCCAGTAGTGCTGACTCTTTAATCAGGTTATACTACCAGCATAATCCTCAATGTAGTTTTCCTTTTCTAATGTAGAAATTGGCCTATTGTGATCTAAGTCAAGAAAGGGCTGGGTTTCTGCACCCTTTGACAATCCATGTATAATCCCCACAATACTGCTTTTAACAGTCAGCATATACCAGCGGAGGCTGGTGGCTCTGAAGTCAATGGGGTGGTGAATCCACTCCGGGTTTCAGTCAGAACTAGTCAGAACTGTAAAGGAGCTATCCAAGGTGCAAAGAGCTAAGGGACCAATGGGATTTCCTCCATATACTGAATAGTTCACTAATATGTCTCCATGATTACATACCTGCTGACAACATCCCATGAAGAAAATAGGATTTCCTATATATTATGTTAATCATAAGTAGTTTTCCTCTTTTGCACCTTTATTGTAATTAACTGCAGCTCTGTCAGCCACATGAGCCAAGCCCAGGGGGTTGCATGGGCAAATCAGTTTTGAGCTTCAGAGAGATCTTGACTTTGGCAGTGAATATTTATTTCCCCTTTGATTTTGCATTTCCACCCAGAATGAGTGTAGGCAGAACCTTTTCTATGCCTATGAACATAGTTGTATTTCATTTGCACTGGCACATTAAAGCAGGAACTCACTACTTCCTTTTGCATTTGAACGCAGATCACCTTTGTATAGAATGCTCACTTGCTCTCTCTCTCGCTCTCTCGCTCTCTCTTTCACACACACACACACACACACACACACACACACACGTTCTAAGGTTCTCCAGACTTTTTTTTCCAAAAAAAACAAAAACCTCCCAAAGTTCAGAATATTTAAAAAGATTAAAACAGCTAATTAAAATTGTTCACTTCAAAACAGAATACTAATAAAAATGGTGGCTGGTCAGTTAAGGAATGCTTCCTGGAAAAGAGTTCTTTTCAGGAAGCGCCAGAAGCAGCACAGTGTTGGTGCTTGCCTGACCTCCAGGGGGAGGGAGTTCCAAAGAGAAGAGGCCTCCACACTAAAGGTTCTTCTCCTGGTGGACTCCAGTCATGCTATAGGTCCATGTGGAACTACCAGGAGCATGCCCTCTACTGACTGCAGTGAATGGGCCAGTTGGTAAGGAGAAGGCACTCTCTCGGGTATCCTGGTCCCAAGTTGTTTAGGGTTTTGTACAGTAGTATCAAAACCTTAAACCTGGTCCAGTAACCAATTGGCAGCCAGTACAGTTCCCTCAGCAAATATGAAAGCTGATACTCTATAAATCAGGGCTAGTCAATTCTCAGGGGTCAGGAATCACACTGCCCCCTTGGAATGCACTGGGAGCAGTATTCCACCACTGACATAATTAAAAATGCCACTCCAGTAGGGAGTATCTCCAGGGAGTGTGATTCTGCTTGTAAGCAAGGCACTCTCTCCCCACACACCTTGTTTCCTTTCCAAAATCAACATGATTTGTGCTGCCACCACAGCAAACTCAGTGGAGACAGGAAGCTGCAAAAATGGCTATGGGGTGTGTGTGCATGCAGGCCATGAGCTGCCCACCCCTCTCATCAATTATGGAAGTAGGTGACTGCAGTACTGTCTACAAGTGCCCTGCCTAACAAGTATTTAATAGCAACATAATAGTAGTATCTTTGAATTGTGGCTCCTATTATGCATTTTAGAAATAAAGGGTGCTGTCAGGTCAAGGGCTCTAAGCACTACCAGTCAAAATGTATTCTGCCTTTTCCTCCTTTACAAATTTTTTTCTGGGACGATAAAAGACGGAAAGAGCAGTGGGAAAACACAGAAGGTTACAAATTGATGACGATGACAGGTGGACCTCCTGAATTAATAGATGAACCCTCAAAAGAACCACCATCTGGTATAAAGTAAAGTGGGTAACACACAGAAGGAGCAGGGGAAATAAGAGTAAGCTGTCAGGAAGGGCATAGCGTGTCAGGGTGTACAAACAAGCGCTACACAGAGACAAGGGATTTTCTTCATATGGCAGAGAAGACTAAAGGTGTCCAGTGCTGTCTCACTACATCTCCCAATACACACCATCACTTCATAGTTATCTGTCAATTAACCAGTTCTAAAAATAAGAATCCAGTGGTATTGTGGCTATGAAGTGCTCCCCAGTGCTTTTATATGTCACTCTTTCAAAAGCTGCCATGTTACACAATTTGTTGGACCCATTCATCTACTCCAGGGAGGCAGAGAGGACTTACAGCATTGAACACCATCTATTTTGGTCCAATGAAGCTCCAAAGGAATCAGATTTCTTTTGATCCACTAAGCAAAACATAACAATGAAACATGTTCCTAGTTCACAATTATTCTGGGTAGGTCCAAGGAAAGGTTCGCGGTATGCGATTCATCCCTTCTACCCGGGACAAAGGAAAAACAGAGCCCCTTGTGACTGTCCAATCTATCATTTGCAACCCATTTGGGAATCCATGATGGGAAGTATTCACCATGAATTCGTCATCATAGGAAAGCACACCGAAACAGGAATTGTGTGAAAGCACACCTCTGCTCTAGCATGCACATTTCATTTCAGTCGAGCATGTGCAGGAGACGTTCATGGTGGATTAGCCACACTCTCTGCATCATGAATTCCAAATAGCTTGGATATGGTAGATGCTTTTAATTTGGGCTTGGGCTTGGAACCAGCCAACAGGTGGTTTCCAATTAAAGCTACACTCCTGGGACAGGTCTTTTAGTAAAACTTTAAAGAACCACTGATCTGTATCTTTGTAGCTAAAGCTATTTCTTTTAACTCAGGTGCTGTTATCCAGAGGCCTATTTATTTACATGAGTTCGCCCTGTTGCTAGCTATAACAAAAGGAGCTCCAACAATACATGCATGTGCTTTTTCTGCCATTGCTACCAATAAGAGTGACTCACTTGGCAGGTGGAGTTACATTTCTAGTTCATGGCAATGGGTTAAAAAATGGTATATGCCTGTGAACATCAGACAAATATTGCATAAAAATCACAACAATAGAAGCATGTAAACCAAACAGCAAATAGTAACCGTGGCCACTTAGTGTCATGTATCTGGCACTGTGTATGTGTTAAACACAAACCCTCCTCTTCCATCACCACAGGATGAACCATGGAAAATAATTTCAAAAGCAGCTTGTATTGTAGCATGGGAGTCTATATCACAGAGAAACGTCCCCCTGAGCTCACACAAGAAACAGGGCATAGTTAAAATTGCTGTTCAGTAACAATCCATACTTACATCTCAGATTTTTTTCTGTCAATGATGTATTGTATTGTTATTGTGTCTTAAATCTTTGTACTGCTACTAGGTTTTATTTTGTTTTTTACTTCTATTTTATATTTTACTTTTAAACTTTTATAGTTTATTTTCTGTTGCATTTTATGGTTTTAATTGTTGTGAACCACCCAGAGAGCTTCAGTTATTGGGAGGTATAGAAATATAATGAAATAGATACATCAATACAATATCTCAGCCTGCCTCGAAATCCCCAAATGTGTCATGGTTCCCTCCCGCAACTGCCTTTATCCTTACAACAACCCTCTGAAGTAAGTTAAGCTGAGTGATAGGTACTAGCGCATGGGCATCCCGTGGTCTCCCTAGTGGGGATCTGATCCTAGTCCTTGAATGTAAACATTTTGTTTATTATTTACTTAATTTTAAAACTCATGTGCTGCCTTTTTTGCACAACATGCATGCATGCACAGCATAAAAACATTATACAATACATAAACACACACACACTTTAAAATGACCCCAGATATCAAATATTACAAAACATAAATCATGGAGGAGGAATATATGAAAGGTGTGGAACTTGTGGTACCTAGGTACCAAGCACCCGAATTGAGCCCGGAAACAAATAAGCAACCAGTGCAGTTTAACCAAAATGAGCATGATATGTTCTCAACACCTAGTCCCTGCTAAAAATCTGGTGGCAGCATTTTGCACCAGTTTGAGTTCAAATACTTGAAAGGTTGTCACACGGAGGAAGGCCAGGATCTCTTCTCGATCAACCCAGAATGCAGGACATGGAATAATGGGTTCAAGTTACAGGAAGCCAGATTCCGGCTGGACATCAGGAAAAACTTCCTGACTGTTAGAGCAATACGACAATGGAACCAATGACCTAGGGAGATGGTGGGCTCTCCCACACTAGAGGCATTCAAGAGGCAGCTGGACAACCATCTGATTAAGACAGATTCCTGCAATGAGCAGGGGGTTGGACTCGATGGCCTTACAGGCCCCTTCCAACTCTACTATTCTATGTTTCTATGATAAGTTTCCAAAAAATAGATGGCTGGTTATTATAATTGCATGTGGAAAAGAGGACAGTACATTTGATTATGATTTTGTCTCGTGATTAAAATTCTGTATGTGATCCAAAGTATTTCGAAAAACTACTGTATAAAAGTTTACCCAATAGGCAAGATGAACAGTGTGATTTTATAAATACTTGCATTCCACACACAAAACCTCCTTGATCCACATATAATTTAATACGGGGAAATACAATAAAGGAAAATGTATTTAACCGCCAAGATTCTAACCAAACACACTTAAAATTCATATAAACATATGAATTGCATATATGGAAAATACAGTAAAAGTGGTAACTAATAAATGAACAGTTGACTGCTGATACTAACTTATATAATTTTACTCATTTTAAGGTAGCAATCTTATACCTACTTAACTAGGAGTCAGCCCATGAGATGAATTGGACTTACTTCTGAGTAGACAAATAAGAGTGCACTGTAAGTGCTTGGTTAGACTCTCTTGCCATTCTATACATTTAACTGGAGCCTTTATTGATTTTTCCCAATATATATTGAATGTTTGGAATGTAACTCCTTTTATGTTGGTAAAACTGGAAGACCTCTTCTAAAACAACATAAAGAGCACTTGGCTGAGATTCAGCATAATGAAATGTGTGTTTGATCTTGGTCCCTCATATGAGGGCAAAACATGTTGGTAGAGCGACTTTAGTGAAGACCACTGTGCTATCAGCTGAATGGAGCCTCCAAAGGAGAAAAATCAAAGAGGCAATGATTGGGTTCAGACAACACGATAACCAATGGTGGTTTAAATAGTTGACGGTTGTTTATTTAACCCACTATGGGTTATTGTGTTGTGTGGAGGGAGTTTTTTTCTAACCAATGGCTTGTTATTTGGCCAAAATAACCAATGCAAATAACCAACACTGTGCAGAGTTGGCTATTTGAACCACCAATGGTTATCATGTTGTGTGGAGGCCACGTTTGGTTATTGCCTCGGTCACTATTGGTTATTTTATCAGCAACAGAGTTGCAAGGCAAGAGCGGTCAAAGCGGTGGCTGTCACTCTAGTCCACCTGGCAGCAATGGCTGATGGGATACTAGCAGGACTGAGGGTGGGAGAGAGTCTACTCAGCGTGGACTATAGTCAATTCAATGCTGATCCTAATCCACACCATGTATTATCTTGTGGGGAGTACCCCCTAGATAAAGAACTGTCGAGTTGATTACCCCACTGTTGACTATCATGTTGTCTGAAGGCAGCCAGTGTTTATTGATAAACTGAAACCTGATATCAGTGTAAAGGATGAGATGAAACAAACCCTGATGTTTATTAATGTGGCTTGATTGGCGGTTGAATACAGGTGCTGATGGTTAATCCATGTTCCCTCACTGTGGTATGGCCTGTTCCTGATTGGTTCTGATTTAGCTTATAAGTGGTGTTGTACTATACTGTTATTTGTGACTGAAGCTTGTGTTTTATTCCAAAAGTTATAAACTGGGTCCGCTACTAGTGGTCATTTGTGTGTGCGTGTTCATTCATTCGAAAATGCGTGTTCTTGCTCATTGTGTGAACTTTTATATGGAAGTTTTCTGTCTTGGAGTTATTTTTCCAACATAGTACCTTCAATGTATTTAGGGACATTCGAACTTAGCAAGATGTTGGAAGCTGTGAAAACAATCTATTTATTGTCCTTCCACAGCAATGTCATGGGGAAAGATATATGACCTTTTGTGGTCAAACCACATTTTTGGAGTAAAATAATAAATGAATCTAGATTTCCTTAGCAAGGTCACAAAAACTCACTCTAAACCTGCATGTTGAAAATCTCTCTGGGGAAGTTCCCTAATCTTTTAGTAACTCTTGTTTCCCTCAAAACTACTTTAGAAGGAATCTTCAAATTTCTTCTAAAATGTTCACTGTAAGTGAAATTTGGTGGGAGCTCTGAAACAGGCTTCACATCTGAAAGAACACTGGAAAGGTACAGTCAAATGTATCCAATGTTGGTCTAACTTAAGTCCCTTTCATTTCAATGGGCATACTCTAAATTGGACTAATAGTGAATACTGTCTTCTTCAGCCCGACCTAGTCACCAGCCTCCCTCCTTTGGACTATATTTATTTTAGACTACAGCTGTAATCAAACAACAAATTGCCCATCCATAATTTCACTAATAAAATATATAAACCACATTTAAACTCCATCCAGCCCTCAAGGCAGCTTCCAAAAAGCAATTAAAATACAATTAAATTCAGTGAAGTTACTGGTGAAATTACCAGTCTTGTGTGAAGCTTGAATTCCATAGTTAAGGTACAACAGACAAAACAGAAAGGACATGAACATTTTGGAATGGAAAGGGCCAAGCGTTCAGGTGAGTCAGAACCATGTCCTTGGAACTCTATTCTTAATTCCAAGGGTCATCCTGGGAATGTATGTTTAGCCTGCATGGTACAGGGGAGTGGCTCTCACCTTCTGCAAAGAGCTCTTCCTTCACCAGTGAGTAATCATCACAATAAGCCCTAGCACATTTGGGATTAGGGGCAGGGCGTCTGAGTGAGAGCATACTGTATTCTAGCAGGCTTGGGGCCCAATTCCTCTCAGGTTAGACATTTACCACTGGGAAGAACCGACAGTATATTGTGACAGCCTTTTAAATACTGTAAATCCCTACCTGACAGGTGAACAGGAGGAGGTAGAATCTCTCTTCTTAGATTAAAGAACAGAATGTTCATTTTCTGCTGAGTAACACTCAAGGAAAATAAACAATAGTGACTGCTTGTTTTTTAGAACTTGTATGGCTGTCTCAAAGTCAGGGCATAGACTCGTATTATAAACATACTGACAGCTATTTTCAAGACCAGTCCAACAAGGCCATCATCCCAGTGTAGACAGGCTCTTTTTTTCTTTAAAAAATAATAGGAGTGCTTACCTAACTAAACAAAGGAATACCTTAGTCTTTGACCTGGAGGACTGATATCCCCAGAAAGGCATGGTTTTCATTGGACTGTTCTTCTAAGATGGGGCCAGGGAACATGTGGCCCTCCAGATATTTTTTGGACTGCAGCTCTCATCATCCCTGATCATTGCTCATGTTGGCTGGGGTTGATGGAAGATGGAGTGCAACAGCATCAGGAGGACCACAGGTTCCCCAAACACTGGGCTAGACTAATTTCTAGCCCCCTCTATTTTCTCTTCTATCTAGATCAAACATCTTGCCCATAGGCGTGCACAGCACATTTCATTAGGGTGTGCATGCAGGGACTTCTTTTTTTAAAAGTTGAACATTTATTGAATATTCAAGTCATAAAGGACATTTTTTTTTATTCATTCATTTATTGAACACTATAGGCACTGTTGCCCTACTCCACATTTGGCTTGCCTGGCCACGGGAGGGCCATTGCAGGTGAGCGGGGGGTGGGGGAATGTGTAGACGCTCCTCAAGCCCCAGCACTGGCCAGAGGAAGGGGTTTACAAGGCAATAGTAGCTTTCGGGGCCCTCCTCCTGGCCTCATTGAAGCACAGCTTCTGGCAGAGAGGATCCCAGCAGAGCGATTCCTTTTTGCTCCTGCTGCTGGGAGCAACAGCACACTGTCAAGAGTGGCAGTCGTAGAACAGTCGGAGGGCCATTCCTGCCATATGTGCACCCGGTATCATTTACACACACCTCTGTTGGCACGAGGTCGCTCAGCACAGTAGCTCCAGAAGAGGTCTAGTGGCCAAGGAGGTGTGGCTCCTGGCAGAGAGGCTTCCTGCAGAGCGATTTGTTTTCTGTCCTGCTGCCAGGAGGAATGGCAGTGTTTCTTCGGCTTGGTGGCAGGACAGACAGCAGGCAGCCAGAGGATAATTCCCGCTGCATCTGAATCCCCCTCAGGATCACTACTCAATGGCCCCCTCAATTCGGTGCTTATTGCTTGAAATATTAGAGTGTGCCTGGGCACACCCCTTGCACATGCCTATGATCTTGCCCCAATCTATACCATAGCAGCTTTCATCCCTCTCCCTAACCTCATCCCAGCCATTTACTCTCAGACTTATAATTCTTCTTCTCTTGATCCACCCCTTCAAGGTAGCATGCGGTACTGCTTTGTCCTGAAAAACATGCTGCAGTCGTGACGTGCTTGCTTTTCTCTTCTCATCCCACCCTACACTTGGCTATGCTGCCTTCTTTTCTCCATTCTGCACCCAGTACTGCAGGGGCCCCTATGAAGGTCCGAATGGGCACCCACAAAACCTATTTTATTTTTAAATATAAGTACATTGGTTTGTATTTATCCATAGCAATGAATACATATGAAATGCATACAACTTTCTAGCGATTATGTATAGGGCTTATCAACAGCAGGCCAAATATCCAAATAAGTATCCATTTGAAGGTGGCGTCTGTTCAAATATTGAAAGACTTGTAAGGTCCTCAATCCATTGCATTGTAAGAGGTGAGTGTTTAGCCTTTCAGTGTTGTAATATCAGTAATATCAGTAATCTAGCTGCTAAAAGGGCACAGAGAATCCTTTTATGCTGACCATTTGTTAATTTCCATGAAGCAGGTCAATAATTTAAAAGAGCATGTACATCAGTGAATTATTATTATTATTATTATTATTATTATTATTATACAAACTGAAGTCTTTTATTAAAAGTTGTATTTACATCAGTGAATATTAAAGGCTGTTCCAGTACAAAATGCTTGCGTTATAACCTCCTCCCCAAAAGAAGCAACTACTGAACATTGCCAAAATGCATGTTTAAAAGAAACATTAGCTGTACTGCACCGCCAGCGATTAGCCAACTTAGACAAGCCCTTATTAAAGAGATGTTGTGGTGTGAGCAAAAAAGTTATTGCTGAATAACACGCAGCCTAAGATCCATAGCTACAACAGGTCATGATCCGCTGCTTAGGCAATTTGTGGTGGTGCCTACAGCATTTTCTCAAAATCCCAAATGGTGGACTAGAGCCTTTCTAGGAGACTTTTAAGAGAGGACAAGGCAGTGAGGCTCAATAACAGCGATCGAGCATGTATCTAAAGAGAGTGCGTGTTTTGCAGGAAAAGCAACATGAGCAGTGGAGGCTCGTGGGTTCAGCACCATGGATGGCTCCTTTAGAGTTCTGACTGAAAGCCAGAGCAGATTCACCGTCCCACTGAAATAGGAGCCCCCAGCCTTCATCAAATATGAGTGAAACTACAGCTTCTCTACTTTCAAGGTAGCACCTATAGTCCTGTCTAAAAGAACATGGAGAGCATAGGCAACTGGGGGTTGTGGCAATCCTGGTCAGCAGAAGACCCCATTGGGAGATTCAGGGGCTGCCTATATGGTGGCAGGTTGCTGCCACAATAAACCAAACCCCACAGTTTTGCTGCTTTTGGGTGGTGGTGGCTAATCCCGATGCTGCAGCAAAAGCACGGGTTTTCCAGCAACTGGGCCCACCCTCTGTCCAGGTGGATAGCGACCAATCAGGGGTTGCCATCTGCCTGGCCATGCCTCCTCATCGAGGATGGAGCACGGTTAGGCGGCCTAAGGGCCTTGTTCGCCTCGCTCCATCCTGAAAAGTCGTGGTAAGTCCCCGACTTTTAAAAAGCGGGGGTTCTCTGGAAAGCTCCATGATGGCTTCAAGGTGGCTGCTGCATCGTATAATCAATGCAGCAGCACCGCAGAGCCACCTCGGGGCTTCCAGAATGTTTAGGCAGCCCCTCAGACTTGCACTCTGATCTGCCTCAGGACCAAAAGCTGACATTACTTTAAATGTGTGTTTGTCAGCCACATCTTCTTTTCATTTTCACTCTAGAGTAGGTGCAGTGCCCCCCTGATCCAGAACCCTAGGGTCCCAATCCAGGTCCAACACCTACTCTTCCCTGAAAAATGTGAGCTGAGTTAGACAGAACAGTACTATAGCACTTCTATACAAAACCTCAAATTACTTTAATGTCTGCATTACTTTTCTTTAAAACCTGCATGAATTAGAACAAATGATTCTCCACTTTTATTCATGCTGATTTATTTAACTACTTGATTCACTGTGCTCACTAAATTTAACTGAAGGAATAGCATGCCAACCGGCCAGACCAAAAAATAACAAACTGTCTGGAATACAGAGTTGATCTGCCTGTGTCAAACAAACAACTTTTTTTTCCTGAATCTGGGATTTACCCTGCATTGTTTCTTTGACTAATTCAAACAAATGGCCCAGAAGTTAATTTTCAGGTGTTGTTTGCCCTTAAAAGTTCAGACAGAGGCTGGTTTTCCCATTCAAAATTAACAAGCAGACCACAGGACTACAAAACTATTGTAAAGTTGAAAAATATGTTTGTGATTTTTACTAGTTTATTAATAATTTGATGTGTCCTGTTTTCACAGTAAGTAATGGAGGGAAGCATAATAAGAATTATAATTGGCAGCAACCAATCCAAAATTACTTTTCCCCCTGAGAATTTGGCAAACCAATCTCCTCCCAATTGTAGAGATTGTTTTTTCTACTTATTTTCCTCCCTCTAGCACTGTCTTCAGGATTGCCCAGAAGGGGAAGCAACAGGGGGCTATTTGCCCTAGGCCCCCACAAAGCAAAGGACCCCTGGCTCAATTCCTGTGTGTGTACCTTTGGCTCCTGCCCTTGCCTTGCCACATTGTTCACCACAGCCCATTCCCCATTCATGAGTCCTTGTAGGCAGCAGTAGCAAGACACACACACACCTGCATCATACCTTGAAGCAGCCCTGACTGTCTCACCTGAAACCTTTTGGCTAATTGTCAGCTGCCTACGTTAAGGATGAGGTGGCCTCAGGGCCCCTTTTCACTACCTTTATCCTGATGAACTCCAGCCAATCCAGAAGATTGCATCTGTTGGGGTAGAAAAACTGGATCCTGATAATGTGTGTTTGTGTATTATATTCAATGAAAAAGCACCCTGCTGTTTTAAGACTATCCTGCAGAGTTAAGGCTATCTCATGTTGTCTCAAGCTCCACAAAGCCAGTGTGCTTAAGCTTATTTATTTCAATAAGCATACGTGCATCTTAAGCCTGAGTTGGATTGTGGTCAAAGCAACCATTTGATATCACTGTATTTGAGATTTAGCTCTCTCGATGAGAAAAGTAACTGGAAAATCTAAACTTAGAGCTAAACTCTGTTTCCATCAGTTATTAGCTGCACTAAAATACTTTCATTTATCAATATGTACTGGCTGATAGATATAAGACAGATGGGGAAAGAATGGCATTTTCTACATGGCACAGATGCAGAAAAGATGGCAGAGAGCACAAATTGTACATCAGTTCTTTTAAATGACCATCTGCAAAACATAGAAAATAATAAACTGGGCAACAAGTCAAGAATGGCTAGTCCCATCTTCCTTGTTTTGATTGCTCAGGGGCAATTATCTTTTAAAAATAATAATAATGGTGATAATAAGGCTGATTTACATGCCACTTGAATTTCAGGGCTGGCCCTAGACATTTTGCTGCTGGAAGTGAAGGACAAGATGGCCACCACTCCATTCCATAGATGTCAACTGAACTGGTAGTTGAATTTTACTTCAACACTGACAATGGGACAATGTCCTCCATGCTACCTGCGGGCAGCAGACTAGCTTGGGGAGTGCAAGGCTGGCCACATGGCATACACAGCTCTGACCTCTCAATGGTTGAGTATGGGCTGTTGTTGAACCATGGGTTCTTTGTTGAACCATGGGTTCAACCCAGGACATTTTCCACAGAGCGGCTTGTTAACCACTTTGAACAACCCAACAACAAATCATGGATTCTCAACAACCTACAGTTCAACAACAACCTGTACAACCACTGTTGGTTAACGTGTTTTGTGAACCAGTCAACACCTCAACACCACACTTTGTTCTCTAGTACCTGTCACCTGAGGTAGGTGCTTCATTCTACATAATGGTATGGCCAGACCTGTTTCACCAGTAGCTGAACACAGGGGTACAGTAACACATGTATTACATGTATTACAGCTCTTAACATTTGAGCCTAAAAGAATCCTTGAGAGTAGATAAGGCAGACCAAAATGGCCCACGGATCCTTGTTAAACAAGGATTGTATCTAGATTACTTTGGTATTTTACTGTTTCCCAAAAAAGTGCCCCTTAAAGAACCCCAGGAGAGGTTGTGATCATGCTTTTATAGGATTGCTAAGGTATTAATTTTATCCAGAACAAGCAGCACTAATTACCAACATCACCCTGGTATTAGTTTTTTAGAACAAGCTGTTTTCCTGTTGATTAAGTGTTTCCTTTCCCATGAGCCAAAGAGCTGGAGGCTAAAAACTGACATACATGTGGTGAAAAATCAGGAAGATACACTAATAATTTATTTTTTCCACCTATATACAAAATGGACCCAATATTGCTTCCAAAGCATAATTCATTTTTCACAGTTCCTTTTGGAAAGTACAAATGATGATATTATACCTCCCTCCTACTCTTCTGCATAAATCTCTCTACATACTAGCAAAAACGTAAGCATGGGGTTGTAATTCCAATGACTGCCTGTCCCATGATTACAAATTGCTCATCCAGAATTATTTAATTCTTTACACATAATTTGGCACACAAAAAAGAGTATCTTTCTTTGCCCAATCTACTGTCCAAAACCTTCTTTTACAAGAAGCATCCTTCCTCCAACACGTATGACTGTGGCTCACACAAACACCATCCTTTAAAAAGGTGGTGACATCTCTGAGATGTGCCCTTATGTAATGCGGAAGGATATATATAATCTCCCTGAAATCCTTTTGTTTTCAAATTAAAAAACAACAGCAACCTAACATTGAGAAATATTTCAGAATACAAAGCAAAGTTAGAATATTAATCCTATCCAAACTTCTTTAAATATCTGAGCCATAAAATATAAACTATTGTTACTGAATGTGCTCCTTTAGATACATGTACAAATTTGTGCATATTTTCAAGATACGCATTGCTAAGGGATCTTTTGACTATGGCAATAGGATGTTTGGTAGGAACAACTCAATCATACACACACACACACACACACACACACACACAAGCTTCTTCAAAAGAGGAATTTATTAAACAGAACCAAGAATTTAAAACATAAATTTATCAACCAGGAAAATTATCTTGGTAGAGCATTCATGAAGCTCTACTTCTCCTTGTCTTTGGAGTCAGCTGGGGCTGTAATGGGCTGGATGAAGGCTAATAAACTGAAGCTGAATCCTGAAGCTCTGTGGATTGGTGGTTCCCGAGTCTGGGAATTGGGTAAGTGACCTGTTCTGGATGGG